>JARQOD010000003.1:515726859-515875499 GCA_033576555.1 Oophaga sylvatica | reverse complement strand
AACCTTAAGATAGGTGAGTTCGCTGCATAGGTGGTGATCCCCACAGGCTGACATATTGAACAATCTCTATAATCATTTTTTCATGGTACACCTTATCACTTTCTTAGAATTCAGTATCCTGTTCCATTTAGTAAAGTACAACTGTGATCAAACCTTAGTCTTAGTTCCTGGTCTTATTATTTTTGGCATGTAGTACCAAATCATTACTCAAACCAACAAAGTTAGCTGTCTTCATGAATCAGATCCCATTGTTCTTTCTGTAAAAGCCATTTGTCTTATTTCAGAGGATAGCTAAATTTTTATTACCTTTACAAAACAAAAGACAAGAGAGTGTTAGCTTAGTTACGGCATGTGCAGAGTCATCATTTCTATAAATCCCCTTATGCCAAGCCAGCATTTAAGGAGTCAGTGCATAAGTCATCTTATGTCTTTGAGGCTGATACACAGGCACAATACTAGACCCGTGGAATTTATTTCAAATACTTCCAAGTGCACACATTATAATCCAGGCTTTAAAATGTATTAGGTTAGAAAAACTGACAGAGCTGGTTTTGCCAATAACTTCTACTTTATCAGGGGTTATCTGATGTCACAGCTGAGAGTAAAATTAGTAGATGCTATAGAAACTAACCTTGACCAAGAATAACTGATTGGTCTAAAACTACTAGACATACTTAAAGGTCATACTGGGTCAATCGTATGACAAACTTTATTATAACAGCTCAGTGGTGAGATACACTTTGGCTGTTCATCTAACAAAAAATACGAAACTACAATATATATATAAAAAGCTTCCTTCTCACCCCCACTGGGGTGATCTTTGTTGTCCTTTCTCAATCTCAGGCACTCCACCAGAGGCCTGGGAATTTGAGGGTTCTGCGCAGGATCTTACTTGTTCTCAGCATTGCGCTTTTCTGTAAAGAGTTCAGATGATGTTCCTGGGATCTGTTGTAGCCATTTTCCCAACTTAGGGGTCACTGCTCCACATGCTCCTATCACCATTGGAATCACTGTTGCCTTCACCTTCCACATCTTCTCCAGTTCTCCTTTGAGGGCCTGGTATTTCTCCAGCTTCTCATATTCCTTCTTTCTGATGTTGATGTCATGTGGCACTGCCACATCTATTATCATTGCTGTCTTCTGATCCTTGGCTACTATCACAATGTCTGGTTGGTTAGCCAACACCTGCTTATCCATCTTGATTTTCAAGGCCCACAGGATTTTAGCCCTTTCACTCTCCACCACTTTCTCAGGAGTCTTCGACCTCGACTTAGAGGAACGCTACTTGCTTGTGGTGTTCGGTATACGCTGTTCCTGCTTGCATTTTGCATCCTGCCACTTTGTGTTGGACTGTTTCTGACATTTCTTTGCATTTTCTGCACCTTGGGTCTTGTCTTGTGTGGTATATTCCTGCGTCTATGGATCTGGTACTTAGTGCTTGCCCTTGTGCTGCTATGATCAGTGCCTCTGTGATGTCGCAGAATCCAGCTTTCTCCAGCTATTGGTAGGATTTCTCCATGTCAGCCACCTCCATTATTTGTTGATGGTAGAACCCATGCAGCGGCTTGTCTTGCCATGGCACTTCATGTTCCTAACAAGAAGCCAAGAAGCCAGCGCTGCCTATGGTCAGCACGCAATGCCTAATGTGCTTATGCACATATTACTTTCTAACTGTACTTTAAAATGAGACATTTAGTAAACAAATGATCAATTCTTTGAGCCACCCCGCCACGTCACGGCATTCTCATATGGGGCAGTCCTACTCTATGTTTTATATATATGCTGTGCCATTACGGCCTCCTAAATGTATTAAAATCAAGACTATATTAAATGCAAATGTACCTGCAGCGTTTCTGAATCACTCCCATGGAGCCAGAAGGGCAAGCGCAGTTAAAGGCCGACCAGGTCCTGGACATGATATTTAAGATCTGGCTTCCACACTGCCAAACCAGCAACCATGAATGAAGGGTGAAACAGGCCCAGACACAGGTGCATAATTAAGTAAAGCCTATGAGGGAGGAGAGGGCTGCTGTATGTGTGTACAGCAGCCTGGATCAATCACAATAAAGACAGAAAGAATGGCGTGCATAACCCAGCGCGCACGGCAAAAAGTGGTGGTCAGCCACAAACCAATGTCAAACAAGAAGCCAAGAAGCCAGCTCTATATTAATTTCTAACTGTACTTTAAAATGAGACATTTAGCAAACAATTGATCAATTCTTTGAACCACCCCACCACGACAAGGCATTCTCATATGGGGCAGTCCTACTCTACATTTTTTATATATGCTGTGACATTACGGCCTCCTAAATGTATTAAAAGCAACACTATATTAAATGCAAACGTACCTGAAGCATATCTGAATCATTCCCATGGTGCCAGAAGGGCGAGCACAGTGCATCAGAGAATTGATGTTTCGCTCGTTTTTCGCATACAGCTTGATGTCATCCATGTAGAGGAGGTGGCTGATGGTGCTTCCGCACTTGAACTTGTATCCATAGCCAGACTCTGTAATTATCTGACTGAGGGGGTTCAAGCCTATGCAGAACAGCAATGGGGACAGTGCATCACTTTGGCATAGGCAGCATTTGAAGGTCACTTGTGCTATTTGTCTCGAATTGACTTCCAATGTTGTTCTCCATAGTCCCATTGAGTTTCTCAGGAGGGTTCTAAATTTCCTGTTGACATCGTAGAGAGCTAAGCATTCACAGATCCATTGAGTCATAAGGCTTTCCTGTAGTCAATCCAGGCTGTGCTGAGATTGCTCTGTATGGATCATGAGTCTTGAGCGACTGCTCTATGTACTAGGAGCTGGTGCTTAGAACCTCTGGTGTTGTTCCCAATGCATTTCTGAGCTGAATTCATGTGCTGGTTCATATGATTCTGTAGCTTGGTGGCTATGATTAAGAACCGATAAGGAAAAAAGGATCCTCCAAATGCAAAATAGTGTCTAAAAAGTATTGATTTTTAGTTAATAATTATTTTAAAAAAAATTAATAAAGGAGATGACAACAAATACTAACAGAAAACAAAATACACTGTGCAGAGGTTATATTAAAAATCACTCCATTTATAGGGGTTTATACATATAGAGCCTGTAAACTAGTAAGAACTTAATATTGATGATGGAAATATATAGGGGTCCACTGTTGCAGTTTAAAGCTCTGGTAAATATGCCTGTCTGTATGCCTATATTGAGTGTTGCTTAGATATCTGCTTTGTAAACCATATTAGTGTCACTGCCCCTGGTCAGTCTGCTACCAGGTGGTTTGGAATCATGCTATTATAGCCTTATTACTAATATCCAAGCCGTCTGGTCTGCACCACTCACCTGGGACAGTTTCCAGCATATTCCAGCATCATGTACATGTATTAAGCACTCAGCACTTTGTTTATTGCATATTGATCCTTACTGTATTGGATGTTCATTATGATGTATATTGCATTTGTGATTGGGACAGCAGCATATACAGCTCTGGCAAAAATTAAGAGACCAGTGCAAAATGTTCAGTTTGTCTGGTTTTTCTCTTTATAGGTATTTTTTTTAGTAAAATGTAAATTGCTCTTTTATTCTATAAACTACTGATAACATGTCTCCGAATTTCCAAGCAATACATTTTGTATTTATTTTCAGAAAATGAGAAATGGTCAAAATAACAAAAAAAATGCAGTGCTTGCAAACCTCAAATAATGCTAAGAAAACTAGTTCATAATCATTTAGAAACAATAATACTAATGTTTTAACTCAGGAAGAGTTCAGAAATCAATATTTTGTGGAATAACTGTGATTTTTAATCACAGCTTTCATGCGTCTTGGCATGCTTTCCACCAGTCTTTCACACTGCTTTTGGGTGACCTTATGCCACTCCTGGTCCAAAAATTTAAGCAGTTCTTCTTTGTTTGATGGCTTGTGACTATCCATATTCCTCTTGATTACATTCCAGAGGTTTTCAATGGGGTTCAGGTCTGGAGATTGGGCTGGCTATGACAAGGATTTCATGTGGTGGTCATTCATCCACACATTGATTGACCTAGCTGTGTGGCATGGCGCTATGTCCTGCTGGAAAAAACAGTCCTCAGAGTTGGGGAACATTGCCTGAGCAGAAGGATCAACTGTTTTTTCCAGGATAACCTTGTATGCGGCTTGATTCATACGTCCTTTGCAAAGATTAACCTGCCCAATTCCAGCCTTGCTGAAGCATGCCCAGACCATCACCAATCCTCCACCAAATTTCACAGTGGGTGCAAGACACTGTGGCTTGTACACCTCTCCAGGTCTCCGTCTAACCATTAGACGACCAGGTGTTAGGCAAAGCTGAAAATTAGACTCATTAGAGAAGATTATCTTACTCCAGTCCTCTATGGTCCAATCTTTTTGGTCTTTGGCAAACTTCAGGCTGGCTCTCCTTTGCTTCTCATTGATGAAAGGCTTTTTTCTAGCTTTACATGACTTGAGCCCTGCCTCTAGGAGCCTGTTATGAACTGTTCGTGCTGTGCACTTCACCCCAGCTGCCATTTGCCATTCTTTTGTAGGTCACTTGATGTCATCCTGTGGTTGCTGAGTGACATTTGAACAAGATGACGTCATCCGGTCAGTGGAGAGTCGTTTTCGCCCTCTTCGGTCTGTAGCTTTGTGGTCCCCAATGTCTGCTACTTGACCTTGTTGTAATGGACTGTAGTCTTAGAAATTTTAAGGATGGAGGCAACATGACGCTCATTGTATCCATCTGCTAGTAAATCCAGAATTGAGCACTTCTTTTGCTCACTCAAGACTTTTCTTTTCAACTCCTTTGGCATGGTTAAAAGTTATTTTTTCATTCCTTTTACTTTTGGGATATTACTAGCACTTGTTTTGCCATCCAGCTTGTCCTATTGAGAGAGGATTGTGAACACCACTGCAGTGTTTTTTATAGTTTCCTTCGTTAAATAAGATTTGGTTCAGGTGATCACCTAATCAGAAGCACATTAAGTCGAATGAGGTGTACTCTGGTTGGAATTCAACTGACACTGGTATGGAATGGCTGTCAGACATGCAGAAAAGCTGATTTTTATAAAACTGTGCAGTGGTCTCTTAATTTTTACAAGAGCTGTATTTCCATCATCAATATTGGGCTCTTACTAGTTTACAGGCTCTATATGTATAAACCCCTATAAATGGAGTGATTTTTAATATAACCTCAGCACAGTGTATTTTTCGTTTTCTGTTTGTATGTGTTGTCATCTCTTTTTGTCTTTTTTTAAATAATTGTTAAATAAAAATCAATACTTTTTAGACACTATTTTACGTTTGGAGGATAATTTTTTCCTTATCGGTTCTTAGTAGTGTTGAGCGATACGATACTGCAAATATCGGGTATCGGCCGATATTAGCTGTATCGGGCTTTCGATTCCGAGTACCGATATTTTCGTCATATCGGATACCGGAATCGGATTTGTCACTGTCACTGTGAGTGTCCGTCGGTCGGGTCTGTCAGGAGTCAGCGGCACTTACCTGGCAGAAGATCTCCGGCGGTCACGTCCTGGACTGCTTGATGGCCGCCATTATCTTCTCCCTGGCGGTCACATGCAGTTTTTCGCGATAACTGCAGTGACTGCTGGGTAATCCCGGCCGTAAAGCAGTCAGTCCGATGACGTCACCACCGGGGAAGCAGGTAATCAGCTGTGCTGCGCCGGGATGACAGGCTCTGCCTGCCTGCCTCTGATGTCATTCTGATGTAGCAGAGCTGGATCGTCGTGGGACACTCGTTACTATGGACTGCGTCGGACAGGTGGTATACTGCTGTTTTTTTTTTCATTTTTTTACAGGAGATCGATGGCGTCGCAGGATGAGACTGTAATAAAAGTAATGAAAACTGTGTTGTTTTTTTTATTAAATTAAAAAACTTTTTTATGAACATTCACCCGTCCGGGTACATAACAATTTAACTATTTACATACAGGGACCCTGTCCGGGTTATTTATAATTCTTTGGCAGGGGTGTTCCAGGTACCACCTGGTACTCTTCTGATGCTTGCCAAACATCCGAGACACCAAGGACCACCAGGACCTGATGACGTCGTGTGGCCTGTACAGTCAAGTCGTGACCCGCTATCTGTGTCTGTGTGGCCACTTCTTTCATCTCCCTCCGGGTCTGGAGCCCTATGTCCCGGACTGAACGAACCCCAGGGGGCCTAACAGGCGCCGGGTACGGGCCAGCTATCATTATCATGTCCATAGCTGGGGCTGCTGAGGAGACCACTGAGGGAGGCTGGGGAGATTTACGGCGTGGGGTGGGCACTTGTGCAGAGGCCTGGATGTGGGAGGCTGAAGGCTCCGAGGGTCTCACAGGTTCCTGACACTCTGGGGACCAGGGGTCGCACCTGGTGACATTTAGGGCATACCATCCATTGTAACCCCAGTGTCGGGTGTAAGTTACCAAGTCTCCTGGCAACAGGTCCCTCCCCGGGTGTCCTTCTGGGAGGTGAGTCTCCACGTCCCGCCGGGTCACAAACACTTCTAAATAAAGTCCAGCCTCCTGGATGAAGCCCCAACCAGCTTTCAATTTAAAGCTCCGTACTGCACCCTTACGCCGCGGCTCCCTCAGGGTTCCTTTATCTTTTCTCATCCGGTCCTTATCTGTCCGGTCCTTCTCGATGTGACGTTGGCGAAGCTTCTCGGATTCGCGCTGCTCCCTTTGTCGCTCGGCTTCTCTCTCCCGACGTCTCCACTCTTCCTCCTGACGCCGGTTGTAATTCTCCTCCACCAGCATCTCCATGTCTCCACCATCAAACTGCAGCTTACGATGTCCGGTTTGCGGCAGCTCTCCTGGCGCCCGACAGTCCTGGCGGCGCTCACCTGCGGAGGAAGCAGCCGGCTCTGGAACATATGACAGTCGGGGCTCCGGTACAGACAGGTAGACCTCTGGTGCCTGCGCGGCGTCCTCCATGAGGACGGGTGTCGCTTCTTCTGTCTCAGCGACGGGGGCAGACAGCGGGATCTGGGGTGCTGCCGGTGCAGCGTTTTTTGCAGGAACGGGTGACTCCACTGCGACAACGTCAACCGGATCACATTTCAAGGGCTGGGATGCCCGCACGGACTCCTCTACTAGAACGGGTGCCTCACCTTCCGGTACAGACACTTCAGGTAAGAGGGATTGGCGCCGCTCCAAGTTTAGTTTTAGGGCACGCCAGCTGGCTTCCATCCTGGCGACCTCCTCCCGGTGCCGGGCCAGGCCTCTTAGGGTATCCTCCACTTCTTGCAGCGTAGGAGGGTTTCCAGGCCGGGTGCCCAATGGTGGTTCCGTGGCGATCGGGTCGCTTCCGTGGGGGAGTGTTATGTTACGGTAGCTGAGGAGTGCAGGTAAAAAAGGAAATACACCAGAGCAGTTGGAATCTATGAGATTGCAGTACCCTGACTAACCACCGCAACTAGAGGCAGCCGTGGAGCGTTCCTACGATGGTCCTAGACGCCTCGTCACAGCCTGAGAAACTAACTACACCTAAAGATAGAAATAGGAAAGCTATCTGCCCCGGAGCAGAACCCCAAAGATAATAGAAAGCCCCCAAACATGTAATGGCGGTTAGACAAGAGGAAATACTGACACAGAAAGAAAATAGTATGAGCAAACGCTGGGGCCCAAACTAACTAAATAGAAAAGGATAGGAAGGGTACTTACTGCAATCCCAGAAAACCCTGAAAGGCACCAACTCTACTAATTTCAAAAACACCTGAGATCACACGACCTCTACCACCTAAATTAGTTCTCTGGTGTAACAAAAACAGCAGCCACTGAAAAAACTGCAAAAAGCAAAAGTACAAAACACAGTGGCTGGACTAAACTGAGAGGGAAAATGCCCCCGGAGGGGACCCAGAAGGCCCCCACAGAAGTGCAGGACAAAATGCAAAAATATAGCAAAAACACAAAATAAGAAATTGTCTTATCTGATAGCAGGAGATGCAGACACGACACAGCAGGCTACAAGGGAAACTGGAAAGAAGGATTCAGACCAGAACAATTGATCACCGGCAACCCTGATGGGAAAATGATTCCCTTAAATAAGACCAATCAGTAACACCTGATTCCCAATCCTCACTAGTACCGCTTGTAACCACCAGAGGGAGCCTCTGCTCAGAACTCATCTCAAACCCATTCACAACAGGGAGAGCTCTGACTGCTCCATCCCTTCACACTTCTGCTCGTGTCCATTAGCCATCTCTGCCAAGTCACATGTGTCATTAGCATCTGGAAAGGGCCCCTCTTTTGTAGTGAGGCGGGACCTTTGTGTTAGTTTCCGCACACTGAGGAGGATGAGGAGGCGGAACTCAAGAGCTGTGGGGCACGATCTTACATTGCAGTACCATTTAGAGTGGTCGGCCATCGTTTTCGCGCCACTGAGTGAGTGTACACCCACGAAGAGCACGCCCTTCTTCTTCACCAGTGCCTCGTCGTGACGCAGATATGGCGGAAAAATGGCAAATACATTCTCTGATGATTTTAGCAATTCTCAAGCACAAAACCAGTTCAATTCAGGCACACAGGACTCGCTTATAGCGAGCTACAGAATCCTGTTCGTGACGCCCAAGTTGAGTCGCACAGAGCCAGAGGTTTTGGGGGTACTCGGCACCGAGCCCGTCGACTTCTATGGGGTATGTCACGGCTTTACCCGGCAATTGAATCAGAGTCTATTTTACTATGTAGAAGTGTATAAACTATAAATATATGTATATATATATATGTCACAATGACATGTATATATATATATATATGTATTCTATGTGTGTATATTTTGTGTTTACAACGAAAGAAAGTGTTTTTTTAGTTGCGATATTTTGTTCCCATAGACTTACATGGGACTTCCGGTATCGGAATCGGATATCGACGATATTTAGTGATATCGGCGATACCATTCCGATCCGATATTTTTAGATATCGAGCAGTATCGCTCAACACTAGTTCTTAGTCATTATGGTCCTCTGTGTTACTATTTAGGGCACAATAGGCTCTTGGTGGCTATGATGCCTGACAGGAGTTTCCATGTTGCTGTAAAGCAGGTTATTGGGCGGCAGTTGGATGGAGCTGTTCCTTTGTGAGGATCCTCATGATCACACTGTTCTCCTGTTTAGCAAGCTAGATGGTGACCTGCTTCTAGCATTTGCTATCGCTTGCCATGGATTCATGTACTGCTGTTAATTTCTTTAGCTAGTAGGTGTGGATCATGTCTGGCCAGGTTCTGTCCAGCTCTTGATGTTCTTGACCTGCTGTTGGACGTCTGCTTCTGTAATGGTGACTGGTTCTTGCTCTACGTGTTGCTGTGTTTCATTCTTAGATTTTGCAGCCACATTGCACTGGAGTTGTATGTTTTTCCTTCTCCCATATGTTCCTCCAGTATTGTTCAGTCTCTATTATTGGTGGAGTTGCTGCCTTTGTGCTGTTACTCTGTAGTTGGGAGAACACCATGGATGGTTCCTTGGAGAATAGGGCATTTATTTTCTTGTCCTGTTTCTCTAGTGTATCTCCTTTGTCTTGCACTGAGTGCTGTGAGCCTTTGTTTGGCAGTCTCTAGGGCTTCACTTGGGGTCAGGCCTTTATACTTGTCCAGCTTGGTATTTTTCTTGATCTTTACACTCTTCTCTATTTCTGTTAGTTGGCTGACTTCCCTTCCTGTCAAAACAGTAGTGCTAGATGCATTTTACATTCTGAGAAAAAAGTCACCTGTTGTCCATGTGTAGCACAGGGCTGTCAACCTCTACCTGTCCTCCATTTACATATGCATCACATCTTTACTAGAGCCGTACGTTTTTATAGGATCTAGAACACTACAAGAGCCCATATATCTATCAAACATGCAGATAAGGGCCCAGGTCCAAATTTAAATTTTCACTGCATAATAATCAATTTCCATAACATTTTCATCTTGCAGAGTTTTTACAAAATTGCAGATTATCAATATGTTTTGTATTAAAAAAAATATATGTATATATATATACATATTGTGACAAAGTCACTGCTAAAGCAGCGGAGGGGAGATATGTGTCGCTACACTTAATGGTGTCAGTGATGTAATACCCAGATTATTTTCCTCCAGCACTCTACATGTTGTGTGGTTCAGCTAAATTGCATAAATAGGCTTGTTTTTATGTGGACAACTATAGGATGGCTGGGACTTTGTCCACTTAATCTCCACCTGCAGAGCCGGAAATTTTTCATATTTCTAAGGTAAATAAATATTTTCATATTTTTCATATTTGTGTTGCAAGCTAACTGCTAACAGGAGTGGTACTTTTCCTCTTATGTGTATATGAGTTGGTGACTCCTAGTTTAGCACTGTTCACACTGAATCTGTTGGATGTGCGGTCATTTTTTGATAAGTATTCTTTACTTTACCTGGACTCACACTGGTGGCACAGGCTTTTTTAATTACAACAGGGTCAATCTCATTTTTCATATTTCTAAGGTAATGATGCAATTCATTTTTCATATTTTTCATATTTCGTGTTTGCAAGCTATAGCGCTACAGTGTGCTACCTTTTTCTCTTGTATGTATATGAGTTGGTGACTCTAGGTTTAGCACCTGTTCACACTGAATCTGTTTGGATGTGCCGGTCAGTTTTTTGATATGTATTCATTTACCTTCTACCTGAGCACTCCACCTGGTGGTTACAGGCTTTTTAATTACAACAGGTTCATCACCCCTCCACAGAGATGTAGATTTTAGTCTGAAGAGAGGATTCATACGTTCCCATGCAGACAGACTTTTCTAAGCGAGGATAGGCATTAGTTAGGACCTGATATACGAGAAGAGCCTTGACGTGGCTATCAGGCTCACATAATTTGCATCTTATGCGCTAAGACTTCTCAATTTTTCATATTTCTAAGGTAATGATGCAATTCATTTTTCATATTTTTCATATTTCGTGTTTGCAAGCTATAGCGCTACAGTGTGCTACCTTTTTCTCTTGTATGTATATGAGTTGGTGACTCTAGGTTTAGCACCTGTTCACACTGAATCTGTTTGGATGTGCCGGTCAGTTTTTTGATATGTATTCATTTACCTTCTACCTGAGCACTCCACCTGGTGGTCACAGGCTTTTTAATTACAACAGGTTCATCACCCCTCCACAGAGATGTAGATTTTAGTCTGAAGAGAGGATTCATACGTTCCCATGCAGACAGACTTTTCTAAGCAGGATAGGCATTAGTTAGGACCTGATATACGAGAAGAGCCTTGACGTGGCTATCAGGCTCACATAATTTGGCCATCTTATGCGCTAAGACTTCTCAATTTTTCATATTTCTAAGGTAATGATGCAATTCATCTTTCATATTTTTCATATTTCTGTTTGCAAGCTATAGCGCTACAGTGTGCTACCTTTTTCTCTTGTATGTATATGAGTTGGTGACTCTAGGTTTAGCACCTGTTCACACTGAATCTGTTTGGATGTGCCGGTCAGTTTTTTGATATGTATTCATTTACCTTCTACCTGAGCACTCCACCTGGTGGTCACAGGCTTTTTAATTACAACAGGTTCATCACCCCTCCACAGAGATGTAGATTTTAGTCTGAAGAGAGGATTCATACGTTCCCATGCAGACAGACTTTTCTAAGCGAGGATAGGCATTAGTTAGGACCTGATATACGAGAAGAGCCTTGACGTGGCTATCAGGCTCACATAATTTGGCCATCTTATGCGCTAAGACTTCTCAATTTTTCATATTTCTAAGGTAATGATGCAATTCATTTTCATATTTTTCATATTTCGATGTTTGCAAGCTATAGCGCTACAGTGTGCTACCTTTTTCTCTTGTATGTATATGAGTTGGTGACTCTAGGTTTAGCACCTGTTCACACTGAATCTGTTTGGATGTGCCGGTCAGTTTTTTGATATGTATTCATTTACCTTCTACCTGAGCACTCCACCTGGTGGTCACAGGCTTTTTAATTACAACAGGTTCATCACCCCTCCACAGAGATGTAGATTTTAGTCTGAAGAGAGGATTCATACGTTCCCATGCAGACAGACTTTTCTAAGCGAGGATAGGCATTAGTTAGGACCTGATATACGAGAAGAGCCTTGACGTGGCTATCAGGCTCACATAATTTGGCCATCTTATGCGCTAAGACTTCTCAATTTTTCATATTTCTAAGGTAATGATGCAATTCATCTTTCATTTTTCATATTTCGTGTTTGCAAGCTATAGCGCTACAGTGTGCTACCTTTTTCTCTTGTATGTATATGAGTTGGTGATCTAGGTTTAGCACCTGTTCACACTGAATCTGTTTGGATGTGCCGGTCAGTTTTTTATATGTATTCATTTACCTTCTACCTGAGCACTCCACCTGGTGGTCACAGGCTTTTTAATTACAACAGGTTCATCACCCCTCCACAGAGATGTAGATTTTAGTCTGAAGAGAGGATTCATACGTTCCCATGCAGACAGACTTTTCTAAGCGAGGATAGGCATTAGTTAGGACCTGATATACGAGAAGAGCCTTGACGTGGCTATCAGGCTCACATAATTTGACCATCTTATGCGCTAAGACTTCTCAATTTTTCATATTTCTAAGGTAATGATGCAATTCATTTTTCATATTTTTCATATTTCGTGTTTGCAAGCTATAGCGCTACAGTGTGCTACCTTTTTCTCTTGTACAGTCAGGTGTTCAGTCACATTGGAGAAGGAGTCACATGGTCTGGGGCTTAAATAGTTGTGCTTCAGAGGCAGTCTTTGGTCAGCAAGACTGGAGATCGGATTCTCCAGTGGTTTGTGTCTTGTGGAGGAAAGAGTGAACCTGTGTTGCTCCAGAGTGGGATTTACCCGCAGCATATGGACTCTGTTATAGCATTTTGTTTCTTTATTGTTTTCCTGTTTTTGCATGAAGGGCTGTGTTTGCTTTCCCCTTCTTGTTGTTTGCGCTGCCATATAATAAACCAACTGAAGACTTAAAGAGACAGTGTTCCTGTTTTCTACCTCTGTGTACCGCCAAGTGAGTTGAACTACCTCAATATATACATATATACAGTACCTTAATATTTTCAGGTTTATATGTCTTCATTGCTAGAATGAATATAATGCCATATTGTCCTTTCACTAGTTTTAACAGAATCCTGAAGCTGAATTGTCAAGAGAATTGTGAATTGTCTAATGTGTAATCTGACTTTATCTTTGCAAAAAGTGCTCAAATGAGAAAACGTTAACTACTTACAGTGCTAGGAAAGAAGAAAAAGACTATCCAAGACATTAGAATTTCATTATACAACAGCTAAGCATTGGTTATATAAAGCAATTGTATCAAAAACCGAAGAACAACATCCTAGAGCAGGGTTCCCCAACTCCAGTCGTCAAGGCCCACCAACAGGTCATGTTTTCAGGATTTCCTTAGTATTGCTCAGGTGATAATTGCATCACCTGTGCAATACAAAGGAAATCCTGAAAACATGACCTGTTGGTGGGCCTTGAGGACTGGAGTTGGGGAACCCTGTCCTAGAGGGTCTAGGAATATCTCCTATTATAATGGACAGTTTTGTTCTGATGATGGTGTGATGATGGTGTGAGTGCATAAGGAAACTTTGCAACCTCAGATCTACAAGTCATATTTGGAGAGGGGATCCTTCATTTCATTCTTTTTTTATTTAGATAAATCTTATGGAACTCTTAGAGTAAGGGGGATGAAAATAGAGAGCCAAAGGTGGATTTACAAAATACTATCAAAATAATAAAAATTAAAAGAATTTCCTACGTGGTTTGTTTGGATGAAGAAATTGTATACTTCGAAATGAGTTGAAGAATAAACCACTTAAAATTGGATTGGTATCTTTCATCCTTTCTTCTATAGCAGTGCAGAACAACCCATTTGTCTTTTGAGTTTTAGAGTATGTGCACACGACCAGTAATCGCTACGGGTTTGACGATGTGTACTTATACAGCGTCAAACCCCAGATGTTACAGCATAATGGATGGAATTTCAAGCAATTTTTGCAAGAGAAATTTCACCAATACAATGTATTGAACGAGGTGAATCCACATGGGTCAGTGAACACATGTGGATTCACCTGCGTTCTGGGTACTCATGTATTGACCAATTTATGCGCTAAGTATTCTCAATTTTTCATATTTTTTAACGCAATAATGTAATTTACGTTTCATATATTTCATGTTTGCATGTTATAGCACCACAGAGTACTACTTTATTTGTTGGTTATGAAGGGTTGTTACTCATGAATGACCTACTGTAAAAAGTGGTTTTAGATAATTGAACTTTAATGCATTTTGATATTTCACATTTTAATTTAACATTAAGCTAGTCCCTGAAGTATGCAGCTCACTGTCGAAATTATTGTTGAAGTACCTTTAATGAATGACCACATTGTAATCTTCTGTAAGCTGATTACTGCTGCTGAGCATTAACACTGAGCTCATTATGATGAAACCTAAGAATCCATCCAAGGAACTTGAGCTAATATTGACTTTAATTTCACATTATAACAAAGACAACATTAGCAGAGATGTCAACCTGGGAAAGCAGTTTAAAGTGGCCAAATATATATTCACCCTCACTTTATATTCTCACTTTATCCATCTCACTCATAAGCATCCATAACTTTACTGCCAAAATATCAATTGCACGTTAATAAGATAAGTGACATTACCACATTATAGGTTTTTTCTGCAGAAAAAAATTAACCTAGCCATAGCCAGAGCCCACCATCATGCCCAAAGACATAAAAATGTTCCACTACAGAAAGATTCTACTTGCTGCTAACTAGCACTGCTGCATTGAGTTATCACCTGAGACCTCATTGCGTAGTGCAGGGTCTTTTACTCTCTACAAGCCTAAAGGTACTGTCACACTAAACGAGATCGCTAACGAGATCGCTAAAGCGTCAGCGATTTTATGACGCAGTAGGGATCTCGTTAGCGACGCAGCTGTGTGTGACATGTAGCGGCGATGTGGCCCCTGCTGAGATGTCGCTGATCACTTATGAACGTTCTGATCCGTTTTTTGGTCATTGGTGTCCCGCTGGTGAGCCTGAATCGCTGAGTGTGACACTCTTTATGAACGACTTCACCAGCGTCGCAGGTAGGACTAGGTTTTCCCAACGACCACAGAGGTCGTTATACAGATCGCTGATCTCTAATGAGATCTTTGTGTTTGGAAGTTAACTAGCGACCACATAGCGATCGCACCAACGATCTCGCCAGGTCGTGTCATTGTCGTGATTGCTAGTGCGATCGCTAAGTGTGACAGTGCCTTTACATGTGTAGTGAGGGGTCTGTCATTCTCTTCCTGTCCTCCACCTGTAGTGCAGGGCCTGTCACCCTCTACCTGTCCTCCATCTGTAGTGCAGGGCCTGTCACCCTCTACTTGTCCTCCATGTGTAGTGCAGGGCTTGTCACCCTCTACCTGTCCTCCATGTGTAGTGCAGGGTCTTTTACTGTCTACTAGCCTTACATGTGTAGTGCAGGGTCTGTCATTTTCTATTTATCCTCCATGTGTAGAACTGGGTCTGTTACTCTCTACCTGTTCTCCATGTATAGCATGGGTGTGATATTTTCTACCTATCTTTTATGAATAGTGGTGGGTCTATTACTCTCTACTTTCCCTCCATGTGTAGTGTGGGGTCTGGGACTCTCAATCTGTATTTCATGTGTGTTGTCGGGTCTGGCACTCCTGACCTGTCCTCCGTGTGTGGTGCATGGTCTATTATGCAAAGATGAATGTTCTTACATGCATTTTATTCACTCTACACTGACCATAATTTTATTAATATTATTATTAGTAGTAATATTATTAGTGCTATTATACTTTAAAAAAAAAACTTTAACTGTATCTCATAGTGTGAGCAGGTAGGAGGAAATATAAATAGGGTGACCCCTGAAAAATCACATTATTTAACATGTCTGCTTTAGGGCCTCATACACATGACTGTATTATAGAAATGTTTTGTACATTGTTGTAGTAGGCCACCAAAAACAGTTCATGTGGCCATTAATGCACCTTTATATATGATTCTATACAAAGGCATGAGAAGGTTTTGTGTAGAACCATTGAATGTCAAAAGCTTTTCTCACCTATAACCATCAATTTTTAGTTAGAAAATCTTCATACTTACAAAATCCAACACATTTTTTATATATTTAAGGTAAGTACTAATGTAGGATGATTTGGAAGAAGAATAGTGCCTGGGTGAAAGGGGGTTTCCGTTTTCACCTTTCTATACCAGTCTGCATTTTGCTTTGAGACGGTTATGACGGGTTTGACTCCATTGATGGATTAATTTAATAATTGAGTGCAGATTTCAGCCTTTCCTGCTCTTGTTAATGACCATTGCCTATGCTTGGGGGAACAATTAAAGAATAGCAAGCCTCTAAGTTCAGGTCCCTCTTTAATAATGTTCTAGCAAAACATTTAGTTTGTGATAACCTACACAAAAACGCAGCGTGCCATCTTTTTTCTTCACCAGCACTATAGGGGCAGCCCATGGGCTTTGGCTCCACTGTCCATGGATCTTCCTGCTTTACTGTCAGCTGTAGAGCCTGAGGAGGAGTTACTTCTTCGGGCATGCCCATAATCCGAGCCACTTCACTCCTAGGGGAAATTGTAATGTCCTGTGCTCCTAGGCTGACACAGCATACAGGGACCATTCCATCCCTGACTATGGCTAGGGAGCGGGCTACAAGGATCCCTGACGGTAGTTGTTCAGAAATAGAAGGATCAACTTGAATTTCCACCCCCTAAAGTGGTAAGCGGCCCTGGACAGGCAGGGTCAGCACGATCTGCCCCGGTGGCAGAACAAGTTTGGTCGAAGCGGGGACGATCACTTTCCCTAGCGTTCTTTCGTCACTGGCAGACAGTTGAGCTTGAGCCACGAGAATAAACTGCTCGAATGCTCTCCTTTATGGGGTGTGCGGACTCCACTGCTTCAGGACTGCATACGAGGACTCACTGACGAGGAGGTTGCCGAAATCTTTTAAGACATTCATCCCCAGAGTGACGGCATGTCTACTACTTTCTTCACCATGGGTCAATATCACACCTTTCCAACCCAGGTCTTTGTCACAGAGGGTTATATGCATCCACCCCACTCCTGCGACCAGAATGGGCAAGTGATTGGCTGCCATCAGCTTTATTACCGGGCCCCACTCGGGCCGCATTACTTCGGTAAAATGTTGCAAATAAGCCTCCAGCATCATAGTCTCCTGGGAGCCCTTATCCACCAGACAACGTATGACTCGACCATCTATTTTGGCCCAATCCAGAGGGCACACTGAGACTAAATTTGTGGGACTTTCACTACTCCCTCGTAACTGTTCAGGCCCCGTGCAACGTCCCCCAGGCTCGGAGCCTTTTAATTTAACAGACGATGGGGTTGAGGCCTCCCCTGACGTGGACACTCCCTACTTATGTGTCCAAACTCCCCACAATTAAAGCAAGTAAGGGGTCTCTGCCTACGGAACATTCTGGACTCCCGTTGTACGTCCGGGTCACTCCTATCCCAGTCGGATTTGATGTGCCCCCAGCCTTCTTTACCTCAGCCAACTCCCCCGTAATGTCTTGAAGCTCTTTCCGCAATTCTTCCACCCATTGGAGTTCAGAGATCTGGCTTACAGACACCTCACCACTCTGTACCTTCCCTACCGGAACTGTCACCCCTTGTTCCTGCGCCCACGTACAGCTTTCACTCCCTATCTCAGAGAAGGTCCCGTAGGGCCTGTTTTGTCAATACATCCTGCAGGCCTGTCACCAACTGGTCCCGTAGCATCACGTTCGTAGGTCCTACACCTATGCTGTCTTTTCTTTTGATGGTAGTATGTAACTCCTGCAGGGCATTCATGTACTGTCTCACAGTCTCCTCCTCCCTCTGCAGTTGACTTACGAACCGCATCCATAGTTCCCCTACGTCCGTGGGGTCCCCGTGGGTCTCCTCCAAAATTTGCAACACCTTATTAAAGGTATCCCATTCCCTGGGGGGGGTCGTAGCATAACCGAGTCCCTAGCCTCTCCATCCAGCGCCATAATGGCCACCTCGGCTTCCAATGCAGGGGTCATGGGATGCATTCTCAGCATCCCCCTCATGCTTTCAGTCCAGCTCCATAACATTATATTGTTCCCCATTAATTTAGGAAGATTATTCAACATTGCCCCCAGGAAAATGCTGGACTTGGGGCCGACCCCAACTGCTTGATCCGCCGCCTCCATGCTGCTCAATTGCATCCTGATGACTACGCCAAGTGTAAGGATCAGCAGGTATGCGGGATGCAGGGACACGCAGAAGACAGATCAAGAGCTAACAGGGCGATACTCTATGCAGGGAGGTAGTAATTGGGGGAACGGTTGGCAAAGTTTAAACAGCAAACAAGGGTTAAATAAATACTGGCACTTATCTGTCAGTTGCTCTCAGTGGATAAAGGCGAACAGGATCCGCGATGTCGTTGTAAGCGATGGGTGAAGACTCTGGCCTGGTCCCGGAGGAACGTGAGACACTGGCTCCGGACTGTTGCGACCTATCCTGATGCTCCTGAAGGTTTTCTGGAGGTTCCGGTGCAAAGTCTCAGAGGAGGGAAGCTGAAGGACCCAGAATGCAAGGGCCATGGGGCATGGGAGAGCCTGGTAGGGAGTCAGCTATCTCTGAGTCCATTCCCTGGTCCGGTCCACAACAAGCACCGCCAGCAGACAGTGGACACAGGATGTCTCTGAGGTGTCGGGGGTTAAAGCGATAACGGTCACACGCTGGGAACAGTCTGACTGCGTGTGTCTGGAGATCCCGCCGTCCGGCCTGGCTTGCAGGAGCTGAGGTGAGGAGAGCAAGTTAACTTTCTCCTGCTGTGCACTCTGTCTTCCCACCAAAAGACCTGATTTCCCCGCTCTGCCTCTTTTATATCCGATCCGCCCCCTGCAGTCAGGTGAAAAGGTCGGTTCAGGCTAGAATATCTTCCCCCCATCAACAATGGTGTCAGTCTCAACAGTTCCGGCCCAGATATGAAAGGAGTGTCACGGACCCGGTCCATCTCCCTACATCTCCACCTAGTTTAAGGGTTCAGGTTATTGCCCTCAGTCCATTGTCACTACGTGACACTAAAGCCCTCAATGATTTTGTGGAGGTGTGGTGAGGAGCTTGAACCCATTGGTGTTTCACAGAATTGATAACGTTAAGTAGTCATAAAAAATTAATATTAAGATTTTTTTCCCACAATAATGTTGCTTTAGCCTCAAATTTTTAATTTGCACAAGGGAACCAGGAAAAAATGGACCAGAACATTTGTGCAATTTCTCCTGAGTACGCCGATACCCCACATGTGTTGAGCTCTGAAAGGAAGGAATCACATTTTTGAGCACAGACATTGATTGAATGGTCTGCTCCAAGTTGTGTTTGGAGAACCCTTGACTTGCCTAAATGGTAGAAATCCTTACAAGTGACCCCAGTTTGGAAGCTACACGCCTTGAATCCACACTTGCCTCACAAAAGTTTAAAACGTTAAGCTGTTAAAAAAAGTGAAATTTTTCCCACAAAATTGTTGTTTCAGCCCCATTTTTTTCATTTTCGCAAGGGTAAACAAGAGAAAAAGAATTGTACAATTTGTTACACAATTTCTCTCTGTGTATACCAAAACCCCATATAAGTGGTCAAAAACTACTTTCGAGGCACAGTACGAATTTCTGAAATAGCAACTTATTATAGTGCAGAGTTTGCTGTTCCGTGAAGTTTTCACAATTAGTGATGGTTTGGGGAGCTATGTCATCTGCTGGTATAGGTACACTGTTTTAACAAGACCAAACTCAATGCAAGCCGTCTACCAGGAAATTTTAGAACGGTTCATGCATCCCTTTGCCGACAAGCTTTTTGGAGATGGAAATTTCATTCTCCAGCAGGACTTGGCACCTGTCCACACTACTTGTGTGTGTTTATATACATATGCACATACTTCAGGAAAGGCATAACAAATTAATCTGAAAATGTGCATATGTTAACAGGTACACAAATGTAACAACTATTTATTTGATTGACACAATTAAAGGGGTGCGTTTGGCACAATAGCAGGGGATAGCACAAACTGTGAAAATAAAACAAGTTATGTACAAGATGAACAGGATATTGACACATTGCTATTTACACTTTATCGTTCTATTATTACCATGAAATAACTATTATCATCAGTGATATCTTAGTCTAAGGATGACTGCAATCGACCACTGAAGAAGACACAGAAGGTGATACATCAAGACTAAGACAAAAAATATCTGAAGACAGATTGTTCAAAGGTTTTTATGGACTGATGGTATGAGAGTGACCATTGAAGGACCAGATAGATGGGTTTGAGGTTGGATCAGTAATGGGCTCAGAACTCCATTTCGAAGGAGTGGAGTGGGGTACTGCTATGGCCTGGTATTATGAAAGATGAGCTAGTTGTGCCTTTATATTTCTGCTCCACTGCCAGTAAAAGCCATAAAAATGGAAGAATAGTCACAAGGTTCTGTCCTCACCTGACCTATTGAGAACTTATGGGCTCTACTGAACAGTGTCTGGGAAGATGTGGTTGGTAAGAAACTGACAAACTCCATGGATGGAAGGTTTATGACTGTTAGTCAAGAGAAGGGCGGCTATGTTGGTCACTCATATTTTTTTGAAATGTCAGAAATGTTTTTTATTTGCTTAGACTTCTTTGTTTATTATTCTTATTTGAACAGATAAAAAAACAACTGAGATGGAATATTGTCATTTTTTGTTTAGTTGCATAATGATTCTGCACACTAATAGTTGCCAATAATTCGGCACATATTGATTTTCTCCTAAGAAAGACAAAACCTTAATATTACTTTCTTAAAGAAGCTCCCATCAAAGTTTTTATCCTCTTAATAAATTGCAATCATCATATTACATGGCACTGTGTAGTTACAATTGCTCATTTTGTCCTTCTAACATACTAATTCTTCTCTTTTCTCTGTTCTATGTAGAAACAGGAATTCTCTAGTCCCTGCATTTATCATCCCCGTCTTCACCTCCAGACCAAGCTGCTCTGCTCCTCTCTCTGCCAGGGACTTTGTAATGACTCCTGATGTATACAGGGAAAATTGACCTCCTGTTTGTACATGGAGCTTAGAAGGATTCCAGTAGTCAGCTTTTAATCATGATGAAAGAAAGGCAAAATGAGCAATTGTAAGCACACAGTGCTGTGTAATATGATGGTTGCAATATATGAAGAGGATAAAAACTTTGATGGTAGTGCTTCTTAAAATATTCTGGTTTTAGATTTGGATTGACTAACAACACTGTAGTTGTTCAATAATAAAATTATTGATTGCAAATTCTAATTGTCTAATACGGTATTTCTTCAAAAGAGAAATGGACCAAAATTCCTCCTGACATGTGCGCAAACCTCATCAACTAGAAAAAACTTCTGGCTGCTGCGCTTGCCAACAAGCATTTTGCCACCAAGTATTAAGTCTTGTATGCCAGAGGCATCAAATACTTATTTCTCACTGCAAAATGCAAATACATTTATATAATTTATACAATGTGAAATTCTGAATTTTATTTTTTATATTCTATCTCTCAATGTTAAAATCAACCTACCCTTAAAATTATAGACTGTTCATGTCTTTGTCATGGGAAACACCGGGAATGATGCTGATTCTGTGGTGAAACTCACAAAATTCATCCTCACCCACAATTACTTTGAATTTGACAACAAGATCTATCTTCAGGAGACTGGCACAGCTATGGGAAGTAAAATGGCTCCACAGTATGCAAATCTTTTCATGGCCAAGCTTGAAAGCGACTTTTTGTCCTCATGTCCCATCAGGCCTCGGGCCTACTACCGCTACATTGATGACATTTTAATCATCTGGACGGAGTCTGAACAACAGCTAAAGACGTTCCATGAACAGTTCAACCAATTTCATCCAACCATCAACTTAACACTCAACTACTCCAGCACTGAAATTAACTTTTTAGACACCACCATTAAGCTAAAGAACAATGAAATAGAGACATCCCTGTATCAGAAGCCAATCGACCGTCCAACATACCTTAAATGGGACAGTTTCCATCCAAAACACATAAAAAACTCTATTGTCTACAGCCAAGCCATCAGATACAACCGTATATGTTCCAACCCCATGGATAGAGATGAACACCTTGGTCGCCTCAGAAAGACTTTTTTGAACCAGGGCTACCATCCAAGAACAATTGAAAACCAAATTACAAGAGCCACCAGAATATCAAGGAATCACCTGCTACATTACAAACCTAAAGAAGAAAATAACCGGGTGCCTCTAGTGGTCACCTACAATCCAAATCTGGAGATGCTAAGGGGAACTGCACGGAAACTACAACCTTTACTACAAAAAGATGCCCGATTACAATCCATATTTCCAGACCCCCCACTACTATGTTTTAGGCAGCCCCCAAATCTAAGAAGCATCATTGTCAGAAGCTCCTGTCCTCCCCAACAGCTGCAGGAACCTTTCCTTGCAACCAGAAGAAATGTAAAACCTGTGCATCTATAATGACCACGACAAGATAAAGATCCCCAACTCCCATCAGGACTACAAGATCCCAGGTACTTTCAGCTGCATCACATCTAATGTGGTGTACCTAATTATATGTACTAAATGTCCAACTGGGGGTCTGTATGTGGGGCAGACCGGGCAAAAACTGAGAACAAGGATGAATTCTCATCGCCACACAATAAGAGAAAAAAGAATGGATTTACCTGTGGCAAAACACTTTTGTATGCCCGGTCATAGCATGATGGATATGGAATTACTGGTATTAAAATCTAACTTCAAATCTGAGAAAGATAGAAAGGTTTGGGAATACAAACTTATGATGACCTTTGATACTCTTAGTGCTGGAATGAATATATCACACGGATTCATGTCATTCTATATCAATTAAGGAATCTGCGTCTCTGACCTTCTAGGGGCATCAAAACACAACACCAGACCCCAATCAGAGGGCAATAAAACTTTCTCTCCTTATCTATGAACTGTTCCAATATTTATGTTCATCCCTCTGCCATAATGACAGTTCTGCTTCACGTCACTTGTCTTACCTATTGCACTATTCCTGTGTCCTTTTGTGTATATAAATATGTGATTCTTCAGTTTTTGTTTTAGTCTTTGCCTGATGAAGAGACCTGAGTAGTCTCGAAAGCTTGCAATTTGTTACCATCTTTTCAGTTAGCCATTAAAAGGTATCAACCACTGAGGACTCTCAAGTCTAAATATTTTTTTGTCAGTGGGCAAACTTACAAAATCATCAAGGGATCAAAAACTTATTTCCTTCACTGTACAATATCTGAAAACATGCACATATATACAGTATACACATATCCAAATATAGGGTGTATATATACACGTCAAAATTGTTGTTACCCTCATTTAATGACAGAAAAACCCACAATGGTGACAGAAATAACTTGAATCTGACAAAAGTAATAATAAATCATAAATTATGAAAATGATCAAATGAAAGTCAGACATTGCTTTTCAACCATGCTTCCACAGAATTCAAAAATAAAACTCATGAAATAGGCCTGGACAGAAATGATGGTACCCTTAATGTTATATTTTGTTGCACAACCTTTTGAGGCAATCACTGCAATCAAACGACACCTGTCAAGACTTCTGCTACTCTCGACATGTATTTTGGCCCACTCCTCAAGATCTAACTGCTCCAGTTGTCTCGTGTTTGAAGGTTGCCTTTTCCAGATGGCATGTTTCAGCTCTTTCTAAAGATGCTCAATAGGATTTAGGTCAGGGCTCATTGAAGGCCACTTCAGAATAGTTCAATGCTTTCCTCATAGCCATTCTTGGGTGTTTTTAACTGTGTTTTGGGTCATTATCCTTTTGCAAGACCCCTGACCTGCAATTGAGACCAAGCTTCTGACACTGGGCAGCACATTTCTCTCTAGAATCCCTTGATAGTCTTGAGATTTCATTGTACCCTGCACAGATTCCAGACACCCTGTGCCAGATGCAGCAAAGCAGCCCCAGATCATAACAGAGCCTCCTCCATGTTTCACAGTAGGGACAGTGTTCTTTTCTTGATATGCTTCATTTTTCCATCTGTGAACATAAAGCTGATGTGCCTTGCCAAGAAGTTCCATTTTTGTCTCATCTGTCCATAGGACATTCTCCCAGAAGCTTTGTGGCTTGTTAACATGTAGTTTGGCAAATTCCAGTCTGGCTTTTTTATGATTTTTTTTCAACAATGGTGTCCTCCTTGGTCGTCTCCAATGATGTCCACTTTGGCTCATACAACACACAGATGGTGTGATCTGATACTGATGTTCCTTGAGCTTGAAGTTCACCTTCAATCTGTTTAGAAGTTTTTCTGGGCTCTCTTGTTACCATTCGTATTATCCGTCTCTTTGATTTGTCATCAATTTTCCTGGCTACAGTCCCATGGAACTTAAATTTCTGAATAATATGTGCAACTGTAGTCACAGGAACATCAAGCTGCTTGGAGATGGTCTTATAACTTTTACCTTTAACAGGTTTGTCTATAATTTTTTCTTTCTAATCTCCTGAGACAACTTTTTCCTTCGCTTCCTCTGGTCCATGTTGTGTGTGATACACACCATATCACCAAACAGCACAGTGAGTATCTGTAGCCATCTATACAGGCCGACTCACTGATTACAAGATTGTAGACACCTCTGATGCTAATTTGTAAACACACCTTGATTTATCATGTCCCTTTTGTCACATTATTTTCAGGGGTACCATCAATTCTGTCCAGGCCTATTTCATGAGTTTTATTTTTTTAACCCTTAACTACCTCCGATACGCCTTTTAACGGCGGTAGTTAAGGGTACTTAAACCACAGCGCCGTAAATTCACGCGCTGTGGAGAAAGTATATAGTGCCTCCCAGAGTCGGATTTTCTCTGGGTTCTCGGCTACCGGTTCGGGTCGGCTTTTACTGACCCCGCTTTTGCGATCGCTGTTATTAACCGTATAACAGCGATTGCAAAAAAAACAGCGATTCTGCAATTAATTTCTCTCCCCTCTGATGTGATTGCACATCAGAGGGGAGAGAAATAGGGTCCCCGGGTCCCCAGATCCCCCCGGTACCTCCCAATGTCCCCCCCATCTTCCTATGGCTCCTGCAGCTCCCGGTCTTTATCCTGCAAAGAAAATGGCGGACGCACTGCTGGCCGGCAGATTCATTCATTCAGTGCAGGACATTTTGATCACTGTGATAAACGCTATCACAGTGATCAAAATAAAAAAAATTGTAAATAAAACCCCCCTTTATCACCCCTTAGTTAGGCAAATATAATAAAATAAAGAAAATATATTTATTTTCATTTTTCCATTAGGGTTAGGGTTAGGATTAGGGTTAGGGTTAGTATTAGAGTTACAATTAGGGTTAGGGTTACAATTAAGGTTAGGGTTGCAATTAGGGTTGGAATTAGGATTGGGATAAGGGTTAGGATTAGAGTTAGGGTTGGGATTAGGGTTAGCATTGTGATTAGGGTTAGGGGTGTGTTGGGGTTAGGGTTGGAGCTAGAATTAAGGGGTTTCCACTATTTAGGCACATGAGGGGGTCTCCAAACACGACATGGCATTCAAAAAGTCAAATGGTGCTCCCTCCCTTCCGAGCCCTGCCGTGCACCCAAACAGTGGTTTACCCCAACATATGGGGCTTCAGCATACTCAGGACAAATTACAAATTTTGTGGTTCTAATTTTCCTGTTACCTTTGGGAAAATAAAAAATAGCTGGCTAAAAATCATTTTTGAGGAAAAAAATTATTTTTTATTTTCACGGTTCTACGTTATAAACTTCTGTGAAGTACTTGTAGGTTCAAAGTGCTCACCACACATCTAGATAAGTTCCTTAAGGTCTAGATTACAAAATGAGGTCACTTGTGGTGGGTTTCCACTGTTTAGGTACATCTGGGGCTCTCCAAACGCGACATGGCGTCCAGCCAATTCTGTGTTGAAAAAGTCAAACGGCGTTCCTTCCTTGCGACCTCTGCCGTGCGCCCAAAAAGTGGTTTACCCCCACATATGGGGTATCGGCGTAATTAGGAGAAATTGGACAACAACATTTTTGGGTCATTTTCTCTTTTAACACTTGTGAAAATAGAAAAAATTGGTTCTGAAGTAAATTTTTTTTAAAAAAAGTTAAATGTTAATTTTTTCCTTCCACATTGTTTCAGTTCCTGTGAAGCAAGTAATGGGTTAATAAACATCTTGAATGTGGTTTTGAGCACCTTGAGGGTGCAGTTTTTAGAATGGTGTCACTTTAGGGCATTTTTTATCATATAAACCCCTCAAAGTGACTTCAAATGTGCCTAAAAAAATGTATTGTAAAAATGAGAAATCGCTGGTCAATTTTTAACCCTTATAACTTCGTAACAAAAAAAAAATTTCTTTCCAAAATTGTGCTGATGTAAAGTAGACATGTGGGAAATGTAATTTATTAAGAAATTTGTGTGACATACTTTAAAGACCAAAAGTTTAGACACACCTTCTCATTTATAGATTTTTCTGTATTTTCATGACTATGAAAATTGTATATTCACACTGAAGGCATCAAAACCATGAATTAACACATGTGGAATTATATACTTAACAAAAAAGTGTGAAACCACTGAAAATATGTCTTATATTCTAGGTTCTTCAAAGTAGCCACTTTTTGCTTTGATGACTGCTTTGCACACTCTTGGCATTCTCTTGATGAGCTTCAGGAGATAGTCACCGGAAATGGTCTTCCAACAATCTTGAAGGAGTTCCCAGAGATGCTTAGCACTTGTTGGCCCTTTTGCCTTCACTCTGAAGTCCAGCTCACCCCAAACAATCTCAATTGGGTTCAGGTCTGGTGACTGTGGAGGCCAGGTCATCTGGCGTAGCACCCCATCACTCTCCTTCTTGGTGAAATAGCCCTTACACAGCCTGGAGGTGTGTTTGGGGTCATTGTACTGTTGAAAAATAAATGATGGTCCAACTAAACGCAAACTGGATGGAATAGCATGCCGCTGCAAGATGCTGTGGTAGCCATGCTGGTTCAGTATGCCTTCAATTTTGAATAAATCCCCAACAGTGTCACCAGCAAAGCACCCCCACACCATCACACCTCCTCCTCTATGCTTCACGGTGGGAACCAGGCATGTAGAGTCCATCCGTTCACCTTTTCTGCATCGCACAAAGAAGCGGTGGTTGGAACCAAAGATCTCAAATTTGGACTCATCAGACCAAAGCACAGATTTCCACTGGTCTAATGTCCATTCCTTGTGTTCTTTAGCCCAACAAGTCTCTTCTGCTTGTTGCCTGTCCTTAGCAGTGGTTTCCTAGCAGCTATTTTACCATGTAGGCCTGCTGCATAAAGTCTCCTCTTAACAGTTGTTGTAGAGATGTGTCTGCTGCTAGAACTCTGTGTGGCATTGCCCTGGTCTCTAATCTGAGCTGCTGTAAACCTGCAATTTCTGAGGCTGGTGACTCAGATAAACTTATCCTCAGAAGCAGAGGTGACTCTTGGTCTTCCTTTCCTGGGGCGGTCCTCATGTGAGCCAGTTTCTTTGTAGCGCTTGAGGTTTTTGCAACTGCACTTGGGGACACTTTCAAAGTTTTCCAAATTTTTTGGACTGACTGACCTTCATTTCTTAAAGTAATGATGGCCACTCATTTTTCTTTACTTAGCTGCTTTTATCTTGCCATAATACAAATTCTAACAGTCTATTCAGTAGGACTATCAGCTGTTTATCCACCAGACTTCTGCACATCACAACTGATGGTCCCAACCCCATTTATAAGGCCAGGAATCCCACTTATTAAACCTGACAGGGCACACCTGTGAAGTGAAAACCATTTCCGGTGACTACCTCTTGAAGCTCATCAAGAGAATGCCAAGAGTGTGCAAAGCAGTAATCAAAGCAAAAGGTGGCTACTTTGAAGAACCTAGAATATAAGACATAATTTCAGTTGTTACACACTTTTTTATAAATGTATATAATTCCACATGTGTTAATTCATAGTTTTGATGCCTTCAGTGTGAATGTACAATTTTCATAGTCATGAAAATACAGAAAAATCTTTAAATGAGAAGGTGTGTCCAAACTTTTGGTCTGTACTGTATCTCTCTGATTTAAGGGCATAAAAATTTAAAGTTTGAAAATTGCTAAATATTCAAAATTTTGCCATATTTCCATTTTTTTCATAAATAAACGCAAGTCATATAAACATTTTTTACCACTAACTGAAGTACAATATGACACAAAAAAACAATCTGAGAATCAGCTGGATTCGTTGAAGCGTTCCAGAGTTATAACCTCATAAAATGACAGTGGTCAGAATTGTAAAAATTGGCCTGGTCATTAAGCTGCAAATTGGCTCCGTCACTAAGGGATTAAAATTCTGTGGAAGCATGGTTGAAAAGCATCGTCTGACTTTAATTTGTTCATTTTCATAGATATTTGATTTATTATTACTTTTGTCAGATTCAAGCTATTTGTCGCCATTGTGGGTTTTTCTGTCATTAAACGAGGGGTTCCAACAATTTTGACCACGTGTGTATGTTTTTATGTATAGATATATATTCATAATGTTCTATCTGTACACATGTATATAAATGTATATACAGTATATATATATGTATGTGTACGTGTGTGTTTGCACAGCATTATGCACACATAGACCTCTTGATGTAATGACCCAGGTTGTCTTGAAAGTGTACAGAACATTCTCTTCTTCCTTGTTATACAGCCAAGAATATTTCTGAGTAAATGTATTGTAATGTTTCATCCTAAATCACATTATCTGCCAAAACGAAACTGCACAATATCGTTGTTGTGTAATTATAGAAAAAAGCTTCCACTTGTCATGAAAAACAATCGTCTATAGGGAAAGTACAAGCACAAAAAAAAATGTTTAATTAATCCTTTCAGAGTACTCCCTGTGTGACGACCAACTGTTGACATAATAACCAGGTTTATCTTCATCGTCCAAATTTGTTAAGCTGCATTGGAGGCAAAAGAGGTTTGTTCCTTTCATCAATGATAAAAGCCAGGTTCTTCTTCATTTTCAGGGATCTTCTGGACTAAACGAGGTAACATAGAAGTTACTCATTTTTTGTGTTAGTTAATTGAAATACCGATGTGAATACTTTTCCGTCCAATTATGACAAGAGTATTCTTAGAGTGATACATTTATTGGCTAACCAGAAAATTATATGTTTGCAAGCTTTCAGAGCGCAGAATCTCCTTTTTCAGGCAGGATTTGCCAGAAGAAGGAGCCTCTGCGCTCTGAAAGCTTGCAAACATATAATTTTCTGGTTAGCCAATAAAGGTGTCACTCTAAGAATACTCTTATCATAATTGGACGGAAAAGTATTCACATCGATTTTTCTGGCTAACACGGTACCACAATATAATTTATTATTGTACACCATGTTAATTGAAATATGCAACTCAAAATTAAAGGGTTATTTGTATATGCAATGGTAATGTAATGTGTTGTCAGAAGATTTCATGATGTCTTCTGCTGATCAAGATGTAGTGCTATGATCATTGCTTGTATCTTTCCTTATTGTGGGTATGTAATCTTTGCAGCCATAAAGGATTCATAACCCATCCATGCTGAAGGAGTTATCATTCATGTCTTCACTTGAAGGTTGTGGCCACCATAAATGAATATTATTTTGTACAGAAGTATTGTGAAAACATTGTATGATGTTTGCTTCATTGAATGACACTATTTAGGCAACTGTGCAGAAGTATTATTGACCAATTTGTACTATTATATGGTACACATACTGCATTATTCTCTCAAATGAGCACTATGTGGTTTGTGTATATGTGCACTGTAAGACATTACAACCTGTATGAAAAGCATAACATCAGGTATAGCACAAGATACCATATATTATAAAGGCAACCCTGTTCTTAAGGCACCCTACTTCTGTTGGTAATAGATAGAGTCGTTATAAGTTATTTTGTATTCAGAAGACCACCAATCAGAGCAAGCCAACATACTGTGCCGCAATTAAAACTTATAGAAAATGCGCAGCATGAGTCTTTGAATGCCTTTAGCTAACACGTGAGTACATATCTGATTATTATAAGAGAAACTAAAAAAATTGGACCTTAGATGAAATAAATAATGAATTATTAATTAATTAGTGCAAACAGTAAGTTCATAGAACTCATATTGACATAAAATCTACTTTTCTTATTTTCTAGCAAAATCTGTGAATTTTGTACCTACTATTTTATAACATTTCAGTAGGCAATTTATAAATGAGTGTACTTGACATAGATAACAAAATACAGTATTGTATTTTGCATGTGAAAATTAATTGCTCTTTCTAGTATGTAAAAAATTAAATTGAGTTTGGAAATCGTTGCTTAACCCTTTCACCCGAAGCCTTTTTCATCTTCCTGACACTTTATGAGGTCATAACTCTGGAATACTACAATGTATCCCACTGATTCCGAGAATGTTTTTTCATGATTTATTGTACTTCATGATAGTGGTAAAAGTTTTTGACATGACTTACATTTAAACATTTGCGAAAAAATTGGAAATTTGCGAAAATTTAGAAAATTTTGCAATTTTCAAACTTTTAATTTTTATGCCCTTAAATTAGAGAGGCATATAACACAAAATAGTTTATGAATAACATTTCCCACATGTCTATTTCACATCAGCTTAATTTTTGAAACATTATTTTTTGTTAGAAACTTATAAGGGTTAAAATTTGACCAGCAATTACTCATTTTTACAACAAAATATTCAAAATAATTTTCGTTAGGGAATACCTAACATTTGAAGTGACTTTGAGGGGCTTATATGACAGAAAATACCCAAAAGCGATACTATTGTAAAAACCCATCAAGGTGCTCAAAATCACATTCAAGAAGTTTGTTAATCCTTCAGGTGCTTCACATGAATTAATGGAATGTGAAAGAAAAAAATAAACATTTAACTTTTTTTCACAAAATTTTCTTTAGATCTATTTTTTTTTACTTTCGAAAGCGTAACAGGAGAAAATGGACCATACAATTTGTTGTTCAATTTCTCATGATCATGCTGCTATCCCATATCCAGGGGAAAACCACTGTTTGTGTGCATGACAGGGCTCGGAAGGGAAGGAGCACCATTTTATTTTTTGAATGTAATATTTGCTGGAATAATTAGCGGACATCATGTCGTGTTTGTAGAGCCCCTGATGTGCCTAAACAGTGGAAACCCCGCACAAGTGACACCATTTTGGAAACTTGACACCTGAGGGAACTTATCTAGATGTGTATTTAGCATCTTGAACCCCCAGGTGCTTCACAGAAGATTATAATGTTGAGCCACGAAAATAAAAAAAATCACATTTTTCCCACAAAAATGTTTTTTTAGTCCCAAATGTTGTATTTTCAAAACGGAGTCAGGAGAAAATGGACCTCAAAATTTGTTGTGCAATTTCTCCTGAGTTCACTGATATCAAATATGTGGTCTAAAACTACTTTTCAAATTCAAAAAACTGACCGTCACATCCAAACATAAACTAAGTGTGAACAGGTGCTTACCTAGAGTCAGCAATTCATATACACTCAAACAAAAAAGGCAGCACTCTGTAGCGCCATAGCATGCAAATATGAAATATGAAAATTGGATTGCATTACTGCAATAGAAATATGAAAAATTGAGAATGCTTAGCGCATAAATTGGCCAATTCATGTGTACCTGGAAGCCACTTTAAGGCGACTCTTGTTTCCAGGACCTAGCTTAATGCCAATCCTCTATTAGAATAAAGTCTTCATCTGTATGTGAACCTAATGTGAATACTCTCTTAGGCTGAAATCTATATCTCTGAATCCCTTAACCTCAGGCGCTTTTAATAACAGCAGGAACACTACTGATTGAGGGTGCCATGTCACATTGGCAGAGCCCTTGAGGTGCAGAACAGCAAATCCCATATGACCTTGTTACAAACTATACTCTCAACTGATTATAGGCTGCAGGTGATCATATTGACCTATTAGGTGTGTCACAGAATTTTATACATTGTGCAGTGAAGAAAAAATAATTTTTGTTACGCAAATTAGTTTTAGCCCAATTTTACTTTTCACACAGATGTGAGTAAATGGCCCATATTTGTCCACAAGTTCTATGTATGGCAAAACACCATATGTGCTGTAAGTATCTTAGCCCACTGCAGACTGTGGATGGCGAGCTTTTTGCATCTGGGGGAGATTCCTAAATAGTTTGTGGGCTCCATATAAGGCCCCTAAGTGCTAGAAAAGCAGAGTCCCACCTGTATGATCTTTTGAAATAATACCACTTTGGGAATTTATTACAGGATAGTGACAATTTGCTAATGGTTTTTTCCAGAAACAAGATAGTGGATGTTGCGAGTGAATATTGCAACTGCCATTGTGGACCAGTACATTGTAGTTTACCAGTACTGGTAGTGCCCGTAGTCAGCCGAGCTCATGTCTCTGAAACACACTTAAATTAGGCAGCCTCATCGCTGCAGAATCCCAAAAATGTGTACTAAATGTGTGTTTAACCATGGGGCTCAGAGAAGGAGGCATTGGATTTGGGAGCTAGATTTGATGAATTTCTTTTGAGGGATGTCACACGGGTGAAAGTAAGTAAGTCCAACAACAAAAAGAGAAAAGGAGAGCCCAAACTAGGAAGAGCAGAGTGAGACCCTAGAGTCTAAAATCACCCTGTCTGCCCTAATGTCGTTACAAGGTCTGCACTATCATCGAGCAGAACCTAATCTCTGCCTGACCTAGCCCATATGCCCTGCATAGGAGGTGACAAAGTGAACTAGTCATCCCACTAAAATAATGACAAGAAGGGAAGACAGATGGGGAAAACTTTTAGTTTGAGAAGACAAGATGTCACTCCAGCAATCCTGCCGGGTCCTCAGGGAAGACACTAACCAATGGCAGAACTTGCCAACATACTGAGGCAAGTATTAGCTAACCCTGCACCATGCTGCAACGTTGAATATATTTAAACTTAGCACAGTTGTGGGTTAGCAGCGAAGGTGGAGGTAACTATGGTCCCATGAGGAGAAGGATAGCTCCATAACAGAGATTGCAAAAATCAAGAAGATGCTTGAGCTAAAACGCAAGAACTCTACAGCCGACCAGGATGACTGTCTGTCAAATGATCACTCCGTGACATGCAGGGAGATTTCACTTCAGGATAAGTCTAAGTAGAAGCACAATATATTTCCGTAACGATGATAGACCTAGTGGGGACCTCGTTTTGTGATTGAGTTGAAGATTTTGTTAGGACAGTTTCATAACTTTAGGATCTTATCAGGTGCTTATGTGGCATTACATAGGTTTACATCTAAATCTCTGAGTGACATGACAGACAAAAACCCAGGGATCCATTCATTATAATGAGGTAGCAAGTTACCTGGGCTTGTCTGCCTCTGTTCAGCGAGACTTCTTTGAGCAGTGCTAAAACTGTGAGACTGCGCTTTCTGCCACCTAAAAGAGGACACATCAAATCACAGATCCTATGGGTCCACTTCTCCATCTGCCTCATTATACTGAATTTCACAGGTGTGTCGTTGAAACGATTTCAAGATTACATGGAACCGATGTAAGTGCTCAGCGCAGAGTGCAGGATAAATGTGGCCTGCTTCTGCATCTTGTGAGCAAAAATCAACAGCAAGTGATGATGTTTTTATGGTGTTTTTCGCTGTTCACAGCGATATAAGTGATATGGCGACTTTATTTCTTGGGTGTGCAATTACAGAAAACCAGTTTATATTGGGTTTTTATGTTTTTTGCTGTCAATATTAAGTCTTTTAGGCAAAACTAGTTTTTTATCCTATATTTAACAGCTTATATTTTTCCATTTTCAGCCCAGAGTCATGTTGAGGCTTGTTTTGCGGGACGAGCTGATGTTTATTGATACATTTCAGCATGAATTTTTTGATTGCTATCTGTTTGGATTTTAGAAGTTGATGAACCAAAAACAGTAATTCCATTTTTTTTTCTTATCGATATTCCACTGTAGTAAATTGATAAGGCAGCTTATTTTTCGGGTCAGGTAGATTACAGGGATAATCCTTATATAGTTTTCTATGTTTTGCGTTTTCCCATAGAAATTGATTTATAGAAATAAAATTATTTTTCATTGTTTATCAGCTATAATTCATATTTTTCCATGATTGGACTGTGTGTGGTTTTATTTGCGGGACAAGATGAAATTTTAGAGTACCATTATCTACTTTGTTATTCATTTTACTGCACTTTTGTTCGCAGTATGATGAAGCATTGTTTTTTTGTTGTTTTTTTTTTATTTTTACGGTGTTCACTGAGGCGTTAACTAGTGGGATAATTTCATAGAGCGTCGTTCCGGAATGGCCAATACCAAATATGTTTACTTTTGTTTGTTTTTTTTTTACATAAATAATGTATTTATTGATTTATTTTTTTTTTTTCTTATCTGGGATTTTTAATTTTTTTATTTTCACACATTAATAATTTTTTCATTGTCGAGGATAGGACTCCGATAGTAACAGATCGCTGATCTGATACTCTGCAATGCTTCTACACTGCAGAGCATCAGAGCAGCATCTGACCTGCAGGGAAGGAGGCATGTCAGCTTGTGCTCTCAACAAGCACTGACAAGCCACCTTCCCTCAAGAACCCCATGGCCATCTTGTGGCTGGGGGTCACCATGGAGACCATCAACACAATGCCATTTCATTGCGTTGTGCTAGAGGAAGCACACAGTGAGCCCACTCCCTGTGCGATGCCACGATATGTTGCTGTCACTATTGAAAGCAGGATCAGAGTGGTTAAGCACCCGCAATCTGTGCTAGCACAAATTGTGGGCATTGCTGTAGGGTGTAAGCTCTCACATAGAGCTGACACCCTTACCCGATCACGGCTCGCTCAGTGTGAGCACCCGCGATTGCGGCACTGCACATGTCCTGTGGTTTGCGGGAACGCAGTTTTCTCAGAGCTGTACAGCATGCTGTGAAGGGGTTAAAAGACTTTTCTCAACTTCTTCCATGGGTTAAGTTGCAAAATGGTTGTCAAAACAAGTAACTTTGCAATTGACGTCTTATTAAAAAAAAATTCTATTCTCAAGAATGGAGTAATTTTTAATTTGACAGTTTACTGCTTGTTGCCTAAGTTACCAGTCACCTGCACTATCAGTGGTGGTAGGGGTCATAGCAACTAATGCAGTGGGAAAAACTGGTGAAAATGCCAGATATAAGTCAAAGAAGACCAAAGATAGTGTTATTCCTTGTGTACACACACAGGTCACCACATTCTGAGAAATTATCCTTTAGCCCCTTCACGACCTTTGAAATACATGCACATCAATAGTCATGTCTCTCTTTGATGCGGCATCCCACTCTGAGCTTGCATCTTTTCCTGCAGATGATGGCTGATTTAACCAACCATAATGTGCCTTCAACAGTCTGGAGTGGAACCCATGACTGTTAAGCTGTTAAACGTAGCTGTCTAACTATGACCATGACTGTTAACCTTTTAAATGCAGCTGTCTAACTCTGACAGTAACATTTAATACGTGCATGCAGGGAGTGCATCATAACCTATTAAAGGTGTTTCCACCCATGGCAAACTTTCCTCAAACTATGCAGTTTGCCCAAATAGTAATAGTTGTGTAATAGGCACACTGTAAAGATTCAGTTCTGCATACTGGTTCAAGTGGTTGTCATATGAGCACAAGTATGCAATTTGTACATTACAGTTAGTATTCGAGAAGCTGCACTGTTTCCTGAATGTTTGTCCTGAGAAGGAAAAGCCCTTCAAGTACCAACTATCTTTTTTTTATCACATGGCATATATCACAACATCTCCTCATTTTTGGGTTTTCTACACAAATGTAACCAAATATATTAACCACAAGAGTCGGTTTAAATTTATTATGGAACTTCAGAGACCATGCTAAACACAAATGCGCCTCCGGAAGAAGCTGGTGGCGAAACGCGCGTTGGGGTGAGGGGACACTGGCGATTAGCTTCCACCAGGAACAACCGATACTTTTTTCAAGGTAGTTTATGCACTGAGCACTTTATTCGTACCTCAATCCTCTTGAACTGTTGTCTTTTTACCAATAAGTTCCATTTCATTCTGATTTGATCCTACTGTGGATTGTGGAGTTACACATGACTTAGTCAAATACATTACTCTGCACTGCAATCCTTAAATACACTGTCTTATTTTGGTATTTGTATATTTATATTTTGAAGACACCTTTTTAGAAGTTTGCATTGGCTATCAGAGTGGATACAGGTATCCCTTGGTCTCCGTCAATTAGTTTGCTTATTTAATTTATTATTACTATGGAGAAATATTCGAAGTTATAGTACCATCAAAATTGTTTGTTACCTTTCTTTCATATGAATTTTTCCTCCATACTTTACCATTTTTCACTTTGTGACATTACTGCTTTTAACTATATTTTTAATCCTTGTTTAAATAAAATTAATTTTATCATGGATCTCTTCTCAACTCGACCCTCAATTCTTACGGTTTGAGTGCATTTTGTATTTTACAAATTTAACCAAAGCCTGATAGAAAAGAAATGGGAATCCAATTTCATTTAATACATGTTATATATCTCAGAGATCATATTATTTCCCAGTAACTTTCCACAACATTGACTGACAGGCAAGCACTGTAATTGACACAGCAAATAAAGAGATTATAGTAACATTGGCATTGTGAGGTGTCAACTATCAACTGCTTTTCTCAGTTGTCTCAATTTGAAGTGGGCAAAATTACCAATTACCAATATAAATCTGGAGATTCTCATTGTTTTTGTTTATAAGCAATCAGTGTGTGAGCCTTGTAAGCAATTAGTGAGTTCCCATGCTCTAGTCCTTACATTATAGCTCAGGGACATGACCAAAGGTGCCAGTAGTATGGCACGTGACTACTAAGAACTGCTTTTCTGCAGCTGTTAGATTTTCGTACATTGAAAAAAAAAGGAAAGTACAACTGTTTGCACTGAATCATCACGAAAAAGGAGAGGCGAGTAGAGTTCTTTTTTGCCTGGTTTCTACGATCTTCACCTGTTTTCCTTTTTTTTTCAAGTTGGATAACACCTTTAACTGTTTTGCAAGAATTAGTCAAGTTAATACCTTTGTAATGTCTTAGGCAAACAGTCATAAGTATTTTAAAATCTACGTTGCCAGGAAATAGAAATCAAGAAAAAAAATTCCAATACAAAATGTTTGGTTATTATATGAACACTGTGTCCTCAAACAAAGTTAAAACATTCTAAAGACACCAAGCTGTACTTGCCAAGTACAATCATGGCCAAAGTTTTGAGAATGACACATTTTGATTTTGATAGAGTTTGCTATATCAGTGTTTTTGATATTTTAGTCAAATGTTTCCATGGTTACTGATGTACAATTATAAGCATTTCATACATTTTAAACCTTTATTTACATATACATGAAATTTATGGACTGACCCAAAATTTACACTGTTGACCCTTGTTTTTCAAGACTTCTGCCCTTCGATTTTTGAGCTGGATATCAGCTTCTGTGCCAAATCCTGACTGATGACAACCCATTCTTGCCTAATCAGTGCTTGCAGCTCATCATAGTTTCTTCATTTTGTTTGTGCACAAACTTTTTGATAATTAACCACAGGTTCTTAATGAGATTAAGATTTGGGGAGTTTCCTGGCAATGGTCCCAATGTTTTGTTCCTCAAGCCACTTAGTTATCACTTTTGCCTTATGATAGGGTCTTCATCATGCTCTGAAAAGCATTGTTGAAATCATTACCAAATTGCTCAAGGATTCTTGGGCGAAGTTGCTACTGGAAGATTATTTATTTATGGCGGTGTTCTTAGTTATAATTGTGAATGAACCCACTCCCTTGGATTTAAAGCTCCCACACATGAGTCACCTCAAGATGCTTTAGTGTTGATACGACACAGGTCTTATGGTAGTTTTCACGTTTTCTATTTCAGGCAATCATTCTTACAGATGTCCCTAACAGGATGAGGGCTTCATAAAAAAATAACTTTATCCCAGTTCTCTGCAGTCTAATTCCTGTGCTTCCTGCAGAATGTCAGTCATTGATGTTTTTCCAACTCAGAAGTGGATTTTATGCTGCTCTTGTTGGATACCATGCCAGCCTCCAAAAGTCTTTAGCTCAGTCTGCTTGCAGATGTACTGGTCCTGCCTTCTGCCATACCTAAGTAAGCTTTGTTATGATGATGAACCTATCTCGTGGCTGAGTTCCCTTTAAGAGATGTTCTTGGCACTTCCAAACCTTGGGCACCATGAAAATGTCTCCACAGCAATCGAACCTCTCTCTTTGAACTTTTTGATGATCCAATAAATGGTTAGGGGTAATCATACAAGCAGCAATGTCCCTGCCTGTAAAGGCCTTTTGATTCAAAGTAATGATGACTGCACACATTTCTTTGGATAGAACCATATTTAGCATAAGAAAATAATGATTTTAATCAGCAACCCGTTTTGAAGCTGAATATAATGGAGGCTTGATATATGTCACACAATGAATTATTCCAGAGAAATCCACATTTTAATCATACGTAAATGAGCTGTTCAGGACTATGGGCAGGACACTGATCTACATGACACTCGGTCTCCAGAGATTATTATAAATTAAAGGAGGCGTTATCAGTGTGATATGTAATGGACGCTCTTTGCTCTCCTGATCTCATGGTAGAACTGTGTGTGATTATAACTGACACATCTGCAGGTTCTCAGCTTCAGCTTCCGTCTCGCAGGCAGACAGTGATGCAATATTGTTGCAATGCAGCAGCGCTGTGAGAGCTGCAGCAAATATGTTTGTAAAGGAGACAATGTTCAGTTCCACTGTTCTGTGTTAGTTACATGTCTCACACTAGTAATACCCCCTATCATTTGTAATAATCTCTGGAGGCGGAGTCTCATGTAGATCAGTATCTGGCCCATAGTCTTGACTAGCTCATTTCCACATAAGAAAAGCATGGATTTCCCTGGAATAAGACACTGAATAACAGATATCAGGGTATCACTTTATTTAGCTTCCTATGACCTGCATGCCTATATAGACAGTTTAAGAGGGTTAATCCTAATGACAGATTCCCTTTAAACAGTACATTGATTAAAAGGCATAGAGAAGGCTATGCATCTGAACCAAGAAAAACTGAATGGCTTGCCTAGATCTGCTTAGGCAGATTACACACACACACACACACACACACACACACACGGCTGCACAGCAAGTGTTCTTTGCTTTTAGGATGTTTTGTTGAGAATGGGGGCTGTGGACCTGGTTGCTATTTTTGTGGAAGAAATTTGTGGTTCAGATGAGCATTATGTGATTTATTGTCTGGTATGTGTGGATAATATTAATTTATGAGGGTTACACCTCCACCAGACTGAAAGTTACAAGTTGAAGCACGGCTCTGGCAGTTGGTTTTCTGTTACATTGGATAACTGCTTACAATTATTGATTATGAAATTATGATTCATGCATTTCATCATGTACATGTATATGTCAGTATACTGTTTGTGTGTTTCTTTATTCATTCAGTATTGTTTCTGCTGCTGGCTTGCTTAATTCCTTGTGCATCCTACATCAGCTGTCAATAAATAAAAGTTGAATTAACAAAAAAAATAGGTGTTGGGGGTATCTAGTGCCCTGTGAGGGCTTGGATGGTTGAGTCCTGGTCGTCTTCAGGATTTTGTCGCTGATACATCAGAGGTAGTGTGGCAAGCAATCATCGTTGGAATCCGTGCTAGTGGGATGATTGACAGGTTTGGAGAGCAGGTAGTGGTAATAGAGCCTGTAAGTACAAGATGGCCGGCCCGCTGTCAGTCCTAGCATATATTGTGTAAACCTGGGCAAATGCTGTTTTCCCACATGTGTCACGGTCCAGTAGGGAACATGATGCACAGGTCTCCTGACCAGAGCCTGTTGTGTTTGGTTGGGAGAACTGGGGCCGGTCTATACTGAATATTGAGGAACATGACATACAGATGTGTGAACTCAGCATTACAATCACGTCACAGACACAGTGTCTCATAATAAGCCATACACTTCTTCAAAAGCTAATTTATATACTAAGTTGACCATGTAATACTCAGTATTTGAGTGCTTTAAAAGTACGGTAGTTGAAACTTTTATCTTTAGCTATCAAAATAGATTGATTTGTCTGTGAATCCTTTATTCAGTGTAACTCCAATGAATGTGCTAAATTGTTAAAAAATTCTCCAGACAGTTCACATCAGCGTAAAGCTTTCAACATAAATCCACTAAGGCCAAACTAATACAAAAGGCTCCTACTGAAACACACATGTATTCATTATAATGAGATTATATTAGTTATGTATTGCTTTGTTGTGATGGGCTCCCCTAGTGAGGTGGATTCACTAAGCTGAAGGTCCTGGTGATAACAGAGATGTTAAGAAAGTAGAGCAGGAAAACCAGGCAATACATGGAACAGTGAGGGCCGGTAGTTCTGAATATGTAGGTTAGTGGAACTACAAATATTAGATGCTATAGAGTCAAATGTGCAGACAGCACACAAGACAACAGAGTTGAGCAGTCAATCAGATAAGCAGGTATCACACAGGAATAGAGTTAGGTATAGATAAAGGGGTGGTACAATACTAAAATTGATGCAATCATACAGAGGGAGGGGTAGGGACTTTTTATTTATTGTATATAAGAAAAGAGATTAGATGGATGCTATATAGTACTCAGGAGCTTCTGACTAGATAATGATTGACCAGGCTGGAGTCCAGACAATTGGAAAGTCTGGCTTGACTTCTGAAAAGAATGTGGTAGGTGTGTGTGCTACCACCTGAATACTCATCAGTCTAAGTTCTTAAAATGCTTTGAATGATGACATCAGAAGTGCATGCCAGGTTGCCATAGTAACCCAGTATGGATTAACACAGAGGGAGCCAGCTGTAGAAACAAAGCCCGGCACTGGAGTCTGGACAGCTGAATAACCTTTGTATTTAAATGTCCCTCTCTTATGCCAGTGTTTATGAGTTGCATCACTTAAATAAAGTTTGTAAGTACTAATACTGGCACTAATATCATTGCCAGTTTCATTCCCATTAGCACCATTATTAATATCTGTTGCCTTAAGATGTTTTTTAAATAAAAATTATATATTGTGCCATGCTCTTTTAGGCGCTAAGAAGGCATTCTCTTTTTTTTTAATGTTTACCAGTTTGTGCTGCACGAGATAAAAATAGAAAATTATCTCTTTACCTGATTGGTTCATGCATGATGGCTTTTTTCCTAACCATAAATCTATAGAGGGGGGATCAAATTTCTAAAATGTACCAATCCCCTCTTCCATTCATTCATATCCTTTCTCATCCCTTGATTGAACTTAATGAGCATAAGTATTCTTTTAACCACACTATTTATGCAACAAAGTACCTATGAAGGAGCACAAAGGAAAAAGTTAAAGGGAACCTGTCATTAGGTTTACCTAATATAAATTAAAGCCGCCACCTTTAACTGGTCTATTATCACTGTCCATCAATCTGTATATTAACCCCACCAACGCCCGTGCTGTATGCCAATCAGCACGGTCAGTCTTATGGGCGTCAGTGGTCTGCGCCTCCCCTATCAGCAGAATTGCCATCCTCCTGCCTTGTTTGATGTGAATGACATATCCTACATCATCTATAGATCGCTGTGAACCTTGCGCCTGCGAAATTGAGGCGTAAGCCTGTGCAGATGCACTTTGCATCGCCCTACTAAGGGCTGAGCAAACTTCTGTAATGTTCCAGTGCTTATTAACCAGAAGAGAAGTTGGCAATGGAGCATGTGCTTTACAGAATTTTGCTTTTCCCTTCATAGCGACCTACAAAAACAATTATTTAGAAGCTTTGTTTAAAAGGAACCTTTCATCTCCAAAAGTACTATTTACTTGCAGAAACAGTGTAAGTCTGCAAGCAATATTTTCCCTGCAGCCGCACGCTCCAACCATTGGGGCAATGCAGGGAACTGGGCACACTGATCTCTCCCCAGCACTTTTTCTGACAACCAGCTCTGCAGCATTTATGGTATGTATGTGCAGAGCAGGTTCTCAACCAAGAAGCAGGGGAGTGATTGCAGTGAAACCTCTGTTTAGTGACTATTACAACCACTGCATCACCCCAATGACTGGAAGAAGCAGCTGCAGAGAGAATATAACTACATTTTCATCTCCTCTTCCAGTATGTAGCCAAATATATTTTCAATGGAATTTGCTTGCTGATTAGCACTGTACAGTGGGGGAAAAAAGTACCACCAATTGTGCAAGTTCTCCCATTTAAAAAAGATGAGCAAGGCCTGTAAATAAAGTTTTTGAATGTGACAGTTTCCCTCTGGAGGATTCTGGTGTTTATTACCAACCTTCAGTATATAATTAAATTAATTGTACTTGAACACCCAAGCAGTAGGAAATAAGGGTATGGATATCATTCCTGCCTGTGCACCTCCTTGTAATGCCACTATGGTCATGTGTTATGTCACTACCTGTACTAAGAAAAGTCTAAGTTATAAATATTGTTCTTGTCTCTTTTACAGGGTCTTGGCTAAGTTCGAAGAATTATGGTGTCTTCCATCTTGGAGCCATGGGTCATTGTTTTTCTCATCTTGCTCACAGTGGTAGCGATGTATTTCTTAGTCCTCCTACCTTCAGGAATTCTCATTTTCTGGAGGAGGAAGCACATGCCGATTATTTCTCTAGATGGGGCTGTATAACAAGCTCAGCTGAACTAGCACGCCTCAATGGCACAGCTATAGGAATATCTATAGTAACACAGCTACACAATGTAATCCTTATCGCAGTGAAAGGTGCCCAGTGATTTCTATTATTGTTAGAGAAACACATTATTGGGTAGCCTTTAGCATGGGATTGACGCTAGCCAACATTCATTTCGAATAGTGCCTCAGTTTTCTTCTTGATAATGTGACAACACCAGTTTTTGAACTTTAACCAAGATGAGTCCAGTCATATTGCAGCATCAAGTTGAATTTTATGAAGACACAGTGCTCTCCTAAAAGTAATTTCAGACTTTTTTTCAGATTGTTCAAACCATGGATTTATTCTTCAAACATGGAAAAAATACCCAGTCTGTCACACAGAAACAGGTTTCTCCCCCAAACCCAAATTAAAGTGCATCCATTGCACCTGCACTTTGTATTGAGGGACATTTTGTCTAGCCCATCATACACAACTGTCCATCTGACATTATTATTTTATCCTTGTTGCTGTTATTCAATTATTCAATGTATTTATTGTGATATGCTGACATACTCTACTTTTAATGCATTTATTATGCTTTGCTAAGCTACTATAATAAATGAGTAGTATATATACTGTACCTTGTGGCATCTACTTATCAGTGTCAGAAAACAAAATGGCGCAAGTGCTTTGGTATGCGTGCAGATCAAGTGCAAATCATATCAGTTACTTAAAAAAGAAATAAAATAAAACACTCATACATTTTTAAAAAATGTGTCATTTCAAAAACTTGTGGCTGACACTTCTCTCTAAGGATATGTGGTTACAATTTCTTTTTCAGGTGGATTCTGCCTAGACATTGCTAGAAGAAAGAGCTAAAAAAACACCAAAAAGAGTGAGCATAAACATGGCTTTCTGTGCATATGGTCAGTCTTTTTTTCACTGTTGAATGTGATTTTTTTTCAATACATATAATATTCAGTATGTAAAATAAAGGGCAGGTCTGTCTGTAGTCTTCATTATGAATAGCTAAGCAGAGCACAACATGGAGACCTCCACAGACTGCCCCAGTGCACCAGCTTATCATTAATTCAAAACTGAAAAAGATTAAACAACAGCAACAAGATGGATTTCATCAACCAAGGTATCATTTTAATCAGTATAACGGCCCCGACCTGACACTCTCTGTAGGTTACCCAGCACAATCCTTCTGAGAGGTTTTCTTTAATGGCAACCCCAGCAGCAGTATATTCTAGCACTATAAAACACAGTAGGCAGGCAGCCAGGAGATGTGTGGTTGTGCAGTGGCAGTGGAAAAAACAAAAGCCCCAAAGTACAGATTTAGTACGGCATAGGCAAGAAAATGACTGACTGTGAAGAGCCAGCAATGACACCTCTGTCAGAAGTAGAACAGTGTATAACTGTAAAACACAATGGCCAGGCAGTCAATAGGTGTGCGTCTGCTGTTGCTATACAATGGAAGCAGAAGAAGATGCACTGTAGTGAATTAGGAAGGGACAGGCAAGGAGACGACTGGCAGTATAGGTCCAGCAACAGTAGCAGCAGTACTATAGTTTAAATGACCTGGAGGACAGGGAGTAGGTGCCCATCTGAAGTGGGCCAACCACACTGGCAGCAACAGATGGGTGTATAAAACAGTCAATAGACAATCAGGCCGGCAGATAGCACAGCAGATTTAATCACTGACATCAGCCATTGGTGAATAAAAGTCTGCAAAGATCCATGCCTGATTAATTTTGATAAAAAATAAGGTTTTCGATGATTGTAGCAGATAAACTGGTCAACTTGAGTGTGAAAAAGTCTCCAGCATTACACTGGAGGCCCTACAGATAATCATGGTGAGAAACCAATTTAAATTCTCAGTCTGATGCAGAAAAATTCTCTCATTTTGTTTTTGGAGTGGGGGTCTAAAAGCATGTTATCCAAAAATCATCCCTTGGTGTGATGGTAAAAATACACCTGGCATCCCACAAGCCATAGAGCATCATATATGCCATACATCTCCCCACTGCCAAGGGCATATATAGGGGGAGCAGGTAATCCATTTGCCCAGAGCGCAGACACCAGGGGACACCATTAGGCAGCAGTTTGAGTTGTCTCCCCCCCCGTAACTGTATTTTGACGTCTTTCATTCGCGAGTACATTTGAAGCCCTTACCACCACCACTTTGGCTCCGAGCAATGTCAGCAGCATGATCAGATCATCTGATCACGCTGCTGATATTTTTGGTGCAGCATAGGCACGAAGAACGTTGGTGGTATAAGCTCCAACGGAGCTGAAGATGCTGAAGATTTATTGTAATTGGTTGGGATAAATTTGAAGAGACATTATGGGATAATAATTATAAGAAAAAAACAAAATAGCAAACAAAAGGATACTGACTCAAAATTAGCTTAAGAATAACCGGAGAACAAAAAAGTCAAAAAAAGTATCTAAACAAATATATCAAATTTATTAGTATACAAAAAATACAGATATCAATAAAATTACAGCATTGTGCATATATATTGAATAATTGTATATATAACTCTGGATGAGATGATCCACTCAAATAAGGCCCTGTGGATACCTGCTTAATGCAATATCATATGTACAAAGCGCAATGTATAAACATCATAGAATCTTAATTAGGTCCACAAAGGGCTTCCATCACTATATGAACTAACTATATAAAGTTACCCATAGCGCTATTGCAACAATAGACAAGTAAGTGTGCATTTAAATAGACAGATCATGGTAAGATTTACCCATTTTAGGAGCAGGTTATGATGTCCAATTGGTTGGGATAAATTTGAAGAGACATTATGGGGATAATGTGTGAGGAAACAGTATGAGGAGAGGGATGTTGGAGGAGATACCATGGTGAGCGAGGCATGGAGGTGGAGGGTACAAACACAGTACGGGCAGCCGGGGGATATGCGAGAAACAGAAGGGGAATAGGTTCAGTCATAGTATGGAGAGAGAAGGGGGAATGGGTTTGGGCACACTATTGGAAGCGAGGGGAATGGGTGCAGAAGAAATATACTGAGTGAGGTGGAGGAATGGATGCGGGCACAGTATGGGGATTGAGGGTGTGGGAATGGGTGCAGACACTGTATGTGCAATGAGGAGGGAATGGGCACAGACACAGTATGTGTAGTGAGAGGTATGTGTGAGGAAATAGTAAGAGTACAAGGGGGTTGTTGGGTGCAGAAACAGTATGGGGAGGGAGTAGGTATGAGGAGACAGCATGGTGAGCTGGGAGGAGGGTATAGACATCTTACAGGGAGCGAGGGTGGGAATTTGTGAGGAAACTGTGTGAGGAGTGAAAGGGCAATGAGTGCCAACACAGTATGGGGAGGGGAGATGGTAATGTGTGAGTAAACATTATGAGGAACATTATGAAGGTGGATGGGTGTTTTATACAGAATGGGGAGGTGGGATATATGATAAGACAGTATAAAGAGTGAAGGGGAAATTTGTGAAGAGGCAGTATGGTGAGGAGGGGGATTATGTGAGGAGATAGTGTGGACAAGAGTAGAAAATGTGTAAGGAAATAGTGTAAAGAGCAGGGGATGCATGAGGAGACAGTATAGAGAACAAGGGGGTAAATCAGTGAGGAGAGAGTATTGTGAGTGGGAGATGTATTAGGAGACAGTATGAGGGAAGGGGAAGATGTGTGAGGAGACTATTGAGGGGAATAGTGTGATTAGATAGTATGGGGAGGAAAATGTGAGGGGGCACAGAATAAAGGCTGGGTAGTGTGAGGACATAATATAGGGAAAAGTGTGAGGGCACTACAAGGAGGGGGCAGTATGATGAGGGGCACAGTATAGAAACTATGCAGTATCGGGAGGACACTGTGGGAGGACAGTGTGAAGATGGGGCCAAATATGAAAAGGAGAGGGCAGTGTGGAGGCAATGTACCTAAAGAGGGACTTTGTGTGTGTTATATTTTGTGCAGGGAACAAAGTGAGGGACAATTATTTATTGAGGGGCACAGCGTATGGCAGATATTTTTAATGAAGAGCATATTATAATTCAGCTGCTATTTTAAGGGCGTAATGTTGGGATGTGCTGCAAAATACCGGAGAAAATGGAAGAATGCAGATACCGTGTGGCTGTGAAAAGTCATCATGGCATCTGTACAAGATGAAGAAGAAAAGAAAGAGAATGAGTTTAATCAGTGAAGTTGTCATCATAAAGGTACCTGGATGTAAATATTTATTTGTCATACTCACAAATTCTCATCATTATTGTGGCTTCTCTATGGCTCGTGTTTGGTTTTGCCTCGCAATTCAATAGGAGGCAAAATCAAACGCATAGACACCTTCAGCGGGGCCCGAAAGATGCCAAAACAGCTCAAATTAGGGGTAGACACCAGGAAAAGTGGTATCAATTGACTAAGAGTACAAATAGTATAATTGCACAGCATAGATGCATGGGACAAGGCCTGAGACAAGGCTTGGACCAACATTTCTAGCTTAAACATTGATCAGTAACAGATGGATGAGTGACTGGTGTAGGCCTGATGCTCTGAGAACCCTGTCAAATTAATTTTGTTCACTATATTCAAATTCAATGATTTATTGTAGTAGCTGACGAAGGTCGTGAGACCGAAACGTTCCTCCCTGTATACTACATTGATTTGGATCTTATTAAACTTCATTTGTTTGCAACTTATTCAAAGTTGAGTGCAGAGTTTATTATACTATATATTGGGTTTGGACCCCTACTCTGGCACCTCTATAATTGAGCAGTGCATACGTATTTCTTATCACTAATGGGGAAGCAAAGTCGGCAGGGAGTGGAGGACAGTAAACACACCTGCAGTGCCCATTTCAATGGCAACAACATCAATCATTATTACTTAAGCTTGGCAACCTTAATTAACTTTATAATAATGGTCACGCATTGAAAAATGGTGGTTATTTGGCTCAACTTTTGGGGGAGGTAGGGATGGCTCCCGGTTTTCTTGGGCCCCGGGCCAAAGAGTGTCAGTGGGCCTCTTTAACACATAGCACAATTCATGATGCTCCAATACGGCATAGAAATATAGGTATAGTACAATGAAAAATACTTCACATCTTACATTACATGACTGATATCTATGTTAAAATCTACAATAGCTCAAAAACCGGACAGTATATTCCTCCATACAGTATTATGGCCACCACATAGTGCGCCATACAGAATAATGATCCTCATATATTGCTCCATACATAATTGGTCCCATATGTGCCCCATATGATTTTCCATACCCTATATGATGCCCCATAAATAATGAACCCCATATGATTCTCCAGTAAATGATGGGCCCCATGGATGATGCTCCAGTGTCTTATGGGCCAAAAGAATGCTCCATATATCATGGGCCCCATTATAAATGTACCAGTGTATAATGGGCCCCGGAAATGCTGCTCCAGTGTCTGATCTGCGCCATTTTGAATGCTCCAATATATGATGTGCCCCATGGATGATGCTCCAGTGTCTTATGGGCTAAAAGAAAGCTCCATATATAATGGGCCTCATTTATAATGTACCATTGTATAATGGGCCCCGTAAATGCTGCTCCTGTGTCTGATCTGCCCCATTTTGAATGTTCCAATACATGATGTTCCCCATGGATGATGCTCCAGTGTCTTATGGGCCAAAAGAATGCTCCCTATATAATGTGCCACATTATTAACGATCCAGTGTAAAATGCTCCCCATATATTCCTCCAAACATTACAAAAAATGAAATACCTCTCCTAGCTGTGCACTGCTCTACTCTGGACTCCTCATCTTACAGCTCTCTGGAGTTGGACTGTTTAGGCAGAGGGAGTAAAGACGTGACATAATCGCGCTCTGTAACCTGAATGTTATTGTCATGAAACGAGGAAGACGTCACAGCGGTGGAGCATGGATAGGTAAGTATTGCAAGTACTGGGGCCCTTAGCAAGCAGGGGGGCTGACTCGAGGGTGACATCACTGGCACAGAGCCCCTCATAGTACGCCGGTGTGTCTGATGGTAAGTGGGCCCATCCCACCGTCAGAGACACATTTTTGTACTATGAGGGTCCCTGTGCCAGTGCCGTCACCCACGAGTCGGCCCCCCCCACCTGCTCAGTGAACTGGCACTTGCCCGGGTGCGCCAGGTGCTGACGCCAGCCACGGGGTTGGGGATTTGTACGTTTTGTAGTCCGTCCACGCTTGCAAGTGTGTGGCACCCCAGGAGTTTGGTTGCCACTGTGACCTTGCCTCCCTCCAGGGGGGAGTGATGTCATGTCTGCAAGCAAGGAAGAATCCCTTTAACAGGTAACACAGCTTACAACACCTTTCCTACTCCAGACCAGAAGGGGGAGATCCAACATCTGATTTCAGGAGAGCTCCTCCAGAACATTGTGGCTGGGGAAGCAGTTAGTGAGTATGTCTGGAGGGACAAGAGAGGAGAGACGTGTGGAGACAAGCTGGGCAAAAGAGGGGCTATAGAGAGCTCACCCCCAGGTCGCAGCGCCAGAAACCGGACCACCGGAGTCCGAGGATGAGTGGGTAAACTAAAGTCCCAGTAGCAGATTATGGAGGGCAGGTGACAGCAGGTTCTCTGCCCCAACTAATACTCTACTACACAGCAGCAGCACATGTGAGCTGGAGACTCCATAAGTGAGTGATTCCTGAAGCAGATTACAGCTGCCTGTTATGAGAGTGAAGTTCTACCTAGACAAGAGACAGAGAGAGGAACTTGGATGGAGCTTATAGCAGCCAGTGCCTCAAAGAATAGCGCTAGAAAGGAGACCTCACATCCCACCTGAAGTAAGGGGATTATAAAATTGCTTTCAGGCCGACCAACTCCAGCACCATCTGTACTCAGTGCCCTGGACACTTTGCCTGCAAAAGCTGTGAGTAAAGCTTTGGAAACTGCATCTGACTGTGTCTCCTCAAGTCCTACCTGCAAAACACACTCCACTTGCTACATCTTTCAGCACCATTACTTTCTATACCATCGCTCTGCCTTGGGACAAGCTTCGCTTATTGTAAGCTATTCCAACTCTGCTGCATCACACCATCTGTCCCAGAGGATCTGCACTGCAGCGCTTGTCACCTCTGACCAGAAACCACAGGTGGTGTCACGAATACCTTACTACAAACTCTATCATCCCTGTACATATTCCCCTTTTATTGGATGCCCAGGGCCACGGACCGGGTCACTGCCACTGTGACACATCACTTTAAGACACCGGCCCGGTACCGAGTATCCCAATGCCCTGGCGGGCGATCCAAGTGCATGTTCATGAAATGTGTAAGCATGCAACTGGTATTCCAATTTCTGAGATTTTTCCCTCGGCTAATGGTCCCTCCACACTGTTTACAGCTAACCTGTGCCTCATCAATAGGATTTCGGTCCAAAAAGTGCCACACTGGACTCTTCCTACTATGGTATCAATTTTACGGGCTTGCACGCTGTACAAATTTGAATGTCTGTCCAAGCTGTCCTGCAATTTTGTTTTTGTTTTTGAACACATTTTTGGACGCTACGGGCCTGCCAGATAACTGCTGCTGCCATGTCGATGCCTGCTGCGAATCCTTCTCCTCTTCTTAGCTATTGCCAGCGGCACCCTCTTCCCCAAATGGATGCCAATCCGTGTCAACAACTGGGTCATCCATCACCTCCTCTTCAATGTAATCTGGGGCACCTGAGTTTCATCAGGGTCACATTCTGGAGCAGTAGACTGCGAGGGAAATGTAGTGCTCTGGGTGAATGTACCAGCAAAATCATCTAGCAGTGGCTGTGCATCATGATGTGCACTCCATCTGTGATTCATGTTGGACTGGGGAATTCATGATTTCACTTGATAACCAAGTTATGGTATGTGAAAAGAGCTCCATGGAGTAATCTGAAGTGTCGGCTGCCACATCCTTCACTTTTGGTGGGGGTGAAGAACACAAGGAAAGGTGTTGTTCCTGCCCAGGAGCCAGCACTGACGACTAAGTCCTTTCATTTTTTAAAACTTCAGAAGAGGAGGCGATATACAAAATAATGGAGACACCTATCATTTTGGCATCATCATCTTCGAATATGTTATAAACATGCAAACCGTGATATATGGTAATGTTTTGTAGTTGATTATTTGTGTTATGTCATATTTGTATGTCAATGAACTGTTTGTTTTGCATAATTGTAAGAACATTGATGAGAAACTGATACCAATGGCAGACCTCTCGGATTTTGAAAGAGGCAAAATAGTTGTTGCTCGGATGGCTGGCGCTAGTGTAACCAAAATTGCCCGAATGCTTGGCGTGTCAAGAGGTACTGTCTCCAAAGTAATGACTGCGTTTGAAACAGAAGGAAAAACGTCCCCAGTAAAGCACAGGTACAGCCGAAAGTCTAAGTTGACTGAGAGAGAATGTCGGACTGTTAAGCGAATTGTGAGAGAGGATCGCAAGACCACGGCTCAGAAAATCACTGCTGAGCTTAATCAACACCAAAAGAACCCAATTTCCATGAAAACACTTTGTCGGGAGCTGAACAAATCTGGATTCCACGGAAGAGCTGCAATTCGAAAACCGCTGCTGTCAATGACAAATGTTTCCAATCGTTTATAGTGGTGTAGAAACCTCTAGAATTCTTCCCTCGACCAGTGTAAACACGTGATATTCTCAGAAGAATCATCGTTTACCCTATTTCCGACCTCCGGCTGAGTGTACGTTTGGAGACAGCCGAAAGGAGCAGTCCGTCCAGACTGTCTTCTCCCAAAGGTTAAACATGGCGGAGGTTCTGTGATCATCTGTGGTGCTATTTCATGGAGATCCGTGGGGCCAATGATATCCCTTCATGGAAGAATTAACAGCCGCGATTATTTAGGCATTTTGGCCGACCAAGTGCATCCTATGGTTCAAGCACTGTTCCCGGAGGGGAACGCCATCTTTCATGATGATACTGCACCAATTCATACAGGTACAATCGTTAAATCATGCCACGATGAACATTGTAATGAAGTTGAGCATCTCATCTGGCCCCCACAATCCCCAGACCTCCACATTATTGATCATTTATGTTCGATTTTAGAGATTCAAGTTAGATGTCGATTTCCGCCGCCATCGTCGCTCAAATAACTGGAGGGTTGTTATGTTTTGGTAGCTGAGGAGAGCAGGCAAAAACGGCAATACACCAGAGAGGTTGGAATCTACTGGATTGCAGCACCCTGACTAACCACCACAACTAAAGGCAGCCGTGGAGCGTTCCTACATTGGTCCTAGACGCCTCGTCACAGCCTGAGAGGTTAACTACACCTAAAGATAGAAAGAGGAAAGCCATCTGCCCCGGAGCAGATCCCCAAAGAACATAGGAAGCCCCCAAACATGTAATGGCGGTTAGACAAGAGGAAATACAGACACAGACAGAAAATAGTATGAGCAAACGTTGGGGCCCAATCTACCTAGACAGAAAAGGATAGGAAGGATACTTACTGCAATCCAAAAAAAACCCTAAAAATAACCAACGCTACTAATTGCAAAAACACCTGAGATCACACGACCTCTACCACCTAAATTAGCTGGTGTAACAAAACTAACCTGCAGCCACTGAAAAAACTGGAAAAGGCAAATGAACAAACAACAGTGGCTCCAGAGGAACCGAGAGGAGCCCAAGCCCCCCGGGGAGGGGGACCTGGCCAACCTCACAGAAATGCAGAGAAATATGCAAATGGCAAGCACAAAAACAAAAAACAGAAAATATCTTATCTGAGAGCAGGAGAAGAGGCAAGACTCAGCAAGCTTCCAAGTGAACCAGGAAACAACGTTGAGACAAGAACAATTGATCACCGGCAACCATGATGGGAGGGAACCTCCCTTATATCCAGCCAGTCCATGATTCCTGATTGCCAATCCTCACTGAATGCTTCAGTACTGTTTGTAACCACCAGAGGGAGCTTCTGCTCAGAATTCATTTCTAAAACATTCACAACAGAGGGTGTTTTAACTGAAGAATGGGCTAAAATTCCTTTGGAAACAATTCACACCTTGTATAAATACATACCTCGGAGAATTGAGGCTGTAATCGCCGACAAAGGTGGACCTACACCATATTTGTCATGGTTTGCTGAGTTTGTGGGTAAAGTTAGGTTAAGGGTTAATTTGGATTGCCTCACTCTGGGATTCTGGGAGGCTTCTTATAGCCTCATTGTGGGGCCATTCCTTGTCGCTTATACTTTGACCCTTGGACGAGTGTGTGTGACCCTGTACTTTGTGCTTGTGATTCTCTATGCTTGCTTGGTTTTGACTTGGTTCTGTTCCCATTATGAGTTCTGCCTGCCCCTCCTGTACTGCATTGCTATCTCCGTGTATGACTCCTGGTCTTCGTCCTGACAATTCTCTGCTTACCCCTCCTGTACTGCGTTGCTATTTCCATGCATGACTCCTGGCTTATGTTCTGACTATTCTCTGCTCGCCCCTCTGGTACCGCGCCGTCCTCTCTGTGTATGACCCCTGTTTGTCTGACCTGAGTTTCCGTCTTCACTAATCCAGGGTCCATGTAGCGCCCTGCACTCACCTCCAGCAGCAGGACGCTAAGCCCCGCCCCATGTGGTCACATGATCGCAGGTCCTTTTGCATACTGCTACCTTCAGTGTCTCCTCTCACCACGCTGCTCAGGTCCCGTCTGCCTGAGCCTCCCCTACGGCATCTGACCCCGGGCCCTTCCTCCGCAGTGTGGGTGAGTCATCCAGCTCAGCCGTGGCAGTTCGCTGGCGCTGACAGGGTCGTTACAATATTAAACTAACTTTTGTTCATGTTTCCAGTTGTTAACTTTACATTGTTTTGTCCAACCCCTGTAGATGGAGGGGTTTTCTGCAATGTAATCCAAAATCTGTTCCTGATGCCCAGGCTTTAAAAGGTGTTTACCTACTCCTAGTAAAGGGAGCCTTCCAGCCCTTCTTCAGCCCGAAGACTCTTTTTGATAGCACACTATTTTCAGGGCAAGCGAGCTCCTGTATAGTCCCAAAAATTTTATAAATGTCCGTATATATTTCAGGAGGCAGACACTGACGCTCACAGGCTCAGTCTGTATTACACAATAATATAATAATCTGAAAAAGGGTACTGTTTCACCAGATACAAGGTATATATAGTATAGTGAAAATATTCTAAATCTCCGTATATGTTTCAGAAGGCAGACTCCGATGCTCACAGGGGCTCAGTCTGGATTACACCAGAATATAATAAGAAAAAGGGGTACTCAATCAAAAGATAGCAGGTATATATAGTATAGTGAAAATATTCTTAATCTCCATATATATTTCATGAGTCAGACAAAGACGCTCACAAGTTCAGTATGGATTACACAAGAATATAAAAACAGATCTGCAAGAAATAATCATACATGTGGCCCAATGTTACCGGTCTCAATGATGCACTTAGAGTGTTGGGTGGAGCGGACTTTATGACAAAAAGGGTACTTTATCACAAGCGTGAAAGGGTATACAGTCTAGGGGTCATTGTAAATCTCTGTATATATTTCCGGAGTAACAGACAGACTCTCACAGGCTCAGTATGGATCACAACAGAATATAATAAGAAGAAAATTGGGTTACTGTATCACCAGATACAAGGTACTGTAGTATAGTGAAAATATCCAAAATGTCTGTATGTATATCAGGAGGCAGACAATAACGATCACAGGCTTAGTATGGATTACACAAGAATCCAATAAGATGAAAAAGGGCTACTGTATCACCAGATACAAGGTAGTATTGTGAAAATATTGTAAATCTCCGTATATATTTCAGGAGGCAGACTGACGCTCAAATTCTCAGTATGGATTACACAAGAATATAAAAAGATCAGCAAGAAATAATCACACATGTGGGCCAATGTTCCAGGTGTCAATGATGCACTGATATAGTGCCCACCTTTTTCAGAAATATAACAAAGAATATCACAACTAAAGGCATTATCTGTCAGGAATCAGTCTGGGAATATGAGGATCTCATCTGGTCTGAATGTACCAAGGATATGTGCCTCCTGCATTTCTGCCCCCAGACCAGCAGTGATACGGTGTTCTACAGCCGGCTCTATTCCTACCTCAATCGCAAAATAGGATATGCAATTAGAAATGCCAACAACATGGAGGCCTTTATAATTCCACTTCCAGCATGCCAGCCAATACCTGCCAAACTTCACCCTTTAGGGGGGCCAGGTCTTGAGGATGAACATCCTCATCTTTTACTGGCTCTACTTGTTACAAACCATCCATTCTGGTCTTCATGTCCCAGAAAGGTCCCCAAAATTCAGAGAAAGCAGGATCAGGATATTCCTGATGAGATATTCACATCTATATTTGAAGATGTCGAAAGGGAGGAGAATTTGATAGGGGAACAAGGACACCCATCTTTAGGGCAGGAGATACCTGGTATGGGAGACGTGGGCATTGCAGAGCTGATAAATATTATGAGTTATCTGTCAAATAACCTGCAGAAAATTGCAGACCAAACCAACAATAATTTTCAGTCTACACCTCCAACTAACCAGCCAAACCCCATTGCAGCAGCAGCCCCTGTTTGGCCATCATGTCCAATGGCACCCACTTTTCAGGCTCCTGTTATTTTTGGCAATGATCCAGCTGCCATGTTTGATCCTTCGACCTTGTATGGTCCATCGGGCAGTAACCCTTATACTTTCAAAAAGCAACGTGGCAATAGGTTTCTAACACAATTCTTAAGGTTTTAGACTAGGTATATAGAAAAATGTGTTCATGTTTTCAAGAACCTTTATGCCTACAGTTTTAAAAATCAAAATTTTATTCTTATCACAGACCTATTAAACATTTCTAAAGATAATTTTCATATTTTTCGGTTGGTTAATATTTGTATTGTTCACAAAGCATATTAAAATATAAATCTCATACTGTTTCGCCAGATACAAGGTATATATAGTATAGTTAAAATATTATAAATCTCCTTATATAATTCAGGAGGCAGACAATCACGCTGAAAGGCTCAGTATGGATTACACAAGAATATAACAATTTTATTTTTGGAGATGGGGGGTGGGGCAGCCCAGATAGGGAGGTTGCAAAAATGCCATATGTTGAAGTGTATAATGGACGTAAAGCAGCTGGAAATGGATTAATTGGAGAAGTCCGAGGAAGAGGAAGCCAAAAAAGGGGTACTGTATCACCAGATAAAAGGTATATAAAGTCTAGTGAAAATATTCTACATCTCCTTAAATATTTCAGGAGGCACACACAGATGCTCATATGCTCAGTCTGGATTACACAGAATATAAAAAGATATACAAGAAATAATCACACATGTAGGCCAATGTTCCAGGTGTCAATGATGCAAAAACAGTTGGGGGGAGGATGACTTTCTGCAAAAAAGGTTACTGTATCCCAAGCGGACAGCTGTATACAGTCTAGGGTAATTGTAAATCTCCGTATTTATTTACGGAGTAACAGACATTCGCTCACAGGCTCTGTATGGATTACACCACAATATATAAAGTTGACAAACTGTACTGGATCAGCAGCGTACAGCTGTATACAGTGTTGGGGTAATTTTAAATGTTCGTCTATATTTCAGTCTCAGTAAGCCAGTCCAGACTCTCCGCTACAGGAAACAAGATGGATACAAGTACACACTGAAAGTTGAGTGATTTCAGAAATTTGGTAATTACTAATAATCAGGCTACAACCTCTGGTAGAATTATGAGAGGCGATGCTGACCCTCAATTACTTTATCTGTGTAGCCAGTGAAAACGGTTCTTTGTGAAGAAAGGCTTGCTGTATCGCAGTAGCTTCGATCCCATCACCGTTATTTGTCTCCATCAAATTGTGATGCCAAGGAAAGATGTAGACATGGTTCTCACTGCCTATCATGATCAGTCTGGTCACTTTGGAGTGCTAGAGACTGAAGCCACAGGCCGTAGGCGATTCTATTGGATTGGCATGAGAGGAGACATTGAAAAATGTTGCCAGGAATTTCACACTTTCCTGTGACAAGTAAAACTGTGAAAGCTGATCAGAAAGCAGCACTGCAATCAATTGTGAGTCGACGTCCATTAGAAATGGTAGCCATTGATCATCTGAAGGTAGAGCCCAGCAGGACAGGCCATAGCTACGTCTTAAACATCATCAATCAGTTAACGAAATATGTAGTGGCTGTCCCTGTGAAGGATTAAACTACCCAGACTCCACAGCGGTGGAGCAGGGAGAGGTAAGTATTGCAAGTGGTGGGGCCCTGAGCAAGCAGGTGGGGCCGACTCGTGGGCGACGGCCCTGGCACAGGGCTCCTCATAGTATGCCGGTGCATCTGACGGCGAGTGTGCCCTCTCACCATCAGATCAGAGACAGTTTTTGGTGCTATGAGGGACCCTGTGCCAGTGCCGTCACCCCAGAGTGGAACCCGCCACCTGCTCAGGGCCCCGTCCTTGGCCGGGTGCGCCAGGTGGTGACCCCGTCCCTGGGGGGGTGACAGCCCAGAAAGGGAGGTGGCAAAAATGGCATCTGTTCAGGCGTAGGCTGGACGTTCAGCAGCTACAAATGGAGGAATTGGAGAAGTGAGAGGAAGCGTAGGACAAAGTGAGCCATTTTGCTGGCAACCTAGGTGTCATCAGGGGATGGTGGCACAAAATCCTTTGAAACCCATGCATGGTTCATTTTAATAAAGGTTAGATCATCAACATTTTGTGTCGACAGCCATGTCCTTCTTTCTGTCAGGATTGATCCAGCAGCACTGAAGACTCTTTCTGATAGCACACTACCAGCAGGGCAAGCGAGCTCCTGTAAGGCATATTGTGCCAATTCAGGCCATGTGTCCAGTTTACAGGCCCAGTAGTCAAAGGGGAATGACCGGTGAGGGAGAACATCGATAGGGAGGAGAAGTAATTTGTAACCATAGTTGACAACTGTCTGTTGCTATAGATTCCTAATTACCTGGCGTGTGAGCTGTCCTGGAGAAATCAGTCCACAACATGGTCTTGAAACCCCTGTCTCCAATGCCACTTCGGCTGTGTGCAACACGAACACCTCTTCCATTTTGGCCAGTACAGCTCGTGTTAGACCGTACACCGTTGCTGTTTGCTGGGAATGCATTTAACAAACGGTTTACCAGAGTAGCCTGTTTGTTGGCCAATATTAGCTCTAGGTTCTCCTGTGGCATTTGTTCTGTAATTTGCCTTGATAGCGTGGATCGAGGATGCTAGCAAACCAGTAGTCGTCATCTTTCATCATTTGCCCATGCGGGGGTCTCTTTTTAGAATCTGCAAGTCATAATCACACATGTGGGCCAATGTTCCAGGTGTCAGTGATGCACTAACAGTGGTGGATGGAGGAGCATTTTCTGCAAAATCAACATCCCTCCAGTCACGCACAAACCCTGGACCTGAAGTTGGCAAGCCAACATTTTCTCTCGCCCCCTCAGAAGCATCCTCCTCCCCAAAATAATCATCCCCCCTCCTCCTCCTCCTCCTCCTCTCTCTCTTCTTCCTCCACCTTATCCAGGACAGTTCCCTGACCAGACAATGGCTGACAGTCATCAAGGCTTGCCTCTTCCTCGTCTTCGTCCTCCACTGCAGACGCCTGATCCTTAATGTGCGTCAAAGTTTACATGAGCAGACACATAAGTGGGATGCTCATGCTTATGATGGCGTCATCTGCGCTTACCAGCATGTGCATTCCTCAAAACACTGAAGGACTTTACTGAGGTCTTTCAGCTTTGACCACTGCACACCCGACAACTCCATGTCTGCCCTCGAACTGCCTGCCCGTGTATCCTCCCACAAATGCATTACAGCCTACCTCTGTTCGCACAGCCTCTCAACCATGTGCATGGTGGAGTTCCACCTTGTTGCAACATCTATGATTAGGCGGTGCTTGGGGAGGTGGAGCGATCGCTGCAGCCTCTGCATATGACTGGAGTCTACGGCGAGCGACGAATGTGCCAGTCTTCGCACCTAATGGAGCAGGTCTGATAACTCCAGATAATTATTTATGAAGCACTGCACCACCAGGTGCAAGGTGTGAGCCAGGCAAGGTATGTGTCTAAGTTTTGCCAGGGCTATGGCTGCCACAAAATTACGTCCGTTATCACTGACTACCTTGCCTGGCTCAAGATGTATACTGCCCAGCCAGGTCTCAGTTTCTCGCTGCAAATATTGGGCCAGTACGTCCGTGGTGTGTCTGTTGTCGCCCAAACACATCATTTGTAAAACAGCCTGCTGATGCTTACCACTAGCTGTTCGATAGTGAGACACCTCATGTGCAACACTGGCAGTTGCGGATGGAGTGCTCGTACGACTGTGCTCTGTTGACGAGCTTTTGCTTCTGGAGGAGGAGAAGGAGGGTCGAATGCCTACAGCCAACTGTTGCCTATACCATGGGCTAGGCAGCACTGTCCCACCGCCGCTGTCCCCTGTGAAACCTGCAACCACCTCATTAACCCAGTGCGCAGTGATGGACACGTAACGGCCCTGGCCATGCTTACTGGCCCATGTATCTGTTGTGAAGTACACCTTTCCAATCACTGATTCTTTGAGTGCATGAACAATGCGATCTTTCACATGCAAGTGGAGGGCAGAGATGGCTTTCTAGAAAAGAAGCGGCGACTGGGTAGGTCATAGCGTGCGACAGCGTAGGTCATGAGCTCTCGGAACGCTGCGCTTTCAACCAAACGAAGGGCATCATCTCTAATGAGATCAGTTTTGCAATGCAGGCGTTCAAACCCAGTGTACGCGGATGAGAGGATGAGTACTTTCTTTTCCTACTCAGAGTGTCTGGTAGGGTGAGCTGGACTTGAGAGCTGCATATGGTGGAACTATCGGTGGACATGACGGACTGAGAGAGGGTTGATGATGGTGATGGTGGTGGTGATGATTGCCTAGATGCAGTCTTTCATTGCAAAAACATTGTGATTCCCTGACTGCTTTGGCCTTGCGACGACACCTCAACATTTCTTGCTGGTGGTGTGCCTACCAGTGGGCTTACAGTGAGGGAAGCGATGGAGGGTTGCTGGCTAACTTCGTCGGAGCCGGTGCACATGTGCTACCTGAGTTTTTGTAGTCCGTCCAGGCTTGCATGTGCATGGTCAGTAAATGTTTAAGCATGCAACTGGTATTCAAATTTTTGAGATTTTTCCCTCGGCTAAAGATCCTTTGGCACTTTTTACAGATAACCTTTGCCTCATCACTAGGATTTTGGTCAAAAAAGTGCCACAGTGGACTCTTCCTACTATGGTATAAATTTTCAGGCCTTGCACGCTGTGCTAATTTGACCGTCTAGTCAACCTGTCCTGCAACTCTTTTTGTTTTTTTTTAACACGTTTTTGGACTGCCACGGGCCTGCCAGGTAACCCCAGCTGCAATGTCGATACCTGCTGCGCATCCCTCTCCTCTTCTGAGCTAGTCCCAGCGGCACCCTCTTCCCCCACTGGATGCCAATCCGGGTCAACAACTGGGTCATCCATCACCTCCTCTTCAATTTCAGCTGCACCTTCCTCTGTGTGACCGTGTAAGGTGGTAGAGTATGCGGGAAGGGGCACCTGAGTTTCATCAGGTCACATTCTGACTCAGTAGACTGCGAGGGCAATGTAGTGCTGTGGTTGAATGTGCCAGCACAATCATATAGCAGTGGCTGTGCATCAGTGCACTCCATGTCAGATTCATCTTGGACTGGGGAATTCAGGATTTGACTTGATAACCCATGCATGGTATGAGAAAATAGCTCCATGGAGTAATCTGAAGTGTGGGCTGCCGCATCCTTCACTTTTGGTGGGGGTGAAGGACACAAGGAAAGGGGTTGGTCCTGACCAGAAGCCTGCACTGATGACTCAGTGCTTGGAGCTTTTGAAACTTCAGAAGAGGAGGAGATAGAGCTGGAGGCTCTTTCGGCAATGTAAGCCAAAACCTGTTCCTGATGGTCCTGCTTTAAAAGCTGTTTGCCTACTCCAATAAAAGGGAGCCTTCCAGGCCTTCTGGAGCCAGACGATGAGGCAGACTCAACACCTCCTGATTTAGGTGCAATTGTGCTTTTGGCACTACCAGCAGATGCACACCACCACCACCACCATCAGTAGCAGGTGGCCCCCCACGACCAAGTCCGTGACCTCTTCCACCATACTTCCTCATGTTTGTGTAAATGTACCCAAAATAACAGCAGAAATATATGGTACAGTTTCAGAAGAGTACAGCTGTACTGTATACGGTGAAGGTGAAAAATTTTAATCTCCGTATATATTTGCGGAGTAGCAGACACAGACTCTCACAGGCTCACTATGGATTACACTACAATATAAAAAACAAAAAGGTGTACAGTATCAGAAGTGTACAGCTATATACAGTGATGGTGTGAATTTTAAATCTACGTATATATTTCAGGAGCAACACACACAGTCAGAGGCCCAGTCTGGCTAACAGCAGAATATCACAATCAGGAAAAGTGTACTGTCTCAGTAGCGTACAGCGGTATACAGTTTTGGGGGAATTTTAAAGCTCCGTATATATTTCAGCAGGAAGACACACGGTCACAGGCCCAGTCTGGCTAACAGCAGAATATCAAAATCAGGAAAAGTGTACTGTCTCAGTAGCGTACAGCTGTATACAGTGTTTGGGAATTTTAAAGCTCCGTATTTATGTTAGCAGTAAGACACACGGTCACAGGCCCAGTCTGGCTAACACCAGAATATCAAAATCAGGAAAAGTGTACTGTCTCAGTAGCGTGCAGCTGTATACAGTGTTGTGTGAATTTTAAATCTCATTATTTATTTCATCAGTAAGACACACGGTCTCAGGCCCAGTCTGGCTAACAGCAGAATATCAAAATCAGGAAAAGTGTACTGTCTCAGTAGCGTACAGCGGTATACAGTTTTGGGGGAATTTTAAATCTCCGCATTTATTTTAGCAATAAGACACACGGCCACAGGTCCAGTCTGGCTAACAGTAGAATATCAAAATCAGGAAAAGTGTACTGTCTCAGTAGCGTACAGCGGTATACAGTGTTGTGGGAATTTTAAAGCTCTGTATATATTTCAGCAGGAAGACACCCGGTCACAGGCTCAGTCTGGCTAACAGCAGAATATCAAAATCAGGAAAAGTGTATGGTCTCAGTAGCGTACAGCTGTATACAGTTTTGGGGGAATTTTAAAGCTCCGTATATATTTCAGCGGTAAGACACACGGTCACAGGCCCAGTCTGGCTAACACCAGAATATCAAAATCAGGAAAAGTGTACGGTCTCAGTAGCATACAGCTGTATACAGTTTTGGGGGAATTTTAAATCTACATATTTATTTTAGCAACAACACATAAATGTAAATAGAAGCACAAAGACAAAGATGCAATACAGATAAAATGGGATGAAAAACACTCACCTTGAGAAAGCGGCGTGAAGTGCCAGCGAAACGTACGTCGGGGCGACGTCTCTTGGGGTGCATCTCCTCCTGTTACCTCTTATTATTCCACTGGTGAGCATTATTGACTTTGGTATTTGCAGCATATGTTTTCTGCCTATGGTGTGGTTTATCCTTTGCTTCTGTGCCCCAGTGGATATGGGCTATGAGACCTCCATTTAAAAACCCATTCCCTACATAGGGTTCATTTTGCAATTTGCTACCAGAGTGTTAAGGGGTTATTTTTTGAGGTACATCAGCCTGGTCAATTTTTAGATACAGATACAGGGTTATATTTCCTGTTCAGGAGTGTTTTTCATCCCATTTTGTCTGTATGGCATCTTTGTCTTTGTGCTTCTATTTACATTTATGTGTTGTTACTTATATGAATTTATGTAATAAAACTAAAGTGATATTTTATATTTTCACCAATGACTCTATGTTCTCCTTATTCTCATATCTTATTCGAGTGGTGTTTTCTTATTGGACCAATATATTTCTTGTGTAGTCCTTATTTCTTTTGCCGGTTTTTATGCAGCTGGATGTGTTTATATTTATTTTAGCAGTAAGACACACAGTCACAGGCCCAGTCTGGCTAACAGCAGAATATCAAAATCAGGAAAAATGTACTGTCTCAGTAGCGTACAGCTGTATACAGTGTTGTGGGAATTTTAAAGCTCCGCATATATTTCAGCAGGAAGACACACGGTCACAGGCCCAGTCTGGCTAACACCAGAATATCAAAATCAGGAAAAGTGTATGGTCTCAGTAGCGCACAGCTGTATACAGTGTTGGGGAATTGTAAATCTCAGTAGATATTTCCGGAGTCACACACAGATAGTCAGCCTGTATTTGTCCGTGATACCAGCTGGTACATGGTACTGTGAGGAGCGTACAGCTCTATACGGTGGGGGAAAAAATGAACACTCGGTAACTTAAAGAAATTAGTGGTCATGTGAAAGAATGTTTCTTCCTACACATGCCAACGCTAAGAGCTTAAACTCTACCATCTCCAATCTGTTTGCCATGAAAATGCTTCATTTCTGCCTGGTAAGTACAATTGTTTCCTGAAAGTTGATGGCAATCGCAGTCCCCCAGTACCAGTTGCCCAGTCGCCATTTCTTCTCTAAGAAAGCGGTGCCTGTGCTGCACGAGCATGTTACAGACATCACCTATTCCCTGAAAAAATCTATGTTTGCCAGCATGGGAGGGGCGTTACACCTCACTGATTGGGCACTGGGTGACTCTGGTTGCTGTGGAGGCAGGCAGTCAAAGGGCTGTTCGACAAGTCTTGGAATCACGAAGGATTGTGGGACAAACCTTTGTATCTAACACTTCCTCTACTGCTTCTAGCTCCTCCACCTCCTCTATTGCCTCCACCTGCACCCTCAACCTCTCCATTAATGAGACACACGTTCCAAGAGTGCAGAGAGAATTCCCCCCCACCTCTGTACAGCGCAGCAAGGGCTCACTGCAATCAGGTAATGTTAAAATTAATATGTCTTGGAGATTGCAGTCACACAGATCAAGTGTTGTGGACCGCTGTCCAGGCTGAGTTAGAGCAATGGTTGTTTCCACTGAACCTGGAGCCAAGGAAGGCCATGTGCAATAACGGTGCAAACCGGGTGGCGGCCCAACCTCACATGTTCTTTACATGGCTCATGTCCTTAACCTGGTGGTACAGCAATTTCTCTACCGCTATCTCGGCCTGGATGCACTGCTGCAGTAAACACGGTCGTTATGTGCTCACTTACCACAATCGCACCCCGAAGATCATAAACTTGCATCGCTACAGAGGTGTTTCAGCCTAATGGTTAACCGTTTGATTTGTGCTGTTCTGACATGGTGTTATTCCATTCTGCACATGTTGCAGCGACTGTGGCAGCAGCAACGAACCATGGTGGAGTATGTCCTTCTGCATAGCCTGGATCAACACAGTATGGACGTGTTTCAAATCACGCTCCGGCACAGTGAAGGACCTCCACATCCTTCTGCACAGTTTCAAAATGGCTATTAAGATGGTTAGTGATGATGATGCTGTGTCGACCCGCCACCACAATTGTGGGTTACCAGGGCAATGGGGTACTCAGAGCCGAGCCCATGGAAGTCTATGGGATTGTCACAGGTAGCTGTGGCTCGGTCTGTGGCCCTGGCGGTCTGGCGTATGTTGGGGATATATTTACAGGGGATAGGTTTATATACAGTTCGTGACGCCACCTGTAGTATTCTGGTAATTTATACCAGCGCTGCTGTAGATCTCTGAGGGGATGGTGATGCAGCTAGATGTCGGGTCCCCTACAGGTGGGACTGGTCCCTCAAAGTCTATGTGAGTTGTGAAGTCGAGTGCAGATAAAGAACACAGTCTCACACGGTCAGCGTCTTTCCATACCTTTACTTGTAAGATGATAAGGCAGGTCCCAGGGAGGCTGATCCAAGGAGAGTGTATCTTGAGACGGCAGCTGGACAAGTTAGGGGCCTCCTTTAACTCCAATAAAACGAGTACAACCAGCCTGAAGCGTAGTTCCCTCAAATCTCCAGCTAATCTTTAGCTGTACCTGCCCAGTCAGCTTAGTGTTAGGGGCCTTCCTGTGAAGGAGCTGAATTCTTATTTTGTCCTGCAGAACTCCAAAGTCTTCACTCCCCCTGACCCCAGTTACGTACTGACTATAAGGGGCTTGTCTGCCGCGACCTAGGGTCCGGTAGATTCCTGGTTTTCCTATCACCGTGCCTGAAACAACAGTGACCCTTCGGTCCCCAGTGACCGTAGCAATGTGCTGGACTTCTGCAATCCTGTAGCACTAATCCTATAAATCCACTTGATTTTGGGACAATTAAGGGAGTACAACATCATATCCCTACTGGCAGTCATCCTCCCATCAAAGAGCGGTATAGGCCCATACCTCCAGCTCATTATCAGAAAGCTAAAGAAATGTTGAATGATATGAAGAAAGCTGGGGTGATAAGGGATAGTTGTAGCCCCTGGGCAGCCCCTCTAGTTCTGGTTAAAAAGAAAGATGGTAGTATGAGAATGTGTGTGGATTACAGGCAGGTGAACCGCATAACACACAAGGATGCATACCCGCTACCACGTATAGAGGAATCATTAGCTGCTCTGAAAACGGCTAACTACTTTTCTACCCTTGATCTGACTAGTGGTTACTGGCAAGTGGCTGTGGCTGAGGAGGATCGTGAGAAAACGGCTTTCACCACCCCAATGGGGCTCTGTGAGTTCGACAGAATGCCGTTTGGGCTCAGTAGTGCCCCAGGAACATTTCAGAGAGTGATGGAAAACTGTCTGGGACATCTCAATTTTGAAACCGTGCTGCTATACCTAGACGACGTCATCGTGTATTCCAAGACTTATGAGGACCATCTGAAGCACCTGGCAGAAGTATTCGAGTCCCTGTCCAGGTACGGGATGAAATTAAAACCCTCAAAATGCCATCTACTCAAGCAGAAGGTACAATACTTGGGGCACATCGTCAGTTCGGAAGGAGTAGCGCCGGACCCAGAGAAAGTCACCGCCATCCAGAAGTGGCCGGAGCCGAAAAACCTTAAGGAAGTGCGACAGTTCCTGGGACTAACGGGTTACTACAGGAGATTCGTGAAAGATTACACGAAGAAGGCAGCCCCTTTACAGGACCTCCTAGTAGGACAATCCCTAAAGAGCAGAAACCCTCCTTTCAATTGGGGTAAAGAACAGGCTGAAGCATTCCAAAAGATGAAAGAGCCAGCCCAAAAACTGTATCCTGTTCGTGACGCCAAGTTTTTGTGTCGACCCGCCACCACAATTGTGGGTTACCAGGCAATGGGGTACTCAGAGCCGAGCCCATGGAAGTCTATGGGGATTGTCACAGGTAGCTGTGGCTCGGTCTGTGGCCCTGGCGGTCTGGCGTATGTTGGGGATATATTTACAGGGGATAGGTTTATATACAGTTCGTGACGCCACCTGTAGTATTCTGGTAATTTATACCAGCGCTGCTGTAGATCTCTGAGGGGATGGTGATGCAGCTAGATGTCGGGTCCCCTACAGGTGGGACTGGTCCCTCAAAGTCTATGTGAGTTGTGAAGTCGAGTGCAGATAAAGAACACAGTCTCACACGGTCAGCGTCTTTCCATACCTTTACTTGTAAGATGATAAGGCAGGTCCCAGGGAGGCTGATCCAAGGAGAGTGTATCTTGAGACGGCAGCTGGACAAGTTAGGGGCCTCCTTTAACTCCAATAAAACGAGTACAACCAGCCTGAAGCGTAGTTCCCTCAAATCTCCAGCTAATCTTTAGCTGTACCTGCCCAGTCAGCTTAGTGTTAGGGGCCTTCCTGTGAAGGAGCTGAATTCTTATTTTGTCCTGCAGAACTCCAAAGTCTTCACTCCCCCTGACCCCAGTTACGTACTGACTATAAGGGGCTTGTCTGCCGCGACCTAGGGTCCGGTAGATTCCTGGTTTTCCTATCACCGTGCCTGAAACAACAGTGACCCTTCGGTCCCCAGTGACCGGTAGCAATGTGCTGGACTTCTGCAATCCTGTAGCACTAATCCTATAAATCCACTTGCCTTTCGCCTTGTCCACGCTGGTAACATAAGCACTCAAAACTAGCCAAGGGTCGAGCAGTCACTTCTTTCCTTTTTCCTTCCAATGAAGTTAGCCACAGATGCTCAGTTATCACAGGCAGGAGCACGTCTCTGAACCTGATACCGTCCTTTAGACAGGGATGCTGAAGACTTTCCGTGCTAATACTTCTTCTTTCCTCAGTATGTGTTGAGAAGGTGATACAGCTCTGACTAGACTAAGGTGTATTCCAAACACCTATACCAGACTCCACGATATGAACTGGTGAATAAACAGGCTAGACTCTTTCCTCCCTCCAAACGTCTTCTCACAAAGAGGTCTAGACTCTACTCCACACGTCCTCACTGTCCAAAGACAGGAACTAGACTCATCACTCTAACACCTACTACCTTGACCACTCCCTCTAGAGTATACTTCACTACCCTAGGGGTGTGTCTAGTGTGTGTCGAGTGAATGGATATTTAGCATTAAACTGCCATCTCGCCATACACTCTCCAGGGTACTGCGTGTGCCTACCACCAGGGCTACACAATGCCATCATCAGCATCACTATTCCAGTCATCTACATGCTGGAGCACTCTTTAAATAGTCTGCGTGAGGAGAGGGTGGTCCAAAAGGAAGAGGTGGAAGCAGAGGAGGATGTGGAAGGAATAACAATACTGCTAAGCTCTGGACTGTCGTTGCACAGGCATGTGCCATGGGAGAGTGGATTACAGAGATCGAGGTGGGCTCATGGTACCAGACAAACTGTTAGTGAAGGTGCAGGAGCCGAGGATCAAACTGAGGGGGACAGTGAGGAATAGGTGATGGACGTGCAACTGTCAGGAGATGAAGAGCATAATGATCCCTTCTCTGTCGTATGTCGTTGGTGGGAGGGGACAGAGGAAGCAACCTTGAGTGTTACCCTGCCACCAACACACCAAAAACTTGGACCTCCCATCACATGAGCGCCTTCTTCAACATGATGCCTGTATTCTTAGGGTTACCAATAGTGCTGACTACTGGGTTGCCACTCTGTTAGATCCATGGTACAAGAGTACATTTTCAAGATGTTTTTCCACTTGGAAAGGGGCATGCACATGTTGGAGTATCGAAATACCCTTGCAGACAATCTTAAGAGTGGTTTTCCCCAAGACAGCAGTGAGGCACACAGTGTGCATCGCAGTTCTAGACTTCCAACCAGGGGAACGTCAAGGCGTCACCGCAAAACTTTTACCATAACCAGGTTCCTCGCATCATGTTCTCACATGATTAATGCGTTTAATAACCCTCTGTGTCTGTATTGTTACATACTTAAGATGATAACCGGTTCATGCAGCATTACATGAACATCCGATTCTTACACTATGGCTGGTCCGAACAACGAAAGCAATTGTTATCATCTACCTTTCGTGTCTCCCCTTTTCCTCATAGACTGTAATCTTGCAAGCAGGGTCCTCATTCCTCTTGGTATCTTTTTTGATCTATGTGCTTATTGTTATGCTGTAATGTCTATTGTCTGTACAAGTCCCCTCTATAATGTAAAGTGCTGCGGAATATGTCGGTGCTATAGAAATAAAATTATTATTATTATTAGGAAGAGCCGTGTAAGTGGCATACTCTATTTCTGAGAGTCATTTCACACATTTTTTAGACCAGCCTGTGCCCTAGCAGGTTTTGTTATGCCCCACAGCCAGTGTTCTTTCAGAAGGTATGTTCAGCACTGCTTGGTGGTGTCCTGATGATAAGCACATACGACTGTCCCCTGAAATTGTAGACCGCCTTTCATCAAAATAAACAAGTCATGGATCTCCAATGAATTTTGCACTCCAGTCACAGACTGGGCAGACTAGGCAATGGTGAGGAAGGTGTGTCAGAGGCCTATTATACTGTTTCTACGCTGTGGAAAATGATGCCACGTTAGTGGTGTGTGACAATAATTTATTGAAATGTGGAGACTACAAGTTAGGTCTCCATCTGGTGGGTTAGCTGCAGCAGTAGGGCTCACAGACCAGCAGGACTGCACTTACTTGATTTTATTGTTTTATAGGGCAGTGGCCAGGATTGTAGGCTCAGAGTTAGGGCCAGAGAATAATCGCTAGCGCAAAAAATTTTTTACAAAAATATAACTTGATGATTGCCATCTATCAGTTATAGAATTTCTACTTGCTGACCTGTATATAGTTAATACATAATAACTTATTGTCTTCCCTGTGGAAGCCGCATCTTGCTATGCAGGGAAAATGTAGTGCTACATTCAAATAAATGCCCACTGCCCACCATGTAATTTGTTAATGAACTTTGTTCGCAAAAGTGAGAGTAGCTCTTACTGAAGGTTCTTTATTTTATCTCAAACCGAGCAGTCCTCAGAAGGGTGCCTTCTTTATGAAGTCTTCAGACTACCCTATTGAACGTTTGTCTAGTTTTTCTCTGTCAATGGCAAGTAAAATAGAACTTAAAAGGAATCTGTCACAAAATTTTGCTAGCCGATATGAAAGCAGCATGATGTAGGGGCAGAGACCCTGGTTCCGGTGATGTATCACTTACTGAGCTGCTTCCTGCAGTTTGAATAAAGTTATTGTTTTATCTGCTGCAGATCTATCAATTCTCTGAATGCTAAGCTTTGTATAACACCACCCATACCACATCTTTCTGTATATAGGTGGAAAGTTGCTAGTCAGTACTTAGGGTGGGATTACAATGAGCTCATGAATATGGAGGACTACATAGCAGCAGGTTTTCTAGTCCTCTACTGATAAAATCACATTTTTATCATTACGAGGTTATCAAAACTTCAGCAAGCAGCCTATTAACTGACATATCGCTGAAATTAGTGTATCTGTCCCTACATTAACTGCTCTCAGATTAGGTATCAAAAACCTGGTGGCATATTCCCTTTAAATGAAAAATCTTTTGACACAATACAAAGCCAGCAACATCCTTGAAAACCTCTTTACCGTCACCTGCTCACTTCAAACAGAAAGCACACAGATTGTGAAATATCAACCCATACTGAACTTGCCAGAAGGACAAGATGTGATTTTCACATTTTGAGTAGAAAAATAACTTGTGTTTGCTATAGTCTTGCAGTATTGGTTTTGTTAACCTTTTACTTGTTCAAATCAATTGTACCAGTACCCTTTATCCTCAATAAACATTATATTGTTATGCCAAAATGCTATCAGGCAGAATAATTCCTAATTTTAACCACTTTGTGACCACTGATTTAAATTGTGTGTGGTACAGGTCTTGCTAACTTGCAAGAACAGAACAAGTCTCTAGCTTTTGGATAAACCTGAGATCCAGACAAGAAGAAGGTATTTGTTTTTCATTGCTTGCCTTTCTTTTTGCCCATTATTATTATTATTGTTTTTTTGGAAGTGCATTTGAGCAGCAGGGTGGTTTGCTGTTGAAGAGGGAAAAAAAAAAATCTCTCTTTAAATCTTCTGCTTCAGCGAGTGTGAGCGAGCTGAGTGTGACCGGTGCGCAAGTGCGAACGGTAAGTGTGACTTGAGATTCAGTGACTTTGGATTCAGGGAGTTTCCAAGGGAGAAATTACTGAATTGCTGTTATATTTTATTAATACTTTTTATTTATTTTTACTTATCTTTGCTGTCTGGTGAAATCCCCATTAGAAATGTGCTCCACTATTGCCAATGCCGTCCAGTGTACATCTTGCCACATGTATGCAGTCCTTGAACAGCCGGTCGAGGGTGCATACTGCTGTGCGAGATGTGAGCACGTTGTGCATTTGGAAGCCCAAATACTGGATCTAAATGTGCAGCTGGCAACACTGAGATACATAGACAATATGGAAAGGAGTCTTCTGCTCACTGAGCAGACGCTCAATGGGATAGATGAGGGGGGGGATGCTAGGGTGGAGCTGCAGGACACTGAAGTAGGAAGCTGGGTGACAGTTAGAAAGCGGGGTAGAGGGAAGAGCGCCAGGGAGGCTAGTCCTGATCTGGCACACCCAAATAAGTTTGCAAAGTTGGCAGATGAGGGGGTTGTCAGTACAGGGGTAGCACTGCTACAGCCAGGCATGTCCTCTGAAAGCCGGGGGAGTGTCTGCTCCAGTAAGGGGGGAATTAGGAGAGCAGGGTAGGCAAGACAGGAGCTGGTAGTGGGGGACTCAATTATTAGGGGAACAGATAGGGCAATCTGTCACAAAGACAGGGATCGTCGAACAGTGTGCTGCCTACCCGGCGCTCGAGTCTGGCACATCGCTGATCGGGTTGACAGATTACTGGGAGGGGCTGGTGAGGACCTAGCGGTCATGGTGCACATTGGCACAAATGACATAGTTAGAGGTAGGTGGAAGGTCCTTAAAGACGATTTCAGTGAATTAGGCTGCAAGCTTAAAGCAAGGACCTCCAACGTGGTATTTTCTGAAATACTGCCTGTACCACGTGCCACACCAGAGAGGCAACGGGAGATTAGGGAGGTTAATAAGTGGCTCAAGAATTGGTGTAGGAAGGAGGGGTTTGGGTTCCTGGAGAACTGGGCCGACTTCTCAGTTGGCTACAGGTTCTATGCTAGGGACGAGCTGCACCTCAATGGGGAGGGTGCAGCTGTGCTGGGGGAGAAAATGGCTAGAAGGTTGGAGGAGTCTTTAAACTAGGGACTAGGAGGGAGGGTATTCATTTTATAGGAGGGGAAGGCAGTGCAGATAGAGACCTGGGCACAAATAATGAAATTGGGGGTGGGGGTGGCATGGGGGGTGGGGTTAGAACAGTTAATAATTTAAGAAAGAATAGAGGTACGGAGAGATACATAAAGTGTATGTATACTAATGCTAGAAGCCTCACCAACAAAATGGCAGAATTATAATTAATTTTGTTGGAACATAATTATGACATGATGGGGATATCTGAGACATGGCTGGATGAGAGCCACGGCTGGGCGGTTAATTTACAGGGATATAGTCTGTTTAGAAATGACCGTAAAAATAGGCGAGGTGGGGGTGTGTGTTTATATGTAAAATCATCCTTAAAACCCATCCTGCGTGATAATGTATGTGAATCTCATGAAGATGTAGAGTCTCTGTGGGTGGAGATTAGGGGAGGGGGGAAAAATAATAAATTACTGATAGGGGTTTGTTATAAGTCTCCTAAAATAAGGGAAGCAACAGAGAATATACTCGTAAAGCAAATAGATGAAGCAGTGACTCAAGGAGAAGTCATTATTATGGGGGACTTCAACTACCCTGAAATACATTGGGGAACAGAAACCTGCAGTTCCAGCAAAGGTAATAGGTTTTTGACAACTATGAGAGACAATTACCTTTCACAACTAGTTCAGGACCCAACAAGAGGGGGGGCACTACTAGACCTAATATTAACCAACAGGCCAGACCGCATATCAAATATAAGGGTTGGTGGTTACTTGGGTAATAGTGATCACAAAATAATAAGCTTTCATGTATCCTTTAATACCTTTACTAAGATGTGTAGTCGAGGGGTTACAAGAACACTAAACTTCAGGAAGGCAAATTTCCAACGGATGAGAGATGATCTTAGTGCCTTAAACTGGGACAATATCCTGAGACATAAAAATACACAAAGAAAATGGGAGATGTTTATTAGCATCCTGAATAGGACCTGTGCACAGTATATACCCTATGGCAATAAACATGCTAGAATTAGGAGGAAACCACTATGGCTAAATAGAGGCGCAATAAGTGACAAAAACAAAGCGTTTAGGGAATTAAAGCAAGTAGGTAGTGATGAGGCATTAAATAAATACAGAAGATTGAATAAATTCTGTAAAAAGCAAATCAAGACAGCAAAGATTGAGGCAGAGAGACTCATTGCCAGAGAAAGTAAAAATAATCCCAAAATATTCTTTAACTACATAAATAGCAAGAAACTAAAAAATGATAGTATTGGTCCCCTTAAAAATAGTCTGGCTGAAATGGTGGATGAGGATGAGGAAAAAGCCAATATGCTAAATGACTTTTTTTCAACTGTATTTACACAAGAAAATCCCATGACAGATAACATGATCAGTGATAAAAAAAAATTCTCCATTAAATGTCACCTGCTTAACCCAGCAGGAAGTACGGTGGCGTCTAAAAATCACTAAAATTGACAAATCCCCGGGCCCGGATGGGATACACCCCCGAGTACTGCAGGAATTAAGTACAGTCATTGATAGACCATTATTTTTAATCTTTAAAGTGTAAGGTTCTTTGTACATATTTCTTGAAACTCAGTTTTTCCGTCAGCCATTTTACTTTCTGTCTTGCTGCAGCTATCTTGCCCTCAGTCAATATGGAGTTTCCAGCTTTCATGTTCCCGCCCTGATTCTCTCCCTCTTGCTTCTTAAGCAGCCACAGCTGAGCAATCAGTGCTTCAGAATCAAGCCTGCAGTGAACCTGTGACCTGACTCCTGGAAGCCTTGGACTTTGTACTCCAGCTATTTCCTTCTGAGGAACTTGGAACACATGTGGACTTTGGAACCCTGCTATTTGATAAATCCACGTTTGCATGGAATTACGGTAACAGAGAAGAGATCCTGAACCTGTTGTGGAGAGTGATTGCTGAGCTTAAGTTACTCTGGCCTGCTGTGTCTCCTGCTTCTGTATCTGCAAACTGTGTGACTATTTTTGCCACTTGTATGAAGTAATACAAGACCTTCTATATCAAACCTGTGTCTCATGTGTTTTCATCGCACCCAAGCACAAGACGCTATATGAACTGTACTCCATACATTACAAGATTCTGAAGCCAAAACGTTAGTGTCTGCTGGGTCTGGGAAGGCTGTGTCTGCTGTAACTGTGGATATCAGATGTCCGGTTGTACTTTCTGTGATGACAGTGGTTGTGACTTCTCACATCCATTCCAGGTGAGCAGTTCCCTTAATTTTTTTTTCTTTCTGCAGTGTTACCACAGGTAAACACTATTTTTTTTTTTTTCTCCTTTTCTCTTCTCCTTCCAGTACTCCTGTCTTAAAAGATCTGGAAGATGGAGGCCCGCATAAAGGAACTTTGCGGAGTGACTGATAATATCCTTGCAGATTTACAAACTATAAAGACCCGTTTTGCAAACCTACAGGACCTCACTAATCACAATTTGCAAGTGTTTGGACAAACTACCCAGGATTTACGAGCCAGGATTGAGGTTCTAGAGGAGCGAGTCCAGGCTCCTGCCGTAGCCCCGAGTTCTGGGATTCCCAAGTTGCCCCCTTTTCGTTTTGGCGGTGAACGTGAGAAATTCAGGGGATTTATTAACCAATGCAATCTTTTTTTTTTCTGCACATGCTTCACAATTTCCCACTGAACGATCTAAAGTGCTTAATATAATTATGTTGCTTACCAACAAGGCTTTGATGTGGGCAAACCCTCTGATTGAGACTGAGGATGAATGTTTGGATCATCTTGATGCTTTCATTTCAGCCATGGGGCAGGTGTTTGATGACCCCAATCGAGGTGCAACAGCTGAAGCAGCCATGTTAACTTTGCGCCAAGGTAAGCACTCGGTAGCCGAATATGCCTTGGATTTCAGGAGATGGGCCCTTGATACCACCTGGGACAGTTCTGCCAAAAAATCTATTTTTCGAAAAGGGTTGTCTCCACTGATTAAGGATGAACTTGCTCGTGCCGACCCTCCCACTGCGTTAGGTGACTTTATTAACTACTGCATCCGTATTGATGCTCGTCTGACTGAACGCAGGCAAGAGAGATGGTTCGAAAGCAATCGCATTAACCTTTTCCTACCTTCCTCCCCAGCTAAGGAACCTTTGAGTAGGATCACACGGGAACCTGAACCTGAACCCATGCAGGTGGACTCTTTACAAAGACGGGTTAGTGATGCACGCAAAGAACATCGTTTTAAGGAAAATCTATGTTTCTATTGTGGTAAGTCAGGGCACTTCATTATAAACTGCCCCAGCCGTTCTCGTAAGGACTACTGCAGCACTCATTCACTGTGAGTGTTGCGAGAGGAGATCTGTCAGGTCCGAGCCTCAGGCTCCAGAGAGATCTGCAGCAACAGATATTGATTTCTCGGACTTAAACTCCGTTACTTCTGAGGACGATGACTGTGTAAACGCTGCAATTTTTCAAGTTTCCTCAGCGGTGTCCCAGCTGAGTTGTAAGAAAAACAATTCTCATTGCTTCCTTTCCATCAAACTCTGGGTTGACTCAGTCTGGGTGTCTAGCTCTGCTATGATCGACTCAGGGGCAAGTGGAAATTTTATGGATGTCTCCTTTGCTGTAAAACAGGGGATACGTTCAGTGAAGAAGGCTACTCCAGTACAGATGGAAACTGTGGATGGCTCCCTGCTGACCTCTGGACCAGTGGATCAGGAAACGGAGCCTTTGAGGGTCCTTATGGGTAAAGATCATCAAGAGAAACTGTCCTTTATGCTTATCTCTTCACCCCACTTTCCCATTATTCTAGGGCTACCATGGCTGCAGGCTCAGAACCCTACCATTAACTGGGAGACCAAGGAATTACACTTTCCAGAGAAACAGATGAGTCCAGAAGTTTCAGCTTGCTCTGTTCCTAAAGGAACCATGTCAGTCCCTGAACTACCAGCTGTATACCAGGACTATGTGGATTTATGTGACAAGAAGAACGCTGACCAGCTTCCCCCTCACCGTCCATATGATTGTCCAATTGAATTATTGCCTGGAGCAGAGATACCTTTTGGTAAGATCTACCCCCTGGCGGGGCCCGAGCTAAAGGCTCTAAAGGATTACAAGACGAAAATCTAGCCAAGGGCTTCATACGCCCCTCTTCACTCTCCTGCAGGTGCACCCATCTTCTTTGTGAAGAAGAAAGATGGATCTCTGAGACCCTGCGTAGACTATAGGGAACTCAATAAGGTTACTATTAGAAACCGTTATCCATTGCCTTTAATCCCTGAGTTATTGGAGAGAGTGCGGAATGCCAAGATTTTCTCTAAACTGGATCTCCGTGGGGCCTATAACTTGGTCCGTATTAGACCTGGGGATGAATGGAAGACTGCATTCAGGTCACGCTATGGACACTTTGAATATCTAGTTATGCCTTTTGGTCTGAGTACCGCCCCAGCCACTTTCCAACACTTGGTGAATGACATCTTCAGGGATCTCCTAGATACATTGTGGTGATTTATTTGGATGATATTCTAATTTTTTTCTAACTCCACAGAGGAACATCATGGACATGTGAGAATGGTCTTGGAACGTCTAAGACAAAACCATCTTTACATCAAACTTGAAAAGTGTGAATTCCATAGGACCGAAATTCAATTTCTGGGGTATGTACTGTCTACACAAGGAATTAGTATGGATGGAAGCAAGACCCAAGCCATCAAGGATTGGCCAAGTCCTAGAAATGTGAAGGAGGTGCAGCGCTTCATCGGGTTTGCCAACTTCTATAGACGTTTCATTAGGAATTTCTCTGAGGTAGTGTCACCTATCACCCAACTTACCCGGAAAGAGTCTAGGTTCTCCTGGACTCCCCAAGCTCAGGAAGCATTTTCCCGTCTAAAAGATAAATTTACCACCGCACCTATCTTGGTACATCCCAACCCCGAACTTGCCTTCATAATAGAGGTGGATGCTTCAGACTGTGCCGTTGGAGCTATACTCTCTCAGAGAACAGGTGAGAAGAATGTCTTGCATCCCTGTGCCTTCTTTTCCCAGCAGTTGTCTTCGGCTGAGAGGAACTACGATGTGGGCAATAGAGAGTTGTTGGCCATTATTGCCGCCTTCAAAGAATGGAGACATCTTCTTCGGGGAGCTGCACAGCAAATAGTCGTCCTGACAGACCATCGTAACCTTGAATTTATCAGGTCGGCTAAGTGCCTGACTCCTCGCCAGGCTCGCTGGAATCTTTTCTTAAACCAATTTAATTTTGTCATTTCTTATAGACCAGGATCACGCAATGGAAAGGCTGATGCACTCTCTAGGATTCATTCAGCAGAGACCCGTCCACTTGCTCCTCCTAAGACTATTCTGCCTGACTCTAGATTCCTGGGAGTGATTCATAATCAAGACCTACTTAAGGACATCAAGGAAGCATACCATGCGGATTCCTTGTTGGCACAACCCCCAAGGGACGTAAGTCTTGTCTTTAAGAATGGTGTGTGGATTCAGGGACAACGTCTGTATATTCCTGAAACAGTCAGATTGAGAGTATTGCAACTCATCCACGATTCCAAGATAGCTGGGCATAGGGGAATTCTAAAGACACAGGAATTTCTTTCTCGTTTCTTTTGGTGGCCCACTTACAGGAAAGATGTTTTTAACTATGTCACTTCATGTGAAGTCTGTGCAAGATGCAAGACACCTCGCTCCTCACCAACTGGTCTGTTGCAACCTCCTCCCACCCCGTCCCGCCCGTGGGGATCCATTTCTATGGACTTCATTGTGGAGTTACCAACCTCTCAAGGGAAGAACACCATTCTAGTGGTGGTTGATCGTTTAACAAAGGCAGCTCATTTTATCCCTTGTGTCGGCTTACCCACTGCAAAACAGACATCAGATTTGATGATTAAGAATGTGTTTCGCTTACATGGAGTACCCGATGAGGTTATTTCGGATCGAGGGGTGCAATTCACTTCAAGATTCTGGCAAAATTTCTGTGCCGCATTGGATATTAAAGTAAACCTTTCTTCTGCTTTTCATCCCCAGACTAATGGACAGACAGAACGAACCAATCAGACCCTGGAGCAGTATCTCCGCTGCTTTATCTGCCACCTACAGGATGATTGGGTGGATCTACTTCCACTGGCTGAGTTCTCTTATAACAACTCTCAGAGCGCCTCCACTAAGCAGTCTCCTTTTTACTCCAATTTAGGTTATCATCCTAACATTCTTCCTCGATTTCCCATAGAAACGCCTTTGCCAGCAGTGGCTGAAAGAATCACGTCTTTACAAAAGAATATGGATCTTCTAAAGGGAAATCTGGAATTGGCTCAGGAAAGGTACAAGAAAGCAGCAGATAAATTTCGTAAACCTGCACCAGCTTTCAAGGTAGGAGACCTGGTCTGGCTGTCAACCAGAAATCTTAAGTTAAGGATTCCATCGTCTAAGTTGGGACATAAGTACATTGGACCCTATAAAATCAGTAAAATTATAAGTGCCGTTGCTTGTCGTCTTCAACTGCCCAGAACTATGAGAATCCACCCTGTCTTTCATGTATCCCTACTAAAGGCTGCAACACCCAATACGTTTCCTGGACGTTCTTCTCCTTGCCCTGGCCCTGTGCTGGTCGATGGTCAGGAAGAGTTTGTGGTGGAAAGGATTCTAGATTCCAGGTTGTACAGAAATCAGTTACAATATTTGATTAAATGGCAGGGCTACCCAGTGGAGGACAACTCATGGGAATCAGTCAATAACGTTAATGCTCCTCGCTTGCTCCGCCAGTTTCATCAGAGGTACCCAGACAAGCCTGGTCTGAGGTCATCCGGAGGTTGTCCCTAAGGGGGAGTAATGTAAAGTTCTCTGTACATATTTCTTGAAACTCAGTTTTTCCGTCAGCCATTTAACTTTCTGACTTGCTGCAGCTATCTTGCCCTCAGTCAATATGGAGTTTCCAGCTTTCATGTTCCCGCCCTGATTCTCTCCCTCTTGCTTCTTAAGCAGCCACAGCTGAGCAATCAGTGCTTCAGAATCAAGCCTGCAGTGAACCTGTGACCTGACTCCTGGAAGCCTTGGACTTTGTACTCCAGTTATTTCCTTCTGAGGAACTTGGAACACATGTGGACTTTGGAACCCTGCTATTTGATAAATCCACGTTTGCATGGAATTACGGTAACAGAGAAGAGATCCTGAACCTGTTGTGGAGAGTGATTGCTGAGCTTAAGTTACTCTGGCCTGCTGTGTCTCCTGCTTCTGTATCTGCAAACTGTGTGACTATTTTTGCCACTTGTATGAAGTAATACAAGACCTTCTATATCAAACCTGTGTCTCATGTGTTTTCATCGCACCCAAGCACAAGACGCTATATGAACTGTACTCCATACATTACATAAAGATTCCATAATAACGGGGTCTGTACCACAGGACTGGCGTATAGCAAATGTGGTGCCAATATTCAAAAAGGGGGCAAAAACTGAACCTGGAAATTATAGGCCAGTGAGCTTAACATCTACTGTGGGTAAAATCCTGGAGGGCTTTTTAAGGGATATTATATTGGAGTATCTGAGGCTGAATAACCTCATGACACAGTATCAGCATGGGTTTACGAGGGACCGTTCTTGTCAGACTAATCTGATAAGCTTTCATGAAGGGGTAAGTTCCGGACTGGACTAAGGGAACGCAGTGGACGTGGTGTTCATGGACTTCTCAAAAGCTTTTGATACGGTGCCACACAAAACGTTGATACAAAAAATGAGAACAATGGGGATAGGGGAAAATATGTGTAAGTGGGTTAAGAACTGGCTCATGGATAGGAAACAAAGGGTGGTTATTAATGGAGCACACTCGGACTGGGTCACGGTTAGCAGTGGGGTACCACAGGGCTCAGTACTGGGGCCGCTTCTCTTTAACATATTTATTAATGACCTTGTAGGGGGCATACAGATTATTATTTCAATATTTGCAGATGACACTAAACTCTGCAGGGTAATAAATACAGAGGAGGATAATTTTATATTACAGGAGAATTTATGTAAACTAGAAACTTGGGCTGATAAATGTCAAATGAGCTTTAATGGGGATAAATGTAAGGTCATGCACTTGGGTAGAACAAACAAGATGTATAATTATGTGCTTAATTGTAAAACACTGGGCAAAACTGTCACTGAAAAAGACCTGGGTTTATGGGTGGACGACAAACTCACATTTAGTGGCCAATGTCAGGCAGCTGCTGCCAAGGCAAATAAAATAATGGGATGCATTAAAAGAGGCATAGATGCTCATGAGGAAAACATAATTTTACCTCTATACAAGCACTGGACACACTTAGAATACTGTGTACAGTTCTGGTCTCCAGTGTATAAGAAAGACATAGCTGAACTGGAGCGGGTGCAGAGAAGAGCGACCATGGTTATTAGAAAACTAGGGGGTCTGCAATACCAGGACAGGTTATTACACTTGGGGTTATTTAGTTTGGAGAAACGAAGGCTTAGGGGTGATCTTATTACAATGTATAAATATATGAGGGGACAGAACAAAGACCTTTCTAATGATTTATTTTCTCTTAGACCTGTGATGGGGACAAGAGGGCATCCTCTACGTCTGGAGGAAAGAAGGTTTAGTCATAATCACAGACGCAGATTCTTTACTGTAAGGCTGTGTTTCCACTATCAGGAAACACAGCGTATATGACGGAGCGGAAACTCCGCTCCGTCTAAGCCCCGCCCCCTTTCTGACGCGCGTTATTTCCGGAGGTGTTCAGGACACCTCCGGAAATAACGCAGGGCTACATAGCCCTGTGTTAAATTCCGTTGCGGCGATGCACCGTCGCCGCAAGACGCTAGGACATGCTGCGGTCTGAAAAGACGCGCCGCATGTCCGTAAACGCAGGTGTTCCGCCTGCGTAATTTTGCGCATAGTGGAGACGGGATTTCTTGAAATCCCCTCCACATTGCTGTAACATCTGGACGCTGCGTGTTTGGCGCTGCGCCAGCGCACAGCGCCAAACTCGCAGCGTTTCCTGATCGTGGAAACTCACCCTAAGAGCAGTGAGACTATGGAACTCTCTGCCGTCTAAAGTTGTAATGAGTGATTCCCTACTAAAATTTAAGAAGGGACTGGATGCCTTTCTTGAAAAGTATAATATTACAGGCTATAGTCACTAGTTTCCTAGATATTGCGTTGATCCAGGGAGCTAGTCTGATTGCCGTATGTGGAGTCGGGAAGGAATTTTTTTCCCCAATGTGAAGCTTACTGTTTGCGATTTGTTTTTTTTTGCCTTCCTCTGGATCAACATGTTAGGGCAGGTTAGGATAGGATATGGGTTGAACTACTTGGACTTAAAGTCTTCCTTCAACCTTAATAACTATGTTACTATGTTATTATAGAGTGCCCAGTGAAGAATGCCAATACTTCTACTATACTCAGCGATTATGATCAGCTGTGCCAGTAAGTTGAGCCATGTCAAAGCGCACTTTTTACCTTTAACTTGGACAACATAGAAAGGTAATGTTTCCCAGAGACCTGTTATGAAATCTTGCGAGATATATTAAGTAAAAGATATAAATCATTATAAAATATAAAAAACTACCATATTTTTCATACTATAAGACAGACCGGACCATAAGACGCACCTAGGTTTTAGAGGAGAATAATAAAAATAAAAATTGAAGTAAAAAGTGTGGTCATGATGTTCAATTATGGGGAAATCTGTTGCTGACACTGTTATAAGAGTAATGTCCCCCAATTCTGTACTAATATCATACATCCAGGTATATTCATGTCTCCACCCAAGTATATATGTCCCCAATCCTGGTATCCATGGCCTCCACCCCATCCTGGTATACATGGACACCATTCCCATCCTGGTACACATGGTCCCCCATCACCATCCTGGTATACATGGCCTCAATTCCCATCCTGGTATACATGGCCCCATCCCCTTCCTGGTATACATGACCACCATCCACATCTTGGTATATATAGCCCCATCCCCATCCTGGTATACATGGCACCCCATCCCCATCCTGGCATACATGATCACCATCCTCATCCTGGTATATATGGTCCCCTCATACCCTTCTTGGTATACATGGCCACTCATCCCTTTCCTGGTATACATGGCCACCTCATCCCCATTTTGGTATACATCGTCCCCTCATCCCATTCATGGTATACATGGCCCCCATCCTGATATACATGGTACCCTCATCCAGCTCATGGTATACAGGGCCCCAATCCTTATACACATGGTCTCTCATCCCCATCCTGGTATGCATGACCGCCATCCCCATCCTGGTATATATGACCCTCATTCCCATCCTGGTATACATGGCCCCCTCATCCCCATACTAGTATACAGTACAGACCAAAATTTTGGACACACCTTCTCATTTAAAGATTTTTCTGTATTTTCATGACTATAAAAATTGTACATTCTCACTGAAGGCATCAAAACTATGAATTAACACATGTGGAATTATATACTTAACAAAAAAATGTGAAACAACTGCAAATATGTTTTATATTCTAGGTTCTTCAAAGTAGCCACCTTTTGCTTTGATGACTGCTTTGCACATTCTTGGCAGTCTCTTGATGAGCTTCAAGAGGTAGTCACCGGAAATGGTTTTCACTTCACAGGTGTGCCCTGTCAGGTTTAATAAGTGGGATTTCTGGACTAAGAAATGGGGTTGGGACCATCAGTTGTGTTGTGCAGAAGTCTGGTGGATACACAGCTGAAAGTCCTACTAAATAGACTGTTAGAATTTGTATTATGGCAAGAAAAAAGCAGCTAAGTAAAGAAAAACAAGTGACCATCATTACTTTAAGAAATGAAGGTCAGTCAGTCCAAAAAAATGGGAAAACTTTGAAAGTGTCCTCAAGTGCAGTTGCAAAAACCATCAAGCGGTACAAAGAAACTGGTTCACATGAGGACCGCCCCAGAAAAGGAAGACCAAGAGTCAGCTCTGCTTCTGAGGATAAATTTATCTGAGTCACCAGCCTCAGAAATTGCAGGTTTACAGCAGCTCAGATTAGAGACCAGGTCAATGCCACACAGAGTTCTAGCAGCAGACACATCTCTACAACAATTGTTAAGAGGAGACTTTGTGCAGCAGGCCTTCATGGTAAAATAGCTGCTAGGAAACCACTGCTAAGGACAGGCAACAAGCAGAAGAGACTTGTTTGGGCTAAGGAACACAAGGAATGGACATTAGACCAGTGGAAATCTGTGCTTTGGTCTGATGAGTCCAAATTTGAGATCTTTATTTCCAACCACCGTGTCTTTGTGCGATGCAGAAAAGGTGAACGGATGGACTCTACATGCCTGGTTCCCACCATCAAGCATGGAGTAGGAGGTGTGATGGTGTGGGGGTGCTTTGCTGGTGACACTGTTGGGGATTTATTCAAAATTGAAGGCATACTGAACCAGCATGGCTACCACAGCATCTTGCAGCGGCATGCTATTCCTTCCGATTTGCGTTCAGTTGGACCATCATTTATTTTTCAACAGGACAATGACCCCAAACACCCCACCAGGCTGTGTAAGGGCTATTTGACCAAGGAGGAGAGTGATGGGGTGCTACACCAGATGACCTGGCCTCCACAGTCACCAGCCCTGAACCCAATCGAGATGGTTTGGGGTGAGCTGGACCGCAGAGTGAAGGCAAAAAGGCCAACAAGTGCTAAGCATCTCTGGGAACTTCTTCAAGATTGTTTGAAGACCATTTCCGGTGACTACCTCTTGAAGCTCATCAAGAGAATGCCAAGAGTGTGTAAAGCAGTCATCAAAGCAAAAGGTGGCTACTTGAAGAACCTAGAATATAAGACATATTTTCAGTTGTTTCACACTTTTTTGTTAAGTATATAATTCCACATGCATTAATTCATAGTTTTGATGCCTTCAGTGTGAATGTACAATTTTCATAGTCATGAAAATACAGAAAATCTTTAAATGAGAAGGTGTGTCCAAACTTTCGATCTGTACTGTACATGGCCCCCATTCCCATTCTAATTTACAAGCCCTCACTTCACATCCTAGTATACATGGCCCCCATCCTGGTATACATGGTCCCCTCATCCCCATTCTGGTATACATGGTCCCTCATCCCCATCCTGGTATACACATCCCCCATACTGGTATACATGGTTCCCTCATCCCCATCCTGGAATACATGTCCCCATCCTGATATACATGGTCCCCTCATCCCACTCCTGGTATACATGGACCAAATCTTCATATACATGGTCCCTTATCCCCATCCTGGAATATATGGCTGCCATCCCCAACGTAGTATACATGGCCCCTCATCCCTATTCTGGTATGCACATCCCCCATACTGTTATTTCCTCATCCCCATCACGGTATACATGGCCCTCATCCTGTTATACATGATCTCCTCATCCTCATCCTGGTATGCATGGTCCCATCATTCCCATCTTGGTATATATGGCTCCCATCCTGGTTTATAAGGGCCCTTTTCCATCTTCATGCTGGTATACATGGCCCTCTCATCCTCATCCTAGTATAACTGGCCCCCATCCTAGTATACATAGTCCCCTCATACCCATTCTAGTATTCATGGTACCGTTCCTGTTATAACATGGTTCCCTCATCCCCATTCTGGTATACATGGTCCCTCATCCCCATTCCTGGTATATACATCCCCCATACTGGTATACATGGTTCCCTCATCCCCATCCTGGAATACATGGCCCCCATCCTGGAATACATGGCCCCCATCCTGATATACATGGTCCCCTCATCCCACTCCTAGTATACATGGCCTAAATCCTCATATACATGGCTTCCTCATCCCCATCCCGGAATACATGGCCCTCATCCTGTTATACATGATCTCCTCATCCCCATCCTGGTATGCATGGTCCCCTCATCCCCATTCTGGTATACACATCCCCCATACTGTTATACATGGCTTCCTCATCCCAATCCTGGAATACATGGCCCTCATCCTGTTATACATGATCTCCTCATCCCCATCCTGGTATGTATGGTCCCATCATTCCCATCCTGGTATATATGGCTCCCATCCTGGTATATAAGGCCCCATCCCCATCCTCATATACATGCTCCCCTTATCACTATACAGCTATACATGGTCCCCACCTCTATTCTGGTATACATGGCACCATCTTCATGCTGGTATGCATGGCCCTCTCATCGGCATCCTAGTATAACTGGCCCCATCCTAGTATACATGTTTCCCTCATACCCGTTCTAGTATTCATGGTACCATTCCTGTTATACATGGTCCCCTCATCCTCATCCTGGTATACATGATCCCTCATCCCCATCCTGGTATACAGCTTACCCTCATCCCCATTCTAGTATGCATTGTCCCTCATCTCCATCCTGGTATATATGGCTCTCATCCCAAACCTGGGATACATGTCCCCCATGCATATCTTGGTATACATGTCCCCATCCCCATCCTGGTATACATGTCCCCATCCCCATCCTAGTATACATGGTCCCAATCCTGGTATACATGGTCCCATCATACCCATCCTGGTATGAATGGTTCAATAATTCCAATCCTGGTTTATATGGCTTCCATCCTGGTATACATGGCCCCCATCCCCATCCTCGTATACATGTGCCCCTCATCCCCATACTGGCATACATGGCCCCCTGTTGTGAACGTTTTGGAAACGACTTCGGAGCTGAAGCTCCCTCTGGTGATTGCTGAGGGTATTGAACCTATGTTGCATACCAAGAGTCCTATACCTGCAGATAACGAGTGGTTGATATAAGTGAGCTGACCTCCCATGATCCTCGCCGATGATCAATTGTGCTTCCTGGTCTAGGTTGGAATTCAGCTTGCTTCCCTGCTGTCTCCTGCTTGCTTTCAGATAAGTCTCTTTCAGTTTTTTTTTTTTACTGTGGTTTGAATTCCTTGCTTTTTGCTGCATTGCTTTTTGTCTTCAGCCGGGTCCCCTTTGGGGGCTTTGGCTGGTCTCCGTTCGTTTTTTTGTATTTGTTCATTTGCTCAGTTCTTGTGATATTTTACTGCTGGGTGTCCACACCAGAGATCTGATATAGGTGGTCGAGACCGTGTGGTCTCAGTGTTATTGGTTTCAGAAGCGTTGGAGTTTTTCCTAGGGCTTTTCAGGGTTGCAAACAGTATTCTCTACTATGGTGTCCTTTCTAGACAGTTTTGTGCCCCAGCGTTTGCTCAATCTATTTTCTGTCTGTGTTCATATTTTCATCTTGTCTAACCGCCATTATATGTTTGGGGGCTTCCTACTCTTTTGGGGTCTACTCCGGGGCAGTTAGCTTTCCTCTTTCCATCTTCAGGGATAGCTATCTCTCCAGCTGTGCCGAGGCTCTAGGACCACTGTAGGTACGCTCCACAGCTGCTTCTAGTTGTGCGGTTAAGTTTAGGGGTCTGCAACTATTAGTTTCCAACCTCTCTGGTGTTAGGCTGCCTATGCGGTTTTTTGCTCCTGCCTCCTCAGCTACCAAAACATAACAGAATCACCGGCCATACTGAAAATTCTATGGTACTCAATAGAAGGGAAAAATTTACTATTTTTAGTAAAGGAAAAAAAAAAAAAAAAAGTTGTCAGAGGTGTCAGAAAAAAAATTTTTTCCCTGTTTTTTGCATTTTTTTTTTCCTCTTTATCTCTGGAGGCTGAGGAGGAATTTTTTTCCCAATGGAGGTCAAGCATTTGTCCGATCGTGTGGAGAGCTTGCTGCTGAAGTTCGGAGTATTGCTATCTATCTTGCTGGATTGCCTGCTGTGGAACCTAGGATCCCTCTGCCGGATTTATTTTTGGGGGATTGGTTTAAGTTTTTGAATTTTAAAGATAACTGTAAGTTGTTTTTTGCTTTGAAGCCTAAATCCTCAAGGAACACAACGCAGCAGGTTCAAATTGTCATCTCCCTGTTGCGCGGTGACTCTCAGGATTGGGCCTTTTCCCTGACACCTGGGGATCCTGTTTTGAATGATGTTGATGTGTTTTTTCAGGCTCTGGGGTTATTGTACGATGAACCTAATGTTACTGATCAAGCTGAAAAAACCTTGTTGGCATTGAATCAGGGTCATGAAGCCGCTGAGCTGTATTGTCAGAAATTCAGAAAGTGGGCAGTCCTTACTAAATGGAATGATGCTGCTCTGGCAGCTCTTTTTCAGAAGGGTCTGGCAGAGATTGTAAAGGATGTTATGGTGGGATTCCCTGTCCCCCCTGGTCTCAATGACTCTATGTCATTAGCTATTCAAGTTGACAGATGTATGCGCGAGCGTAGAAATATGCGTGAGATTGTGATGCCTTGCGGGCCAGCCCCTGAGCCCATGCAGTGTGATGGAGTGACTTCTGGGTCACAGCGCCATGAATTTCGTAAGCGTAATAAGTTGTGCTACTATTGTGGTGACGCTTCTTTATGCTATTTCTGTCTGCCCCAAGCGGGGAAGACGTTTTGCGTGCTCAGTTGTTTTGGGTGGTGTTCAGGCTAAATTTCTGTTGCATGTTACCTTGATTTGCTCCATGTCCACATTTTCAGCTCAGGCATTTGTTGATTCAGGGGCAGCTACAGTATAAACCTGATGGATTTTGATTTTGCCAAACGTTGTGGTTTTCCTATAATACCCCTGCGGAGAATAAACCCCAGTTTTCTACCCAGGTGATAATGCGGGTTGACCCGGACCACCAAAAGAATTGCAAATGTTTGGTGTTACATAATTTACATGACATTGTTGTACTGGGTTTTCCTTGGTTACAGACTCACAATCCTGTTTTGGATTGGAAGTCTGTGTCTGTGACCAGTTGGGGTTGTCAATGTGTTCGTGCTGACACTCCTGTTTTTTCTGCCCCCCCAGTCTCAAGATGTTTTTTCTGCCTCCCCAGTCTCAAGATGTTCCTGACTATTTGACTGATTTTTCTGATGTGTTTAGTGAGAGTAAGTCTGCATCCTTACCTCCTCATAGGAGTTATGATTGCGCTATTGACTTAGTACCCGGTTGTAAATTTCCCAAGGGTCAGCTCTTTTATTTATCTGTACCTGAGCATGAGGCTATGCGATCTTATATCAAAGAGTCTTTAGAGAAGGGTCATATCAGACCATCCTCTTCACCCTTGGGAGCCTGCTTTTTCTTTGTGGCCAAGAAGGATGGCTCATTGAGGCCGTGTATTGATTATCGTCTCCTGAATAAGATCACTGTTAAATATCAATATCCGTTACCCTTGATTTCTGACCTATTTTCCAGAGTGAAGGGTGCTTGTTGGTTTACCAAGCTTGACCTCAGGGGGGGCGTATAATCTTATTTGCATCAAGCATGGAGATGAATGGAAGATGGCATTTAATACCCCAGAGGGGCATTTTGAGTACCTAGTGATGCCTTTTGGGCTCACTAATGCCCCTTCTGTCTTCCAATCCTTTATGAATGATATCTTCCGGGATTTCGTGGATAAATTCCTGATCGTTTATTTGGACGATATCTTGATTTTTTCCAATGACTGGAATTCTCATGTGGAACATGTTCAGACTGTATTCCGGATTTTGAGAGAAAACGCATTGTATGTGAAGGGATCAAAATGTCTTTTTGGCGTACAGAAGGTTTCATTTCTGTGATTCATTTTGTCTCCGTCTATTATTGAAATGGACCCAGTCAAAGTTCAGGCCATTTGTGATTGGGTTCAACTCACTACATTGAAGGCTCTTCAGAGATTTTTGGGTTTTGCTAATTTTTATTGTAAATTTATAGCTAATTTCTCTGGTATTGTGAAGCCACTGACTGATTTGACCAAGAAGGGTTCTTTGTAGTGAATTGGTCTCCTGAGGCAGTTTCTGCGTTTCAGGAGCTTAAGCGGAGATTCACTTCTGCTCCTGTTCTGCGCCAAACTGATGTTTCTCTACCATTACAGATGGAAGTTGATGCTTCTGAGATTGGTGCAGGAGCCGTTTTGTCCCAAAGGGATCTGGAGACCTCTAAGATTAACCCTTGTGCCTTTTTCTCTCGAAAATTTTCCCCAGCGGAACGTAATTATGATGTGGGTAATCGGGAGTTATTGGCCATGAAGTGGGCTTTTGAGGAGTGGAGACATTGGCTGGACGGAGCCAAGCATCAGGTGGTGATCCTCACGGATCATAAGAACCTGTCTTATCTGGAATCAGCCAAGCGACTTAATCCTAGACAAGGCAGGTAGGCCTTGTTTTTCACACATTTTAATTTTGTGGTCTCTTTTCTACCGGGCACTAAGAATGTTAAGGCGGATGCCCTCTCGAGGACTTTCTTTCTGGATTCTCCTGAGGTAACTGAACCTGCTGTTATTCTGAAGGAGGGTGTGGTTCTTTCCGCTATCTCGACCCAATTTGAGACCGGCTTTGGAGAAATTTCAGGAGGATAAACCTGAACGTTGCCCTGCTGGGATATTGTTTGTCCCAGACCAGTGGAAGAAGAATGTGATGTCCGAGATTCATTGCTCCACGTTGGTCGGCCATCCTGGTATTTTTGATACCAGAGATTTGGTGAGTCGGTCCTTTTGGTGGCCCACTTTGTCTCGTGACGTCAGGAACTTTGTGCAGTCCTGTGGAACTTGTTCTCAGGCCAAACCTTGCTCTCGCACTAGTGGTTTATTAATGCCATTGCCTGTGCCCAAGAGGCCATGGACCCATATCTCTATGGATTTTATTTCCGACCTCCCTGTCTCTCAGAGAATGACCGTTATTTGGATGATCTGTGATAGGTTTTCCAAGATGATACATCTTGTGCCACTACCTAAGTTGCCATCCTCCTCTGAGTTGGTGCCCTTATTTTTTCAACAGGTGGTTCGGTTGCACGGCATTCCAAAGAACATTGTGTCTGACAGAGGAGTCCAGTTTGTGTCCAGATTTTGGAGGACATTTTGTTCCAAACTGGGAGTTCAGCTGTCTTTTTCCTCTGCGTTCCACCCTCAGACCAATGGACAGACTGAGAGAACAAACCAGACCTTGGAGACGTATTTGAGATGTTTTGTATCTGCTGATCAAGGTGACTGGGTCTCCTTTTTGCCCTTGGCTGAGTTTGCTTTGAATAATAGGGCTAGTTCTGCCACCTTGCTGTCTCCATTTTTCTGCAATTTTGGGTTTCATCCTCGATTTTCTTCAGGGCAGGTGGAGGCTTCTGTCTGTCCTGGTGTTGACTCTATTGTGGAGAGAATGCAGCAGATTTGGGATCAAGTAGTGGATAAGTTGTCCCTCTCTCAGGAGAAGGCCCAGCGGTTTGCCAACCGACATAGGACTGATGGTCCTCGATTTAAAGTGGGTGACTTGGTTTGGTTGTCCTCAAAAAATATCCCTATGAAGGTTGCATCTCCAAAATTTAAGCCAAGGTTCATTGGACCTTATAAGATCGTGGAGATTATTAATCCTGTTTCCTTCCATTTGCTTCTTCCAGGAACATTCAAGATTTACAACGTATTTCACAAATCTTTATTGAAGAAATTTGTCGAGCCAGTGGTTCCTATGGCTGCGCCTTCTGATCCTGTTTTGGTTGAGTGCAATTTGGAGTATGTGGTTGAGAAGATATTGGATTCTCGTTTGGCCAGGCGGAGACTCCAGTACTTGGTGAAGTGGAAAGGCTATGGTCAGGAGGACAATACTTGGGTGTTTGCTTCTGACATTCATGCTGAAAGACTGGTCCGTGCCTATCACCAAGCTCATCCTGATCATCCTGGTGGCACAAGTGAGGGTTCGGTGACCCCTCCTCAAGGGGGGTACTCTTGTGAACGTTTTGGAGACGACTTCAGAGCTGAAGCTCCCTCTGGTAGTTGCTGAGGGTATTGAACCTTTGTTGAATACCAAGAGTCCTACACCTGCAGATAACTAGTGGTTATCAGGTGGTACTGACTGGCCTGATACAAGTGAGCTGACCTCCCATGATCCTCGCTGGTGATCAATTGTGCTTCCTGCTCTAGGTTGGAATTCAGCTTGCTTCCCTGCTGTCTCCTGCTTGCTTTCAGATAAGTCTCTTTCAGTTTTTTTTTTTACTGTGGTTTGAATTCCTTGCTTTTTGCTGCATTGCTTTTTGTCTTCAGCCGGGTCCCCTTTGGGGGCTTTGGCTGGTCTCCGTTCGTTTTTTGTATTTGTTCATTTGCTCAGTTCTTGTGATATTTTACTGCTGGGTAGCTACGTGTCCACACCAGAGATCTGATATAGGTGGTCGAGACGGTGTGGTCTCAGTGTTTTTAGATTCAGAAGCGTTGGAGTTTTTCCTAGGGTTTTTCTGGTTTGCAGACAGTATTCTCTCCTATGCTGTCCTATCTAGACAGTTTTGGGCCCCAGCGTTTGCTCAATCTATTTTCTGTCTGTGTTCGTATTTTCATCTTGTCTAACCGCCATTATATGTTTGGGGGCTTCCTACTCTTTTGGGGTCTACTCCGGGGCCGTTAGCTTTCCTCTTTCCATCTTCAGGGATAGCTATCTCTCCGGCTGTGCCGAGACGTCTAGGACCACAGTAGGTACGCTCCACGGCTGCTTCTAGTTGTGCGGTTAAGTTTAGGGGTCTGCAACCTATTAGTTTCCAACCTCTCTGGTGTTAGGCTGCCTATGCAGTATTTTGCTCCTGCCTCCCCAGCTACCAAAACATAACAGCCCCATCATCCCTATGCTGGTATACATGGTCACCATCCCCATCCCGGTATACATGGCCCCCATTGCCATTCTAGTATACATGGCCACCATCCACATCCTAGTATACATGGCCCCATCATGGTGTGCACATAAAAAATAAATGATTCCACTTACCTTCCCTGTGCTCACCAACAGTGCTGCATCTTGCGCTTATGCCAGCAGCTGATTTCAGTGTGTAACAGCACATGGAATCACTGCCATGCGCTCCATGCGCTGAGGTCAGCTGCTGGAATTCCATCCATGTTTTTTCATTCCATCCATGTTGTATCCAATTTCCAACTAATGCATTGCTAAGAGTCTATGGATAATTATTAATAGTTCAGTCTACACTTTCAATTTTTAAAAATAAAGCACAGAGGCAACGCGAAATGCACATAAGAGAAAATGTTCTACATGGATGTAAAAATAAACACGAATGTGTGAAATGTAACCTTAGACTGAGAACTTTAACATTTAATGCTATGTGAGTGTGTTGGGAGACAGGGAATTAAGATGAAGTTATGTATCACAAAAGGCTGCAAAAACTGAAGCTCCATCTAGTGAGGAATGCTTTATAAAAGATATATGTAATATACCAGCATATTGGACAAACAGTGTCAGCGCTCTACTTTCATTGCTTATGAAGGTTACCATACTGTTACTTTTCCATTGCTTATGAAGGTGACCAGACTGGCTCTGTTTATTGTCATTATTGTTTCTAGGCGCAGTTTATACACAGAAAAACATACATTTTAGTACCACCTGTCAAGTCTCCCATAAAAAGAATCTTTAACCTAGTCATGTGTGATATAGATATAATGGAGGAAAAACATCGGAACATTTAGAAATTAGAATGTGAGAGCTAAAGTCAGCATTTGATTGCAACATATTTTATTCTTATTAGATTTCCTAGAAGTGTTTTAATGGTAAGATAATGCTTTAATCTCTGAAAATGGAAAACCAAAGCACGATCCAGCTTCTGGCGGCAATGGGCGGTCACCAGTCCTAGCCGCTGAGCTCCTAGTCAATTAATCTGTGCAGCAGCAGGGAGAGTGTTGCAGAAGTCCCTGTCCACAGTGTGCTCCACTGCACGCCTGTCAAAGATGGGGAACGCACCTCAGGACCCAGCACCTGGAACCCGCTCCTCAGCACAAGCACCGCACACTGGCTGTGCGCCTGACGCTCTGCGCACTCACTGGCTCCCGGGGGTGCTCGCTGAAGTTCTGCTGAGTCACGGCTCTTCACTGCTGTCTCGCTGGGGAGTGCAGCACACTCCTGCTTCCTCCCTCGGTGATGGCGGGAACCCTTTGTCTCTTTCCCGCGCTCCCTGCTCACAGCCCGGCCTAGCCACGTCACCTCTCCCCGGGTCATGGGGCCTGTTCGGCTCCCCATTCTTTCCCCCCGGCAACACTGGATGCAGCCTTGACAGTTCCGGACCTGGCACGATGCAGGTACCCGCAGCCCGGTATTCCTCCTTACACACTAATCAAGCAAATTGTAGAAGTTCCCCTTTGGTACATACACCCATGATCAAATGTCAGTAACAAATATTATAGCTTCAAACATAATCAGGAACGCTCAAATAACCATTCATATTAACCACAGCATCCAAATATTATTGTTATCAACATAATTACTAATTTTATTCAATATTTTTTTCTCTTATATTTTTCTCTGAACAATTATCAACATACAAGAATATTGTGTTCTCTCTTGTGATTCTTTGTTATACCATTTTCATTCAGCTCCTTTATAAACTCATCTATATAGGTTTCTTCAGTCCCCATATTGACAGCTTCTTGGCACTTTGTCTCCTTGAAATATGCTGATGATTGTCCACTTATGGCAATAGCTGAGGCTGTAATTAAACAAAGAGCTTAAACACAATCTCATAGAACCAGAAAATCAGTAAAATATCTGATAGTCCTTGTGAATAAAAACTATAGTTGTAGGAGAATATATAATAGCACTAGAGTTACATTTAGTTGACAAAAGGACAAACTGGATTTACCAGTATTGCAGGAACTCAGAACCATAGGGGGTCTCATTGAAGAATAATGCCTTGGCCTAGTGAACTAATCTTAAAGGTGTGGGCAGGTGGTAATTATAACGAAGCTGAATGTTTCCTATGTACTTGTAATTCCAAGAAAGGCAATGTTTGTTACCAGAGTTGGGGGAGTCAGCCTTGCTGTGGCCATGGTCTGTGAGTATCTGGACTGGGGAGCAGGGAAAGGATTGAGGGAAATGGGTGCATCAGACAGACACTATCCCTACCAATGTGCTGCTATGCACGGACTTCGGCAGGATGGTGTCCCATTATATCCCTGCCTTGCAAGTGAAAACCTCAGAGAAGGTGAAAGCAAGTGACTAGGGTTGAGCAAACCCGAACTGTAAAATTTAGGGTTCATACAAGACACCTAGTGTCCGTGCATGGATTCTGAAAACAAACATCTCACAGAAGTCCATGTTAGTGTTTGGGTTCGGCAGCCAAAACAAAGCTTGCTGAAAGGCTGGGAAGGTCCATGGATATTTGGCCCTCCCCAGCTTAAAAATAGCAAACTTCAGCCTGGCTCTGGATAATATTTGGGGTTAATATCAGCTGTGTAGTCTCTATTGTCATCAAGCCCAGAGGTTAATAATGGGGCAGCGTCTATCAGATACACCCATTACTAACGAGATAAGTGAATAGTTAAAAAAACACATACACAGGGAAAAAATACTTTATTTGAATAAATACTCCCCCATACTCCCTTGTTTACCCATTTATTCATTCAAAATAAATCTAAGAAGAAGAAGTTCTGACGGTAATCCAATAGTGTAATGTTGCACACTGCCCATCATATCCTAGAGAATCTCCTTCTGAGAAAGTTCTAAGAAGACTTCATAGTTTACTCCCGTTCAGTGGCAGGCATGGTCAATATCCATGCACCTTCCCAGCATATAAATATCTGCCCCCAGCTAAGGGCTTTGCTTTGCTGGTTATTAAAAATGGGGGGAGGGAAATCGAAAAACATTAATTGGGGTTCCCACAATTTTTAATAATCAGCTAAGGCAAAGCAGTTAGCTGAGTGCTGATATTACTAGGCTGGTAAGGGCCACAGATATTGGCCCCCTCAAAGGCTAATAAAACTAGCCCTCAGTCGCTCCAGAAATGGCACATCTAATAGATTCACCAATTCCGGGCGCTTAGCCTCAACTCTTCCTAATTGCCCTGGTGCTGTTTCAATTGGGGTAATGTGATTCTGGGATTGATGTCAGCTAAGTAATGTCGGCTTAATCTTAAATGTTACCAGAGGTTATAAACACCGGGTCATCCATCAGTTGTGAGGCCCAGAAATCTTAAGAGAGCCTTTAAGGGAGACTTTAAGGTTACTGGAGTTGCCAGCTGTTGGGACACCTGTAGACTGTGAGCTATAGTTATCAGAGTTCAGAGCCTCCAAGTGTTCCAGCAGCTGGCAACTTTATAAACCTTAAAGTCTCCCTTAATGGCTCCATTAAGGTTTCCGGGCCTCACAGTGGCTGTGAACTCTAGTAACCTAAAGGGCCTCAGTTCAGTTCACCTCAGATCATAGCAGCCGGTTCTCATGAAGGTAACGCGAGTGCCAGACTGATGACCGGTGACGTCACCGCTCATCAGTCTGGCAATCACGCTGCCCTCGTGAGAACTGGATGCTGTGAACTGAGGTAACCTTACTGATGTCACCTTAGTTCACAGCGGCGATGTCTCGTGGAATACAGTGTTAGACCCAGCAGTGGCTTCTGCACTACGCCATGGAGCTGTGTTCTCTGAAACAGGCTCCATAGACTGGACAAAGAAGAGGGGGATCGTTGTGCAACATCCAGGTGGATTGCGGCGCACCCCTGTGGATTATTTATTTTTCTGTAATAAGTGGGTAAAAGAGGGAACTTGTAGGGGAGTGATTTTTACAAATAAAGGTCTTTTTGTGTGTTTGCTTCTTTATTTTGACTATGGGTTTAGAAATGGGGATGTCTGACAGACGCCTCTCATTACTAACTCCTGGGCTTGATGTCAGCAGACATTTCACAGCTGACATCAACTCCTAAGTCATTACTCCGATTGCCACCGCACGAGGGCAATCAGAAAGAGCCAAGGCTAAGAGGCCAAATTGGCACATCTAACTGATGAGCCATTTCTGGGGTGGTTGAGAGCTGGTCTTATTAGGCTGGAAAGGACCCAATATCCATGGTTCTTCCCAGCCTATTAATATCAGCACCCACCTGTTTGCTTTGCCTTAGCTGATTATTAAAACAAGGGGGACCCCACATTATTTTTTAGGGTCCCCCCATTTTTAATAAACAGAAAAGGCAAATCAGACAACTGTAAGCTTATATTAATAAACTCACTCAATGGTCCTCTGCGGCCACTCACAAAGATGGTCACACGCTGGACCTTATCTTCACCCGCCTCTGCTCCCTTACTAATCTCATTAACTCCCCCTTCCTCCTGTCTGACCACAACCTACTGACATTTTCTTCCCTCTCCTCTCCTAATATGCTCCACAAACTCGCTCATCCTCGCAGAAATCTCAAACACCTGAATTTACAATTGCTCTCTGAGTCCCTCCTCCCTCTTACAGACGTAGCCTCACTTCATGACACAGATGCTGCTGCCACCTTTTATAACACCACAATAACAGCAGCACTTGATTCGGCCGCCCCCCTCACACATAGCAAAACTTGCACAATCAACAGGCAGCCATGGCTGACCAGCCTCACCAAACTGAGACGGGCTTCCAGGGATGCTGAGCGGAGATGGAAGAAGGCCCTCTCTGCCGAGCACTTAAACGCAATACAAGCAGTCTCTCACCAGCTTCAAGTCCACACTCACTGCCGCAAAGAAAACTTACTTCTCATCTCTCATATCCTCCCTGTCTCACAACCCTAAACAGCTCTTCAACACTTTCAATTCTCTACTCCTTCCCCAGCACCTCTTTCCTCTCCTCTCATTACCGCTGAAGACTTTGCCTCCTCTTTTAAGCAGAAGATTGATACGATCAGAGAAAGCTTTAGCCCACAGCCCCCATTGCCCCTCTTAGCTGCTCAGCCCTGTTCCTCCAAAACCAATTTCTCCACCATGACAGATCAGCTCTCCTTCCTCCTTTCAAGATCACACCTCACCACTTGCACGCTTGACCGGCTCCCGTCCCACCTCATCCCTAACCTCGCCACAGTCTTCATCCCTACTCTAACACACCTCTTAAACCTCTCACTTACAAATGGTGTGTTCCTCTCATCCTTCAAACATGCTCGATCGCACCCTTCCTCAAAAAGTCCTCACTTGACCCATCCTCTGCGTCTAGCTATCGCCCGATATCTCTTCTCCCTTATGCCTCAAAACTACTGGTACAGCATGTCCATCTTGAACTGTCCTCCCACCTCTCCTCTTGCTCCCTCTTTGACCGCTTACAATCAGGCTTCCGACTGCATCACTCAACTGAAACTGCCCTAACTAAAGTCACCAACTACCTACTAACCGCCAAGAGCAAGCGACACTACTCTGTCCTCCTTCTCCTGGACCTGTCTTCCGCCTTCAACACTGTGGACCACTCCCTCCTGCTCCAGATTCTCTCATCTCTGGGCATCACAAGCTCGGCCCTATCCTGGATCTCATCATATCTAACAGATCGTTCGATCACCTCGCCCCCTCTCTGTCGGTGTTCCTCAAGGCTCAGTTCTAGGACCCCTACTCTTCTCCATCTACACCTTCTGCCTGGGACAGCTCAAAGAATCCCACGGTTTGCAGTATCATCTCTATGCCGATTACACGCAGATCTACCTATCTGGACCTGACCTCACCTCCTTACTGACAAAAATCCCACAATGTCTGTCCGCTATTTCAGCTTTCTTTTCTGCTCACTTTCTAAAACTGAACATGGACAAAACAGAATTCATCATCTTTCCCCCATCTCACTCTACCCCTCCACCAGACCAATCCCTCAATGTCAACGGCTGCTCACTTTACCCAATCTCGCATGCTCGATGCCTTGGGGTGATACTCGACTCTGCCCTCTCTTTCAAGCCACATATCAAAACCCTAACCTCCTCCTGCCGTCTCAAACTCAAAAATATTTCCCGGATACGTGCATTCCTTGACCACGACACCACAAAAACACTAGTGTATGCCCTTATCATCTCCCGCCTTGACTACTGCAACCTCCTACTCTCTGGCCTCCCCTCTAGCACTCTGGTACCACTCCAATCCATCCTACATTCTGCCAACCGACGAATCCACCTGTCTCCCCGTTATTCCCCAGCCTCTCCCCTATGCCAAGCCCTTCATTGGCTTCCTATCGTCCAGAGGCACCAATTCAAAACCCTAACTATGACATACAAAGCCACCCACAACCTTACCCCTCCATACATATGTCACATGGTCTCCCGTTACTTACCCATACGCAACCTTCGATCCTCTCAAGATCTCCTTCTCTACTCTCCTCTTATCTCTTCTTCCCACAACCGCATACAAGACTTCTCCCGTGCCTCCCTTATACTCTGGAATTCTCTACCTCAACACATCAGACTCTCGCCTACCATGGAAACCATCAAAAAGAACCTGAAGACTCACCTCTTCCGACAAGCCTACAACCAGCAGTGATCCTCAGTCCACTGTACCGCCGCACAACCAGTTCTACCCTCTCCTAGTGTATACTCACCCATCACCTGTAGACTGTGAGCCTTCGTGGGCAGGGTCCTCTCTCCTTCTGTACTTATGTGTGTCCTGTATTGCTCATGTACTTGTCTATATCCGCCCTCTCTCACATGTAAAGCGCCATGGAGTAAATGGCGCTATAAAAATGAATAATAACAATAACTGGGAAGGTGCATAGATATTTGCCCCTTCCCAGCATTTTAAGTTGTCTGCTTTCCCTTGGCTTGTTATAAAAATAAGGGGGACCTTACATCATTTTTTAAATTTATTTATTTATTTATTAACACAGTAAAATACACACTGAAAGTACTGCTCCATTCATCCACAGGGACCTCCGCCTCCTGTTTCAAGATTGTTTTTTATTTTTTTTATGCTATGTTATTTTAAGTTATTTTCCTATCCACATTTGTTTGCAGGGCAATTGTCCTTCTCTTACCCCCATTTTGCTACCTTTTGCAGACCCCTAGCCCTTACTACAACCATTTTACAGCTATTTTACAGCTCCAAAGTTTCATTCCCCATTGACTTATATGGATTTGGGGTCCAGTTCGGGTCAAGTTCTGATAACTTTATTCTCAAGTTTGGCTGAACTCAACGAACCCTAACTTCCACGAGTCCGCTCATCAATACCAGTGACCCACCTGACAGCCTTTGTGATGCAAGGAAATGTGCAGATGTGGAGGGAAATCTTAGAACAGATGTCCAAATCGATAGTACAATGGGTCTGCATAGAGGAGGTGTGTAGGACCATACTAATATGACAGCTGTGACTCACATTCAGGCTGCTACTAAGACTCAAACCCAGGTATTAGTGGTTGAGTCTCAGACAGAACTGCCAGAACTGGAGGACCCTAATACTACTCAGAAGACTCCCACATTGCAGATCTAGTAAGGTTCCAGCTAGCAGATTCAGGAGACTTAGCATATGACCAGGGTCTGGCATCTCCAGTAGGCCGTGACCTGCAGACCGATAGTCAGAGCTTCCAAAAAGGCCCTGCTAACAGATGCCAGTCTGTAGAAACTGAGATGTCTTGCTGATAAAGCCCCCTGCTGTGTCTGGCATGACACCGTGGTTCGATGCCACTTGTCATGTAACTTATACTACTTACTTTGTACATCCTCTTTGAACACTTTATGTGAATAAAGCATTCATGTTCAATGAGCTCTACTTTTCTGCTTTGTGACTTCCTATGCCTTGAGGAGCTCCTAATATCTCCAGGATGCCATTTACGGTGAGCTGGATTCAATTCTTTCAGCGCAGCTGACAAGTTAGTCAATCTCCCATGCACATTCAAAAGAGGAAGGTATGAAGGAAAAATATAATTGTAGGAGTATATATAACAGCAGTAGAGTTATCTTAAGGATATTTGAAATGCAAAATTCTGGCCCCTAAATTAGCCCACCGTCCAGTCACAAACAACAATTTTTAAATAGTCCAATCAAGGCCATCCTGGAAATACGAACAATAAGAAGATGTTCACATGTGGGGATGCATGCTGGCTGATTGTGAACCATAATTAATTTCTCCTTCGCTCAAGGAACCAGAAGATAACTGTAAAAGGAAACATTTAAGTATTTCTGTTTTTTTTTACCTTTTTAATTAATAACTGCTTTGCATATTTCTGTGTCATTTTATTTTTATATCTTTTATTGTAAGCACTGTATATTTTTAAATTAAATTTTAAAATCTTTAGTAAGTTTGATTCTTTTATGCTCGAAAGAATCCATAGCTTTTCAGAGAGTGTGTGACCTTTTTTTTATTGTCTGACAGTAACATTTTTTTTTGAGGACTTTTCACCCCATGTGTTTGATGAGTGGTGGCACTGTATTAGTTATCCAGAGTGTGTAGTCTGTGTTGGGGGTGATTTAAGCTCACTTTAGAGCCTGTTAATAGTTTGAGTGCTGGATTGAGTGAGAGGAGATAAATGAACTTTTGTAGACACACCCACCTCACGAGCTGGAAAGTGTGTACATGGCAGTCCTGTAGGATTAAAGGGCCTCAAAGAAAGAAGAATGGACTTGCCAAAGCCATATGTTTCATGGCTAAGCATTGACGTAAATATTCAAGAGTACATCCAGATTCTACCATATATCATTAAAGAATTACATGATGTCTATTTTTGTGAATGGCGGTTCTTGAGTATGATGTAATAATTAAATATTTAATGGGTGCATTCTTACAGTTTGGTCCAGGAAGTGGTGCTAAGTTGAAAGTCATATTTCTTTTGCATTATGTACCTCTTGTGGAAGTTTAGAAAATTGTCCAGCAAACTGTTAAAAGTGTGATGATCTTCTGTATGTAAAATCATTATTTAAATAACATGATAGTTGGTGGCCAATGGGTTATTTTGATAGCCAAGGGCCTGGCAAAGCTCCCACTGCTGCCATCTTTGTCCCTATGTGAAACCGTTGTTGGTGATAGCAGAAAATCATTTTCTCTATATACCGCAGTGTATTGCAGTGTACAGAACAAGCAATCAAACAATCGCAGGTTCACGACTCCTGCGGAGACTAAAAAAAATAAAGAAATAAAATATGTTTTTAAAAATATTAAAATAAGAGAAAAGTAAAGCATCCTTTGTTCCCAATGTATAATAAAGAAATGTATTTTTTAAAATTAGTTTATTTGCAATCGCAACATCAGTGTATGAAATTTTAAATTCACTCCGGGGGTAACTGGAGTAGAGTTGCATCAAATTTTGTGACTTTTTTAATGAGTCAGTCTAAATCATCTAGAAAACCCAGAATGATGTGAAAAGTATCTAAACCGCACAAGACAACTTGAAAAAATGCCCACATCATTTCACGAATTTGTCACAAGTCAATATGTCACTAATTGAAATCTATTCATGCCAAAAAAAAACCTGTGGGAAATGCAATGATGAATCGGACCCATTGTGTTTCTATACAGGATATGTAATTTAAACTTGAGTATACTGTAAATCCAATAAAATAATTCTAAATGAACACAGAGTTGAAGCAACATATATCCAAACCCACCTATGCACTCAGCTAGTCTTTTTCCACCAGGATATTGGGATGTCCAAGAAAATCCCGTTTCAGGTCCGCATTTTTCATACAACCTACTTCTCCTTAGAAATGAAAAATCATAGCCCTAAGAACAAGGATATATTAGTTATATTACCTTGTAGCACTATTTAAGAAAGCAAAATGTACTATTGTAAATATTTTGATGACATTTTTTCATACTGTACATATATCTGCCACTTTTGTGCAGCAAGTTAACTCATAGTGTTGTATTGGTTATGACCACTAGATGTCATTAGTGTTTCCATTTGTCCTGCTCTAGGTGTCAGGGACGTTTCCCCTTTAATGGACAAATGTGTTCTGGTTAGGAACTGCCCCTCAGCTTCCTGGGAAATCTAGTCACCCAGACATATTCTCAGGGGCTTTCTGAAGAGATTCATGTGTGTCTTGCTCTCTGTAAATCACTGCTTATGTCAAAATTGATTCCAGTGAGGGTTTAATACAGTTATGTGTAGTGCTATGAATCTGTATTAGTTAACCGTTATGCAGCCACAGTGTAGTGCATTGTAAGTGAGGCATATTGAGCTCTGTATTTCTCAGTTAGGATGTAATGTTGTTTACTCCACATATAGATAGATGCATTTTCGTATGATGCAGAGCAGTACTAGTAGCATTCTTGTATTATGTACTCTGTATCATTCTTTGCTGTAATGTTCCAGTTACTTATGTAATTGCACACTGTACATGCCAGTATTGATACTATACTGTCTATTTCTTGCAGTTTTTACCCAATATCACACACTATTGCATTCACCAATTTCCTTCATTATACCATCCGCTATCATCTACCATTGTTGTTCACATCGTCTCAATAAATATAGACTTAAGCACTCATACAGTCTTTTATTGGAGTGGATGAAGGGTTTAGCCATATGCTGGAAGCCACACAGTCATACGTGGAAGAAGGCAGAACAGTAAAATCGGAAATGCCGGTCGCAGGCGGTGGTTACACAGGCTATACAGGATCGCTATCACCCAGACTGCACCGCATACGGGTATTACAGTAGTCGCCATACAGCCGCAGAGAGTAAGAGCACAGTGCTCGGTAAAAACTGACCGCCGGTCGAAAGCGGTGATTGCATAGACTGTATGGGACCGCTACCACCCAAACTGCTCCGCATAGGGTATTACAGCAGCCGCTATACAGCCGCAGGGAACAAGAACCCAATAAGAACAGATTAGCTGCCTTCAGTGAAACTGACAGCCGGTCGCAGGTTGCAGTTGACCAGACTGTATGGGACCACTAACACCCACACTGCTCCGCATACGGGTATTACAGCAGCCTCCATACAGACGCAGAACGTTACTGCAGCCCGCCAATAAGAGCTACATCTTTCCCGCCACGCAGAGACTCAGTTTCCCGCCAAAATACTCAGCAGAACGCAGCTAAACTCACCATGTCTCGAAACAGCACATCCTCACTCAAAACAAGGTCACGAGCAAGCTCCAGCAGGTCGTCATTAGCAGAGCTCGCTGCCCTCACCCGTGCCGAAGCCGAGGCAGCCAAAGCAAGATCCTCCTTCGCTGAAAGAGAGATGTACCTAAAGCTGAGGCAGGCGGAGCAAGACGCAGATAGTGCACGTTTGCAAGCAGAGAGAGAGAGGCCGAAACCACACGCCTGCAAGCTGAAACTGCACGTTTGCAAGCAGAGCTAGAAAAACTTGGTCAGACAAAGAGACAGCAGCTGCAATTGCTAAAGCAGAGTATTTGGAAGCTATGAAGGACCCTGATTGTGAGAGACACAGCAACATTCACGGACCAGATCTAGAACAGCAAGATCCAGCGCAGCGCATCGCAGAGTATGTCTGTCAACATTCCGGCATGGATGACAGCCCTGATGAACCACATCGACCAGTCTACGCCGGTTACCAACGATCCAACCCCGAACTTCGTTACCACAAACAAAGAGTCATCCAGTACAGAGATGTCGACCACAGCTGCTGTTCCACTGAGCAGAAGGTACAGCTCCTATCCCACCTTAAAGAGACACCTTCTGCACCGAGAAGGTACTGCACAGACTATACGAAGTCGGAAGCGTCTCACAGGTATGGCGATACACCACACACTAGGCATGACTATAACACACAAGCTCATGCCACCACCGACAAAGCCACCATAGACTTTGCAAAGTTCCTTGCCCCCCAAGAACTGGTTACAAAAAGACTTGTAAAGTTCACTGATAAACCCGAGAACTATAGGTCATGGCGAGCCTCGTTCCAGAAAGCCATTCATGGTCTGGACCTTTCTAGTAGTGAGGAGTTAGATCTCCTAGTAAAGTGGCTCGGAAGTGAGTCAGTCGAGCATGCCAAAAGACTAAGAGACATCAATATAAAGTATCCACACATAGGTCTACGCAAAGTGTGGGAAAGACTTGATGAATGCTATGGACAGTAGAAGTCATAGAGAATGCTTTATACAAAAGAATTGATGATTTTCCTAAGATAGGACCTAAAGGTTATCAAAAGCTTAGAGAATTGAGTGATTTATTGATAGAGTTACAGGTTGCCCAGGAAGAAGGAGACTTGCCCGGATTGGCATTCTTAGACACCGCTAGGGGTGTCAATCCGATAATACAAAAACTTCCTTACAACCTACAAGAAAAGTGGGTTACATATGGTTCACGGTATAAACAAAATCATAATGTACCATTCCCTTCCTTCACTGTGTTCGTAGAATTTGTCACCCAACAAGCTAAGATCAGAAATGACCCTAGTTTTGACTTCACTCTGTCATGTTCCACTGCCCCCGGTGTCAAACCCAGTAGGACACCTGTGGCAGTCCACAAAACTAACATTGTTTCCACAGGCCCTACTCACAATGCGAGTAAACCCCCTCCAGATGAGAACAAGCCTCAGGATGTCAGTAAACAGTGTCCTCTACACAAGAAACCACATCCTCTACTAAAATGCAGAGCCTTCAGGGAGAAGTCTATGGAGGATCACAAAGGTTTCCTCAAAGAGAACAACAGCTGCTTCAAATGTTGTGCCACAACCTCTCACCTCACCAGGAACTGTGAAGCTAGCATGAAATGTGCAGAATGCAGCAGCACGGATCACAATACAGCCTTGCACCCTGGACCACCTCCACGAGTGTTGTCACAAGCAGAGGAGCACGATGGGAAGGAGAAGAACACTGATGAAAATACCCTTGTGGTCAGCTCTCAATGTACTGAGATCAGTAAGGGACTCACAGGAGGAAGGTCCTGTTCAAAAATCTGCCTTGTCCAAGTCTACCCTGCAGGCCGCAAGGACAAAGCCCTCAAGATATATGCAATCCTGGATGACCAAAGTAACAGGTCTTTAGCCAGTCCATCTTCTTTGACAACTTCAGCATTGTAGGCCCTGGTTCTCCCTACTCCCTGAGGATGTGTTCAGGTACCGTTGAGACGGCGGGGAGAAAAGCGACCGGATGCAAGGAGGAGTCCATAGATGGTCAAACCTGCCTATCGCTACCAACCATCCTGGGGTGCCAGATTCCCGACAACAGGTCAGAGATACCATCACCGGAGGTGGCGACACATCACCCCCATCTGAAGCGTATGGCCCACCTGATACCTGAGTTGGATCCAGAAACCCCAATAACCCTACTCATGGGAAGAGATATACTACGAGTCCACAAGACTAGAGAATATACTGTACAAACGGCCCCAAAAATGCTCCGCACGCTCAGAGGCTCGACCTTGGATGGGTCATCATAGGAGATGTCTGTCTAGGAGGAGCACACAAGCCGGCCTCAATCAACAGTATGCTCACCAGCACACTAGAAAATGGACGTCCGTCTCTCTTCCAGCCATGTCACAATAGTCTGCGGGTAAAGGAATTGCCAAACAGCACTCCCCTACCTTGCCCTTTCTCAGTACCTACCAACAAAGACCACGCCTGTGAAGGTAAACAAGACCACATGCGATGTACAGTCTTCCACAGGGCAAAGGAAGAAGACAAGGTAGCGATGTCCATAGAAGATAGGATGTTCCTGGACATCATGGACAGACAAATAGTCAAAGACAAATCGAACAGTTGGGTCGCACCTTTACCATTTCGACCTCAGAGAAGACGCCTACCCAACAACAGGGAACTGGTCTACAGCTGTTTCATCTCCCTCAGGTACAAGCTTAAGAAGTCACCTGAGATGAAGGAACACTTTACCTTCATGGGAAGGATATTACAGAACAACCATGCAGAGATTGCACCTGCACTTTGGCCCTCAGAGGAGTGTTGGTACCTGCCCATCTTCGGAGTATACCATCCCAAGAAGCCAGGTCAAATAAGAGTGGTATTCGACTCAAGTGCCAAATATGAAGACGTCTCATTAAATGATGTCCTACTGTTGGGCCCAGACCTCAACAACAGACTTCTGGAAGTACTAATCTCTTTCCGCATAGATGCGGTGGCATTTATGGCTGACATACACCAGATGTTCCTGTCAGGACTCTGAACATTTTTGATCACCTTTTGTGCATTACTGCCCTTTTCCAAGATGGCATCTTTGGTCTCATGTGCACTGTGTCTTCCTGCTATATAACTCCACCCCAGCCTTAAAGGTACTGCCACACTAAACAATCCCGCTAGCGATCACGATAACGACGCATACTAATGCGATCGCTAGCGGGATTGTTTCTATATCGCTAAATGCGGCCACATTTAGCGATATAGTTAACGACGCTATCGCCGTTAGCGATCTTCTTAACGACTTTAGCGGTACAAAAGTACCGCTAAATCGCTAAGAAAAGGTGCCACACTAGCGATATATACTTACCCAGCGGGAGCGCCGACGAGAAAATAGGGTCCGGAACGATTCCAGCGACGAGCGAGATCACAGCAGGAAGCTCGTCGCTGGAAGCTGCCGCACTGAACAATATCGCTAACGGGATCGCTAAATAGTGACGTTTTTTAGCGATCCCGTTAGCGATATTGTTTAGTGTGGCATACCCTTTAGTCTGTGCTAGAGTATTCTGCCTTGCATCCAGCTTCTGACCTCTGGAGGCTCCCTGGCTTTGTACCTGCTCCTGTGAACCTGTTTTATGATCCTGCTACTCTGCTCTGAGTTCCTGCTGCATACACCGGTTTCCAGTAATCCTCCTTCATCTGGCTGCTTGTGTTACTCCCTCTGCATTTGCTGGACATGTAAGCTGTTGCAGCCCTGTGCTGCTTAAAACTGAGACAATCACCCAGGCCTCCCTGGTTGAGCTAAAGAAATCATTTGAACTGCCTACCTGTGCTTGGACTAAACTAAGACTTATTCCTGTCAAGTATCCTCAAGTTTAACTCTGCTTCATAGACTCTCTGTCTGATTGCATTTCTCTCTGAAGTTTCCTATAGACTGTTAAGCTGCATTTATTATCTACACCAAGTGTTGTTAACTTGAGATTTGCTTTGCACCTGTTTGAATCACCGTGTGATAATATAGACTTTTCCACTTATATGACTGTGTCCTGTAGTTGTCTTGTTCCACGCAAGAAGTCTCCTGAGTTATCCCCTGTAATTATTACAGTTCCACTGTTTTCTCGTCAAAGAGGAACACAGAAACTACTTGAGGTTCTTCTGGTACTGGGACAACGACCCAGACAAAGACATCACAGACTACCGGATGAGGGTACACATCTTTGGGAACAGCCCTTCCGCAGCAGTCGCTATCTACGGCCTCCGTAATTCTGCCAAAGAAAGCGAAGAAAGGTATGGGTCAGACGTCATATCCTTCGTAGAAAAGGACTTCTACGTAGACGATTGTTTGAAGTCCACACCAAAAAATGAGGCTGCAATCAGTCTACTAAAAAGGACTCAAGAAATGCTCGCTCAGTCTAACCTAAGGTTACACAAGATTTCTTCCAACAGTCGAGAGTTGATGGAAGCATTTCCCTCTCAAGACTATTCCAGCGATCTAAAGGACCTAGACCTAAGCATTGACACTCTTCCCATGCAGAGGAGTCTTGGATTGCTTTGGGATCTGAAGACGGATGCCTTCACCTTTCAGATCAGTTAAGATGAGAAACCCTTCACACACAGAGGAGTTCTTTCTTTCGTGAATAGTCTATACGACCCCCTGGGATTCGTAGCTCCAGTTACTGTCCAAGGGAAAATGATGCTAAGAGACTTCACCCAAGACACATCTGATTGGGATGATCCACTGCTAGCAGAAAAGGCAGACCTGTGGGCAGAGTGGAAAAGGTCTCTCGAGGCCTTGACCGACCATCGTGTGAAACGACCGTATGCTCCTGTGCCATCCACAGAAGTCAAGACACAAAGACATTGTATGTTCTGCGACGCATCAGTCAAAGCAATCGCAGCAGTAGCATACCTCAAAACTATAGATGTCAATGAACAGAGCCACATCGGATTTGTCATGAGCTGGACTAAACTGGCACCACTCCGCGAACACATGGTACCCAAACTGGAACTCTGCGCTGCTGTCCTCACAGTTGAGTTGTCCGAGCTTATCTCAGGTGTGATGAATCTGGAGACCAAAGAAGCAGAGTTCTACACTGATAGCAAGGTGGTACTGGGATACATCTGCAATGAAATGCAACGCTGTTATGTCTACGTCAGCAATCGGATACCGAGGATAAGAAGATCTACCAGCCCTAGTCAGTAGCACTATGTACCTACTCACCTCAATCCTGCGGACCATGCGACTAGATCCATTGCTTCAAGTCATCTTAGGGACACTACCTGGTTCACAGGCCCTGCTTTCTTGTACCGTTCGATGCCCCACATCGACAGGCCTGAAACGTTCAAACTGGTGGATCCAGATGCCGACGAAGAGCTCCGTCCTCGAGTGTCTGCTCTGCATACAGGGATTTCAAGTCATTACCTGGAATCTCATCGGTCAGCAGGTTCTCAACCTGGAAGTCACTTGTTCAAGCCGTTGCTTGTCTACTTCATGTGGCCCAATCCTACAAGTCAGCATTACCTGCAAGCCAGAGATCTTGTAAAGGTTGGCATCACTGCAAGCATGCTTTTACCGCCCTCAACTCGGAAAGAGCCAATGTTACAATACTTCGTGTTGTGCAAAGAGAAGCCTACCCCAGAGAAATAGACAACCTCAACAAGGGCCAACCATTTCTAGAGATAGTGTCTTGAAAAAGCTTGATCCAACCATTGACCAAAATGAGCTGTTAAGGATTGGAGGTCGTCTTCAGGAAGCTAAGGTGGAATTTGTAGAAAAACACCCTGTAATAATTCCTGGTCATCATCATGTCACTACTCTGCTCGTACAGCACCATCATGTTTTGCTGAAACATCAAGGCCGATTGTTTACGGAAGGGAATCTATGAACTGCTGGTCTATGGATAGTCGGAGCAAAGAGATGTGTGAGTAAACTCATCTTCAACTGTGTGACTTGTCGCAAACTCCGTGGCGTGACTCAAAACCCAAAAATGGCTAATCTCCCATCAGACAGACTTAGCACGGATCCTCCCTTTAACAACGTCGGACTGGATGTATTTGGGCCGTGGACTGTGGTTGCACGGCACACTAGAAGAGCCCAAGCCAACGCAAAACGCTGGGCAGTTATGTTCACCTGTATGTCCATCAGAGCAATCCATATCGAAGTAATTGAATCCATGGACACTTCAAGTTTCATAAATGCACTCCGACGTTTCATTGCCATCAGAGGCATCGTGAAACACATTCGCTCTGAAAGAGGCTCAAATTTCGTAGAAGCAGTGAAAGAACTTTCAAACTCCTTCCAATCTAGGCATTATCTGTCACGCTGTATAGCAGATATATATATATATATATATATATATGTGATGACAGTAATCTATATCAAAAGGGCAACATACTATATAACATGCGCATAGATATATGATAACATAGAATTACCTGACAGAATGTCCAGTGGGTCAATACGGAATCCGTTATACGCTGTCTCCGGCTAGAGGGTGACCGAGGTCTATGCTGACCCTAAACTGGGGTCCTAACTAATCCCTCTACCTGGAGGTACTGTTAAAGGTACAGAGGTCCAGGCCACCAGCGTAAACCCTGTCTCCTATCAATCCCTGCCAACTGTAATCTAGTCCTAAGAAGGACCCTGATTACCACCAAAGGGAATGAACAGGTAACGGTTAATGAACAGAAAGACATACAAGAAAGACAAGAAATAAAGTAAATAAAGTCTTACATACAACACTCACACACAGTAGGAACACCTAAGGTCTCAGAGATAAACTATAAGCTATAAGAGTAAAAACAACTAAGGAGCTCTTAGCTTAAGTATTCTCAGAACCGATCCAGTCTGCTAGACTACATGAATGCCTCTAACAAGCAGACTGGCAGGTATATGAAGGAATCTAATTAGAACATAATCAAAAGCAGCCGGGCGAGGCTGGACCTAGTCTTAGCAAAGAGCTAGGTAAAATTAACTCCCTCATTACCAAACTCAAAGAAACAGCAACTCAGCTGTGAGAAGTCAGAGTGTGTAATCGCGACGATCCTCGTGGCGATACACCCATGACATTATCAGTGTGGAAAGATACTTGAGTGAGCAGGGATGCACTTGGACCTTCAATTTACCACACTCTTCTCACATGGGAGGTGCTTGGGAGAGGATGATAGGAATAGCACGTAGAATCTTAGACTCTATCTTCTTGCAAGAAGGTAGCACAAGACTCACACACGAAGGTTTGACTACATTCTTGGCAGAAGTTTCGGCTATAATAAATGCCAGACCATTGACTGCACTCTCCAGTGACGCTGAAGATCCAACCATTCTCACTCCCGCCATGCTACTCACTCAGAAAAACAATACTCAAAGCGCTCCACTGGGAGAATTCAGCAACAAGGATCTCTACAGACATCAATGGAGACAAGTTCAATGTCTCTCCAATACTTTTTGGGACAGATGGAGGAAGCAATATCTCTCCACTCTGCAAGCAGGACGAAGTGGCAGAAAGACCGCCCAAACATTCAGCCTGGCGATGTACTCGTCAAAGAGAGTCAATCGCATCGAAACCAGTGACCACTCGGCCTAGTCACCAAGCCTCTTCCCAGCAAGGATGGGAAAGTATGAAAAGTAGAAGTCAGAGTGTGCAAACTTGGGGAGAACAAACTGTTTCTCACGCCAATTACATAACTTGTGTTGTTATTTTCCCCAAAGGAACCAAATAGTGGCATCCGTTGATGCCAAGCGGGGAGTGTTTTGCCCACTTTTGTGCAGCAAGTTAACTCATAGCGTTGTACCGGTTATGACCACTAGATGTCATTAGTGTTTCCATTTGTCCTGCTCTAGGTGTCAGGGACGTTTCCCCTTTAATGGACAAATGTGTTCTGGTTAGGAACTGCCCCTTAGCTTCCCGGGGAAATCTAGTCATGCAGACATATTCTCCTGGGCTTTCTGAAGAGATTCATGTGTGTCCTGCTCTCTGTAAATCACTGCTTCTGTCAAAACGGATTCCGGTGAGGGTTTAATACAGTTATGTGTAGTGCTATGTATCTGTGTTAGTTAACCGTTATGTAGCCACAGTGTAGAGCATTGTAAGTGAGGCATATTGAGCTCTGTATTTCTGTTAGGATGTAATGTTGTTTACTCCGCATATAGATAGATGCATTTACGTATGGTGTAGAGCAGTACTAGTAGCATTCTTGTATTATGTACTCTGTATCATTCTTTGCTGTAATGTTCCAGTTACTTATGTAATTTCACACTGTACATGCCAGTATTGATACTATACTGTCTATTTCTTAAAATAACCAATAGCACAGAAAAAACAGTCATAAGGTCCGTTATACAAAAGTAGAAAATAATCTTTATTTATATCACAAAAAATCAGAGCACAAAAAGAAAACAATTAAAAGTGCCACATGAGACATATACCAAAAACATGCAGGAAGCAGCGTATGTGAACATGCCAAAAAAATAATAATGGACATCAGTGAAATACCTAACATAAGGCAAAGTATACCAATCAAATCATAAATAATAATAATCACCACATCAAATCATGAAAATAATAATAATGACCACATCATTTGGCATACATACCAAGATATATACTAGGCTAGCCACCAACGCTGCCCCTGTCGCCCCAACGCGCATTTCGGATTGTTCCTTCCTCAGGGGGTGAGGTTGTAACAATTACAATTTTCATGATTTGATGTGGTGATTATTATTATTTATGATTTGATTGGTATAATTTGCCTTATGTTAGGTATTTCACTAATGTACATTATTATTTTTTTGGCATGTTCACATATGCTGCTTCGTGCATGTTTTTGGTATATGTCTCATGTGGCACTTTTAATTGTTTTCATTTTGTGCTCTGATTTTTTGTGATATAAATAAAGATTATTTTCTACTTTTGTATAACGGACCTTATGACTGTTTTTTCTGTGCTATTGGTTATTTCTAGATTATGCAGTTTGGTTTTTCAACTTGTTAATTTATTTGATTAATATCACGTGTGACTGCAATGTGGATCTATTTCTGTTTGTGACTGTCTATTTCTTGCAGTTTTTACCCGATTTCACCCACTATTGTGTTCACCAATTTCCTTCATTATACCATCTGATATCATCTACCATTGTTGTTCACATCATCTCAATAAATATAGACTTAAGCACTCATACAGTCTATTATTGGAGTGGATGAAGGGTTTAGCAGTATGCTGGAAGCCACACAGTCATACGTGGAAGAAGGCAGAACAGGGGGGACCACATCACATTTGAAGTCACTTTGAGGGGTCTATATGATAGAAAATACCAAAAAGTGACACCATTCTAAAAACCACATTCAAGAAGTTATTAATCCTTCAGGTGCTTCATAGGAATTTTTTTAATGTTTAAAAAAAAATGAACATATAAGTTTTTTCACAAACAACTATTTCAGGTCCAATTTTTTATTTTACCAAGGGTAACAGGAGAAATTGGACCCCAAAAGTTATTGTGCAATTTGTCCTGAGTACGCTGATATCCCATATGTGAGGGGGATCCACTGTTTCGGCGCAGGGCAGAGCACGGAAGGGAAGGAGCGCCGTTTGACTTTTTCAACGCAAAATTGGCTGGAATTGAGATTAGATGCCATGTCGCGTTTGGAGAGCCCCTGATGTGCCTAAACAGTGGAAACCTCCAATTATAACTCCAAACCTAACCCCAACACACCCCTAACCCTAATCCCAACCCTAACCCTAATGGGAAAATGGAAATAAATAAATTTTTTTAATTTTATTATTTTTTCCCTAACTAACGGGATGATAAAGGAGGGTTTGATTTACTTTTTATAGCGGGTTTTTATGTTTGGCAGCTGTCACACACTAGAAGATGCTTTTTATTGCAAAAAATAGTTTTTGCATCACCACATTTTGAGCGCTATAATTTTTCCATATTCTGGCCCACAGAATCATGTGAGGTCTTGTTTTTTTGCGGGACGAGATGACTTTTTCATTGGTACCATTTTCAGACACATGACTTTTTTGATCGCTTTTCATTCCGATTTTTGGGAGGCAGAATGAACAAAAACCAGCAATTCATGAATTTTTTTTGGAGGGGGCCTTTATACCATTCCACGTGTGGTAAAATTGATAAAGCGGTTTTATTCTTCGGGTCAGTACGATGACAGTGATACCTCATTTATATAATTTTTTTATGTTTTGGCACTTTTATATAATAAAAACAATTTTATATAAAAAATTATTATTTTTGCATCGCTTTAATTTGCGAGCTATAACTTAAATTTTTTTGCTGATGACGCTGTATGGTGGCTTGTTTTTTGCAGGACAAGATGACGTTTTAAGCGGTACCATGTTTATTTATAACTGTTTTTTTGATCGCGTGTTATTCCACTTTGTGTTCGGCGTTATGATGATAAACATTTTTTTTGCCTTTTTTTTTCAAGGGGTTCACTAAGGAGGTTAACTACTGGGACAGTTTTATAGGGCGGGCCGTTACGGACGCGGTAATACTAAATATGTGTACTTTTATTGTATTTTTTATTTACATAAAGAAATGAATTCATTGGGGAATATTTTTTTTTATTTAGGAATATTTTTAAAATTATTTCTACACATGTTAATTTTTTTATCTTTTACATTGTCCCAGAGTGGGACATTACTATATAGTGTCAGATCGCTGATCTGACAGTTTGCAGAGCACTGTGTCAGATCAGCGATCTGACAGACAGTGCAGGAGGCTTCTCAGAGCCTGCTCTCAGTAGGCACTGACAAGCCACCTCCCTGCCGGACCCAGAAGGACTCTGCGGCCATGTTCTGTTTTTCCTGTTGGATTTGGGTAACAGGAATTGCATCTGTGTTCTCTAAGAAAGCAAATGTAACATTAATTGATCTTCACAGTGCCATCGAAGGAATAAAAGAATCCACTCTATTCATAAACAGAGAGATGGTGAGGGTACCCTTAGCTAATTTAAATGAATTTAAATCTCCTGGTCCAGATTAATTACATCCTAGGGTACTGATAAAGTTAGCAGAGGAAATTGCAGAATCACTATCCAGAATCTTTGAAAAATCCTGGAAAACAGGAGAAGTCACAGAAGATTGGAGAAGGACAAATGTCCCTATCTTCAAAAAAGGAAAGAAGATGGAGCCAGGAAATTACCAGCCAGTGAGCATTACTTCTATACCAAGAAAGATATTTGAGCAAATTATTAAACAGCATGTATGTAAGTACATGGAAAATAATACAGTACTTAACCAGAGCTAGCATGGGTTTGTAGCAAATCCAGTTTTCCTCTATGATGGAATCACTGACTGGGTGGATCAGGGAAATGTAGTATATCTCAACTTCAGCAAAGCATTTGAAAAAGTATCTCATACTATCCTTATTGAAAAAATGACAAAGTATGGGATTGACAAGGCTACGGTTAGGTGGATTCATAACTGGCTCAGTGATCATACTTAAAAAGTGGTAAGAAATGGTTGCACACCCAATTGGAACAGTGTTTCAAGTGGAGCACCACCAGGATCTGTCCTGGCCCCAGTGTTGTTCAACATAGTTATAAATGATCTAGATAAGGGAACTTAAAAGTAAAGTAATCAAATTTGCAGACAATGCAAAGCTAGGAGGGATAGCTAACAATAGAAAAGACAGAAAGGATTCGGAAGGATCTAAATAAGGTTGAACAATGGGCAGTGACTAATAGAATGGTATTTAACAGGGAGAAATGCAAGATTCTCATCTGGACAAGAAAAACAAAAATTACATCTATAGAATTGGAGGAATAGAACTAAGCAAACAGTTTTAGGATGTATTAAGAGAAGTATAGAGTCTAGATCACGTGAAGTAATTATTCCCCCCTACTCCTCTTTGGTCAGGCCTCATCTGGAATACTGTGTCCAATTATGTTCACCAAATTGGAAAAAAGACATTGAAAAACTGGACCAAGTTCAGAGAAGAACTACCATGATGGCAAACGGACTGTAAGTATGTCCTACAGGGAACGGTTAAAGGATCTAGGAATGCTTAGCTTGCAAAAAAGAAGACTAAGAGGAGACTAATAGGTGCTAACAAATATCTAAAAGGATATCACAGTGTAGAGTGATCATTAGTGTTGAGCGATACGATAATGCAAATATCGGCTATCGGCCGATATTAGCTCTATCGGCCTTTCGATAATTCGTTTCGATATTTTCGTCTTATCGAATACCGGAATCGGATTTGTCACTGTCACTGTGAGTGTCCGTCGGTCGGGTCTGTCAGGAGTCAGCGGCACTTACCTGGCAGAAGATCTCCGGCGGTCACGTCCTGGACTGCTTGATGGCCGCCATTATCTTCTCCCTGGCGGTCACATGCAGTTTTTCGCGATAACTGCAGTGACTGCAGGGTAATCCCGGCCGTAAAGCAGTCAGTCCGATGACGTCACCGCCGGGGAAGCAGGTAATCAGCGTGCTGCGCCGGGATGACAGGCTCTGCCTGTCATTCTGATGTAGCAGAGCTGGATCGTCGTGGGACACTCGTTACTATGGACTGCGTCGGTCAGGTGGTATACTTTTTTTTTTTTTTTTTTTTTCATTTTTTTACAGGAGATCATTGGCGTCGCAGCAGGATGAGACAGTAATAAAAGAAATGAAAACTGTGTTTTTTTATTTTTTATTAAATTAAAAAAAATTTTTTGGAACATTCACCCGTCTGGGTACATAAACAATTTAACTATTTATTTACATACAGGGACCCTGTCCGGGTTATTTAGACTTCTTTGGCAGGGGTGTTACAGGTACCACCTGGTACTCTTCTGGTGCTTGCCAAACATCCGAGACACCAAGGACCACCAGGACCTGATGACGTCGTGTGGCCTGTACAGTCAAGTCGTGACCCGCTATCTGGGTCTGTGTGGCCACCTCTTTCATCTCTCTCCAGGTCTGGAGCCCTATGTCATGGACTGTACGAACCCCAGGGGGCCTAACAGGCGCCGGGTACAGGCCAGCTATACTTATCATGTCCATAGCTGGGGCTGCTGAGGAGACCACTGAGGGAGGCTGGGGAGATTTACGGCGTGGGGTGGGCACTTTTGCAGAGGCCTGGATGTGGGAGGCTGAAGGCTTCGAGGGTCTCACAGGTTCCTGACACACTGGGGAGTAGGGGTCGCACCTGGTAACATTTAGGGCGTACCACCCATTGTAACCCCAGTGTCGGGTGTAAGTCACCAAGTCTCCTGGCAACAGGTCCCTCCCCGGTGTCCTTCTGGGAGGTGAGCCTCCACGTCCCGCCGGGTCACAAAGACTTCTAAATAAAGTCCAGGCTCCTTGATGAAGCCCCACCCACCTTTCAATTTAAAGCTCCGTACTGCACCCTTACGCCGCAGCTCACTCAGGGTTCCTTTATCCTTTCTCATCCGGTCCTTATCTGCCCGGTCCTTCTCCAGGTGACTTTGGCGAAGTTTTAAGGTTTCTCGCTGCTCCCTTTGTCGCTCTGCTTCCCGCTCCCAACGTCTCCACTCTTCCTCCTGACGCCGGTTGTAATTCTCCTCCACCAGTTGCTCCATGTCTCCACCACTCCACTGCAGCTTACAGTGTCCGGTTTGCGGCAGCTCTCCTGTCGCCCCCCAGTCCTGGCGGCGCTCCCCTGCGGAGGAAGCAGACGGCTCTAAATCAGATGACAGTCGGGGCTCCGGTACAGGCAGGTAGTGCTCTGGTGCCTGCGCGGCCTCCTCCATGAGGACGGGTGTCGCTTCTTCTGTCTCAGCGACCGGGGCAGACAGCGTGATCTGGGGTGCTGCTGACGGTGCTGCGGTTTTTGCAGGAACGGGTGCCTCCACTGCGACAACGTCAACCGGATCACATTGCAAGGGCTCCTCTACTATAACAGGTGCCTCACCTTCCGGTACAGACACTTCAGGTAAGAGGGATTGGCGCCGCTCCAAGTTTATTTTTAGGGCACGCCAGCTGGCTTCCATCCTGGCGACCTCCTCCCGGTGCCGGGCCAGGCCTCTCAGGGTATCCTCCGCTTCTTGCAGCGTAGGAGGGTTTACAGGCCGGGTGCCCAACGGTGATTCCGTGGCGATCGGGTCGCTTCCGTGGGGGAGAGCTCTGACTGCTCCATCCCTTCCCACTTCTGCTCGTCGTGTCCATTAGCCATCTCTGCCAAGTCACATGTGTCATATCTGGAGAGGGCCCCTCTTTTGTAGGGAGGCGGGACCTCCTCACACTGAGGAGGATGAGGAGGCGGAACTCCAGAGCTGTGGGGCACGATGTTACATTGCAGTACCATTTACAGTGGGCGGCCATCGTTTTCACGCCACTGAGTGAGTGACACCCACGAAGAGCATGCCCTTCTTCTTCACCAGTGCCTCGTCGTGACGCAGATATGGCGGAAAAATGGCAAATACATTCTCTGATGATTTTAGCAATTCTCAAGCACAAAACCAGTGCAATTCAGGCACACAGGACTCGCTTATAGCGAGCTACAGAATCCTGTTGTGACGCCCAAGTTGAGTCGCACAGAGCCAGAGGTTTTCGGGGTACTCGGCACCGAGCCCGTCGACTTCTATGGGGTATGTCACGTCTTTACCCGGCAATTGAATTAGAGTCGATTTTACTATGTAGAAGTGTATAAACTATAAATATATGTATATATATATGTCACAATGACATGTATATATATATATATGTATTCTATGTGTGTATATTTTGTGTTTACAACGAAAGAAAGGGTTTTTTTTTGTTGCGATATTTTGTTCCCATAGACTTACATGGGACTTCCGGTATCGAAATCGGATATCGACGGTATTTAGTGCTATCGGCGATACAATTTCGATACGATATTTTTAGATATCGAGCAATATCGCTCAACACTAGTGATCATACTTATTATCATTTGCTCATGGAAACACAAGAAGCAATGGAATGAAACTGAAAGGGAGAAGATACAAATTAGATAAATAAAAAAAAATTGACAGTGAGGGTGATCAATGAGTGGAACAGGTGGCCATGAGAGGTGGTGACGAATTCTCCTTCAATGGATGTCTTCAAATAGAGGCTGGACAGATATCTGTCTGGGATTGTTTAGTGAACCCTGCATTGAGTAGGGGGTTGGACACGATGACCCCTGAGGTCCCTTCCAACTCGAACATTCTATGCTTCTATGATTCTATAATACCATCAGGGAAGCATCTGATTGGCTCCAAACGTATTCTGCAGAAGGCCTATTTCCTTCAAAAGCTTTGTAAAAGTGTACCTGGAAGAATTGAAGTTGGTTAGAACACAAAGGGCAGTCACACCATATATTGATGTGATTTTGATTTCTCTCTTGTTCATTTACTTTGAATTTTGTTAAATAATGAATTAAGCTATCAACAGTTCTATTTTTAAAGCATTCTTACTTTATAATATTTTCTGACTAAAACTTTACAATTTTTCCAATTGTTTTCTTCTGATCCTCTGTGAAGTCGGACGAGTTGGCCGGTGACTGCGCTTCCTTCTGTAACTTTCGGGCCAATATCTGATACTCATCTATGGCCTCCCCCACGAGTCGAAGTCCATGCCCTTCTTGAAGCTTGCGTTCCATTTCTGCAGGGTCTTGCTCTGATCGCTCATGTCTGGGGCACGACACACCCATTGACGCCTCCACTCAGCTGTGCATTGTCCGGGAAGGCTCACACGTCCCGGGACCGGTCCTGCCGCTGCCCCAGATGGGCTCCTCCAAGCCCATCACATCGAGACAGGAAGCCCCGCCGCCCAGCACCCGGCCCCGCCCTCACCGTCATCGGCCAAGCCTCGCTGTCATCGATTTTGATTTCTCTCTTGTTCATTTACTTTGAATTTTGTTAAATAATATAATAAGCTATCAACAGTTCTATTTTTAAAGCAATCTTACTTTTTAGTATTTTATTAACACCTGACTAAAACTTTACAATACTGTATTTTGGTATAAATTTGTCGTATCTAATCTAGATAAGGACTTTTTCCTGACCCATTTACCAAATCATCTACCTAAACAAATTGGGAAACTAGCCTTCTTTTATATAATAAAAGCATATGTAAAATGTACAAAGGATGAATACCTGATCGCACATTGGTTTGCAGTAGTAAGCATTATCAAAATAAGCACACACCAAACCACCATGCGTGGGCACCAGCGGCACTGTGCAGTTCGTTGGCATCACACTTTTGTTATAAACTTAGGACAAAAAAAGAAGAGATAAGTAAATAATTTTCTCAAGCAATAGGCAGAAGTATAATAGAAGTTTTATATTATGGATAGGCCTTTACCTTTTTTTTGGTATCCTTTAAGACTGGCAAGTGCCTGTTCTGTCCACAGGATCAGTGAATTAATCTGTGACAGTGTCAAGTTTGTGAGATCGTTATCAAGATTGATGAAGTGCTGGAATTGAAAATGTTTTTTCTTATTACACTTTTTACCAATGAATAATCCTTTTCTGAAGCACAATTGAACATAAGTATCTTAATTCCTATTTCTTCAAGGGAATCTGTCATCAGGTTTTTGCTACCTCATTCAAGACCAGCATAATGTAGGGAAAGAGACCTTGATTCCAGTTATGTATCACTTAGATCATAGGGTTATGATATAATTAGCAGTGCTCAGAAAGTTGACTCCGCCAACATAATTAATTAGCGGCTTTCTATGTACATTGTATATTGACAGTAAGCTGCTAATCAGCGCTTGGGGTGTGGTTGGACCAGAAGGCACATGGGCAGCTGATCCAGCAGTGATAATCTCCAACTGATCAAACTGATAGTATTGAAACTGTAGCACGCAGGCTAGTAAGTAACACATCACTGAAATCAGTGTTTCAGCTAATACCTCTTGGATCAAGATTATAAATAATAACTTATCCATAGAATAGAGGATAATTTTCTGATTATGAGATTTAGATGATAAGAACCAAGCTGATCCTGAGAATGGGGCTCTGTAGAGCCATGCCTGAAATGAACAGAAGACGAACAAGTGTTCCTTCGCTCCATTCATTCATTTATGGGACTGATGGAGACAGCAGAGAACTCCTTGAGTCTGTGGTGCTAGCAATGATGGAGGTTCCATTGATTGGACCAACAGTGATCAGTAGGTTATGCTCTATCCTATTGGTAGGGATAATTAAAAATCTTAGTACAAACTCTTTAAAGAATAGGGAGTTATGATGTGTGCAAATTTAGGCACACAGACGCTATACCTTTGCACTAAAGAATTTTAGGAATTCTGTCTGCTCACATATGTTGTCTCCATATGGTGGCACAATTTTGTCTCTATATGATAGATTTAAATATATTGTGGCAGAATAAAAAAAACGATGCTTCTATATATGATCTGACGCATGGTAAGTTGGAGAACAGAACGTTACATCAGCCGTACGTCATAAAGATCATTCTAAAGAAGACTAATGATATTTTTATTTCTTACCTTTAATTTCCTTTGTAGAGATTTGTAAGACATGTCTTTGGCATTATCATTATTGTCTTTGTAAATCTTTGCTAATTCTAAAAGAGAAAGGTAAAAAGACTTTGTGGAAATAATTTTTACCAGCTACAAGCCGGATTCACATTCTTTTCAAGCCAAAACAAGGAGAGGATATAAGTGAAGAGAAACTTAATTTTATATGGAACCTTTCTACTGTGGACTTCATGCAGTAAACGCTAAAGTAAAATCTGCAGTGGCACAAATGGTTGGGAAATTAGTTGTGGAAATGTTGTGGATTTTCTTCCGAGCATGTGGATGAAATTTGGAAAAAGTCACCCACAATGCTGCTACCATAATACCCAAGTATAAAATAATAAAATGCCCTTGTTTTTGCACTGAGAAGGGATTTCTTAACATTGAAACGCTGCAATGCATTAACAACACAGTAAATATAACTCAGCAACAGGGGGAATTAATCATTAATTGATCTGCTACTCCATCTGAGAACAGAATGATATGGCTGAAGAAACCCTGATTCCAGGGATGTGTCACTTGTTATGCTGCTTGCTGCAGTTTTGATAAAATGAATGTTTTCTCTTCTGCAGATCTATCAGTCTTCTGAATGCTGAATTCTGCATAACCCTATTCACAGTACTGATTGGCTGCTTTCTCTGTACACTGTGCATAGGCAGAAAGCTGTCAATCAGTTGTGAGTGTATACCTGGCAACAGGTTTAACAGGGCTATCTTAACAGCATTATGGGCCCTGGGCAAACCAGTGTGTGGGGGCCAATACGACAACTGATTGGTTGTCGTAGGGGCTCCAGCACATTGATTTGCCCAAGAATAAAATTAATGGTCGATAATATTAAATATATATTTATTTTACTGGTGGTTCAATAAAAATGGTGTTAAAACATTAAAAACAGGCTGTACAGCAGAAGCTAATCAACATGATAAACATTTGAACAATACACAAGGCTTTTAAAGCACAACAGCTACACAGATTACATGGCACAGTATGAAAGTACAAACTTCTTATCATGAGGTAGAAAAACTGGAATAACAATAAGCGTAATATGGTTTTATCCAAGTGATAATGGGGAGACCAATGGCAATGGTACTTACCTGCAGAGCTGAGCGAACATCGTCGGCTCCCTCCTTATTCGGCAAGCTATAGGGCCTACCGAAGAAGCTGCATCGGGAATCCGGATACCTGGAGCGCTCCCGATAGCTGTTCGGCACCCCAGCTGCATGTGTTGCGACTGTGACAGTCACAACACACAGGCCCTCCATGCATGTGTTGTCACTGTCACACAGCCGTGACACATGCAGCTGTGGCGCTGAACAGCTAATTATCGGAGCGCTCCAGGTATCCGGGTTCCCGATACAGCTTCTTTGGTAAGAGCTATAGCTTGCCGAATAAGGAGGGAGCTGACGATGTTCACTCATATCTACTCATCTAGAATATGGCTGTCTAACCACAACCACTAAAAATCTCATGGCTGCTTCAGACCCATGGCCAAGATAACAACTGCAAGTAGTCAGATATTTAGCTAGGCAGTTTATTGCCAGCTAATTCAGCTAGATAGGATCCGGTGTCAGATCGACCTCCAGGATCTAAATAGTTTGTGCTAATATTGTAGTGCAGCCAAGAGTCCACATTTGAGAATTTAAATAATTTGTTCTAATAGTGTGGTGCAGCCAGGAATCCACATTTCAGAATCTAAATAGTTTGTGCTAATAGTGTGGTCCAGACTCTAGGCCACATTTCTGAATCTAAATCCTTTCTGCTAATAAAGTGATCCAGCCAGAAGTCCATATTTCAGAATCTAAATCCTTTGTGCAAATTGTGTGGTCTAGCCAGCAGTATACATTTCAGCATCTAAATCCTTTGTGCCAATTCTGTGCTCCAGCCACATTACCTCAGCAAATAAATACAGACTGTTTACTTAGTGACAGGTGTGGGACTAGGGTTGTGAAACAACTAGTTAAAAGAGGGGAAGGTTACATTCAACATTAGTGGGGAAAAAGCAAAGTCGTGGTGGAAGGGGAAAAGACTTCGTGTTCGAGGTGTATGTGGGGTAGTTGGTAAGGTTACTGAAAGCGCTACTGAACAAACACCAGCTTGTCCTATTCAAAGACAACTAACAATTTCTTTTACTGGACAGGCTACTCGACCCCCTATCTTTGGCAGCTGCACAGCGATACACCTTGTAGATAAGGGCCATAAAGAGCATGTGCTCCAGTGGATGGAAATAAAGAGCATCAAGTGCCCTCTCTTCCTCTTCCTACATGTTAACATCACACACAGTACAGTCCTCAGAGATGGCACCCCAATTACCCTTGTTTCTCCAGTGTCAAGACTCTCCAACAGCCCAAATGACCCAGAGTACAAATAGTATAACTGTGCAGCATGGATGCATGAGACAGGGCTTGAATCAGCATTTTCAGCTTATCCCCTTTCTGACATTAGACTTACTATCCTTCCATGGGACCTGGGCCCGTATGACCATGGACGGGATAGTACTTCACATGCGATCGGATGCGCCCACGGGGTGAGCGCGTTCAATCGCGGCCGGGTGTCAGCTGATTCACACAGCTGACAACTGACACAAAGTGCCAGGAGCGATCACGGATCGCTCCCGGCACTTTAACCCCCTGTACACTGCAATCAAACATGATCACAGCGTTCCGGTGACATAGGAAAGCATCGCGCAGGGAGGGGGCCCGGGAGGGGGCCCGCCCTATAAAACTATCCCAATAGTTAACCCCTTTAGAGAACCCATTAAAAAAAAAACAAGGAAAAAAGCAATCCTTTATCATCATACCGCCGAACAAAAAGTTGAATAATACGCGATCAAAAAGATACGATACGATACGATGCACTTTATTGATCCCGAGGAAAATTATGATATCACAGCAGCGTTACAACAGCATTACAAGCAAAACATTACAAACAGCATTACATAGAGTAATTGCTAGACACAGATCTTGCACATGATGAACCACAATACGTAACAAACAAAGGTACACAAATCTCTAATCATTTCCATTAGTGCGCCAGTCCTAGGTTGTAGCCATCTTTCACCCTTAGTGAATTGTTATACATCCCCATAGCGGTAGGCACAAACGATTTCCTGAATTTCTCCTTCTTGCACCTTGGAAGGATTAGACGGCTGCTGAATGTGCTCTTCTGCTTCAAGAACAGCTTGTATAGTGGGTGTTGTGAGACAGTGAGAGTATGTGTGTTGAATGGGGTGTACATTTCACCTAGATACTTTGCTGACTGGTATAAGGGAAATGTATGGCTTTGTAAACCTAGTGGTAGAGAAAGGTCACTACACCTTACATTCAGTACACACTTGCAGCTCAGGCCTGAAACCACTCAGCTGTTAATTAGGAGACCAGAAGTAGGTGTCTGCGAACACAGACAGAGAGCTCGCTTAGTCTGGACAAGGAGTCCAGGCGCAAGAAGGAGTCTCCAGGAATATGAGCTGTCTCAGTCTGGGTGCTCGATGTACCCCGGACACAGGAGTAGTCTCTGTGAGAATCCATGCGGATAGCTGCTGAATAGGAGGGGAGCTCTCTCAAGTCTGGACGTTGAAGGTGCCTTCAGACACAAGGAGGAGACTCTGTGAAACTCCATGCTGGTAAATGCTGAACATATGTGTTGTTTTGGCCCAGGCTGTTAGAGTCTGGTCCCAGGTAGATAGGGAAATCTATCTAACTGTAATAAGTGGCTGGACAAGCCCAGGTCTTATGTTTATGATTTGGTTTTGATTATGTTCTGTTTGCTGTAGACTTTAATAAAACTGGTTGCGGCCAGTTTTTACCAGAACTGCTGTCTGTGAATGAACTGTTTCCGTGCCACTCCGTCTACCCGGACGGCGATCCCAGAGCTATATCCCCTGAAAAGCTTACAATTGGTGCTGGAATGTGTGTGCAGCACAGTGGCGAGAGCAGCAATAAAAGGTGAAGTCTGTTGAAGCAGCAGCAGAGAAAAAAAAAAAAAAGTGTGTCAATAAAGGAGAAACGTCTGTTGGAGCAGTCTTAAAGAGACAGTGGCCCTAATAGACTTTGCAAAGAAAAAAAAAAAAAAAAGTGTCTGCACAGCAAGGCTGAATTTTCTGTGGAAAAGACTGTGGAGTGTGTATGTCTTGAGTGAAGACTGCCGTTGTTGAGACAGAGAAATCTGACAGCATGGATGACAGCATGGAGGCGCTGTTTGAACAAATGGCGCAAGTTAATGTGCAACATAAGACTGCCGTGGTTGAGACAGATAAGTCCGGCAGTATGGAGGAGCTCGTTGAGTACCTGGTCCAGGCCCAGCGGAGCATGCAGCAGAGCATGGAGCGGCAGCGCCTGCAGCACCAGCAGCGCATGCAGCAGGCCCAGCAGCAATTCCTGCAGCAGCAGCAGGAGAATAACCGGTTGTTTTTTGAGCAGGTTGCAGCACTACAAAAGACTTGCAGCGCATCGTCCCAAAGTAATGTTGCAAAGTCACCTGCATTGTCCGCTGTAAAGAAGGCGGTAAGACGGTCCCTGAAAAAGATGACACCTCGTGACGATGTGGAGGTATATCTCACTAGGTTTGAGGGACTGGCAGAGAAGGAGAATCTGCCCCTATCTGAATGGGCCATGATGGTCGCACCCTATCTGATTGGAGAACCCCAAAGGGCCTATGCTGACCTGAGCGAGCAGGACAGCCAAGACTATGCCAAGCTGAAAGCGGAGATTCTTACCCGGCTGGGTGTTACGGTGACAGCCCGTGCCAGGGGAGTTCATGACTGGAGATGCAGTTGGGAGTCTGCAGTCAGCAAACCTGATTATGGAGTTGAAAAGGTGATAGTGGACCGCTACACCCAAGCACGTCCTCCTGAGGTACAGCCAGAGGTCGGACAAGGAGACCACCAGGACGCCAATCGTCTGGTCAGCCTGATGGAGAGGGTCTTCGCCACCAAAGACTGCCTCCGTGACCAGCCGTCTGAGAGGTCGTCACTTCAGAGTTCCTGGACGCCGAACTCTCCCGGTAAGAGCGTTCCAGCTGTTGGGGTCGTGTGGGTGGGAGAGTGTGATGGACAGTGTTGGAGATGTCGTGAAATTGCAGCCAACTGTCCAATAGAGGGGGAGCCTATGTGTTGTGATGTTGGCGGATCCCTCTCTCCCTGCGCTGAGCCTGTGTGTGTGTCCACCTCAGCCGAAGAGACTGGACCACAGGGGTCCCCGGTGGTTGTAAATGACTGCCCAGCACAGGCCCTCTTGGACTCAGAGAGTCCAGTGACTTCCGTATGGGACAGCCTGATTGATAGGGACTTTATCCCTGATAAACACCTGAGTGTGGTGTGCGTCCATGGAGACACCAAAGTCTACCCAGAGACTGCCGTGGACTTGATCCCCAAACGCGGGGAGGTTTCATGTGAAGTGGGGGTAGTGAAGAACCTGGTGCCCCCCCTCATATTGGGTAATGACTTTCCCCGGTCTAAGGATCTCTGGGGGAAAAATGTTTCTGATGGACAGTGTGATGAAGCTCCTATTGAGGGTGCGCAGTCCCGAGGGGCGGAACACAATGCTAGTGGCCGTTAAACTTATGTGATAATGATGATGATGATAATGATAATGATGATGATGATCATGATAATGATGATGACCATGATAATGATGCTGATGCTGATAATGATAATGATGATGATCATGATAGTGATGATGATACTGATCATAATCATGATAATGATATTGATAATAATGATGACTGTGATAGTGATGAAATTCCTTTGCAGGTGGTGTTGGGAGACGAGGATGGTGGTTCTCGGGAACCGAGTGTCCCTGACTTACCTGTGTCCTGTGACAATTTTGAGAGTGAGCAGTGGCGAGACCCCTCTCTTAAAACGGCCCAGGAAAATATAAATGTTCTAAATGAGGTTTCCCAAGAGCCTGGCTCTGAGGAGAGGTTTCCTCATGTTGCCATAAACACTCACCTGTTGTATAGGGACACTGAAGTCCAGGGAGAGGTCGTGAGCCAGCTCCTAATACCTGAGCTATATGGAAGTATAGTGCTGGGGTTGTCACATAGTCACATACTTGAGGGACCACCTGAGGGAAACCAGGGACCAGATGGTGAAGTTAATGTTGTGGATGACATGTTAACTAAGGTTCCAGATCAAGATGTGAATGAGAATGAATTGTATAACCCTGACAGTGAGCAGGATGTGAATGAAAATGAAGTGTATAACCCTGAAAGTGAGCAGGATGTGAATGAGAATGAATTGTATAACCCTGACAGTGAGCAGGATGTGAATGAAAATGAAGTGTATAACCCTGAAAGTGAGCCAGATGTGGCTGAGAAAAAGGGGTCAGACAGGGATAGTGGTAGTGATAGTGAATCATCTGATGACAATCAAGCAACCAGTGCAAATGAGGAAGGCATGGTAGCAGAGGAGGTTGAGAGTCCTGAGAGGAAGGCTGATGCTGACCTTGCAGTCGGACAGAAGATGGCATCTGAAGATGTTTTACAGTTGGCCGGTTCCCTGGCGAAGACTAAGGTGAAAGGAGGAGAGCTGAGCTTTAAAGGCAGGACTCTGAAACTGAACACAGCCCAAGTAGATGCTGTTGGAAATGTGAAGTTACCAAGGTATGGTGTGGATCTGTATCGTGCCAAGGACTCTGAGGGAGATGCTGCAGAGGTGGAAAAAGCCATAGAAGTGGTAGTCACCAAGCCAGATGCCTCATCAGAAGCTGAGGTCTCAAGTGAAGCTGTGAGGAACAAGACTGAAGATATGGGGACTGACTCTGTCCAGGAATCTGTTTCTGCCGAAGACAGCGGCGTGGACGGGTTGCGGTTCGGATCAGTAGCTGCAACTCGTGAAGCTCAGGCTGGAAGTTCGGCGCCCGGAGCCCCAGCGGTGTTCCCGAGTGACACCAAGGATCTGGATAAGTCACAAGATGAGATTTTGAGACATCAGGCTGGCGTTGGTGAGCTCAAGCGCACTTTCATGGAGTCTACATCAGAGCCTTGTCCCAACAAGTGGGAAAAGCGATGTGTCACTCCGTTGCCGCTGCAGACACACGGGAGCTCAGATGGGATGCAGAACGTGGTGGAAGAGAAGAATCCGGCGGGTTCTGAGTATACAGATGCAGCTATCAAGGAGAACTTGAAAGCCGGAATAAATGGAAATATTGGAGACCATAATGATGTGACTGAAGAGGTAGAATGTAAGACTGACGGTAGGGCTTCTGAGCATGTTCTACCAGAAGAGCCTGAAGAAGGGGCCGAAGACATAAAAGACGTCCAACAGGTACCAGATGAATTGATGACTTCTCAGAAAAAACTCCAAACTGTGATGAAGGAGTGTGATGAAAGCCATGAGCATCTTCGTGAGAAGGTCAATGAAGTAAAAGGAAGGATACAGGGAATCTCTTCGTTGCAAGAGCAAATGCTGCTCAATAAGTCTAAGGCTCTATATAAGAATGCTGTTGTTACGGTAGAACATTACAATTCAGCTGGAGACTTAGCGGATGAATTATGTGTACTGCAAAAGAAAAACGATCAGCTCTTTCTACAGTCCCAATCATTTGAACAGTGTAGCTTAAAATGGTCAGAGACCATGGTAGAGGAGCTTAAGGTCTGTGAAATAGACTTTATGAGTCAACCGATATTCAAGAAAATAGATGTGCTAAAGAGGGTTCAAGGGGAACTAGAGAAAGTGAAAAAACCCCTATACCTTCTGTGATAGTTGGTGACACATGGTCAGTGCACCAGGGACAGGAGGTACGTGAGTTTCTGAGGAAGAGTCAGCAGAAGTGTTCTGATGTGCCGGGTCGTACTTCTCTGGCCAGGCACTATATCGAAACTGAGCCCGGCCCTAAGGTCAAGATGAAACCGTGCAGGATACCCGAGGCCCGCAGAGAGCATAGGCCTGGGAGGGTACAGGGTAGTGCGGATGCTTCAGATGAAGAGAAAGCTGATGTTGGCTATGGCTCAGGTGAAGATACAGATGACAGTAGTGAAGATGAAGCTGATGAGGGCCATGACTGGTCCAGAGTTCACTGTCTCTTTTGGATTGTTGACCAGCCCTCCGGTCTGGATGACCAGCCCTCCGGTCTGGAGAAGAGGGGGGGGATATGTGAGACAGTGAGAGTATGTGTGTTGAATGGGGTGTACATTTCACCTAGATACTTTGCTGACTGGTATAAGGGAAATGTATGGCTTTGTAAACCTAGTGGTAGAGAAAGGTCACTACACCTTACATTCAGTACACACTTGCAGCTCAGGCCTGAAACCACTCAGCTGTTAATTAGGAGACCAGAAGTAGGTGTCTGCGAACACAGACAGAGAGCTCGCTTAGTCTGGACAAGGAGTCCAGGCACAAGAAGGAGTCTCCAGGAGTATGAGCTGTCTCAGTCTGGGTGCTCGATGTACCCCGGACACAGGAGTAGTCTCTGTGAGAATCCATGCGGATAGCTGCTGAATAGGAGGGGAGCTCTCTCAAGTCTGGACGTTGAAGGTGCCTTCAGACACAAGGAGGAGACTCTGTGAAACTCCATGCTGGTAAATGCTGAACATATGTGTTGTTTTGGCCCAGGCTGTTAGAGTCTGGTCCCAGGTAGATAGGGAAATCTATCTAAGTGTAGTAAGTGGCTGGACAAGCCCAGGTCTTATGTTTATGATTTGGTTTTGATTATGTTCTGTTTGCTGTAGACTTTAATAAAACTGGTTGCGGCCAGTTTTTACCAGAACTGCTGTCTGTGAATGAACTGTTTCCGTGCCACTCCGTCTACCCGGACGGCGATCCCAGAGCTATATCCCCTGAAAAGCTTACAGTGTGTATTATTGTTCATTATAGCCCTGCACTTCTAGATGGATGTAAATAAACATGATACCGCTGAAAACGTCATCTTGCCCCACAAGAAAACGAGCCACCATACAGCGTCATCAGCGAAAAAATAAAAAAGTTATAGCTCTCAGAATAAAGCGATGCAAAAATAATTATTTTTTATATAAAATAGTTTTTATTTATAAAAGCGCCAAAACATAAAAAAATATATAAATGAGGTATCTTTGTAATCGTACTGACCTGACGAATAAAACTGCCTCATCAATTTTACCACATGCGAACGGTATAAATGACCCCCTTAAAAGAAATTCATGAATTACTGGTTTTTGTTCATTCTGCCTCCCAAAAATCGTAATAAAAAGCGATCAAAAATGTCATGTGCCCGAAAATGGTACCAATAAAAACGTCAACTTGTCCCACAAAAAAACAAGGCCTCACATGACTCTGTGGGCCTAAATATGGAAAAAATTATAGCTCTCAAAATGTGGTGATGCAAAGACTATTTTTTTGCAATAAAAAGCGTCTTTTAGTGTGTGACAGCTGCCAAACATAAAAACACGCTATAAAAACCCGTTATAAATAGTAAATCAAACCCCCCTTTAACACTCCCCTAATTAGGGAAAAATAATAAAATAATGTATTTATTTCCATTTTCCCATTAGGGTTAGGGTTAGGGTTGGGGCTAAAGTTAGGGTTAGGGTTGGGTGTTATGATTTGGTAACTGAGGAGAGCAGGCAAAAACGGCAATACACCAGAGAGGTTGGAATCTACTGGATTGCAGTACCCTGACTAACTACCACAACTAAAGGCAGTCGTGGAGCGTTCCTACGTTGGTCCTAGACGCCTCGTCACAGCCTGAAAGGTTAACTACACCTAAAGATAGAAAGAGGAAAGCTATCTGCCCCGGAGCAGATCCCCAAAGAACATAGGAAGCCCCCAAACATGTAATGGCGGTTAGACAAGAGGAAATACAGACACAGACAGAAAATAGTATGAGCAAACGTTGGGGCCCAATCTGCCTAGACAGAAAAGAATAGGAAGGACACTTACTGCAATCCAAAAACCCTAAAAAATACCAACGCTACTAATTGCAAAAACACCTGAGATCACACGACCTCTACCACCTAAATTAGTTCTCTGGTGTAACAAAACTAAGCCGCAGCCACTGAAAAAACTGGAAAAGGCAAATGAACAAATAACAATGGCTCCAGAAGAACTGAGAGGAGCCCAAGCCATCCGGGGGGTGGGGGAACCTGGCTAACCTCACAGAAATGCAGAGAAATATGCAAATGGTAAGCACAAAAACAAAAAACAGAAAATATTTTATCTGAGAGCAGGAGAAGAGGCAAGACTCAGCAAGCTTCCAAGTGAACCAGGAACCACAGTTGAGACAAGAACAATTGATCACCGGCAACCATGATGGGAGGGAACCTCCCTTATATAAGACCAGTCTGTAACTCCTGATTGCCAATCCTCATTGAATGGTTCAGTACTGTTTGTAACCACCAGAGGGAGCTTCTGCTCAGAATTCATTTCTAACACATTCACAACAGTACCCCCCCCTTGAGGAGGGGTCACCGGACCCTCATTTGGGCAACCAGGTCGGTCACGATGAGCTCTGTGATATGCACGGATCAGTCTCCTAACATGGATGTCCGAAGCAAACACCCAAGAATTGTCCTCCTGACCATAACCTCTCCACTTAACCAAATACTGGAGTTTCCGTCTAGAAAAACGAGAATCCAATATTTTCTCAACCACATACTTCAGATTGCCCTCAACCAAAACAGGGTCAGGAGGCACAGCAGCCATAGGAACCACTGGCTCGACAAACCTCTTCAATAAGGACTTGTGGAACATGTTATGGATCTTAAATGTCCCAGGAAAAAGTAAACGAAAGGAAACAGGATTAAGAATCTCCATGATCTTAAACCTAGGCTTAAACTTAGGAGATGCAACTCACATAGGGATATTTCTTGAGGACAACCAGACCAAGTCCCCCACTTCAAACCGAGGACCATCAGTCCTATGCCGGTTGGCAAACCACTGGGCCCTCTCCTGAGAGAGGGACAAACTCTCCACTACCTGGTCCCAAATCTGCTGCATACGCTCCACAACAGAGTCAACACCTGGACAGACAGAAGCCTCCGTCTGTCCCGAAGAAAATCGAGGGTGAAACCCAAAATTGCAGAAAAATGGAGACATCAAAGTGGCAGAGCTAGCCCTATTATTAAGAGCAAACTCAGCCAAAGGCAAAACGAGACCCAGTCATCTTGATCAGCAGACACAAAGCATCTCAGATAAGTCTCCAATGTCTGGTTTGTTCTCTCAGTTTGTCCATTGGTCTGAGGATGAAAAGCCGAGGAGAAAGACAATTGAACACCCAGTTTAGAACAAAAAGTCCTCCAAAATCTGGAAACAAACTGGACTCCTCTATCAGACACAATGTTCTCAGGAATGCCATGTAACCGAACCACGTGCTGAAGGAACAAAGGCACCAATTAGGAGGAGGAAGGCAACTTAGGTAATGGCACAAGATGTATCATTTTGAAAAACCTATCACAAATCACCCAGATAATGGTCATTCTCTGAGAAACAGGGAGGTCAGAAATGAAATCCATAGAGATATGGGTCCATGGTCTCTTGGGCACAGGCAATGGCATCAACAAACCACTAGAGCGAGAGCAAGGCTTGGAGCGAGAGCAAGTCCCGCAGGACTGCACAAATTCCCTGTCGTCACGAGACAAAGTAGGCCACCAAAAGGACCAACTAACCAAGTCTCTGGTACCAAAAATTCCGGGATGACCGGCCAACGCGTGACAATGAATCTCAGACATCACACTCTTTTTCCACCGGTCTGGGACAAACAATTTCCCAATAGGGCAGCGCTCGGGTTTATCCTCCTGACACCCTTCCAGAGCCAGTCTCAAATTGGGCGAGATGGCGGAAAGGACTACACCCTCTTTCAAAATAACAGCAGGATCAGATAACTCAGGAGAGTCCGCAAGGAAACTCCTCGAGAGGGCATCTGCCTTAACATTCTTAGTGCCAGGAAGAAAGGAAACCACAAAATTAAAACGTGTGAAAAACAAGGCCCACCTGGCCTGTCTAGGATTAAGTGGCTTGGCTGATTCGAGATAAACCAGATTCTTATGGTCCATGAGGACCACCACCTGATATTTGTCTCCTTCCAGCCAATATCTCCACTCTTCAAAAGCCCACTTTATGGCCAATAACTCCCGATTACCCACGTCATACTTACGTTCAGTTGGAGAAAATTTTCGAGAGGAAAAGGCACAAGGGTTAATTCTAGAGGTCTCTGGATCTCTTTGGGACAAAACGGCACCTGCCCCAATCTCAGAGGCATCAACCTCCACCTGAAATGGCTGAGAAACATCAGGCTGCCGTAGAACAGGAGCAGAAGTGAATCTCTGCTTAAGTTCCTGAAACGCAGAGACTGCCTCAGGAGGCCAATTCACCACATCAGAACCCTTTTTGGTCAAATCAGTCAATGGTTTAACAATAACAGAGAAATTACCAATACATTTACGATAAAAATTGGCAAAACCCAAGAATCTCTGAAGAGCCTTTAATGCAGTAGGTTGGACCCAATCACAGATGGCCTGAACCTTGACCGGGTCCATTTCAATAACAGATGGGGACAAAATGAATCCCAGAAATGAGATCCTCTGTACGTCAAAAAGACACTTTGATCCCTTCACATACAGAGCATTCTCTCTCAAAATCTGGAACACAGTCCGAGCATGTTTCACATGAGAGTTCCAGTCATTGGAAAAAATCAAGATATCATCCAAATAAACAATCAGAAATTTATCCACAAAATCCCTGAAAATGTCATTCATGAAGGACTGGAAGACGGAAGGAGCATTAGTGAGCCCAAAGGGCATCACTAGGTACTCAAAATGCCCCTCTGGGGTATTAAACGCCATCTTCCATTCATCCCCGTGCTTAATGCGAATAAGGTTATACGCCCCCCTGAGGTCAAGCTTGGTAAACCAAGTAGCACTTTTCACCCTGGAAATCAGGTCAGAAATCAAGGGTAACGGATATTGATATTTCACAGTGATATTGTTCAAGAGACGATAATCAATACATGGCCTTAATGAACCATCCTTTTTGGCCACAAAGAAAAAAACGGCACCCAAGGGTGAAGAGGATGGTCTGATCTGACCCTTCTCCAATGACTCTCCTTGATATAAGACCGCATAGCGTCATGTTCAGGTACAGACAAGTTAAAAAGGCGACCTTTAGGGAATTTACTACCAGGCACTAATTCAATAGCGCAGTCATAGCTCCTATGGGGGGGCAAGGATGCAGATTTACTTTCGCTAAACACATCAGAAAAATCAGTCAAAAAGTCAGGAACATCCTGAGACTGGGGAGAGGCAGAAAAAACAGGAATGTTGGCATTAACACATTGGCAGCCCCAACTGGTTACAGACACAGATTTACAATCCAAAACAGGATTATGAGACTGTAACCAAGGGAAACCTAGAACAATAATGTCATGCAGATTATACAGCACCAAAAATTTGCAACTCTCCTGATGATCAGGTTCAACCCTCATTATCACCTGAGTAGAGAACTGGGGTTTATTCTCAGCCAAAGGGGTAGAATCAATCCCCAGTAGGGGAATAGACTTCCGTAGGGGTATCAAGGGAAATCCACAACGTTTAGCAAAATTAAAATCCATCAGGTTAATAGCTGCTCCCGAATCAACAAAAGCCTGAGCAGAAAATGTGGACAGGGAGCAAATCAGGGTAACAGTCAACAGAAATTTAGTCTGAACTCTACCCAAGACAACTGAGCGCGCAAAACGTCTTCCCCGCTTAGGGCAGACTGAAATAGCATGAGAGGCGTCACCACAGTAGAAACATAACCCATTGCGTTTTCGAAACTCATGACGCTGTGCCCCAGAAGCCACTCTATCACACTGCATGGGTTCAGAAGCTGTTTCACAAGGTAACACTATTCCACGCATACCTCTACGCTCACGCAAACGTCTTTTAATTTGAATCGCTAATGACATAGAATCATTGAGACCAGAGGTAGCAGGGAAACCCACCATAACATCTTTTACATTCTCTGACAGACCCTTCCGAAAAAGGGCTGCCAAAGCATCATCAATCCATTTGGTCAGGACTGCCCACTTTCGGAATTTCTGACAGTACAACTCAGCGTCCTCAAGCCCCTGATTTAATGCCAACAAGGTTTTTTCAGCTTGATTAGTGACATTAGGTTCATCGTACAATAACCCCAGAGCCATAAAAAATGCATCAACATTACTCAAAACAGGGTCCCAGGTGTCAGGGAAAAAGCCCAATCCTGAGGATCGCCGCGCAGGAGAGAGATGACAATTTGAACCTGCTGTGCTGCGTTCCCTGAGGACTTAGGTTTTAAGGCAAAAAACAAGTTACAGTTATTTTTGAAATTCAGAAATTTAGCTCGATCCCCAAAAATAAATCTGGCATGGGGATCCTGGGTTCCACAACCGGCAACCCTGCAAGATAGGTAGCAATCCTCCGAACTTCAGTGGCAAGCTGATCCACACGGCAAGACAACTGTGCAAACTCCATTGAGAGAAAAAAAAATCCTCCTCAGCACACAGAGAAAAAGAGGGAAAAAATGCAACAAACAGAGAAGAAAAAAAAATTTCTGACAACTTCCTTTTTTCTTGTTCCTTTTACTATTTTTCCCTTCTGTTGAGTACCATATAATTTCATTTTGGCCGGTGATACTGTTATGATTTGGTAACTGAGGAGAGCAGGCAAAAATGGCAATACACCAGAGAGGTTGGAATCTACTGGATTGCAGTACCCTGACTAACCACCACAACTAAAGGCAGCCGTGGAGCGTTCCTACGTTGGTCATAGACGCCTCGTCACAGCCTGAGAGGTTAACTACACCTAAAGATAGAAAGAGGAAAGCTATCTGCCCCGGAGCAGATCCCCAAAGAACATAGGAAGCCCCCAAACATGTAATGGCGGTTAGACAAGAGGAAATACAGACACAGATAGAAAATAGTATGAGCAAACGTTGGGGCCCAATCTGCCTAGACAGAAAAGAATAGGAAGGACACTTACTGCAATCCAAAAAACCCTAAAAAATACCAACGCTACTAATTGCAAAAACACCTGAGATCACACGACCTCTACCCTAAATTAGTTTCTGGTGTAACAAAACTAAGCCGCAGCCACTGAAAAAACTGGAAAAGGCAAATTAACAAATAACAGTGGTTCCAGAAGAACTGAGAGGAGCCCAAGCCCCCCGGGGGGGGGAAACCTGGCTAACCTCACAGAAATGCAGAGAAATATGCAAATGGTAAGCACAAAAACAAAAAACAGAAAATATCTTATCTGAGAGCAGGAGAAGAGGCAAAACTCAGCAAGCTTCCAAGTGAACCAGGAACCACAGTTGAGACAAGAACAATTGATCACCGGCAACCATGATGGGAGGGAACCTCCCTTATATAAGACCAGTCTTTAACTCCTGATTGCCAATTCTCATTGAATGGTTCAGTACTGTTTGTAACCACCAGAGGGAGCTTCTGCTCAGAATTCATTTCTAACACATTCACAACAGTTGGGGCTAATGTTAGAGTTGGGGCTAAAGTTAGGGTTAGGGTTGGGGCTAGAGTTGGGGTTAGGGTTTGGATTAGGGTTATGGTTTGGATTAGGGTTAGGGTTGGGATTAGGGTTAGGGGTGTGTTAGGGTCAGGTTTGTGTTTAGGGTTGGGATTAGGGTTAGGGGTGTGTTGTGGTTAGGGTTGGAGTTATAATTGGGGGGTTTCCACTGTTTAGGCACATCAGGGGCTCTCTAAACGTGACATGCGCCCGATCTCAATTCCAACCAATTTTGGTATGAAAATATCAATGGCAATCCTTCCCTTCCGTGCTCTGCCAAGCGCCCAAACAGTGGTTCCCCCCCACATATGGCATTGCAGCGTACTCAGGACAAATTGGACAATAACTTTTGGAGTCCAATTTCTCCTCTTACCCTTGGGAAAATAAAAAATTGGGGACAAAAAGATCATGTTTGTGGAAAAAATATTATTTTTTTCACGACTCTACTTTATAAACTTGTGTGAATCACGTGGGGGTTCAAAGTGCTTACCACACATCTAGATAAGTTCCTTAGGGAGTCTAGTTTCCAAAATGATGTCACTTGTGGGGGTTTTCACTGTTTAGGCACTTCAGGGGCTCTCCAAATGCGACATGGCGTCCAATCTCAATTCCAACCAATTTTGGTTTGAAAAAGTCAAATGGCGCTCCTTCCCTTCCGAGCCCTGTACCCAAACAGTGGTTTTCCCCACATATATGGTATCGGAGTACTCAGGAGAAATTGCTCAATAACTTTATATGTCAATTTTTCCTTGTACCCCTGTGAAAATAAAAAAATGTTTGTAAAAGATCACTTTTGTGACTAAAAAGTTAAATGTTCATTTTTTTCCTTCCACATTACAAAAATTCCTGTGAAGCACCTGAAGTGTTAATAAACTTCTTGACTGTGGTTTTGAGTACCTTGAGGGGTGCAGTTTTTAGAATGGTGTCACTTTTTGGTATTTTCTGCCATATAGACCCCTTAAAGTGACTTCAAATGTGAGGTGGTCCCTAAAAAAATGGTTTTGTAAATTTTGTTGTAAAAATGAGAAACCGCTGGTCAAATTTTAACCCTTATAACTTTCTAACAAAAACAATTTTTGTTTCCAAAATTGTGCTGATGTACAGTAGACATGTGGGAAATGTTATTTTTTAACTTTTTTATATGACAAATTTCTCTGTTTTAAGGGCATAAAAATTCAAAGTTTGAAAATTGCAACATTTTTAACCCCTCTCTGACATTAGACGTACTATCCCGTCCATAAAAACCCGTGCCATTCTGACCATGGACGGGATAGTACGTCATAGCCGATTAGCTGCGCTCCCCGAGGGAGCGCAGCTAATCGCCGCCGGGTGTCAGCTGATTATCACAGCTGACACCCGTGACTGTGTGTCAGGAGCGGTCACGGACCGCTCCCGGCACATTAACCCCTTGCACACCGCGATCAAACATGATCGCGGTGTACTGGGGGCACAGGGGAGGATCGCGCAGTGTGGGGCTCCCTGCGCGCCCCCTGAGACCCTCAGACCAGCGCGATGTGATCGCGCTGCTCTGAGGGCTTCCTCCCTCCCAGGACCCGGATCCAAGATGGCGCTGGGGTCCTGGAGGGAGGCGGCTTCCTCAGTGCCTGCTGAGAGCAGGCACTGAGAAGCCTGCTGCACTGCCTGAGCGATCGCTGGTGTGACAGAGTGCTGTGCACACTGTCACACCAGCGATCTGATGAAATACAGTGATGTCCCACCCTGGGACAAAGTAAAAAAGTAAAAAAAGTAAAAATAAACATGTGATAAAAAAAAATCCAAAAAAAAAAAAAAAAAATATTCCCCAATAAATTCATTACTTATTGTAAATAAAAAAAATAAAACAATAAAAGTACACATATATGGTATCGCCGCGTCCGTAACGACCCCCCTATAAAAATGTCCCACTAGTTAACCCCTTTTGTGAACCCTTAAAAAATAAAAAATAAAAACGAAGCAAAAAATCAGTGCTTTATCATCATACCGCTGAACAAAAAGTGGAATAACACGCGATCAAAAAGACGGATATAAATAAACATGGTACCGCTGAAAACGTCATCTTGTCCCGCAAAAAACGAGCCATCACACAGCATCATCAGCAAAAAAATAAAAAAGTTATAGCTCGCAGAATAAAGCGATGCAAAATAATTATTTTTTATATAAAATTGTTTTTATTCTATAAAAGCGCGAAAACATAAAAAAATGATATAAATGAGTATCGCCCATAATCGTACTGACCCGAAGAATAAAACTGCTTTATCAATTTTACCACACGCGGAACAATAAAAACGCCTCACCCAAAAGAAATTCATGAATTGCTGATTTTTGTTCATTCTAACCTCCCAAAAATCGAAATAAAAAGCGATCAAAAATGTCACGTGCTCAAAAATGGTACCAATAAAAGCGTCACCTCGTCCCGCAAAAATTAAGACCTCACATGACTCTGTGGGCCAAAATATGCAAAAATTATAGCTCTCAAAATGTGGCGATGCAAAAAACTACTTTTTGCAATAAAAAGCGTCTTTTAGCGTGACAGCTGCCAATCATAAAAACCGCTATAAATAGTAAATCAAACCCCCTTTATCACCCCTTAGTTAGGGAAAAATAATAAAATAAAAAAAATGTATTTATTTCCATTTTCCCATTAGGGTTAGGGTTAGGGTTTCGGCTAAAGTTAGGGTTAGGGTTGGCGCTAAAGTTAGGATTAGGGTTAGAGTTTGGATTAGGGTTAGGGTTGGGATTAGGGTTGGGACTAGGGTTAGGGGTGTGTTGGGGTTAGGGTTGGAGTTAGAATTGGGGGGTTTCCGCTGTTTAGGCACATCAGGGCTCTCCAAATGTGACATGGCGTCTGATCTCCATTCCAGCCAATTCTGCTTTGAAAAAGTCAAACGGTGTTCCTTCACTTCTGAGCTCTGCCATGCGTCCAAACAGTAGTTTATTCCCCACATATGGGGTATCAGCGTACTCTGGACCCCAAGAGTTATTGTGAAATTTGTCCTATTTCTTCTGTTACCCTTGGGAAAATAAAAAACTGGGGGCGAAAATATTATTTTTGTAAAAAAAATAAGATTTTTTTGTTTTTACGGCTGTACATTATAAACTTCTGTGAAGCACTTGGGGCTTCATAGCGCTCACCACACATCTAAATAAGTTCCTTGTGGGTCTATTTTCCAAAATGGGGTCACTTGTTGGGGATTTCCACTGTTTAGGCGCATCAGGGGCTCTCCAAATGCGACATGACGCCCCCAGACCATTCCATCAAAGTCTGCAATCCAAAACGTCACTACTTCCCTTTCCGAGCCCTGACATGCGCCCATACAGTAGTTTTCTCCCACATATTGGGTATCAGCGTACTCAGGACAAATTGGACAACAACTTTTGGGTCCAATTTCTCCTGTTACCCTTGTGAAAATAAATATTGGGGGCGAAAAAAATCATTTTTGTAAAAAAAAAAGGATTTTTTATTTTTACGGCTGTGCGTTATAAACTTCTGTGAAGCACTTCGGGGTTCAAAGTGCTCACCACACATCTAGATAAGTTCCTTGTGGGGTCTATTTTCCAAAATGGGGTCACTTGTGGGGGGTTTCCACTGTTTAGGCATATCAGGGGCTCTCCAAATGCGACATGACGCCCCCAGACCATTCCATCAAAGTCTGCAATCCAAAACGTCACTACTTCCCTTCCGAGCCCTGACGTGCACCCATACAGTAGTTTTCTCCTACATATTGGGTATCAGCGTACTCAGGACAAATTGGACAACAACTTTTGGGTTCCAATTTCTTCTGTTACCCTTGTGAAAATAAAATATTGGGGGCGAAAAAATCATTTTTGTAAAAAAAAAAAAGGATTTTTTATTTTTAAGGCTGTACGTTATAAACTTTAGTGAAACACCTGGGGGTTCAAAGTTCTCACCACACATCTAGATAAGTTCCTTGAGGGGTCTAGTTTCCAAAATGGTGTCATTTGTGGGGGGGTTTCCACTGTTTAGGCAGATCAGGAGCTCTCCAAACACGACATGGCGTCCAGCCAATTCTGCGTTGAAAAAGTGAGACGGCGCTCCTTCCCTTCCAAACTCTGCCATGCACCCAAACAGTGGTATACCCCCACATATGGGGTATCAGTGTACTCAGGACAAATTGCACAATAACTTTTGGAGTCTTGTTACCCTTGGAAAAATAAAAATTCGGGTGAAAAGATCATTTTGTGGAAAAAATATGATTTTTAAATTTTACGGCTCTACGTTATAAACTTGTGTGAAGCACTTGAGGGTTCAAATTGCTCACCAAAAATCTAGATAAGTTCCTTAGGGGGTCTAGTTTCCCAAATGGGGTCATTTGTGGGGGGTTTCCACTGTTTAGGCACATCAGGGGCTCTCCAAATGCAACATGGCATCCAATCTCAATTCCAGCCAATTTTGGTTGGAAAAAGTCAAATGGTGCTCCTTCCCTTCCGAGCTCTGCCGTTTGCCCAAACAGTGGTTCCCCCCCACATATGGGGCATCAGCGTACTCAGGACAAATTGGACAACAACTTATGTGGTCCAATTTCTCCTGATACCCTTGGTAAAATAAAAAATTAGTGACTAAAAGATAATTTTTGTGGGAAAAAAATAGGATTTTTTATTTTCATGCCCGGGCATTATAAACTTGTGTGAAGCACTTGGGGGTTCAAAGTGCTCACCAAAGATCTAGATAAGTTCCTTAGGGGGTCTAGTTTCCAAAATGGGGTCACTTGTGGGGGATTTCCACTGTTTAGGCTCATCTGGGGCACTGCAAACGGAACATGACCCCCATCAACGTCTGCATTCCAAAACGTTACTACTTCCTTTCCAAGCCCTGCCGTGCGCCCAAACAGTTTTCCACCCCCACATATGGGGTATCAGCGTACTCAGGACAAATTGGACAACAACTTTTGGGGTCCAATTCCTTGGGAAAATTCAAAAATTTAGGACTAAAAAATCATTTTTGTGGAAATTTTTTTTTTTTTTTTCACACCCAGGCATTATAAACTTTTGTGAAACACTTGGGGGTTCAAAGTGCTCACAACAGATCTAGATAAGTACCTTAGGGGTCTAGTTTCCAAAATGGTGTCACTTGTGGGGGTTTCCACTGTTTAGGCGCATCAGAGGTTCTCCAAGCGCGACATGGCGTCCAATCTCAACTCCAGCCAATTTTAGTTTGAAAAAGTCAAACGGCGCTCCTTCCCTTACGAGCTCTGCCGTGTGCCCAAACAGTGGTTTTCCCCCACATATGGGGTATTGGCGTACTCAGGAGAAATTGCATAACAACCTTATCTGTCCATTTTCTCCTTTTACCCTTGTGAAAATAAAAAAAAAGTTTGTAAAAGATCATTTTGTGGCTAAAAAGTTAAATATTCATTTTTTCCTTCCACGTTGCTTTAGTTCCTGTGAAGCACCTGAAGGGTTAATAAACTTCTTGAATGTGGTTTTGAGTACCTTGAGGGGTGCAGTTTTTAGAATGGTGTCACTTTTGGGTATTTTCTGTCATGTAGACCCCTCAAAGTGACTTCAAATGAGAGGTGGTCCCTAAAAAAAATGGCTTTGTAAATTTTGTTGTAAAAATGAGAAATCGCTGGTCAACTTTTAACCCTTATAACTTCCTAACAAAAAAAAATTTTCATTCCAAAATTGTGCTGATGTAAAGTAGACATGTGGGAAATGTTATTTCTTAACTATTTTGTGTGACATATTTCTCTGTTTTAAGGGAAACTTAAAATTGCTAAATTTTCAAAATTTTCGCCATATTTGCATTTTTTTCAAAAATAAACGCAAGTTATATGGAAGAAATTTTACCACTAACATGAAGTACAATATGTCACGAGAAAACAATCTCAGAATCGCGAAGATCCGTTGAAGCGTTCCGGAGTTATAACCTCATAAAGAGACAGTGGTCAGAATTGTAAAAATTGTCCCGGTCATTAACGTGCAAACCACCCTTGGGGTGAAGGGGTTAAAATTTTTGCCATATTTCCATTTTTCTCATAAATAAATGCAAGTTATCTAAAAATAAATTACCACTATCATGAAGTACAATATGTCATGAGAAAACAGAGTCAGAATCACCAAGATCCGTTAAAGCTTTCCAGACTTATAACCTCATAAAGGGACAGTGGTCAGAATTGTAAAAATTGACCTGATCATTAACGTGCAATCAACCCTCGGGGTAAAGGGTTTAAACATTGATCAGTAACGAAGGATGAGTGACAGATGTAGGCTTGGTGCTCTGAGAGCCCTGCCATATTCAGGCAATAACCATGAAGGCAGACACCCGAAAAAGTGGCATCAATTGACCCACAGCAGATATTTTACAAAGGCATGCATGGGCCATTCATGAGCTAGGATCTGGCCAGAATTTACAGCTTTGAATTTAAGTTCAAAGTAAGAAGTGGGTGAGGGACTGGAGCAGGCCTGCGGTGCTGGGAGCTCTGATACCTCATGCAACAGCTCAAACTACTTCTCTGCTCAGCAACACTCAAGTGGCACAAATATCAGCTTCATAGACTACTATTGTTTAAAAAACTGACTAAAAGTAAGTGCAGGCCTGCCAAGTCTGGGAGCCCTACTGCTATAGACTACACTCATATTTCCAAAATGTATGGGCAGACATCACTAAAGTTACATAATTTTCCCCAGAGGAGAAGTAGTATGAAGGGACTCTGACACCCCATCCACTATAGGCAACCCACCAGATGGAGACCCAACTTGGAGTCTCCACATTTCAGAAAATTGTTTTCAGGAACATCAGCAGCAGTAGAAACAGCAGGCACAGAAGCCATGACAAAGGTCTCACAAACTGCAAAAATGCAAGCACACTAAAAACTACACCATCGCCTAGTCTGCCGAGTCTGCGATTGGGGTGTAAAGGTCATTGCAGATCCATGACTTGTTCATCTTGATGAAAGTTAGGCGGTGTACACTTTCAAGGGATAGCCAGATGTGCTTGTCCATCAGGACACCACCAGCAGACCTGAAGATATGTTCTGAGAGAATGCTGGATGCAGCACATGACAAAAACTCCAAGGCATGACAGGCGAGCTCAGGCCAGTCTTCTATTTTTGAAGACAAAAATGCAAAAGGGTCCAAACCCCCCAGAAGGAATTGATATTGAGCTCGAGATACTCCTGCACTATCCTCTCCAGTCATTTACTATATATCAGACTTCTACTCTGTTCTGATGGTGCACAGGTTGGTCTAAACAATGTGTGATATGACTAACAGAAATTGCTTATGCCACTTACACTGCTGCTGCTAATGTTTTTGCATTTACGACTCAATGTTCCCAGGGTTTGAAGTGAACTTAAGATTGTCTACAAGCGTGTTTCAATACTCCAGTATGCAAGTGTCCATTTATGGGGAAGCATCTGGCAAAATTTACTGTGGATCTAACAGAGTAGCAGCCCAGTAGTCAGCACTATTTCTAATCCTAACAATACGGGCATCATGTTGCAGAAAGGGCTGCAAGAAGGCACTAATATGTTGGGCGCTTACATGAGTTCCAAATTCATGGTGTGTTGGTAGCAGGTTAACACTCAAAGTTGTTTCCTCCGCCCCCTCCCGCCAACCTCGGACAACAGAGAGGGGATCATTATCCATTTCATGTCTGTTGCGTGCCCATCACCTCTTCCTCCTCCATTTGTTCCTCAGCTCCTACACCTTCACTAACAGTTTGTCTGGTACCATGAGCCTCCCTCGAACGCTGTTATTCACCCTCTCATGGGCCCTGCCTAGGCGACGATAATCTGGAACATAGATATTGTTATCACTTCCGCATCCTCCTCTGCTTCCTCCTCCCCCTTTGGGACCACCATCTCCTCCCGCAGACTATTCAAAGCGTGCTCCAGCATGTAGATGACTGGAATAGTGATGCTGATGATGGTATCATCAGCGTTAACCAGCTTAGTAGTCATTTTGAAACAGTGCAAAAGTGTGCAGAGGTCCTTCATCTATGCCCACTCTGCAAGCATGATTTGCACCACGTCCAGACTGCATTGGCCCAGGCTATGCAAAATGACATATTGCACCAGTGTTCGTCGCTGCTGCCACAGTTGCTGTAACATGTGCAGAGTGGAATTCCATAGTGTCGGCACATCGCATATCAACCAGTTAACCAGTAACCTGAAAAACCTCAGTAGCGATGCAAGTCGATAATCTGCAGGGTTCAAATGGCAGACGTGAGCACACGGCAGCCCTGCTTTCTGCAGCAGCACAACCAGGCCGGGAGAGTGCAGTAGAAATTGCTGTTCCACCAGGTTGAGGACGTAAGCCATGGAAGACACGTGTGTGAGGTTGCCCTTTTTTGCTCCACTCAAAACATTACGTTTCATTGAAACACTGAAAGGGTTATTCACCTCATGGCAGAAGGAAAGCACATTCAGTATATTCATAAGTGAGCAGACTGCTCCTTCCTCTTCTGTGACTCCCTCCCTTCTTAATATGTTACCACTTCACAGTTTTCCTGGTGGGATGAAGGAAGATTGAAGCTGGAATCTTATCTGACCTCTGTTAGCTAAAATAAAAATCTCTTCTTTTTTTAAGCTACAGTGTGCTGTTTATAAGTGTGAAGAAGGTAGTAGACTACTAGGTCAACAGTATGGCAAATGCTTAGCTAAACACGACCTTTCTTTTAGTGTAAGGTTGTCAGAAAGTTTAGTTATGCTTTAACAAACACAGATTAGCCTTGCTTGTGGAGTCCCCAGGTATATGCTTCTTGGGCCCATTCGTTATTATGGCCCTGAGGTTTACCAGTCCTCTAGTAATAACCTTTGCTGGTGAACAATGATTTTATAAAAACTACACTAAGCAGTCAGATCACTGGAATCATGATTTCTTTCCCTACATTATGCTGCTCTGAGATTAGGTAGTATAAACCGGGTGACCTATTTCCATGAAAGGAACATTTGCAACCACTTTTGACTGCATTGCCTTTAATTCCGTTCAATATATCAAATGCTCCTATGCTGTTTGTAAATTTGACGCATCTTTACACATAACACTTGTGTCCCTTTTTTTAAAAAAAAACTGAAATTTATAAACATAGCATAATTTTATTTTAAAAGCTAACCATGCCTACTTTCCCACCGTTTCAAAAGAAGTTAAAGCAGTGCAAAATTCAAGGAATTGAACATCTTTTATCAAAAACAAAAGGCCCAATTTATCAAGGTGTTTTTGTCAGATTTACAGCTTAAAATAACTTGACATTTTGGAAAATCTTGTGGGTTTTTTCACTTGTAGCCTGCTCTGCAAAAATGGGCAGAATTTGGCTGAGACGGGTCAATCCTGAAGGCCACCTGGAACATTCATCAAAATGTAGACCGCTATAATAGCATAAATTATGCCAGAAATGTACTGAAAACCTGGAGTAACATTTCTGGCAGAGGCACACAACAGTTGCAATTCATGCGCTTTAGAATGAATTTTGCTCATCTTACTCCAGCACACCTTTCATTAAGGTTAGTGTTGTGAACACTTTAAATCCGGCTTCTGAGTTTGGGCTCCCTCTGGTGGTTGCTGTTGGTAATGGAGCTGGTCTGGTTGACAGAAGTTGATCACCTGAGGAGGATGATTGGCAGTCAGGTGTTACTGGCTGGGGAGATTTAAGTGAGCAGCCTTCCCATGATTCTTGCTGGTGATTTGTTTTCTTCCTGAGCCATTTGGAAGTCTGCTTGCTCCCTGCTGTGTCCTGCATGTTTCAGATAAGTTATTTTGCTGTTTATTTCTGTGGCATTTGTTTACCTTTTGCTGTTCTCAGTTTTCTGCCTTGCTGGATTTAGTTCAGCCAGGTCCCCTGCGGAGGCCTGTGCAGGATTCTGTTCACATTTGCCACAGCTTATGCGTTTCTAGTTCTCTGTTATTTCAGTATCTGTTGTTTTGCGTCCAGTTCACACCAGAGTTCTGATTTAGCGGAGGAGAGGTCGTGTGGCCTCAGTATTTTTGCATATCAGACGTGTTGGAATTTTTCTTAGGGTTTTTGCAGGATTGCAGACATTATTTTTTCTGTCCTGTTCTATCTAGACAGTTTGGGCCCCAACATTTGCTTACACTATTTTCTGTCTGTGTTTGTGCTTCATCTGACTCACCGACAATATATGTTTGGAGGCTATCTATTCCTTTGGGTCTCTACTCCGGGGCAGTTAGCTTTCCCCTTTCTCTCTTTATGCTTAGTTAACTCTTTGGCTGTGTCGAGGCGTCTAGGGCATCGTAGGTACGTCCCACGGCTAATTCTAGTTGTGTTGTCAGTTTAGGGTCTGCAATCCGCTAAGTTACCAACCTCTCTGGGTGTCTGGGTGCCTAGCCAATTTTTGTTATTGTCCTCCTCGGTTACCGAATCATAACAGGTTAGTGTGCACAATACCAGTCTTAATTAAGTATATATATATATTAGCATATAAATCTTAATTAATCAGGCCCAAAGTGTAACAACATTTTTAACTTTTATTAACATAAAAAGGGGCACAGAAACACTGATAAATTCTCCGCTTTAAGGTTACCTGGAACTTGTGTGCTGGGCACATCAACTAGGCCATTTTCTAAAAAAAAAAAAAAACACAAATATAAAATTTAAAAAAACTTTACACAACATGAAATTGAGTAAGGGAATTGGCAAATATAACCTAAGTGCAGGAGAGAACTGATTTACCTTCCATATAGTGACTTTGTGATAAAGATCCAGGATATGGTCTAAACGAAAACTATGTCACTAACTTTCCTGCACTTTTAAGTTTACTGTAAATACATGTCTGCTTTCTTCCTGCACATGGAATTAAATATTTTTGCATTATTGAAGTGAAGGGTATGCCACACTAAACAACATCGCTAACAGGATCGCTAAAAAACGTCACTATTTAGCGATCCCGTTAGCGATGTTGCTGTGTGCGGCATCTGTCAGCGACGAGCTCCCTGCTGAGATCCTGCTGTGATCTCGCTCGTCGCTGGAATCGTTCCGGACCCTATTTTATCGTCGGCGCTCCCGCTGGGTAAGTATTATCGCTGAGTGTGGCACCTTTTCTTAGCGATTTAGCGGTACTTTTGTACCGCTAAAGTCGTTAAGGAGATCGCTAACCGCGATAGCGTCCTTAACGATATCGCTAAGTTAAGCCGCACTCAGCGATATATAAACAATCCCGCTAGCGATCGCATTAGTATGCGTCGTTATCGTTATCGCTAGCGGGATTGTTTAGTGTGGCAGTACCTTAAGAGTGTGTTGACAAAGCAATATAGGAACATACTGGACTCCATTCTCTGCTCTCCTTCCCCAAGTAACTGATCAAGTAATAAGCTCAGATAAAAGTCTTAATTAGGGTATAGGGTATGCCACACTAAACAACATCGCTAACGGGATCGCTAAAAAATGTCACTATTTAGCGATCCCGTTAGCGATGTTGTTGTGTGCGGCATCTGTCAGCGATGAGCTCCCTGCTGAGATCCTGCTGTGATCTCGCTCGTCGCTGGAATCGTTCCGGACCCTATTTTATCGTCGGCGCTCCCGCTGGGTAAGTATTACTTTTGTACCGCTAAAGTCGATAAGGAGATCGCTAACCGCGATAGCGTCCTTAACGATATCGCTAAGTTAAGCCGCACTCAGCAATATATAAACAATCCCGCTAGCGATCGCATTAGTATGCGTCGTTATCGTTATCGCTAGCGGGATTGTTTAGTGTGGCAGTACCTTAAGGCTACCACGATTAAGGATTTTAGCTGAAACACGTCGGTTTTGTATCATGGATTTCTCATGGTGACCAGTGCATTTACTTTTTAATACTGGATTAACCCCTTAATCCCCAATGGTGGTTTTCATGTTAATGATAGGGCCAATTTTTACAATTCTGACCACTGTCCCTTTATGACGCAATACCTCTGGAACGCTTCCATTGATCCAGGTGATTCTGACAATGTTTTCTCGTGACATATTGTACTTTATGATAGTGGTAAAATTTCTTTGACATGACTTGCGTTTATTTGTGAAAAAAATGGAAATTTTGCAAATTTGAATTTCCATGTCCTTAAATCACAGAGGTATGTCACACAAAATAGGTAACATTTCCCACATGTTTACTTTACATGAGCACAATTTTGGAACCAATTTTTTTTGTTAGAAAGTTACAAGGGCTAAAAGTTAAACAGCGATTTCTCATTTTTACAACACCATTTTTTTTTTAAGGACCACATCACATTTTAAGTCACTTTAAGGGGTCAATATGATATAAAATACCCAAAAGTGACACCATTCTACAAACTGCACCCCTGAAGGTGCTCAAAACCACATTCAAGAAATTTATTAACCCTTTTGGTACTTCACAGGAATTTTTGGATTTTTTTTTTAAAAAAACAGGAACATTTAACTTTGACAAAAAATTTAGTTCAGATCCAAATTTTTTTATTTTATCAAGGGTAACAGGAAAAATTGGACCCCAAAAGTTATTTTGCAATTTGTCGTGAGTATGCTGATACCTCATATGTGCAGGTAAACCACTGTTTGGGAGCATGGCAGAGCTCGAAAGGGAAGGAGCGCCGTTTGACTTTTCAATGCAAAATTGGCTGGAATTGAGTTCAGACGCCATGTCGCATTTGGAGAGCCCCTGATGTGCCTAAACAGTGGAAACTCCCCACAAATTACACCATTTTGGAAACTATACCCCCTAATGAACTTATCTAAATGTGTGGTGAGCACTTGGAACCCCAAAGGGCTTCGCAGAAGTTTAAACGTAGAGCTTTAAAATTAAAAATCATATTTTTTTCCACAAAAATGTTCTTTTCACCCCCAATTTTTTATTTTCCCAAGGGTAACAGGAGAAATTGGACCCCAAAAGTTATTGTACAATTTGTACTGAGAACGCTCATACCCCATATGTGGGAGAAAACTAAACTACTGTATGGGCACACATCGGGGCTTGGAAGAGAAGTAGTGACGTTTTGGAAAGCAGACTTTGATGGAATGGTCTGCGGGCGTCATGTCGCGTTTGGAGAACCCCTGATGTGCCTAAACAGTAGAAACCCCCCACAAGTGATCCCATTTGGGAAACTAGACCCCCCTCCAAGGCACTTATCTAGATGTGTGGTGAGCATGAACCCTCAAGTGTTTCACTAAAGTTTACAACGCTAGGCCGTGAAAATAATAAATCATATTAATTTTCCAAAGTGTAACAGAAGAAATTGGACCCAAAAAGTTGTTGTGAGTTGTCCTAGACCCCCTCAAGGCACTTATCTAGATGTGTGGTAAGCACTCTGAACCTGAGTACGGTATTACCCCATATATGGGAGAAAACTACTGTATTCACCAGTGGTTCTCAGCCTGGATGGTCGCATCTTGACACCATCCAGGTTGAAAACTAATTATCCCTAGACATGGATTATGACATGGGACAGAGTGACGGACAGGTATAGCATAATGTTGATTTTATATTTTACTTTTATTACAGGACATCGAGGGCTTCGGTGGAATAGGCGAGGTTGTAAGTATGGTTTAATTGAGAATATTAAAGGTGTCTGTGTCATTTTTTCAATTAAAGGACTTTATTCTGGCGGTGTGCTTATTTGCAATACAACCATAGGATTAGTAATGGATAGGTGTCTTATAGATGCTTCTCCATTGCTAAGCCATGGGCTTGCTGTCACCTGACGATAGAAAGGTGACATTAACCTCACAAATATTACCCCATTTTCCACCGCTATACGGAAAATGGGAAAAGCGCCAGAATTGGCGCATCTAATAGATACGCCTTTTCTGGGCAGCTGCGGGCTGCTATTTTTAGACTGAGGGGGGCCTATATCAATGGCCCCTTACCAGCCTGAGAATACTAGCTCCCAGTTGTGAGCTTTAGCAAGGCTGGTTGTCATTTATTTAAATAATTTAAAAAAAACACCAGGTCATGACAACATCTGCTCAACATGGCAA
>JARQOD010000003.1:515662807-515726759 GCA_033576555.1 Oophaga sylvatica | reverse complement strand
TTTCACCGGCCATACTAAAGTTCTCTCCAGCTGTCATGGATCCAGTAGCCCAGCTGGCCCGGCAGTTGCAGGGGTTGTCCATGGAGTTTGCAGACATTAAGTCCAAGGTTTTGTTCCCCCTGGAGCAAACCAGATCTGAACCTAAGGTTGCTCTCCCGGACAGGTTCACTGGTGGGCGGGACAAATTTTTTACTTTCCGGGAGGCATGTAAATTGTACTTTCGGCTGCGGCCTCGGTCATCTGGGAGTGAAGAGCAGAGGGTGGGAATTGTTATCTCGCTCTTACAAGGGGACCCTCAATCTTGGGCGTTCTCTATTCCTCCAGGCTCCCCAGATCTCCAGTCAGTGGATCGATTTTTTACTGCCCTGGGTCTGGTATATGATGATCCGGATCGAGTTTCCCTTGCTGAAACAAAGTTACGTAAAATACGGCAAGGAAATCGTCCAGCGGAGGAATATTCTTCTGAGTTCCGTAGATGGGCAACAGATACTCAGTGGAATGACCCAGCTCTTAGGAGCCAGTTTTGTCAAGGGTTGTCTGACAAATTAAAAGATGTGTTGGCTCAGTATGATTCTCCTCCATCACTGGAGGCTGCTATGGCCCTCGCTATTCGCATGGATAGACGAATTCGGGGAAGACGCGAGGTAACTCCGCCTCCCGTGATGACTCCACCTACTACTAAAGTCCCTTATACTGAGGTTCCCTGGTCTGTTCTGAGGAACCCATGCAGTTGGGAGGGACATCTTTTTGTAGGAGGGAATTGGCGGTGCACCGCAAGACTAGAAGGTGTTTCTTTTGTGGGAGAGAGGGACATTTTGTTGGGGGGTGTCCATCCCGGGCCTCTTTGAGCAAAGGAGTTAACCTGGGTGTGTGTATTTCGTCCCCAAATCCCTCTCAGTTTCTCGTGCCTGCGGAGGTGGTGATTGGTACTAGAACTGAGAGGATTTCTGTTTTTCTTGATAGTGGGTCCGGGGCTAATCTGGTGGACGCTCGGTTTGCCCAGGTGCATGGTATGCAACTGAGTGTATTGGCCAAACCGGTCCCTATAGTCTCTATTGATTCTAGACCTCTCGGTCAAGGTAGCTTGGTACAAGCTGTTCATAACATAGATCTTCGAGTAGGGGCAAGACATAAAGAGCAATTGTCTTGTTATGTGTTGGAGGGTCTACCTACTCCTATTGTGTTGGGACTTCCTTGGTTGGCTAAACATAACCCAGTGATTGATTGGCAATCCGGAAAGATAAGCCAGTGGGGTGAATTTTGCAGGAATAACTGCATGAGCACGGTCATCGGTGCGGTTGTGCCTAGGACTTTGTCTCCTTTTCTGGAGGACTTTGGGGAGATGTTCTCAGAGGAGGGGTGTAAAGAGTTACCTCCTCATCGCGCATATGACTGCTCAATAAAGTTGCTTCCTGATGCCTTATCTCGTACTTTCCCAGGGGCCGGGAAGACGGATGATCCGGTTCCTATTCCTCAGGAGGGAGTTGTAGTGTCAGCTGTATGCTCTGAGCTTGAGGGGGAGGTATTGGGGGCTCAGGGGGACGCCCCGGTGGGACTTCCAGGGAGACTGATAGTTCCAGATCGGTTAAGACTGAAGGTTACGGGGAACCGTTACAAACGGATGGCTGATAGGGGGAGAGTTTCTGGTCTAGATCTGAAGGTGAACGATCTAGTTTGGTTGTCTACCAGGAATATAAAACTTAAAGTTTCCTCCTGGAGGTTGGGTCCCAGATTCATCGGGCCGTACAGGATCAGTTCCATAATTAATCCTGTGGCATTTCGTCTGGACCTCCCTCCTACGTTTAAAATTCATAATGTGTTTCACAAGTCATTACTTAAAAAGTATGTGGCACCAGTCATACCGTCACCTCTACCTCCGCCTTCAGTGGTGGTCAATGATAACGTGGAATTTTATGGGTCGAAAATCATTGACTCACGTCTCAGTCGCCGATCCCTTCAGTACTTGGTTCATTGGAGGGGGTATGGTCCTGTGGAGAGGACGTGGGTCCCTGCGTCTGATGTTAACGCAGATCGATTGGTTCGGACCTTTCACACAACTCACCCGGGCAGACCTGGCCCTGAGGGTCCGGAGTCCCCTCGTAGAGGGGGGGGTACTGTCATGGGTGTATCGCCACAAGGATCGTCGCGATTACACATTCTGACTTCTCACAGCTGAGCTGCTGTTTCTTTGTGTTTGGTAATGAGAGAGTTAATTTTACCTAGCTCTTTGCTAAGACTAGGTCCAGCCTCGCCCGGCTGCTTTGGATTATGTTCTAATTAGTTTCCTTTATATTCCTGCCAGTCTGGGTGTTTGATGCCGGTGAAAGCATTCATATAGTTTAGCAGACTGGATCGGTTCTGGGAATACTTAAGCTAAGAGCTCCTTAGTTGTTTTTACTCTTACAGCTTATAGTTTATCTCTGAGACCTAAGGTGTTCCTACTGTGTGTTAGCTCAGTATGATTCTCCTCCATCACTGGAGGCTGCTATGGCCCTCGCTATTCGCATTGATAGACGTCTTCGGGGAAGACGCGAGGTAACTCCGCCCCCTGTGATGACTCCACCTACTACTAAAGTCCCTTATACTGAGGTTCCCCTGGTCTGTTCTGAGGAACCCATGCAGTTGGGAGGGACATCATTTTGTAGGAGGGAATCAGCGGTGCGCCGCAAGACTAGAAGGTGTTTCTTTTGCGGGAGAGAGGGACATTTTGTTGGGGGGTGTCCATCCCGGACCTCTTTGAACCAAGGAGTTAACCTGGGAGTGTGTATTTCGTCCCCAAATCCCTCTCAGTTTCTCGTGCCTGCGGAGGTGGTGATTGGTACTAGAACTGAGAGGATTTCTGTTTTTCTTGATAGTGGGTCCGGGGCTAATTTGGTGGACACTCGGTTTGCCCAGGTGCATGGTATGCAACTGAGTGTATTGGCCAAACCGGTCCCTATACTCTCTATTGATTCTAGACCTCTTGGTCAAGGTAGCTTGGTACAAGCTGTTCATAACATAGATCTTCGAGTAGGGGCAATACATAAAGAGCAATTGTCTTGTTATGTGTTGGAGGGTCTGCCTGCTCCTATTGTGTTGGGACTTCCTTGGTTGGCTAAACATAACCCAGTGATTGATTGGCAATCCAGAAAGATAAGCCAGTGGGGTGAATTTTGCAAGAATAACTGCATGAGCACGGTCATCGGTGCGGTTGTGCCTAGGACTTTGCCTCCTTTTCTGGAGGACTTTTGGGAGAAGTTCTCAGAGGAGGGGTGTAAAGAGTTACCTCCTCATCGCACATATGACTTCTCAATAAAGTTGCTTCCTGATGCCTTATCTCGTACTTTCCCAGGGGTCGGGAAGACGGATGATCCGGTTCCTATTCCTCAGGAGGGAGTTGTAGTGTCAGCTGTATGCTCTGAGCTTGAGGGGGAGGTATTGGGGGCTCAGGGGGACGCCCCTGTGGGACTTCCAGGGAGACTGATAGTTCCAGATCGCTTAAGACTGAAGGTTACGGAGAACCCTTACAAACGGATGGCTGATAGGAGGAGAGTTTCTGGTCTAGATCTGAGGGTGAACGATCTGGTGTGGTTGTCTACCAGGAATATAAAACTTAAAGTTCCCTCCTGGAGGTTGGGTCCCAGATTCATCGGGCCATACAGGATCAGTTCCATAATTAATCCTGTGGCATTTCGTCTGGACCTCCCTCCTACATTTAAAATTCATAATGTGTTTCACAAGTCATTACTTAAAAAGTATGTGGCACCAGTCATACCGTCACCTCTACCTCCTCCTTCAGTGGTAGTCAATGATAACGTGGAAGTTCATTGGAGGGGGTATGGTCCTGAGGAGAGGACGTGGGTCCCTGCGTCTGATGATAACGCAGATCGATTGGTTCGGACCTTTCACACAATTTACCCGGACAGACCTGGTCATGAGGGTCCGGAGGCCCCTCGTAGAAGGGGGGGTACTGTCATGGGTGCATCGCCACGAAGATCGTCGCGATTGCACATTCTGACTTCTCACAGCTGAGCTGCTGTTTCTTTGTGTTTGGTAATGAGAGAGTTAATTTTACCTAGCTCTTTGCTAAGACTAGGTCCAGCCTCGCCCGGCTGCTTTGGATTATGTTCTAATTAGTTTCCTTTATATTCCTGCCAGTCTGGGTGTTTGATGCCGGTGAAAGCATTCATATAGTTTAGCAGACTGGATCGGTTCTGGGAATACTTAAGCTAAGAGCTCCTTAGTTGTTTTTACTCTTACAGCTTATAGTTTATCTCTGAGACCTAAGGTGTTCCTACTGTGTGTGAGTGTTGTATGTAAGACTTTATTTACTTTATTTCTTATCTTTCTTGTTTGTCTTTCTGTTCATTAACCATTACCTGGTCATTCCCTTTGGTGGTATTCAGGGTCCTTCTTAGGACTAGAATACAGTTGGCAGGGATTGATAGGAGACAGGGTTTACGCTGGTGGCCTGGACCTCTGTACCTTTAACAGTACCTCCAGGTTGAGGGATTAGTTAGGACCCCAGTTAGGGTCAGCTTAGACCCCGGTCACCCTCTAGCCGGAGACAGCGTATAACGGATTCCGTTCTGACCCACTGGACTTTCTGTCAGGTAAATCTATGTTATCATATAGCTATGCGCATGTTATATAGTATGTTGCCCTTTTGATATAGATTATTGTCATCACATATATATATCTGCTATACAGCGTGACATTTTTATCTCTGAGACCTTAGGTGTTCCTACTGTGTGTGAGTGTTGTATGTAAGACTTTATTTACGTTATTTCTTGTCTTTCTTGTATGTCTTTCTGTTTATTAACCGTTACCTGTTCATTCCCTTTGGTGGTAATCAGGGTCCTTCTTAGGACTAGATTACAGTTGGCAGGGATTGATAGGAGACAGGGTTTACGCTGGTGGCCTGGACCTCTGTACCTTTAACAGTACCTCCAGGTAGAGGGATTAGTTAGGACCCCAGTTTAGGGTCAGCATAGACCCCGGTCACCCTCTAGCCGGAGACAGCGTATAACGAATTCCGTATTGACCCACTGGACATTCTGTCAGGTAATTCTATGTTATCATATATCTATGCGCATGTTATATAGTATGTTGCCCTTTTGATATAGATTACTGTCATCACATATATATATCTGCTATACAGCGTGACAGTAACACTGCAGAGTAAAATTAAGGGAATGTGCTCACCTGGAATGGTTGTGAGAAGTCACAACCACTGTCATCACAGAAAGTATAACCGGACATCTGATATCCACAGTCACAGCAGACACAGCCTTCCCAGACCTAGCAGACACTAACGTTTGGCTTCAGAATCTTGTATGGTGTACAGTTCATATAGCGTCTTGTGCTTGGGTGCAAGGAAAACACATGAGACACAGGTTTGATATAGAAGGACTTGTATTACTTCATACAAGTGGCAAAAAGGGTCACACAGTTTTCAGGTACAGAAGCAGGAGACACAGCAGGCCAGAGTAACTTAAGCTCAGCAATAACTCTCCACAACAGGTTCAGGATCTCTTCTCTGTTACCGTAATTCCATGCAAACGTGGATTTATCAAATAGCAGGTTTCCAGAGTCCACAAGTGTTCCAAAGTTCCTCAGTAGGAAATAGCTGGAGTACAAAGTCCAAGGTTTTCCAGGAGTCAGGTCACAGGCTCACTGCAGGCTTGATTCTGAAGCACTGATTGCTCAGCTGAGGCTGCTTAAGAAGCAAGAGGGAGAGAATCAGGGCAGGAACATGAAAGCTGGAAACTCCATATTGACTGAGGGCAAGATAGCTGCAGCAAGACAGAAAGCAAAATGGCCGACGGAAAAACTGAGTTTCAAGAAACATGTACAAAGAACCTTACAGAAAGTGCCTTTGTCTTCACATAATGGAGCGCTCGCCAGGGCAGTGGGGATACTCGGTACCGGGACGATTTTTAAAGTGCCAGTGTTATGGCAGCAGTGACCCGGTCCGTGGCCCTGGGCATCCAATAAAAGGGGAGATGATGAAAAGGAGATAATAAAATTTTTGTAATAAAGTGTAATAAAGTGTTCATTACGCCACCCGTGGTATTCGGTCTTGGGACCGACGCTGCAATGCAGATCCTCTGGGATGATGATAGGGCAGCTAAAATGAATAAGCTCTTCATGGGTAGAGCTGTGTCCCAGGTCAATTACGATGTTAAAAGTGATATTGGTGGTGAGTGTGGTGCAGGGCAGGTGGCGCAGGAATGATTCAGAGGACACAACGGGGTGCAGTTTCCAATGCTTTACTCACAGTTCACTTATGCGCAGATGGCCGCTTGGTGCCGTGTCCTCCAGGTGAGGGGTCCAGCAAACACCCAAGTATATCAGGATACACCTTTCCAGGAATCCCTTCAGTATGTTCCTCTCCTGTCCGTCTCACTGCACTGGCTTTCTCCCTCCAGCCCACTACCTTCACAATCAGTGTCCCAAGCCAGCAGCCGTGGACCTTTTCGGGCAACGTTCTCTGAGTCCCCTTGCTCCTATATGGCTACCTTTTCGACAAATAATTGTGAATGGGGCTGAGGCACGTAAAGATATCTCCGCCTTCCGGCTTGCTAGCAGAGTCTTAAAGTCCTCCACTAGGCTTGGGGGCCAGTAAACCACTGCGACCTGGTCCCTCCAATACTGGATGAGGCCCCACGGATGGATCTCTCACTATCCGTGCAGCTAGGACCCCTTCTGTCCTCCTGGGAGCTTCCTTTTTTCTCTCCCTCTCGATTCTCTCTACTCATCCGGAGACAAGCTCCTCACAGCTTGAGCTCCCCTCACGTTCTCTCCCTGCAGCCTCTCTGCTGCACGCCTTCTCTTTTGGTCTCCTCAGACCAACTGCTCTGTTCTTCCCACTCTCTAAGCTCCTCCCCTTTTCCTACCTCCTTCACCCACTCCCCAACACCCTTTCCTAGCCAGCCTGAGATGAGGCCCTCCTCATCTTACGCTCAGGTGCCCTGACTGAACTAGTGTGTGTTGGGTGCGGGTGTTAGAGTCCTGGTTAGTGCTCCCTCCTTACCTGAGAGAGGGATGCCACACCTCTGGATGAGGTGCAGTACCTCTGTGGCGACTGGACCCTCAGAGGCCCCACATTGCCCCCCTGTTAAACACAGCACCTCCACGGGCTGGAACAAAGTAAAACAGGTGTTACAAAGAAACATACAAATTTTTCTGAAATGCATTTCAACCAATAAAATAATTTATCCCTTTATGGGAGGCACTTTTTCTTAAACGTCGCATAATAAACAGCATATAAAACATAAATACTGACATTACCTTAAAATAAAACTCCTTAGCATTTACTACAGGTAAACATTTACGTTAAAGTGCTATTAAAACTTTCTTCAAAAACATACACTTTAGTTCAAATCAACATCAAGTGCTACAATTTTCAACAGGGTTCAGGGCGATCCTGAACTGAGGTATTTTTCAATATGGGGGACCTGTTTCAAACCCCCAACGTAGGCCTTGGGTGTGACTACAAGGCACAAATGCCAAAAAATAACAAATTTGGCTGACAGCATAACAGTCCGTGGATGCACGTTCCAGTCCTCCGGACCCAGGGGGACAACAATATACAGAATAATAGAAGAAGAACAGATACCAATCCGGGTGAAGATCAAGTCATATCTTTATTTTCTTGTTGCCAAAATGCGACGTTTTGACCTCCAGAGGTCTTTTTCAAGCTTGAAAAAGACCTCTGGAGGTTCGAAACGTCGCATTTTGGCAACAAGAAAATAAAGATATGACTTGATCTTCACCTGGATTGGTATGCTGTTCTTCTTCTATTATTCTGTACAAGGCACAGATGGTCTTCACATTGGACCACTTCTTCGGCCACACCAGACAGTTTTAGTTCTTTGGTCAGTAGTGTAGCATATAGAGTGCCATATACACTCTAAAGGTTTCTGTAAAACCAAGAAGGAGCACCTTAACATGTGCTAACTTTATACAGGAGAAGTTCAGATCAATAATTGTTCATGATTAGTGTTGAGCGATACGATACTGCAAATATCGGGTATCGGCCGATATTGGCTGTATCGGAATTCCGATCCCGAGTTCCGATATTTTCGTCATATCGGATACCGGAATCGGAATTGTCACTGTCACTGTCAGTGTCCGTCGGTCGGGTCTGTCAGGAGTCAGCGGCACTTACCCGGCAGAAGATCTCCGGCGGTCACATCCCGGGCTGCTTAATGGCCGCCATCCTCTTCTCCCGGCGGTCACATGCAGTATCTCGCGATAACTGCAGTGACTGCTGGGTAATCGCGGCCGTAAAGCAGTCCGATGACGTCACCGCCGGGGAAGCTGGTAAGCAGCTGTGCTGCGCCGGGATGACAGGCTCTGCCTGTCATTCGATGTAGCAGAGCTGGATCGTCGTGGGACAATCGTTACTATGGACTGCGTCGGACAGGTGGTATACTGTTGGTTTGTTTTTTTTATTTTTTTACAGGAGATCGATGGCGTCGCAGGAATGAGAGAGTAATAAAAAAAATGAAAACTGTGTTGTCTCTTTTATTTCATTAAAAGACTTTTTTCTTGCTGTGTCTTTTTTTTAAACATTTAATAACTTTGGGATTAATAATGGATCGGTGTCTTATTGACACCTCTCCATTATTAACCGGGCTTATTGTCACCATGCAATCAACGGTGACAATAACCCCTTATTACCCCGCTTGCCACCGCTACAGGGCAAGTGGGAAGAGCCGGGTAAAGTGCCACAATTGGCACATCTTTTGATGTGCCAAATGTGGGGCTGCTGTAGCCTGAGTATTATCAGGCTGTTGAGGGCCAAAATCCATGGGCCTTGACAGTCTTTTAATACCAGGCCGCAGCAGTCTGCATTTTACTTGGCTGGTTAACAAAAATAGGGGGGATCCCCACGCCGTTTTTTTTTCGAGGGGATTCCCTATTTTTGTTAACCAGCCAAGCTAAGCAGACTGCTGTGGCCTGGTATTATCAGGCTTGCAAGGTCCATGGATATTGGATCCTTACCAGCCTGAAAAACCAGGCCTCAGCGGTCTGCTTCATCTGGCTGGTTAACAAAAATAGGGGGGACCCCACGCCATTTTTTTTTCGAGGGGATCCCCTATTTTTGTTAATCAGCCAAGATATGCAGACTGCTGTGGCCTGGTATTATCAGGCTGGCAAGGTCCATGGATCTTGGCTCCTTAACAGCCTGAAAATCCAGGCCTCAGCGGTCTGCTTCATCTGGCTGGTTAACAAAAATAGGGGGGACCCCACGCCATTTTTTTTTCGAAGGGAACCCCTATTTTTGTTAATCAGTTCCCTCTGACGTCACTGATGGTGTCCCTGGCTGACCTGAAGTGAAAGTGGAAAGCAATCAATTAAGCTTTCCACTTCCTCTCCTGTCAGCCAGGAGAGGAACTCATTCATTTGGGGGTTTACTGTGAGGCTGCAGCATTAGCTGCGGTCCCTGCAGTAAACATTAACCCTTTCTGAAGGATTACACTGTGGGACCTGACTGTGCATCGGATTGGTAAGAATAATTTTGCTTTATTATTTTATTTTTATTACAGGAAATGGTTTTAGCAGGTAAATAAAATATGGTCAAAAACTGTGTGATTATTTCATTAAACTTCTTTTTTATTAAAGTGTGTGTGTTTGATTTTTCTTTCATACAATACGATTAATAATTGATAGTTGTCTAATTGACAGCTCTCAATTATTAACCTGGCTTAAAGTGACCTTTCAATTGCAAGGTCATTTTAACCCCTTATTAACCCATTCGCCACCGCTACAGGGCAATGGGAATAGACGGGCAAAGTGCCAGAAAGGGCAAATCTAATTAGAGATTTGCCCTTTCTGGGGTGTCTGGGGGCAGATGTTAGTAGCCGGGGGGGGCCAAAAATAATGGTCCCTCTCTGGGCTATTATTATCTGCCCCCACTCACTGGCTTTGTCTGTCTGGTTGCGAAAATAGGGCGGGAGCCCACGCATTTTTTTTCAGCAATTTTACACCTCATATATATATATAAAACATGTCATTGAGTTTGTGACACATATATATATATATATATATATATATTTATAGTTCATACACTTCTACATAGTATAATAGCCGCTAATTCAATTGCCGGCTTTTGTGAAAATGCAGAACCCGACATGAAATGACATTTGGTGTACATAGGGTTAACCATGTCCTTTGCTATCTGATTTGCACAAACAATTAAATCAGTCTATGTGTGCAAAATTTCACACCTGTAGGGGTTAATTAAAGGTGTAAATTCGTAGCAAAAAAGTCCGTTTTTTTTACAACGAATTTACACCTTTAATTAACCCCTACAGGTGTGAAATTTTGCACACATAGACTGATTTAATTGTTTGTGCAAATCAGATAGCAAACGACATGAAAAGACATGGTTAACCCTATGTACACCAAGTGTCATTTCATGTCGGGTGCTTCTGTCTTTTCACTGAAGCCGGCTTTACCCGGCAATTGAATCAGAGGATATTTTACTATGTAGAAGTGTATAAACTATACATATATGTATATATATATGTCACAATGACATGTATATATATATATATATGTATTCTATGTGTGTATATTTAGTGTTTACAAGGAAAGAATGGGGTTTTTTTAGTTCCGATATTTTGTTCCCATAGACTTACATGGGACTTCCGGTATCGGTATCGGGTATCGCCGATATTTTAATGGTATCGGTGATACCATTCCGATTCTGATACTTAGGGATATCGGAAAGTATCGCTCAACACTATTCATGATCTCACAGTTTGTGGTAAAACAGGTAAAATTTTGCAAAAACCCTACCGGGTTAACTTTAAATTTTAACTATATACAGTCATTCAAATGGAACTTTCTTAATTTTCTTCTCTTCCTGAGGTAGCACCTGGTTCTGGCTGCTCCCTGGCCGGGGAAAATTCATATACGAAGGTCACCCCTAGTGACACAAACAGTTTGTGACCGGTGCAGGCATGCACGGTCAAGTTATGTCCTGCCACTGGTGTCTGTGTGCCCATAGTCTGGGCTGAAGTGGGCCCCGTGTAGGCAATGGGGGCTGGTACAGGGCTAGATGTTGCAGCAGGGGTGGCTTTGGCCTGCGATGGTGTGGGCGTTGGCTTTTGCCCCCTACTGGTGGCTGCCTGGTCAGCGGTGGTGGGTTTGCGCTTCCACACATTTAAGGAGTACCAGCATTTTGCACCCAAATGGCGTGTGTAGGTAACACAGTCCCCTTGATAGAGATCCCTATCCAGGTGTCCCTCCAGGAGGTGGGATTCGATGTCCCCCCGGTTTACAAACACCTCCGCCAGTAGATTGGGCTCCTTTATGAAGCCACAGCCTCCCTTTAGCCTAAAGGTCACCACCGTTCCCTGTCTCAGTGGCCCCTGGTCTGCTCCTTTGGTTTTGCGGGCTTGTCTCTTTGCCTGCAGATCTTGCTCATCCAGAGCCACCTGCCTCTCCTCATAGTGTTCCTGCTGCCACTGTCTCTATGGTGGATCAAGCAATGTCGGTAGTTGTTTTGGGCCCCCCTCCTTCAGGACCCCGTTGCAGCTGCACCGGTTGAAACAGCGGTATGTCCACCCCTGTCCAACAGCCACGCTGTTAACATGTTCAGTGCCGTTGTCAATCTGTGACATCGGCATTTCACATACGCCTTCAGTTCAGGGAGTAAAAAAAAAACCCTTACACAGCCCCAGATTCCAACAAATGAAAATGTTATGGGTCTCGGAAAATGGTAGCAAAATATATAAATACGATTTTTTTTTAAACAATCCAAATTTTTTTTTTAACCAATTACTAAAAAATTATAATTTTTTTTTTTAAAAATGTATGTAATTATATCAAGAGGTCAATTTTACCATATATTAAACATGGAAAATAAAACAAAATTTGTGCAATTGGACATTTTTTGCAATTTCAAGGCACTTGGAATTTCTTTTCCCGTTTTACAGTAGATTATGTGGTAGAATGAATGGTGCATTCAAAAGTACAACTCGTCACATAGAAAACAAGCCCTCATACGGCTAAGTGGGCAGAAAAATAAAAAAGTTATGGCTCTGGGAAGGAGGGGAGAAAAAATGCAAAATTGGGGGGTCATGAAGGGGTTAACAAAAAATAGCTAAGATTGCTAATAATTATATATTTTTTTAATACAGATTTATGATAAGCAAGACCAGCTTTTTTCAATCTTGCAGAGGTAAATAACACAGAACCTGCATGACAATATTGTCCACTTTGATGCCAACTCTGATGTCCAGAACCCATTTGGGCCAGGCAGGAGAGACCTGGGTTTGATGCGGGGCATCACTATCCATGTATTCTTAGTGTGACATCAGTGGCCCAAAGTCATTTAACCCCTTAAAAACATTAGTGACTTATTCAAATCTGTGAAAATTTGCTGTTTGCCCAATTTTATGCCAATTCTGATGTCCAGAATCTATTTGAGCTAGGCTGGAAGGACCTTGGTATGATGCGGGGCATCACTATCTGTGTATTCTTAGTGTGACATCAGTGGCCCAAAGTCATTTAACCCCTTAAAAACATCAGTTACTTATTCAAATCTGTGAAAATTTGCCGTTTGCCCACTTTGATGCCAATTCTGATGTCCAGAATCCATTTGGGCTAGGCTGGAAGGACCTAGGTTTGATGCGGGGCATCACTATCTGTGTATTCTTAGTGTGACATCAGTGACCCAAACTCATTTAACCCTTTAAAAACATCAGTTACTTATTCAAATCTGTGAAAATTTGCTGTTTGCCCACTTTGATGCTAATTCTGATGCCCACAACGCATTTGAGCCAGGCAAAAGGGACATGAGTTTGATGTAGGGCATCACTATCTGTGTATTCTTAGTGTGACATCAGTGGCCTAAAGTCATTTAACCCTTAAAACATCAGTTACTTATTCAAATTCTGTGAAAATTGGCTGTTTGCCCAATTTGATGCCAATTCTGATGCCCATAACCCATTTGGGCCAGGCTGGAGGGACTGGGTTTGATGCGTGGTATCACTATCTTTGTATTCTTAGTGTGACATCAGTGGCCCAAAGTCATTTAACCCCTTAAAAACATCAGTTACTTATTCAAATCTGTGAAAATTGGCTGTTTGCCCACTTTGATGCCAATTCTGATGCCCAGAACCCATTTGGGCTAGGCCAGAGGGACCTAGGTTTGATGCAGGGCACTACTATCTGTGTATTATTAGTGTGACATCAGTGACCCAAATTCATTTAACCCCTTAAAAACATCAGTTACTTATTCAAATCTTTGAAAATTGGCTGTTTGCCCACTTTGATGCCAATTCTGATGCCCAGAACCCATTTGCACCAGGCTAGAGGGACCTGAGTTTGATGCGGGGCATCACTAGCTGTATATTCTTAATGTTATATCAGTGGCCCAAAGTCATTTAACTCCTTAAAAACATCAGTTCCTTATTCAAATTTGTGAAAATTGGCTGTTTGCCCACTTTGATGCCAATTCTGATGCCCAGAACCCATTTGGGCTAGGCCAGAGGGACCTGGGTTTTCTATGTATTATTAGTGGGACATCAGTGACCCAAACTCATTTAACCCCTTAAAACATCAGATACTTATTCAAATCTATGAAAATTGGCTGTTTGCCCACTTTGATGCTAATTCTGATGCCCACAACGCATTTGGGCTAGGCAAAAGGGACATGGGTTTGATGTAGGGCATCCCTATCTGTGTATTCTTAGTGTGACATCAGTGGCCTAAAGTCATTTAACCCTTAAAAACATCAGTTACTTATTCAAATCTGTGAAAATTAGCTGTTTGCCCACTTTGATGCCAATTCTGATGCCCAGAACCCATTTGGGCTAGGCCAGAGGGACCTAGGTTTGATGCAGGGCACTACTATCTGTGTATTATTAGTGTGACATCAGTGACCTAAATTCATTTAACCCCTTAAAAACATCAGTTACTTATTCAAATCTGTGAAAATTGGCTGTTTGCCCACTTTGATGCCAATTCTGAAGCCCAGAACCCATTTGCACCAGGCTAGAGGGACCTGAGTTTGATGCGGGGCATCACTAGCTGTATATTCTTAATGTTATATCAGTGGCCCAAAGTCATTTAACTCCTTAAAAACATCAGTTCCTTATTCAAATCTGTGAAAATTGGCTGTTTGCCCACTTTGATGCCAATTCTGATGCCCAGAACCCATTTGGGCTAGGCCAGAGGGACCTGGGTTTTCTGTGTATTATTAGTGGGACATCAGTGACCCAAACTCATTTAACCCCTTAAAACATCAGATACTTATTCAAATCTGTGAAAATTGGCTGTTTGCCCACTTTGATGCCAATTCTGATGCCCAGAACCCATTTGGGCTAGGCCAGAGGGACCTGGGTTTGATGCAGGGCACTACTATCTGTGTATTATTAGTGTGACATCAGTGACCCAAATTCATTTAACCCCTTAAAAACATCAGTTACTTATTCAAATCTGTGAAAATTGGCTGTTTGCCCACTTTGATGCCAATTCTGAAGCCCAGAACCCATTTGCACCAGGCTAGAGGGACCTGAGTTTGATGCGGGGCATCACTAGCTGTATATTCTTAATGTTATATCAGTGGCCCAAAGTCATTTAACTCCTTAAAAACATCAGTTCCTTATTCAAATCTGTGAAAATTGGCTGTTTGCCCACTTTGATGCCAATTCTGATGCCCAGAACCCATTTTGGCTAGGCCAGAGGGACCTGGGTTTTCTGTGTATTATTAGTGGACATCAGTGACCCAAACTCATTTAACCCCTTAAAACATCAGATACTTATTCAAATCTGTGAAAATTGGCTGTTTGCCCACTTTGATGCTAATTCTGATGCCCACAACGCATTTGGGCTAGGCAAAGGGACATGGGTTTGATGTAGGGCATCCCTATCTGTGTATTCTTAGTGTGACATCAGTGGCCTAAAGTCATTTAACCCCTTAAAAACATCAGTTACTTATTCAAATCTGTGAAAATTAGCTGTTTGCCCAATTTGATGCCAATTCTGATGCCCAGAACCCATTTGGGCTAGGCCAGAGGGACCTGGGTTTGATGCAGGGCACCACTATCTGTGTATTATTAGTGTGACATCAGTGACCCAAACTCATTTAACCCTTTAAAAACATCAGTTACTTATTCAAATCTGTGAAAATTTGCTGTTTGCCCACTTTGATGCTAATTCTGATGCCCACAACGCATTTGGGCCAGGCAAAAGGGACATGAGTTTGATGTAGGGCATCACTATCTGTGTATTCTTAGTGTGACATCAGTGGCCTAAAGTCATTTAACCCCTTAAACCATCAGTTACTTATTCAAACCTGTGAACATCGACTGTGTGCCCAATTTGATGTCAATTCTGATGCCCATAACACATTTGGGCCAGGCTGGAGAGACCTGTTTTTGATGTCGGGCTCCCTGTTCTTTACGTCTGCAGTGTTAGATCAGTGGCCCAAAGTCCTTTCACCTTTTCATTAACTGCCCGAATTTGATGACCATTTTTATGCCAGTTCTATAATTTTTGTCGCTGTTTTAAGTGTATTTACATCAGGGCACCTCGCTGCATTGTTTTTTATTATTGTGATGCTTATTTTTTGTTGTTAAACCTATGAAAAAATCAAGTTGGGAACCCTGGAAGTATCACTTAGGCTAATTTCCCACTTGCGTTGCACTGACCTGCGTTGGTCAGCGCACGGCCGCCGCTCAGCTCCGCCCCCAGCCGCGCCTCCTCCTGATCGCTCCGCCTATGGGCGCATGACGCTGCATGCGACCTGCATACCCTATCTTTAGCATTGGGTACGCAGGCCGTGCGCAGCTATGCGTTTGCCAGCGCATGCGTACATTTGACGGTGCGTCGAGCGCACCAAAATGCAACACGGTGTGTTGGGCGCACGACCTGTGTACAGCCTGTGAATCCAATGCTAAAGATAGGGTGCTCAGGTCGCATGCAGGGTCATGCGCCCATAGGCAGAGCGATCGGGAGGAGGCGCGGCCAGTGGCGGAGATGAGCGGCGGCCGTGCGCTGACCGACGCTGGTCGGTCAGACACTGGTGTGAAACCAGCTTTAGAAAAGGATCTTATTTCTGCATTTTCTGTAAGATTTATATATTTTAGAAGAAATTTTACCAAGATTTTGCCCCTGGCCTGTCAGACTCGGGGTAGGTTTGTAGAAATATGGAGCGAACACTCTGTGGCAGTAGGTTCTCTCAGGCACACCGACGACAAACCTTTAGTTCATATTGTTACGCTGATCACTTTAGAATTTACTGACTGAACTGAACCAAGATCCAAACAAGAATCTAATGAAACGCAAGCCTCAACATTTATGACTTCATCTTTAGAAGACAGTAAAATACCAGAACTATAGTGTAGCAACTGCTAACAAACAAGAACCTAAAGGCTTGTCTCATATTTGCCTTGGTGACCTCAGACATTGACTGAAAGGTGTCTCCTTATGTGTTAGTTACGTGGATCAGGAAGGGGAGAAGCCAACGGGGCCCGACCTCTTGATTTGTTATCATCAGTTACATAGGCCCCCACCAGCTTTTCAAAGTATATTTTTTCTGAAGCTGAAGAGTGACATAAAATTTGTGCAATGCTTAAGACAAAAAAGCAGTTTTTCAGCACATACCAATAAAAAAGTCCCATGACTGCTGATGCCATCAGTTGATGCACAAGAAAACTGTCCCTACTGTCCCACAGAAACAGTATAAGACAAGGCCAAAGAATTATTCTTTCATATTTGCTTGAGCAAAGACCATTTTGCTTGATATATTCCCTAGTAATATTTTATAGTAACTAAATCAATTGAATGGATGTTGTCTCCCTCTAGTGGACATATCACATAATTACTCATGGAATTGAAACAAGTGCAATTTTCTTGAAATGGGATTTAAGAACTAATGCTTACAAATAAGATTTTTCTAAAAAAAACACACTAAATAAATTATAAAATATTAACACAGTAATGGCCATACTGATGTGAATGTTATAGACTTTTTGAATGTGTGTTTATAAACATTTTACTCACCACGTGCTTTGAAAATGGATGAACGAAAGCAATTAAAAGACTAGACATTACTAATATAGTAACTACACTTTGTTCATTGATTTTATAAATCAATAAAAGAGGTTACACTTTGCAATATATCTTATCAGATTTATTTTCTTATTTCTCCACTCATCAGTCACTTTTTGTCCTATGCACTGGTCATTCATTCATAAAAATAGTTTAAGGTCATAATAATATCTGGTCATGCTAAAACTCGGGCCACTCATGTATAAAGGTTGTGCATGGACTGGCTCCGTGTGCTTAACTGGGCCGTGCAGACGCTGCATGCTGTTTACATGCAGTAGTACGGTCATCAATCGGACCACAATAGTGCATAATGCCACTTTTTTCCAAGCAGAGCATTGGTCTGTGTGAAATTTGTCTTCAGGTCCTATTATAGGTCTATGGCCGGGGTCACACACAAAATCTAAAAAATCGGACCGTTTTAGTCGTACGATAATCGCACAAATGTTTCATGAACATTGATCCGTCTGTCATTCGATTTGAATGCGAGGATGCGATTTTGTCGCATCTGAGCGTACGTTTGACATCCGTCTGGTGAGATTTTGTCGGTGACTAGCAAAACAGACATATAATGGATCCAAATGAATAGTTTTTAAATCACAAAAGAAAGAATAGATAAATACACATAGAACACATATATATACAGTACAGACCAAAAGTTTGGACACACCTTCTCATTCAAAGATTTTTCTGTATTTTCATGACTATGAAAATTGTACATTCACACTGAAGGCATCAAAACTATGAATTAACACATGTGGAATTATATACTTAACAAAAAAGTGTGAAACAACTGAAAATATGTCTTATATTCTAGATTCTTCAAAGTAGCCACCTTTTGCTTTGATGACTGCTTTGCACACTCTTGGCATTCTCTTGATGAGCTTCAAGAGGTAGTCACCAGAAATGGTCTTCCAACAGTCTTGAAGGAGTTCCCAGAGATGCTTAGCACTTGTTGGCCCTTTTGCCTTCACTCTGCCATCCAACTCACCCCAAACCATCTCGATTGGGTTCAGGTCTGGTGACTGTGGAGGCCAGGTCATCTGGTGTAGCATTCCATCACTCTCCTTCTTGGTCAAATAGCCTTACACAGCCTGGAGGTGTGTTTGGGGTCATTGTCCTGTTGAAAAATAAATGATGGTCCAACTAAATGCAAACAGGATGGAATAGCATGCCGCTGCAAGATGCGTGGTAGCCATGCTGGTTCAGTATGCCTTCAATTTTAAATAAATCCCCAACAGTGTCACCAGCAAAGCACCCCCACACCATCACACCTCCTCCTCCATGCTTCACGGTGGGAACCAGGCATGTAGAGTCCATCCGTTCACCTTTTCTGCGTCGCACAAAGACACAGTGGTTGGAACCAAAGATCTCAAATTTGGACTCATCAGACCAAAGCATAGATTTCCACTGGTCTAATGTCAGTTCCTTGTGTTCTTTAGCCCATACAAGTCTCTTCTGCTTGTTGCCTGTCCTTAGCAGTGGTTTCCTAGCAGCAATTTCACCATGAAGGCCTGCTGCACAAAGTCTCCTCTTAACAGTTGTTGTAGAGATGTGTCTGCTGCTAGAACTTTGTGTGGTATTGACCTGGTCTCTAATCTGAGCTGCTGTAAACCTGCAATTTCTGAGGCTGGTGACTCGGATAAACTTATCCTCAGAAGCAGAGGTGACTCTTGGTCTTCCTATCCTGGGGCGGTCCTCATGTGAGCCAGTTTCTTTATAGCGCTTGATGGTTTTTCCAACTGCACTTGGGGACACTTTCAAAGTTTTCCCAATTTTTCAGACTGGCTGACCTTCATTTCTTAAAGTAATGATGGCCACTCATTTTCCTTTACTTAGCTGCTTTTTTCCTTCCATAATACAAATTCTAACAGTCTACTCAGCAGGACTATCAGCTGTGTATCCACCAGACTTCTGCACAATACAACTGATGGTCCCAACCCCATTTATAAGGCCAGAAATCCCACTTATTAAACCTGGCAGGGCACACCTGTGAAGTGAAAACCATTTCCGGTGACTGCCTCTTGAAGCTCATCAAGAGAATGCCAAGAGTGTGCAAAGCAGTCATCAAAGCAAAAGGTGGCTACTTTGAAGAACCTAGAATATAAGACATATTTTCAGTCATTTCACACTTTTTTGTTAAGTATATAATTCCACATGTGTTAATTCATAATTTTGATGCCTTCAGTGTGAATGTACAATTTTCAAAGACATGAAAATACAGAAAAATCTTTGAATGAGAAGGTGTGTCCAAACTTTTGATCATTGAGACATATATATACATATTTATAGTTCATATACTTCTACATAGTATAATAGCCGCTAATTCAATTGCCGACTTTTGGAAAATTACAGAATCCGATATGAAATGACACATGTGTTATGAATGTGCTAGAGATGGTTTCTGAGCAGAGGCTCCCTCTGGTGGTTACAGACAGTACTGAACCTTTCAGCGAGGAATGGCAATCTGGGATCACTGACTGGTCTGATATAAGGGAGGTTCCCTCCCATGATGGTTGCCAGTGATCAATTGTTCTTGTCTCAATTGTGGTTCATGGTTCATTTGGAAGTTTGCTGAGTCTTGCCTGCATCTTCTGCTATCAGATAAGATATTTTCTGCTTTTATTTTTGTGCTTGCTTTTTGCATTGTTCCCTGCACTTCTGTGGAGGTCAGCCAGGTCCCCTCCGGGGGCTTGTGCTCTTCTCAGTTTATCTGAAGCCACTGTTATTTGTTCTTTTGCTTTTTCCTGTTTTTTCAGTGGCTGCGGCTTAGTTTTGTTACACCAGAGATCTGATTTAGGTGGTAGAGATCATGTGATCTCAGGTGTTTTTGCAATCAGAAGAGTTGGTATTTTTTAGGGTTTTTTTTGTATTGCAGTGAGTATCCTTTCCTGTACTTTTCTGTCTAGACAGATTGGGCCCAGCGTTTGCTCATTCTTTTTTCTGTCTGTGTCCGTGCTTCTTCTTGTCTAACCGCCATTACATGTTTGGGGGCTTCCTATTTTCTTTGAGGATCTGCTCCGGGGCAGATAGCTTTCATCTTTCTGCCTTTAGGTGTAGTTATCTCTCAGACTGTGACGAGGCGTCTAGGATCAACGTAGGAACGCTCCACGGCTACCTCTAGTTGTGTGGTTCGTTCAGGTTACTGCAATCCAATAGGTTCCAGCCTCTCTGGTGTATTGCCGTTTTTCCTTATTCTCCTCAGCTACCAAAACACAACATTATCACCGGCCCAAACTGAAAATTGTATGGTGATCACAGAAGGGAAAAATAGTGTGGAAAAAAAAAAAAAAAGTTGTCAGAGTTGTCAGAGATTTTTTTTTCCTGTTTGTTGCATTTTTTCCCTCTTTTTCTCTGGGTGCAGAGGATGATTTTTTTTTCTCTCAATGGAGCTTGCACAGTTGTCTGGCCATGTGGATCAGCTTGCCACTGAGGTTAGGAGTATTGCTACCTATCTTGCTAGGTTGCCGGTTGTGGAACCTAGGATTCCCGTGCCAGATTTGTTTTTGGGGGATCGGGCTAAATTTCTGAATTTCAAAAATAACTGTGAGTTGTTTTTTGCCTTAAAGCCTAAGTCCTCAGGGAACGCAGCACAGCAGGTTCAAATTGTCATCTCTCTCCTGCGCGGCTACCCTCAGGATTGGGCTTTTTCCCTGACACCTGGGGATCCTGTTTTGAATGATATTGATGTATTTTTTCTGGCTCTGGGGTTATTGTACGATGAACCTAATGTCACTGATCAAGCTGAAAAAACCTTGTTGGCATTAAATCAGGGTCTTGAAGACGCTGAGTTGTACTGTCAGAAATTCTGAAAGTGGGCAGTCCTGACCAAATGGAATGATGATGCTTTGGCAGCCCTTTTTTGGAAGGGGCTGTCAGAGAATGTAAAGGATGTTATGGTGGGATTCCCTGCTCCCTCTGGTCTCAATGATCCTATGTCATTGGCTATTCAAATTGACAGACATTTGCGTGAGCACAGAGGTATGCATGAGATAGTGTTGCCTTGTGAGCCAGCTTCTGAGCCCATGCAGTGTGATAGAGTGACTTCTGGGGCACAGCGTCATGAGTTTTGAAAGCGCAATGGGTTATGTTTCTACTGTGGTGACGCCTCTCATGCTATTTCAGTATGCCCTAAGCGGGGAAGACGTTTTGCATGCTCACTTGTCTTGGGTAGTGTTCAGACTAAATTTCTGTTGACTGTTACCCTGATTTGCTCCCTGTACACATTTTCTGCTCAGGCTTTTGTTGATTCAGGAGCAGCTATTAACTTGATGGATTTTGACTTTGCCAAACGTTGTGGGTTTCCATGATACCCCTGCGGAAGTCTATTCCCCTACTGGGCATTTATTCTACCCCTTTGGCAGAGAATAAACCCCAGTTTTCTACTCAGGTAATAATGAGGGTTGAACCAGATCATCAGGAGAGTTGCAAATTTCTGGTGCTGTATAATCTGCATGACATTATTGTACTAGGTTTCCCTTGGTTACAGTCTCATAATCCTGTTTTGGATTGGAAATCTGTGTCTGTGACCAGTTGGGGCTGCCATTGTGTTAATGCCGACACTCCTGTTTTTTCTGCCTCTCCCCAGTTTCAGGATGTTCCTGACTTTTTGACTGATTTTTCGGATGTATTTAGTGAAAGTAAATCTGCATGCTTGCCCCCTCGCAGGAGTTATGATTGCGCTATTGAATTAGTGCCTGGTGGTAAATTTCCTAAAGGTCGCCTTTTTAACTTGTCTGTACCTGAACACAATGCTATGCGATCTTATATCAAAGAGTCATTGGAGAAGGGTCATATCAGACCATCCTCTTCACCCTTGGGTGCTGGTTTTTTCTTTGTGGCCAAAAAGGATGGTTCATTGAGGCCGTGTATTGATTATCGTCTCTTGAATAAGATCACTGTGAAGTATCAATATCCGTTACCCTTGATTTCTGACCTGTTTTCCAGGGTGAAAAGTGCTACTTGGTTTACCAAGCTTGACCTCAGGGGGCGTATAACCTTATTCGCATTAAGCACGAGGATGAATGGAAGACGGCGTTTAATACCCCAGAGGGGCATTTTGAGTACCTAGTGATGCCCTTTGTGCTCACTAATGCTCCTTCCGTCTTCCAATCCTTCATGAATATTTTCAGGGATTTTGTGGATAAATTTCTGATTGTTTATTTGGATGATATCTTGATTTTTTCCAATGACTGGGACTCTCATGTGAAACATGTTCGGTGTTATGTTTCGGTAGCTGAGGAGTGCAGGTAAAAAAGGCAATACACCAGAGCAGTTGGAATCTATGGGATTGCAGTACCCTGACTAACCACCACAACTAGAGGCAGCCGTGGAGCGTTCCTACGTTGGTCCTAGACGCCTCGTCACAGCCTGAGAAACTAACTACACCTAAAGATAGAAATAGGAAAGCTATCTGCCCCGGAGCAGAACCCCAAAGATAATAGAAAGCCCCCAAACATGTAATGGCGGTTAGACAAGAGGAAATACTGACACAGAAAGAAAATAGAATGAGCAAACGCTGGGGCCCAAACTATCTAAATAGAAAAGGACAGGAAGGGTACTTAATGCAATCCCAGAAAACCCTGAAAAACACCAACTCTACTAATTTCAAAATCACCTGAGATCACACGACCTCTACCACCTAAATTAGCTCTCTGGTGTAACAAAATCAAAACAGCAGCCACTGAAAAAACTGGAAAAAGCAAAAGAACAAAACTCATTGGCTGAACTAAACTGAGAGGGCAGAAGCCCCCGGAGGGGACCCAGAAGGCCCCCAAAGAAGTGCAGGACAAAATGCAAAAATATAGCAACAACACAAAAGAAGAAAAATTCTTATCTGGTAGCAGGAGATGCAGACACGACACAGCAGGCTACAAGGGAAACTGGAATGAAGGATTCAGACCAGAACAATTGATCACCGGCAACCCTGATGGGAAAATGACTCCCTTATATAAGACCAGTCAGTAACACCTGATTCCCAGTCCTCACAATCTTCACTAGTACCGCTTGTAACCACCAGAGGGAGCCTCTGCTCAGAACTCATCTCAAACCCATTCACAACAGTACCCCCCCCTTGAGGAGGGGTCACCGAACCCTCATTTGAGCAACCAGGTCGGTCAGGATGAGTTCTATGATACGCACGGATAAGTCTCCTAGCATGGATGTCCGAAGCAAACACCCAAGAATTGTCTTCCTGACCATAACCTCTCCATTTAACCAAATACTGGAGTCTTCGTCTAGAAAAACGAGAATCCAATATTTTCTCAACCACATACTCCAGATTGCCCTCAACCAAAACAGGGTCAGGAGGCACAGTAGCAGGAACCACTGGCTCAACAAACCTCTTCAACAAGGACTTGTGGAACACGTTATGGATCTTAAATGTCCCTGGAAGAAGCAAACGAAAAGAAACAGGATTAATAATCTCCATGATCTTATAAGGTCCAATGAACCTAGGCTTAAATTTAGGAGATGCTACTCTCATAGGAATATTCTTTGAGGACAACCAGACCAAGTCCCCCACTTTAAACCGAGGACCATCAGTCCTATGCCGGTTAGCAAACCGCTGGGCCTTCTCCTGAGAGAGGGACAACCTCTCCACTACCTGGTCCCAAATCTGTTGCATACGCTCAACAACAGAGTCAACACCTGGACAGACAGAAGCTTCCGTCTGTCCTGAAGAAAATCGAGGGTGAAAACCAGAATTACAGAAAAACGGAGACATCAAAGTGGCAGAGCTAGCCCTATTATTAAGAGCAAACTCAGCCAAAGGCAAAAAAGAGACCCAGTCATCCTGATCAGCAGATACAAAGCATCTTAGATAAGTCTCTAATGTCTGGTTTGTTCTCTCAGTTTGACCATTGGTCTGAGGATGAAATGCCGAGGAGAAAGACAATTGAACACCCAGTTTAGAACAAAAAGTCCTCCAAAATCTGGAAACAAACTGGACTCCTCTGTCAGACACAATGTTCTCAGGAATGCCGTGTAAACGAACCACGTGCTGAAGAAACAACGGCACCAATTCAGAGGAGGAAGGCAACTTAGGTAATGGCACAAGATGTATCATTTTGGAAAACCTATCACAAATTACCCAGATGGTGGTCATTCTCTGAGAAACAGGAAGATCGGAAATGAAATCCATAGAGATATGGGTCCATGGTCTCTTGGGCACAGGCAATGGCATCAACAAACCACTAGAGCGAGAGCAAGGCTTGGAGCGAGAGCAAGTCCTGCAGGACTGCACAAATTCCCTGACATCGCGAGACAAGGTAGGCCACCAAAAGGACCGACTAACCAAGTCTCTGGTACCAAAAATTCCGGGATGCCCAGCCAATGCGGAACAATGAATCTCAGACATCACACTTTTTTCCATTGGTCCGGGACAAACAATTTTCCAACAGGGCAGCGCTCGGGCCTATCCTCCTGACACCCCTCCAGAGCAAGTCTCAAATTGGGCGAGATGGCGGAAAGAACTACACCCTCTTTCAAAATAACAGAAGGATCAGATAACTCAGGAGAGTCCGCAAGGAAACTCCTCGAGAGGGCATCCGCCTTAACATTCTTAGTGCCAGGAAGAAAGGAAACCACAAAATTAAAACGTGTGAAAAACAAGGCCCACCTGGCCTGTCTAGGATTGAGTCGCTTGGCAGATTCCAGATAGACCAGATTCTTATGGTCCGTAAGGACCACCACCTGATGTTTGGCTCCCTCCAGCCAATGTCTCCACTCTTCAAAAGCCCACTTCATGGCCAATAACTCCCGATTACCCACGTCATAATTACGTTCAGTAGGAAAAAATTTTCGAGAGAAAAAGGCACAAGGGTTACTTTTAGAGGTCTCTGGATCTTTTTGGGACAAAACGGCACCTGCCCCAATTTCAGAGGCATCAACCTCCACCTGAAATGGCAGAGAAACATCAGGCTGCCGTAGAACAGGAGCAGAAGTGAATCTCTGCTTAAGTTCCTGAAATGCAGAGACTGCCTCAGGAGGCCAATTCACCACATCAGAACCCTTTCTGGTCAAATCAGTTAATGGTTTAACAATAACCGAGAAATTACCAATAAATTTACGATAAAAATTGGCAAAACCCAAAAATCTCTGAAGAGCCTTTAATGAAGTAGGTTGGACCCAATCACAGATGGCCTGAACCTTGACCGGGTCCATTTCAATAACAGATGGGGACAAAATGAATCCCAGAAATGAGATCTTCTGTACGCCAAAAAGACACTTTGATCCCTTCACATACAGAGCATTATCCCTCAAAATCTGGAACACAGTCCGAACATGTTTCACATGAGAGTCCCAGTCATTAGAAAAAATCAAGATATCATCCAAATAAACAATCAGAAATTTGTCCACAAAATCCCTGAAAATGTCATTCATGAAGGACTGGAAGACGGAAGGAGCATTAGTGAGCCCAAAGGGCATCACTAGGTACTCAAAATGCCCTTCAGGGGTATTGAATGCCGTCTTCCATTCATCCCCGTGCTTAATGCGAATAAGGTTATACGCCCCCCCGAGGTCAAGCTTGGTAAACCAAGTAGCGTTTTTCACCCTGGAAAACAGGTCAGAAATCAAGGGTAACGGGTATTGATATTTCACAGTAATATTGTTCAAGAGACGATAATCAATACACGGCCTTAATGAACCATCTTTTTTGGCCACAAAGAAAAAACCGGCACCTAAGGGTGAAGAGGATGGTCTGATATGACCCTTCTCCAATGATTCCTTGATATAAGACCGCATAGCGTCATGTTCAGGTACAGACAAGTTAAAAAGGCGACCTTTAGGGAATTTACTACCCGGCACTAATTCAATAGCGCAGTCATAGCTCCTATGGGGAGGTAAGGATGCAGATTTACTTTCGCTAAACACATCAGAAAAATCAAACAAAAAGTCAGGAACATCCTGAGCTTGGGGGAGGCAGAAAAAACAGGAGTGTTGGTATTAACACATTGGCAGCCCCAACTGGTTACAGACACAGATTTCCAATCCAAAACAGGATTATGAGACTGTAACCAAGGGAAACCCAGCATGATAATGTCATGCAGATTATATAGAACCAAAAATTTGCAGCACTCCTGGTGATCAGGTTCAACCCTCATTATCACCTGAGTAGGAAACTGGGGTTTATTCTCAGCCAAAGGGGTAGAATCGATCCCCAGTAGGGGAATAGACTTCTGTAGGGGTATCAAGGGAAACCCACAACGTTTAGCAAAATCATAATCCATCAGGTTAATAGCTGCTCCAGAATCAACAAAAGCCTGAGCAGAAAATGAGGACAGAGAGCATATCAGAGTGACAGTTAATAAAAACTTAGTCTGAACACTACCCAAGACAACTGAGCGTGCAAAACGTCTTCCCCGCTTAGGGCAGACTGAAATAGCATGAGAGGCATCACCACAGTAGAAACATAACCTATTGCGCTTTCGAAACTCATGACGCTGTGCCCCAGACACCACTCCATCACACTGCATGGGCTCAGAAGCTGGCTCACAAGGCAACACCACTCCACGCATACTTCTCCGCTCACGCAAACGTCTGTCAATTTGAATCGCTAATGACATAGAATCATTGAGACCAGAGGGGACAGGGAATCCCACCATAACATCCTTTACATTATCCGACAGACCCTTCCGGAAAAGGGCCGCCAAAGCGTCGTCATTCCATTTGGTCAGGACTGCCCACCTACGGAATCTCTGACAGTATAACTCAGCGTCATCAAGCCCCTGATTTAATGCCAACAAGGCTTTTTCAGCTTGATCAGTGACATTAGGCTCATCGTACAATAACCCCAAAGCCTGAAAAAACGCATCAACATCACTCAAAACAGGATCCCCAGGTATCAGGGAAAAAGCCCAATCCTGAGGATCGCCGCGCAGGAGAGAGATGATAATTTGAACCTGCTGCGCTGCGTTTCCTGAGGACTTAGATTTTAAGGCAAAAAACAATTTACAATTATTTTTGAAATTCTGAAACTTAGCTCGATCCCCTAAAAACAAATCTGGCATGGGGATCCTAGGTTCCACAACAGGCAACCCAGCAAGATAGATAGCAATACTCCGAACCTCAGTGGCAAGCTGATCCACACGGCCAGACAACTGTGCAAACTCCATTGGGAGAAAAGATCCTCCCCAGCACCCAGAGATACAGAGGGAAAAAAAAAAAAAAAAATGCAACAAACAGAAAAATATCTCTGACAACTCTGACAACCTTTTTTCTATCACAATATTTTTTCCCTTCTGTGAGTACCATACAATTTTCAATTTTTCGGCCGGTGATACTGTTATGTTTCGGTAGCTGAGGAGTGCAGGTAAAAAAGGCAATACACCAGAGCAGTTGGAATCTATGGGATTGCAGTACCCTGACTAACCACCACAACTAGAGGCAGCCGTGGAGCGTTGCTACGTTGGTCCTAGACGCCTCGTTACAGCCTGAGAAACTAACTACACCTAAAGATAGAAATAGGAAAGCTATCTGCCCCGGAGCAGAACCCCAAAGATAATAGAAAGCCCCCAAACATGTAATGGCGGTTAGACAAGAGGAAATACTGACACAGAAAGAAAATAGAATGAGCAAACGCTGGGGCCCAAACTATCTAAATAGAAAAGGACAGGAAGGGTACTTACTGCAATCCCAGAAAACCCTGAAAAACACCAACTCTACTAATTTCAAAATCACCTGAGATCACACGACCTCTACCACCTAAATTAGCTCTCTGGTGTAACAAAATCAAAACAGCAGCCACTGAAAAAACTGGAAAAAGCAAAAGAACAAAACTCAGTGGCTGAACTAAACTGAGAGGGCAGAAGCCCCCGGAGGGGACCCAGAAGGCCCCCAAAGAAGTGCAGGACAAAATGCAAAAATATAGCAACAACACAAAAGAAGAAAAATTCTTATCTGGTAGCAGGAGATGCAGACACGACACAGCAGGCTACAAGGGAAACTGGAATGAAGGATTCAGACCAGAACAATTGATCACCGGCAACCCTGATGGGAAAATGACTCCCTTATATAAGACCAGTCAGTAACACCTGATTCCCAGTCCTCACAATCTTCACTAGTACCGCTTGTAACCACCAGAGGGAGCCTCTGCTCAGAACTCATCTCAAACCCATTCACAACAGTTCGGACTGTGTTCCAGATTTTGAGAGAATGCACTGTATGTGAAGGGATCAAAGTGTCTTTTTGGCGTACAGAAGGTCTCATTTCTGGGATTCATTTTGTCTCCGTCTGTTATTGAAATGGACCCGGTCAAGGTCCAGGCCATCTGTGATTGGGTCCAACCTACTTCATTAAAGGCTCTTCAGAGATTTTGGGGTTTTGCCAATTTTTATCGTAAATTTATTGGTAATTTCTCCGGTATTGTTAAACCATTGACTGATTTGACCAAAAAGGGTTCTGATGTGGTGAATTGGCCTCCTGAGGCAGTCTCTGCGTTTCAGGAACTTAAGCAGAGATTCACTTCTGCTCCTGTTCTATGGCAGCCTGATGTTACTCTACTGTTTCAGGTAGAGGTTGATGCCTCTGAAATTGGGGCAGGTGCCGTTTTGTCCCAAAGAGATCCAGAGACCTCTAAGAGTAACCCTTGTGCCTTTTTCTCTCGAAAATTTTCTCCAACTGAACGTAATTATGACGTGGGTAATCGGGAGTTATTGGCCATGAAGTGGGCCTTTGAAGAGTGGAGACATTGGCTGGAAGGAGCCAAACATCAGGTGGTGGTCCTCATGGACCATAAGAATCTGGTTTATCTCGAATCAGCCAAGCGACTTAATCCTAGACAGGCCAGGTGGGCCTTGTTTTTCACACGTTTTAATTTGTGGTTTCTTTTCTTCCTGGCACTAAGAATGTTAAGGCGGATGCCCTCTCGAGGAGTTTCTTTGCGGACTCTCCTGAGTTATCTGATCCTACTGTTATTTTGAAAGAGGGTGTAGTTCTTTCCGCCATCTCGCCCAATTTGAGACTGGCTCTGGAAGGGTGTCAGGAGGATAAACCTGAGCACTGCCCTATTGGGAAATAGTTTGTCCCAGACCAGTGGAAGAAGATTGTGATGTCTGAGATTCATTGTTCTGCGTTGGCTGGTCATCCCGGGATTTTTGGTACCAGAGACTTGGTGAGTCGGTCCTTTTGGTGGCCTACTTTGTCTCGTGACGTCAGGGAATTTGTGCAGTCCTGTGGGACTTGCTCTCGTTCCAAGCCTTGCTCTCGCTCTAGTGATTTGTTAATGCCATTACCTGTGCCCAAGAGTCATGGACCCATATCTCTATGGATTTTATTGCCGTCCTCCCTGTTTCTCAGAGAATGACCGTTATCTGGGTAATCTGTGATAGGTTTTCCAAGATGATACATCTTGTGCCATTACCTAAGTTACCTTCCTCCTCTGAATTGGTGCCTTTGTTCTTCAGCACGTGGTTGGGTTACATGGCATTCCGGAGAACATTGTGTTGACAGAGGAGTCAAGTTTGTTTCCAGATTTTGGAGGACATTTTGCTCTAAACTTGGTGTTCAATTATCTTTCTCCTCTGTTTTTCATCCTCAGACCAATGGACAAACTGAGAGAACAAACCAGACCTTGGAGACTTATTTGAGATGTTTTGTGTCTGCTGATCAAGATGACTGGGTCTCTTTTTTGCCTTTGGCTGAGTTTGCTCTTAATAATAGGGCTAGCTCTGCCTCCTTGATGTCTCCATTTTTCTGCAATTTTGGGTTTCACCCTCGATTTTCTTCGGGACAGGCGGAGGCTTCTGTCTGTCCGGGTGTTGACTCTGTTGTGGAGCGAATGCAGCAGATTTTGGACCAGGTAGTGGAGAGGTTGTCTCTCTCTCAGAAGAAGGCCCAACGGTTTGCCAACCGGCATAGGAGTGATGGTCCTCGTTTAAAGTGGGGAATTGGTTTGGTTGTCCTCAAGAAATATCCCTATGAGGGTTGCATCTCCAAGTTTAAGCCTAGGTTCATTGGACCTTATAAGATCATGGAGATTCTTAATCCTGTTTCCTTGCTTCTTCCAGGGACATTTAAGATCCATAACGTGTTCCACAAGTCCTTATTTAAGAGGTTTGTTGAGCCAATGGTTCCTATGGCTGCGCCTCCTGACCCTGTTTTGGTTGAGGTCAATCTGGAGTATGTGGTTGAGAAAATATTGGATTCTCATTTTTCTAGACAGAAACTTCAGAATTTGGTTAAGTGGAGAGGTTATGGTCAGGAGGACAATTCTTGGGTGTTTGCTTCGGACAGCCATGCTAGGAGACTGATCCGTGCCTACCACCGAGCTCATCCTGGTCGGCCTGGTTGCACAAGTGAGGTTTCAGTGACCCCTCCTCAAGGGGGGGTACTGTTATGAATGAGTAGAGATAGTTTCTGAGCAGAGGCTCCCTCTGGTGGTTACAGACAGTACTGAACCTTTCAGCAAGGAATGGCGATCTGGGATCACTGACTGGTCTGATATAAGGGAGGTTCCCTCCCATGATGGTTGCCGGTGATCAATTGTTCTTGTCTCAATTGTGGTTCCTGGTTCATTTGGAAGTTTGCTGAGTCTTGCCTGCATCTTCTGCTATCAGATAAGATATTTTCTGCTTTTATTTTTGTGCTTGCTTTTTGCATTGTTCTCTGCATTTCTGTGGAGGTCAGCCAGGTCCCCTTCGGGGGCTTGTGCTCCTCTCAGTTTATCTGAAGCCACTGTTATTTGTTCTTTTGCTTTTTCCTGTTTTTTCAGTGGCTGCTGGCTTAGTTTTGTTACACCAGAGATCTGATTTAGGTGGTAGAGATCGTGTGATCTCAGGTGTTTTTGCAATCAGAAGAGTTAGTATTTTTTAGGGGTTTTTTTTGTATTGCAGTGAGTATCCTTTCCTGTACTTTTCTGTCTAGATTCATTGGGCGCCAGCGTTTGCTCATTCTATTTTCTGTCTGTGTCCGTGCTTCTTCTTGTCTAAGCGCCATTACATGTTTGGGGGCTTCCTATTTTCTTTGGGGATCTGCTCCAGAGCAGATAGCTTTCATCTTTCTGCCTTTAGGTGTAGTTATCTCTCAGTCTGTGACGAGGCGTCTAGGATCAACGTAGGAACGCTCCACGGCTACCTCTAGTTGTGTGGTTAGTTCAGGTTACTGCAATCCAATAGGTTCCAGCCTCTCTGGTGTATTGCCGTTTTTGCTTATTCTCCTCAGCTACCAAAACACAACATACATGGTTTTCATACAGTTAACCATGTAATTTCATGTAGTTTGATTTATGGTTTTCACTAACAATTACATGAGTGTATGTGTGCAAAATTTCATACATGTAGGGGTTAATTAAATGTGTAAATTCGTTGAAAAAAAATGCGTGGGCTCCCACTGTATTTTCTCCACCAGACAGGCAAAGCCAGTGAGTGGTGGCAGATAATAATAGCCTAGGGAGGGTGCATTTATTTTGTGCCCCCCCTGGCTACTAACATCTGCCCCCAGCCACCCAGAAAAGGCAAATTTATAATTAGATGCGCCCTTTCTGGCACTTAGCCCGTCTATTCCCATTGCCCTGTAGCGGTGGCTAATGGGTTAATAATGGGTTAAAGCCACTATTGAAAGGTGACTTTAAGCCAGGTTAATAATTGAGAGTTGTCAATTAGACAACTCTAAATTATCAATCCTATTGTATGAAATAAAAAAAAACATTCACACATTAATTAAAAATCATTTTAATGAAATAAACACACAGTTTTTGACCATCTTTTATTGTACTGGTATTCCTTCGATTCCCTTGTTCTCCTGTAATAAAAAAAAGGAAGTGATTAGCTGGGAATCGTAATTGATTGTTTCTCACGGTAATCAGTTCAGTTCAGGTCAGCCGGGGACTCCCTCTGACGTCACTGATGCTGTGCGGTTTGAGATTCTCAAAGCACAATCATTAACAATTCCGAAAAGAGGGAAGAATGGGAAGCATTTAAGGAATCCAGGATGGATGAACACAGAACTTAAACACATGCTAAAAAGAAGAAAGAAATGTTTATCAAATGGAAAGAGGGAGGCATATCTAAAGAAGAATATAATGCAGTCTGCAGAACCTGCAGGGCACAAATCAGATTATCTAAAGCTGACAATGAATTATGGCTTGCAAGTGACGTCAAAAGCAATAAAAAAGGATTTTGGGGATACGTCAAAAGTAAAAGAAAAGTCAAAGATGCTATTGGATTTTTACAGGATGAAAATGATGAAATGGTAAGACAGGATGTTGAGAAGGCTGAACTTTTAAATTCCTATTTTGCATCTGTTTTCTCTCAGAAAGGAAATGTAACATCAACTGATCTTCACTGTCCTATTAAAGGAATAGAAGAATCCAGGATATCTATAAACAGAAAGACAGTGAGGAAACACTTAGCTAACCTACATGAATTCAAGTCTCCAGGTCCAGATGAATTACACCCCAGAGTACTAAAGGAGATAGCAGAAGAAATTCTTGAACCACTGTCCATAATCTTTGAAAATTCTTGGAGAACATAAGAAGTCCCAGAAGACTGGAGAAGAGCAAATGTTGTTCCTATCTTCAAAAAGGGGAAGGTGGACCCAGGGAACTACAGGCTGGTGAGTCTGACTTCTATACCAGAAAAGATCTTTGAACAAATTATTAAAGAACATGTATGCAAGTACCTGGATAAGAATGAAGTGATTAAACAGAGTCAGCATGGGTTTGTAACTAATAAGTCATGTCAGACTAACTTAATTTCCTTCTATGACAGAATCACTGACTGGGTGGATCAGGGAAATGCTGTAGATATAGTATATCTTGACTTGAGCAAATCATTTGACAAAGTATCTCACACAATCCTTATTGAAAAAATGACTAAGTATGGAATGGACAAGGCAACTGTTAGGTGGATTCATAACTGGCTTAGTGATCGGACCCAAAGAGTGGTCGTAAATGGCTGCACATCCAGTTGGAAGAATGTCTCAAGTGTGGTACCACAAGGCTCTGTTTTGGGCCCTGTATTGTTCAACATCTTTATCAATGATTTAGATGAAGGAATTGAGGGTAAACTGATGACACAAAGCTAGGAGGGGTAGCTAATACTAGAGAAGAGAGAGAGAGGATTCAAAAAGATATAAATAAACTGGAGCAGTCAGCAGCAACTAACAGAATGGATTTTAACAGGGAAAAATGCAAAGTACTACATCTGGGCAATAAAAATGAAAAAAGCATATACAAAATGGGAGGAATAGGGCTAAGTAACAGCACATGTGAAAAAGACTTGGGTATACTAATTGATCACAGACTGAACATGAGTCAACAGTGTGATGCAGCAGCAAAAAAGGCAAATGCAATTCTAGGATGTATCAACAGAAGCATACAGTCTAGATCACGTGAGGTCATTATTGCCCTCTACTCCTCTTTGGTCAGACCTCATCTGGAATACTGTGTCCAGTTTTGGGCACCACATTTTAAAAAAGACATCAATAAACTGGAGCAAGTTCAGAGAAGAGCGACCAGAATGGCGTTCGGTCTGCAAATCATGTCGTATGAGGAACGGTTGCAGGATTTGGGAATGTTTAGCTTGCAAAAAGGAAGACTGAGAGGAGACTTAATAGCTGTCTACAAATATCTCAAGGGCTGTCACATTGTAGAAGGATCATCTTTATTCTCATTTGCAAAGGATAGACTAGAAGCAATGGGATGAAACTGAATGGGAGGAGACACAGATTAGATATTAGAAAAAACTTTTTGACAGTTAGGGTGATCAATGAGTGGAACAGGCTGCCACGAGAGGTGGTGAGTTCTCCTTCAATGGAAGTCTTCAAACAGAGGCTCGACAGACATCTGTCTGGGATAATTTAGAGAATCCTTCTTTGAGCAGGGGGTTGGACCAGATGGCCCAGGAGGTCCCTTCCAACTCTACCATTCTACTATGATTCTATGATAACCCATTATTAACCTATTAGCCACCGCTACAGGGCAATGGGAATAGATGGGCTAAGTGCCAGAAAGGGCGCATCTAATTATAGATTTGCCTTTTCTGGGGTGGCTGGAGGAAGATGTTAGTAGCCAGGGGGGGCACAAAATAAATGCACCCTCCCTAGGCTATTATTATCTGCCCCCACTCGCTGGCTTTGCCTGTCTGGTGGAGAAAATACAGCAGGAGCCCACACATTTTTTTTCAATGAATTTACACATTTAATTAACCCCTAAATGTATGAAATTTTGCACACATACACTCATGTCATTGTTAGTGAAATCATATATCAAACTACATGAAATTACATGGTTAACTGTATGTAAACCATGTGTCATTTCATGTCGGGTCTGTAATTTCACAAAAGCCGGCAATTGAATTAGTGGCTATTATACTATGTAGAAGTGTATGAACTATAAATATATATATATATATATATATATATGTCACAATGACATGTATATATATATATATATATATATATATTGTGAGACATGTAAGGGGTGCGTACTGGACGGGGTGTATATCTCGCCCAGGTTTCTTAGCTGGGTGGCATAAGAATATGTACTCGTTCACTCCACTCCTCATCCAGTACAGGCTTGCAGCTCAACCCTGAGTACACATAGCTGCCTAATTAAGCAGCCAGAAATAGATGGTAGAGTTACACAGACAGAGCTCTCAGTCTGAATCTGGCTTCAGACGCTGCTGGAAGTCTCCTGGAAGCCAAGCGCTGGTAACTAGATAACATGTGTTGTTTTGGCCAGGCTGCTAGAGCCTAGACCACAGTAGTGAGGTAACTGACTGTGTTTAGCTAGCAGCCTGCCAGGCTTAGGATTTTGGTTTATGGTTTTGTTTTATGTTTATTGCTGTGGACTTTCAATAAAACTGGTTGCGGCCAGTTTATACCAGTACTGCTGTCTGTGATTGAACTTTTCTATGCCACTCCGTCTACCCGAGATGGCGATCCCAGAGCTATATACCCCCTGAACTGGTTACAATTGGTGCTCGAATGCAGGCAACACAGTGGCTAAAAACAGCAGCAAAGAAACGTTTGTCCAAAGCAGCCTTAAAGAGACAGTAGCCCTAATAGTGTCTGCACAGCAAAGCTGAACTGGCTGTAGTAAAGACTGTGGAGTGTGCATGTCCTGGGTAAAGGCTGCCGTTGCTGGGACAGACAAGTCTGACAGTATGGAGGAGCTGCTTAAACATATGGCGAGAGCTAATGTGCAACAGCAGGAGACTAATCGACTATTAATGGAGCAGGTTGCAGCACTACGCCAGGCTCTCAGCACCTCGTCCCAGAGTGATGACGCAAGGTCACCTGCGTTGTCCGCGGTAAAGAAGGCGGTAAAACAGACTCTGCAAAAGATGACGCCTCATGATGATGTGGAGGCTTATTTAGCCATATTTGAAAGACTGGCAGAGAAGGAGAATCTGCCACCATCCGAATGGGCCATGGTGGTCGCACCCTATCTGACTGGGGAACCTCAAAATGCCTATTTTGACCTTAGCGAGCAGGACAGCAGAGACTATGCCAAGTTGACAGTGGAGATTCTTGCCCGCCTGGGTGTTACGATTGCAGTCCGTGCCAGGAGAGTCCATAACTGGAGATACAGTGGGGACAAGCCTGCTCGCTCACAAATGTACACATAGCTGCCTAATTAAGCAGCCAGAAATAGGTGGTAGAGTTACACAGACAGAGCACTCAGTCTGAATCTGGCTTCAGACGCTGCTGGAAGTCTCCTGGAAGCCAAGCGCTGGTAACTAGATAACATGTGTTGTTTTGGCCAGGCTGCTAGAGCCTAGACCACGGTAGTGAGGTAACTGACTGTGTTTAGCTAGCAGCCTGCCAGGCTTAGGATTTTGGTTTATGGTTTTGTTTTATGTTTATTGCTGTGGACTTTCAATAAAACTGGTTGCGGCCAGTTTATACCAGTACTGCTGTCTGTGATTGAACTTTTCTATGCCACTCCGTCTACCCGAGACGGCGATCCCAGAGCTATATACCCCCTGAACTGGTTACAATTGGTGCTCGAATGCAGGCAACACAGTGGCTAAAAACAGCAGCAAAGAAACATTTGTCCAAAGCAGCCTTAAAGAGACAGTAGCCCTAATAGTGTATGCACAGCAAAGCTGAACTGGCTGTGGTAAAGACTGTGGAGGGTGCATGTCCTGGGTAAAGGCTGCCGTTGCTGGGACAGACAAGTCTGACAGTATGGAGGAGCTGCTTGAATATATGGCGAGAGCTAATGTGCAACAGCAGGAGACTAATCGACTATTAATGGAGCAGGTTGCAGCACTACGCCAGGCTCTCAGCACCTCGTCCCAGAGTGATGACGCAAGGTCACCTGCGTTGTCCGCGGTAAAGAAGGCGTAAAACAGACTCTGCAAAAGATGATGCCTCATGATGATGTGGAGGCTTATTTAGCCATATTTGAAAGACTGGCAGAGAAGGAGAATCTGCCACCATCCGAATGGGCCATGGTGGTCGCACCTAATCTGACTGGGGAACCTCAAAATGCCTATTTTGACCTTAGCGAGCAGGACAGCAGAGACTATGCCAAGTTGAAAGTGGAGATTCTTGCCCGCCTGGGTGTTACGATTGCAGTCCGTGCCAGGAGAGTCCATAACTGGAGATACAGTGGGGACAAGCCTGCTCGCTCACAAATGTACAATCTAATTTATTTAATGAAGAAGTGGCTGGAGCCTGACGTCAGCACCCCTGCCCAAATGATCGAGAAGGTAGTGGTGGACCAGTACATCTGGGCCATTTCTCCTGAGGTGCAGCTCTGGGTCGGACAGGGAGACCCCAAAGACACCAATCATCTGGTCAGCCTGATAGAGAGGTACTCTGCCACCAAAGACTACTTCCGCAACCAGCCGTCTGAGCGGTCATCATTTCGGAGTACCAGGCCTCCGACATCTCCCGGTAAGAGAGTTCCAGCTGTTGGGGCCAGGGGGGCTGCTGATAGTCTGGTTCAGGCCCGAGGGGACATGTGTAAGGCAAGGGCCGATGCTTCCCTGTAGGGAGTTCCCAGGCCTAGAAAGGTCTCCACGTTTGAACCACCAGACCTGAGACAGTGTTGGAGATGCCCTGAAAGGGGTCTTATTTCAGCCAACTGTCCTCTAGTGGGGGAACCTATGGACTGTGATGCTGGAAGGTCTCTCTCTCTCCTTGCGGAACCAGTGTGCGTGGCCACCCCAACCGAGGAGAATGGCCCACAGGTGTCCCAGGTGGTTATAAATGGCTGCCCCGTACAAGCCCTCCTAGACTCAGGGAGTCGAGTGACTCTGATACATGCCAGCCTGCCTGATAGGGACTTCATCCCCGATAAACACCTGAGCGTGGTGTGCATCCATGGAGACACCAAAGTCTACCCGGTAACTTCCGTGGACTTCGTCACAAAACTCGGGGGATCTCATATGAAGTGGGGGTAGTGAAGAACCTGATGCACCCAGTCATATTGGGTCGTGACTTTCCCCTGTTTTTGGATCTTTGGGGAAAAACGGTTCTACCGGACAGTGTGATGAAGCTCCTACTGAGGTTGCGCGGTCCATAGGGGCGGAACACAATGCTAGTGTGTTGTTGAATGATAATGATGATGATAATGATGAATTTCCATTTCAAGTGATGTTGGGGGAGGGGGATAATGGTTCTCTGGAACAGAATGTCCCTGACCTACCTGTGTCCCGTGGCAATTTTGGGAGTGAGCAATTGCAAGACCCCACTCTTAAATATGCCAGGGAAAATATAACTGTTCTGAATGAGATCCCACAAGAGCCCGGCTCTGATGAAAGATTTCCCCATTTTGCCATGAACAATGACCTGCTATATAGGGTCACTAAGGTAAAGGGAGAGGCTGTGAGTCAGCTCCTGGTACCTAAGCCATATAGAAGTAGGGTGCTAGGTTTTTCACATAACCATGTGCTTGGTGGGCACCTGGGGATGGACAAGACCCAGGTAAGAATCCTCCAGAGGTTTTACTGGCCAGGGGTTTATCGAGATGTGGAGGAATATTGCAAAACCTGCCCCCCGTGTCAGATAAATGCTCCGGTTTCTCACTTCCGCAGTCCACTAGTCCCGCTGCCGGTTATAGAGATACCATTTGAAAGGGTAGCGATGGACTTGGTAGGTCCTATTGTGAAATCAGCCAGGGGGACCAATACATACTAGTGGTACTTGATTATGCAACCCGGTACCCCGAAGCTGTCCCTTTAAGAAATATGGAGTCCAAAAATATTGCACGGGAACTCTTTCATATGTTTTCCAGGACAGGAATCCCTAAAGAGATCCTCACGGACCAAGGCACACCTTTTATGTCCAAGGTGATGAAGGAGCTGTGTAAGTTGCTTAAAATCTCGCACATTCGAACATCCGTGTATCACCCACAGACGGATGGGCTGGTTGAACTTTTTAATAAAACGTTAAAACATATGTTAAAGAAAGCAGTGGAGAAAGATGGTCGGGATTGGGACAAACCCTGTTACCCTACTTAATGTTTTCGGTCAGAGAGGTGCCCCAAGCCTCTACGGGGTTTTCTCCCTTTGAGTTGGTATATGGTCGGCACCCACGGGGCTTGCTAGACATAGCCAAGGAAGTATGGGAGACCGAGGCAACCCCATACAAGAGTGTTATAGAGCATATTGCCCAGATGCAAGATAGAATCGCTAAGATTATGCCATTGGTTAAGGATCATCTGCAGAGAGCCCAAGAAGCTCAAAGCAGGATACATAATCGGTCAGCAAAAATTAGGACTTTCAACCCCGGGGATCGAGTACTAATCCTAATTCCCATGGTAGAAAGTAAGTTTTTGGCCAAGTGGCATGGCCCATACGAGATAGTACAGAAAGTGAGCGAGGTCACCTACAAAGTACACCAACCCGGGAGACGGAAGCCCTACCAGGTCTATCATATCAACCTGATCAAGCCGTGGAGGGACAGAGAGTCATTATAGGCCTCGGGTGAAGTAGAGAAAGGGTTAAAACTACCTCTACCTCCTGTGATAATTGGTGAGACATTGTCCGTACACCAATAACAGGAAGTACGGGAGTTTCTGCAGAAAAATAAGCAGAGGTTTTCAGACTTGCCCGGCCGGACTTCTCTAGTGAAGCACCATATCGAGACCGAGCCCGGTACTAAGGTCAAGCTGAAGCCGTACAGGATACCGGAAGCCCGCAGAGAGATAGTCTCTACTGAGATCAAACGGATGCTAGCCCTCGGCATCATTGAGGAGGCCCAAAGCGAGTGGTGTAGCCCGATTGTCCTGATCCCAAAACCTAATGGAACCTGGAGGTTTTGCAATGACTTTAGAAAGTTGAACAACGTGTCAAAGTTTGACGCATACCCAATGCCACGGGTAGACGAGCTAATCGAGAGATTAGGGGGCGCCCGTTATATTTCAACCCTCGATCTGACAAAAGGGTACTGGCAGATACCCCTGTCTGATGAGGCAAAAGAAAAAACGGCCTTTGCAACCCCTGACGGCTTGTTTCAGTATCTTGTGATGCCATTCGGGTTGCATGGAGCCCCGGCTACCTTTCAGAGGCTTATGGACCTGATCCTGCGCCCGCATCAAGCCTATGCGGCTACCTACCTGGATGATGTGGTAATTTTCAGTTCCGATTGGAAGAGCCACCTCGCTAAGGTGCAGGCCAACTTAGACTCGATAGGCGGAGCTGGGCTGAACATAAACCCAGAGAAATGTGCCATTGGCCTAGAAGAGGCCAAGTACCTGGGCTACGTCATTGGCAGGGGGTTGAGGCGATTCAGAACTGGCCTACACCCCTCACAAAACGACAGATCAAAGCGTTTCTGGGCATCACTGGGTACTATCGCAGATTTGTACAAAATTATGCCTCCATTGCTGCCCCATTGACCGACCTGACAAAGGGTGGAAAGTCAAAAATGGTAGAATGGAATCCAGAGGCAGGAAAAGCATTTCAGTCTTTGAAAAAGGCTTTATGTCAAAGCCCAGTTCTGGTCACACCTAATTTCAGCGAGGAGTTTCTTGTTCAAACTGATGCCTCTAATGTGGGGTTAGGGGCGATATTGTCGCAGGTCGTGAAGGGTGAAGAGCACCCGGACATGTATCTGAGTCAGAAACTGACACCGGCTGAACAAAATTATGCCATTCTGGAGTGAGAGTGCCTCGCAATCAAATGGGCACTGGACTCGCTACGTTATTACCTCTTGGGCAGGAAATTTAAATTGCAGTCAGACCATGCTCCTCTGGCATGGATGCAGCAGAACAAGGAAAGGAATGCCAGGGTGACAAGGTGGTTCCTTTCGCTTCAAGAATTCAATTTCTCGGTAGAGCATAGGCCTGGGAAGTTACAGGGTAATGCCGATGCCTTGTCCAGAGTTCACTGTCTCTTTGGAGTTGTTGACCAGCCCTCCGGTCTGGAGAAGAGGAGAAGCCAAGCGCTGGTAACTAGATAAAATGTGTTGTTTTGGCCAGGCTGCTAGAGCCTAGACCACGGTAGTGAGGTAACTGACTGTGTTTAGCTAGCAGCCTGCCAGGCTTAGGATTTTGGTTTATGGTTTTGTTTTATGTTTATTGCTGTGGACTTTCAATAAAACTGGTTGCGGCCAGTTTATACCAGTACTGCTGTCTGTGATTGAACTTTTCTATGCCACTCCGTCTACCCGAGACGGTGATCACAGAGCTATATACCCCCTGAACTGGTTGCAATATATATATATATATATATATATATATGTATTCTATGTGTGTATATGTATTCTTTCTATTCTTTATTAAACCTGTCAGTGTGATTTTACAGTATAGCCAGGGATGAATTGCCGGCTTTTCTAAAGGACACCGGTGCGATTTTTCTCGCAAGTCACACGTGTGGTTTCTTGCATCTCGTACTAATTGGCAGGTGCTTTGTTGGGATTCTTTTTTACAGTATTCACTGTGTGCTATAAATTAGGTAAAATTTTGTGCAGGTTGATACCATGAAATTTATGTCTATTATTATGTTTTACTAAAAATGTTTTAAAAAACGTGATTTTGTGACAAGATATTCTGGGAATCACCACTTTTTTTTTATCGAACATTATTGGAGCTGTGTGATGACTTTTTTATTGTTTTGACATGAGTACTTACTGTTGCCATTTTGGATTTATGTGACTTTTCATTTATTTTTATTATTTCTTGTACATGCAACTTCTTGATTGCTTCTCATTCTAATTTGGTGATATTAAAACTCCTGTTGGCCCCATTGTCTTATGAGCACTTTCTGTACGGAGTCGCTGTCTCCCCAGTCACTATTGTGCAGGTTACAACGTGTTGCACCAGTGTAACTGCGCTGCAAGAATCAATGGCTGCCCCACTTGTGATTCTAAGGAAAAGAGAGCAGCATGCAGTGATCCGTTCTTTGTGGTCTGAGGGTGTCTGGTGCCAATGTTTATCGAAGTCTTTGTGCACAGTATGGAAAAAGTGTTTTGTCATGAAGAAGTGTGAATGGATAGAGCAGTTAAAGGAAGGTCGCACAAGTGTTGGCCATCAGGAAGTCGCTGAATGCTCGTCCACGACTAATGACAACATTGAGCGGAAACTAATTATTTTGCATAGATGTGTAAGAATATGTCTGGGACAAACATGCTCTTCTCCCCACACTACTAAAATGGGTGCACTTTTTGTGTATTTCAAGTGCATAGAGTTTCACGAGCACCAATGTGAGTGGTTTATGTGTAATAATGTGAATGGCATAGAATGTACAGTTTTATAGTATGTTATATGTATTTAATATGTGGATGACTCAAATGTATTTTGATAAAGATGTAAAGTGATATTGAGTATAGGGACAGTATAAGGATAGGAAATTAGGACATAGGTATAGGAATAAGATAAAGTGATAGATGTAGATAGTAATGGAGAAGTGCAGTGAAAGACACAATAGGATCAGGAAGTAGTTATGTATAGCATAGGAACAGTTAAAGTATTCAGGAACAGCCCCATTACAGGAGGGACAGGAGTAGTTAAAAGAGTAAGAACTTCCTGGTTTTAGCCAGATGGAGATAAGATGAGAGATTAGATGGAAAGATTGTTTAGGCCAGGGGGCTGAGAAGCATGGGAAAGTACGAACTTAGGGCAGCATGCGGACGGCCACGACTTACTTCAGCAAGCCTTCTCTGGATGTCCGGGACCTACTGCCCAAATTAGGTACTGTGACACTAGTCACTTCTCACGGCCAAGCCGTGAGACAGAGTGGTCAAGGAGTCCAAGGTCAGAAGCCATGAGGGTACATCATAAACAGAAGAAAGAGACAAAAGCGTAGTCAGGTAACATTCCGAGGTCAGAGTACTGGGAGGATAATGGATCAAAGCTGAAGGGGTTAAACAGATGGATGGTCAGAACGAAGTCCAAGGTCAGGCATCAGATCAAGCATACAGAACTCAAGGCACAGGAGAGCACAGCACAAATCTCACAAAATGAATGTATGTCTGGCCTTGTTCTGGGAAACTCAGCTCAGTTAAGAAGCGTTCCATTAACTGGAATAATGAACACATGAGACAGCCGACGCCTCACAGTCTCAGATTGGATATTCAGCTGTCAATCAACACACTTGTAAGCAGGTTGCGGGATGCAGTGACAAACAGAAGACAGAGCAAGTGTTAACAAATTTAACGGTTTAATTTAACAAGGAATTGACTCCTCGCAGGGAGATAAGCGGTTAAAGAGAAATTGAGAAGAACAATAGATGCAGAATAATAAGTCTTTTTACTTATCGTGTCCTTTATGCTCCTCCACGGCAGATGATCCCACAGGGAGTCGCAGTACCGGCAACGGATGAAGAGATGTCCACAGGGATGTCCTTTGCAAGACGATATGTCTTCTGGTGGAAGCGGTCGGTCTCCGGTACCTTCCGCTGAGCCCCTAGTTCAGTGATGGCTAACCTTGGCACTCCAGCTGTTGTAAAACTACAACTCCCAGCATGCCCTTGCAACCTGCAGCAGTTAAGGCATGCTGGGAGTTGTAGTTCTCCAACAGCTGGCGTGCCAAGGTTCGCCATCACTGCCCTAGTTCATGAGCTACTGTGGCAGAAGCAGACAAGGCCCCAGTTCTTTTCAAGTTCAACTTGTGCCGGTCAATATTCACTGGCAAGGAAAACCGCAGGCGTCCCGGTTCTGAACGTGTGCTGTATTTACAATCACGGAGCGCACGGCACCTTGATTTCTGGCAGATGCAGAGCACCCGGCACCTGGGTCCCTCACAGTCACTTTGGTGGTGGTGGGAGTCGGCAAGCGCAGATTGTCACAGTGCTGGTGCTCGGGGGACGGAGCATGCTGCTCAGCCTGCCGGACACTGCTGGTTCGCACCCAAACTGCCTGTTTCTGCGTGCGCTGCTGCTTAGCCCCGCCCTGTTCTTAAGGGTCAAAAGATTTGTCCGGTCCGTTTTTCTTTCCCCCGGACAACAGAGGCGACAACACCAACAGTTCCGGACCCGGCACAGGAGAGGTACCCGCAGACCAGTCTTCTTCTTTACATTGACAGCTCAGCATGCCCCTGTACCTGATTGGATGGCCAAGCAGTCAATCAAATTATTGACAGCTTCAGCACACCCCTATACCAGATTGGACGGCCGAGCTGTCAGTAACCGCATCCCAGACACACTGAGGGGTGGAACCGTGACAGGTACTGCAGAGAGTGCTTCGTTCACCTTCCAGGAAAGTAAACCATTTCAGAAAGGCAGGTCGGAACCCATGAGAGTTGCGGAGCCAGACAGTGAATTCCAGTGGCCAGTGGTGCCAGACTAGAAAGGGATGGCTCAGGCTGAAAAAGACATGACTGTAACATCATACTGTGCTGTGACAAGCATGGAGTTTAGACTGTTCAGTAAATTTTATTTGTTTCAAAAGGATCAAGTATCTCCTATTCACTGTATGGTTGATCCTGGATCCAGAATTGAGGAGTCAGCAAAGGCTTTAAGCCAAACCATGAGAGTTATCATGTACACACACCACAAATTAAACAGCACATTATTTACTTGTAGGGTGCCAGAGTGCGGGAACACGTCAGCCTCTCGCTCATGACTTCTGTCCTGCGCACCTTATAGATGAGTGACAGTAAATTACGTCCACTAATAGAAACACTTTGAGGACAAAAAATTACATCTGATGAAGAGTTAAAGACAGTGGTATATTTGTGGCTCGTAGCCTAAAAAAAAAAAAAAACGAATGAGGAACACAGAAGATTATTGACAGAAATACATGCAGCCGCACGCTCCGTTCCGAGTGCCGGCGCAGTGCCTGGTGTTAATGCGAGAGACTCGTGCGAGTTTCTCACATCACACTCACAAGTGTGACACCGGCCTTGCGAAGTGTATTGATAATCAGGGAGATTATGTCTAAAAATGATGCATTTGTCTTTTCTGAAAGTTGATTAAAATAAATTGACTGACAGAGTGTGAATATTTTTTAGCTCACCCTCATAATGTGCTTCAGTGTAACTGTACTAACATTGTGTTATGCCAGTGTAAAACCAACAGAAGTGCGGTAGTAGCAGATTTGGTGCTTTTATTAAGCCTCTGGTTCCTACGGAGATGTATCGGCACTCTGCAATCCCCTCTTTTGTGTAATCACTTAGATGCCTTTGTTTTCTATTAACCGTGGCAGCTTTTCAATTTTGCCTTGTGACGTGGTCCCCATCATGCTGGAAAAGCATTGTTCATCAACAAATTACTACGGGACTAGCCCGAAATGAGCATTACTGATGACGCTTTATACCTGGGAGGGTGCAGAGGCTACGTCAATGATCGCAGCCTCTTTACCCATTTCGGTAGAGTAACCCAGCATGCACTGGTACTCTCAAACAAAGCATCATCAAAAAAGGAAGTAGTTAAAAAAATAGAAAAGCAGTCAGATAGTGTGGTTAGGGAAGGATAGGTAATTTTTAATTTAAGTATATTAGAAAAAATTTTAGATTGTGGCATTAAATAATCATTTAGGATGAAAATTATTTTGCATGTTGAGAGAGAGAAAATCTTATCAGTGCATTAACTAAAATATTCGGATGCTCGTTAATCAAACCAAGCAATTCCTAATGCTCGGGTGCTCACTTCGAGTAACGAGTATAATGGGAGTCAATGGGAAATCCGAGCATTTGCCCTGCAGACCCTAGATGGAGGTCTGGGTGCAGTGCACATGTTGAAATGGATGAAAAAAGTGCTGAATGGAAGAACAGCATGAATCCAGAAAACTTTTCAACTATTTTTTGAAGTGTTATATACTCCCATAATGTAACAAGAACCATGTTACAGTGTATGGATGAATCATTTAATCCATAAAAAAAAATTCCAAGGGTTTTTTCAAATATTATATAGCACTGTAATGTAACAAGAACCGCGTTAGAGTGTATAGAGATGACGCGCACAACATGGTACCAGGGCTATGGGGTACTCGGCACCGAGCCCATGGAAGTCTATGGGGAATGTCACTGGCAGCAGAGCTCGGTCCGTGGCCCTGGGCGTCATACAATGGGGGATATTTACAGGGGATTTTAGTAATAGTTCGTGACGCCACCTGTGGTTTCTGATCAATAAGACCAGCGCTGCTGAATGAATCTTCTGAGGGGATGTTACAGGCAGCCAGATGTTAAGTCCCCCACAGGCGGGACTGGTCCCTCGAAGTCTTTGGTGATGCAGGGTGCAGATAATAAGTCAGTCACACACAAGTTGTTCTCTTTCCATACCTTTACTGATGAAGGTTGCAGGTATGTCCCGGGAAGCTGGTCAGGGTGGAGTATGTACATCCAGGTAATCGCCAAGCAGGTTTAAGGCCTCCTTTCTCCTTTTATGTGTATGAGCTGTAACCTGCGTGAAGTCAGGTTTAACTCTAAGTATAGCAACTCCGCCCGGTCGACATTGTGGTAGAGCCTTTTCTGTCTCTGGTACTCAGATGTTGGCAAGAACGAAGTCCTCCTATGCAGTGCACTGCTAAAAGTCCTTGTTCTCTCTGACTCAAGTTACGTATCAACACTTAGGGCTACCCTCTGCGACTTGAAGTCCAGCAGGGATTCCGGTTTTCTATCACTAGCCGTGAAGTACTAGCAATGCTTCGGACCCGGTGTCCGGTTAAGTCGAGTGAAGGTGATCTGTCACCGAAGTCACTCCTTCCTTGGTCACCACTCGCCCGTCGCCCTGCTTTCAGACCCTTAACATAAGCACAGGGTAGCAGTAGGTGTAGTAGTCCTTAGCTTCCTTCCTTACTTCCAAAGCTCGCTGACTGATTCTCAGTTTACTCGATGTTCTGCCAACTGTAGTCCCCTTCCTTCTGCTCCTTCAAAGACTCTGTCCAGAGCAGCTCTCAGGACGTTTCGTCAGACTGAATACACGCTTGCTCCGAGAGTCATTTTCCACATTCGCTGGGAACTAACAGTCTGGATGTTCTCAAGATATCAGCTTGCAATCTTTCCTCCTCCGTCTCCGACTAGGACAACAACTAACTAATCTGCTACGTCTCACACTTTCAAATTCAGCTCTGACTAGACTGGAGTGATTTCCATGTATATCACTCGTACTAGACTCCACTAGCAGACAAAGCAAACACTGAGCTAAACTCCTCTCCTCTGGTGTCCTGAGGAGATATGAGGCAAAGTGAAACTAAACTTGTTTTTATATGCCTAACACAGCTCCCTCTAGTGTAAATCTAAGGAAGTGTGAAGTGTGAGTTGTGAATGAATATCAGGTTTTGCAATTACCTTTTAGTACATACTCCTGGGAACATGTGTAACAAGCGCAGCTGGGCCACACAGATGAATCACTGAATCCATAAAAACTTTTGTAAGGATTTATTCAAGTTTAATATAGCACAGTAATGTAACAAGAATTGAGTTACAGAGTATGGATGAATCAATGAATCCATAAAAAGTTTTGAAATTATTTTTTCAAGTTTAATATAGCAACGTAATGTAACAAGAACCGCGTTAGAATGTATGGATGAATAATTGCATCAATAAAAAAAAGTTTTGAAGTTTTTTTTTCACTTTTATATACCCCCGTAATGTAACAAGAACTCTGGGTTAGGCCTCATTCACACATCAGTATTTTTGATCAGTATTTCATCAGTATTTGTATGCCAAAACCAGGAGTGTCTCCAAAACACAGAACAGGTGTCAGTCTTTCAATTATAGTTTTTCTCTGTAAGGTCCACTCCTGGTTTTGGCATGCAAACACTGATGAAAAATACTGACCAAATACTGACGTGTGAATGAGGCCTTAGAGAGTTTGGATGAATCATTGAATCCATAAAAAGTTGTGGAAGGGTTTTTCCAAGTTTTACATAACACCTTCATGTAACAAGAACTGTGTTACAGTGTATGGATGAATCCAGGATTCAAGAAAAAGATTTGGAAGGTTTTTTAAAAAAAATATTTATAGACCACTGCAATGTAACAAGAACAGTGTTACAGTGTATGTATGAATCATTGCATCTATTAAAAAAAGGATTTTTTTGAGTTTTATATACCACTCAAATGTAACAGAAAGCACTTAATACTCTATGGATGAGTAATTGAATCCAGACAATTTTTTTATGCTTTATTGGAGTGTTATATAACACAGAAATGTACCACAAGTCACATAATACTGTATGAGTGACAATATAGTACATTTTTTCAACAAAAAAAACAAATCTGGTCACGTGCAGCTGCTATATATTTTGCAATGGACTGTGAAGCTCTTTGCTTTACCTATAGCCTTTATTCTACCACTCTCCCTGCAACAGTCCCTAGGCTAAATGCAGAATGTATCTGATACACACAACAAAGCACTGGATTAGCCCTTAAAAGGACTATTAGTATGATGGTTCACAATCATCACCAGTATCAATGCTAGAGGACTCTGATAAGTTCTACTGTGCACACAAAGGCCTGGACAAACACTCTCTCCCTCCAATACGAACTGTCACTGAGCTGTGCGATGGTGTCAGTGTGCCGAGTGCAGAGGTGCCTGTCCTTTTATAACCTCTAATAAGTTAATGCGGTCAGCAAATCACAGTAATGTCCCTTCCAAGATGGCTACGGCATTACAGTGACTAGCAGGCAATCCATGCATGTTTACTGGCTGTGTAACACGTGCCAAACATGCAGGGTGGGGATTCGAGCATTACATCTGAGCACAAGACAATGCTCGTCAAGTGCCAAGCACATCCGAACGCCCAGATACTCGAATGATATCCAAGTATCACCAAGCACGTTGGCTCATCCATAGAAACAGTCTCCGGAGTAGCATAAGTGGCTAAATCGCATAGGTACTCTTACTGAAGGCAGAAGCTCAAGAGGACTCAACAGAATAGCTGCACAGATGATATTAGGGCAGCCCAAAGATTCTCCTGCTGGTTGGTGGCCCTAATTAGTGTCTGACTGGCCCAGTAGAGCACCGGCCCTCCCCTTTGCTTCTGTATGTTTGGAATAGAGACACTTTGGCTGAAGTCTGGAGCATCATCTCTAGAATGCGTGACGTCTGAAATATACACTATCACATAACCCAGGCCATTTAGGCCCTTGTGCACATCATATGGAGGAACTCAAATAAATAACTTTTACAAGTTTATTTCAAAATTGCAAAATAAAATATGAAAAATCCACTAAAGTAATTTTGCAGAAAATAGCAAAAAAAAGTAAGCTACCCAGGCCTAAAAGGGTGGTGGGAGATGGAGTTGTGGCACCCCAGGAGTTCGCTTGCCACAATGGCCTTGCCTCCCTCCAGGGGGGAGTGATGTCATGCCTGGAAGCAAAGAGGGGATCCCCTTAACAGGTAGTTTCAGCATACAACACAGTTGTTGCTCCAGGCCAGCAGGGGGAGATCTAACCCGACTTGAGGAGAGCTGGACTCTGTGGTCAGAAGCAGATAGTAGTTAATTGATGCCTGAGCAAGGTTGAGACAGGACGTGTGGAGAGGAGCTGGGGGACAGGAGCTATAGCTGAGCTCACCCCCAGGCTTGAGCGCCAGAGGCCGGGCCCCGGAGCCCGAGACTGTGTGGGTTCTAAAGCCCCAGCAGCAGAATCCGGAGGGCAGAAGACCACAGATCCTCTGTCCCCAACTAATACTCGATAACACAGCAGCACGTGTGAGCCAGAGATGCCAGATATGAGTGATCCCTGAAGCAGGCTACAGTTGCCTGTCATGCGAGTGGAGTTCTACCTAAGTAGCAGACAGGGAGAGGAACTTGAATAGAGTTTACAGCAGCAAGTACCTCAGAGAATAGCGCCAGAAAGGAGGCCTCACCACCCACCTGAATAAGGAGATTCACAAATTGCTTTCAGGCTGATTGACTCCAGAACCATCTGTAACCTGAGTCCCGAACTGTACCTGCACAGCTCAGTAAAAGGTAAAGGAAACTACACTCTGTTGTGTCTTATGAATCTTTCCTGCGTCACCTGCCCTGCACCACACTTTCTACCAACATCTCTTCTAGCATCCTAACTGCCCTGGGACATAGCTCTGCCTGTGGAGGGCTGAACCAACTCTGCTGCATTAACAACTGTCCCAGTGGACTGAATCTGCAGCGTCGGCTAACATCTTTATTGCCGAGTACCACAGGTGGCGTCACGAACACTTTATTACAAACTCTTTATTTTTCCTCTTTTTCATCGTCATCCTCTTTTATTGAACGCATGGGTGGACAAACTGCTGGTTCAACTGGTGCGACTGCACCAGGGCCCAGAGGCTCCAGGGGGCCCCTGCAGGGCAGCTAATAATGAGGGCAAACTGGCTGGTTTGTCCCGTTCTGAGACTCCGGGTGCCCCTGGCCAGATTGCCGTCATGTGCGGCGGGCAGGGAGAGATCCCAGCAGCTCCACTGCCTGCAAGAGAAAATAGCAAGAGCGGAGCTGCAAGGATCCGTCTTGCTTCCTACCCGATGCCGGCACTTCCTGTCTCTGACACAGAGAGCAGCGCCGCTGGATGACATCATCATTCAGCAGCTGAATGTGCTAGAGCAAGGAAGCGCAGGCGCCGGTGATGCTGCGGCTGCGGACAGGTGAGAGGTGCTGTGTGTGTGGGTTTTATATTTATGTGTGTAGAGATGAGTGGTGGTGTGTGCGTGCTTGCATGCGTAGCGCTGAAGGGGAATATGCAGAGAGGTCAATGGTGCTGTGTGTGTCTGTGTGTGTTTAGGTGGAGGAGAGGGGAATGATGAGGGTGATGGGGAGAAGGCAAAGATGGGGTGATGGGGAAAAGGCAATGATGGGGTGATGGGAAAAAGGCAATGATGGGGTGATGGAGAAGGCAATGATGGGGTGATAGAGAAGGCAATGATGGGAGTGATGAGGTGAAGGCAATGATGGGAGTGATGGGGAGAAGTCAATGATGGGGTGATGGGGAGAAGGCAATGATGGGAATGATAGGGAGAAGGCAATGATGAGGTGATGGAGAAGGCAATGATGGGAGTGACGGGGAGAAGGCAATGATGAGGGTGATGGGGAGAAGGCAATGATGGAAGTGATGGGGAGAAGGCAATGATGGGATGATGGGGAGAAGGCAATGATGGGGTGATGGGGAGAAGGCAATGATGGGGGTGATGGGGAGAAGGCAATTATAGGGTGATGGAGAAGGCAATGATGGGGTGATGGGGAGAAGGTAATGATGGGGGTGATGGGGAGAAGGCAATGATGGGGGTGATGGGGAGAAGGCAATGATGGGGTGATGGAGAAGGCAATGATGGGGTGGTAGGGGAGAAGGCAATGATGGAGGTGGTGGAATGGGCAATGATGGGGTGGTGGGGAAAAAGAAATGATGATGGGTGATGTGGGAGAATGCAATGATGGTGGTGGTGGAAAGGGCAATAATGGGGTGGTGGAGAAGGAAATGATGGAGGTGGTGGAATGGGCAATGATAGGGTGGGGAGAGGACAACAATGGGATGTGGGGAGAGGAGGACAATGAGGGGTGTGGGGGATTGGGATGGGAAGAAGGGGGACTTATAATGGACTTAGGAACAGGGGGAGGTGGAGGAAAACATTATAAATTATAATGTCTAACACAGTCCCTTAGTATATAGTGTACTCACTTATTACGTCTAACACAGTCTCTTAGTATATAGTGTACTCACTTACTATGTCTAACACAGTCCATTAGTATATAGTGTACGCACTTATTATGTATAACACAGTCCCTTAGCATATAGTGTGCTCACTAATTCTGCATAACACCATCCTTAGATACCTAGTTTCCTCTTTTATAATGTATAACACCGTCCCTTATTACATATCATCCTCTCTAGTTACATATGGTGCCGTCCCTTTTTATATAGCTTCCTCTGCTGTTATGTATAGTGCTGTCTCTTAGATAGTGTATTCTTGTTAATTTTGTTATTCACAACGCCCTCTTTTATTACATAGCCCCCTCTCTTTTTAGATATAAAATGACTGCTGATCGAGGAGCCGGAGACCAGATTACCAGTCCATCAGCCCCTCCATTACAAAAGGAAGCTTTCGCATGCTTCATCAGCCATCATTGCATTATACAGCTAACAAGACAGGACGGTATGTAATAAAAAACAGGGTTCTATATATATAATCAAATATGTAAGGGACGGTACTGTACATAACAAGAGAGGGCACTGTAAAAGGGACAGCAATAAACATAATAAAGGAGACTATGTAATATATATACATGTATGTGTGTGTGACTATTATATATATATACTGTATATGTAGCTTTGTCGCCATAAAAGGAAGGGAGCCCAGACACATTTCTTGCACAGGGGTCCCAAGCTGTCAGTGTCCGACCCTGATTGGACGCCCAGGGCCACGGACCGGGTCACTGCTGCCGAGACACTGCCCCTTTAAGAAGCGGCCTGGTACCGAGTATCCCCACTGCCCAGGTGGGGCGCTCCAACTTGGCGTCACAAACAGGATCCGAACCTCGGCATAGCCGGGTACTGTGTGCCATAGACGTTGTTGAATTGTGACATTGCTGCCATTACTGCGCCACACGCAGGCATTGTATGCGGAGCCTGAGAGAGAGCGTGAAAAGAGAAGTGCTGCGGGCATGGAGACAGCAGCTGGCAGAAAACAGGGAGCTGAGGCCTGGAATCCCAGCGCACACCGCTCATCCTGCCGACAGAGCAACAGCCTGGTAAGCCAGTGGAAACTCAGAGTCTAGCTAAGAGTCACTAGAGGGGGGAGAGAATGTGTAACGCAGCCCCCATAGCACAGCAGAACGCCGCAAGATCTGGTGACCGCTGGCTACCGCAATACTCAGGGGAGTCGCATATCCTGAGCGACTTCAAGGAGAGACTGTGCAGTCTATTTGAAGTGTACCCCCTGTCTGAAAGCCAAAAAGTAAACATTCTCATTGGACAGTTAACTGGTGCAGCCCAAAGAGAAGTAAAGTCCTGGCAGGGCACTGATAAAGAGACTGTTATGCAAGTTCTGGCTAAGCTGAGGAGCACCTTTGACACCCGCACTGCAGCAGAAATAAAAATGAGGTTCTTTGGGTGCAAACAAACAGTATACTGGACTATGCCCTTAACCTTCAGGAGGCACTGCGGGATGTAAAGCAGATTGACCCAGACAGCGTGCAGGATAGAAACAGATTGTTAAAAGAACAATTTATTGAGGGACCCACAGGCACCCACAGGACACAGCTGCGCATCATGGCCCTACAAAATCCTGACCTGAACTTTGCAGACTTTAAAGATAGGGCTATCTGGGTGTTGCATGAACCAAATGTCAGCCATCCAGTGCCCCTAGGCACCCAGCAATTACATACCACCAAGAGGCGGTATCCTTCCCTCAGCCCCCTGTTGAGGCCGACGCACAGACCCTGGATAATGATCCATCTGCAGAACTATGTCTTCAGGTCCTTGAGCTGACCAAAAGTGTGGCTGCACTAGCCAAAACCGTGCAGTCCATGCAAGTGCCCCTGAAGGAGAAGATCCAGTTGGTTTCCAGTCCAGATGATGTCCCGTGGCGACAGCGGAAGAGGATCCCACCGATCAAAGGGGGAGACAACAATCACTACGACCAGGATGGATGACCCATTTGCCATCACTGCAGCAAAGCGGGGCACATCTGCCATTTAAGCGAGCAACCCTGGGGCAGAGGGCCAACCCCCAGGAGTAGGACGACCAGGCCCACAGAACTGGCGAGCCAAGTACGTCGGAGGATCAGAGGACGACCGGTCCTCATAGTTGTGATTGACGGCATCCCAATGAATGCTTTACTGGACACCGGCTCTTAGGTGACGACTATGCCATATATTGTTTACAAACGGTACTGGGCTGACTCTGATATTACTTGCAGCCCAGATGATGAGCTGACAGTAGTCGCTAGCAATGGTCAGCCTTTGCACAGGTGGGGTATAAGGAGCTGACCATTAAGGTGGGGCGAGTAGAATTAAAAGTCCAAGGTCTGATAATTGTAGACATTGATTGATGAGAATATAACACAATAATGACCTTAGGTACTAATGTGATATAAAATTGTCTTGCCAAGGTTATTGTTTTGTTGCAACAGGTAGCCAAAACTGCTGTTTCAGTGAGCAATGGGTCCTGCAAAAGGAGAGCAAGGCCCTGATGCAAAGACAACAGGTAGAGCTATCTGGCGGAGAAGTCGGCAGTGTCAGAGTGAGTGATTCATTCCCCATTGCAATACCCCCAAGGAGTGAAATGTTAATTTGGTGTCAGGCAGCCATAGGCCTCAGTGGAAGAGATTACCAAGCCCTGGTAGAACCAGTGTACTCTGATAGTAGGCCCACTGTCCTGACAGCCAGACGGGTAGTCGATGTCCGCAAGGGGAGGGTGCCAGTATCCATCTTAAATTGTGGGGAGGAGGCCAAACTACCTCGGTATGCCACCGTTGCTAAGCTGTTCACTGTCAATCACAATGCAATTCAGACAGCAGAACCCTTGGTATCATCTGACCAGGCGGAAGACAATGGCTCTGCAAAACAGCTGGAGGATTGGTGTCAGCAGCTGCACATAGGCACTGACTCCACCCTTGGACACCAAAAGAATGGGGTTTACCGAGTAGTTCAAGAGTTTGAAAGGGTATTCAGCAAACACCCTTTAGACTTTGGGCAGGTCAAAGGGGTCCAACATCATATCCCCACTGGAAATCATCCGCCCATTAAGGAGAGGTAACCCCTAGCTCACTACCAATGTGCCAAGAGCATGTTACGGGAGATGAAGGAGGCTGGGGTGATCAGAGACAGTTGTAGCCCCTTGACAGCTCTGCTAGTCCTCGTTAGAAAGAAAGATGGTACAATGAAGATGTGTGTTGACTACAGGCGAATTAACAGCATTACATACAAGGGCACATATCCATTAGCTAGGATAGAGGAATCACTAGCTGCACTGAGAACCGCTATTTCTCTACCTTAGATCTCACCAGTTGGTATTGGCAGGTTCCCATGGCAGAGGCAGAAAAAGAGAAGGCCGCCTTCACAACACCATTAGGCCTCTCAGAATTCAACTACATGCCGTTCGGGTTTTGCAACGCGCCAGGAACATTCGAGGGGTTGATGGAGTGCTGCTTCGGACACAAGAACTTCGAAACAGTTCTGTTGTACCTAGATGACGTCATTGTCTTCTCCAAGACCTACGAAGACCATTTAGAGCACCTGGCCAAGGTGTTCAAAGCCCTGTCCAACTTTGGCCTGAAAGTGAAACCGTCCAAATGCCACCTCCTGAAGCCCAAGGTGCAGTACCTAGGCTACGTAGTGAGCGCGGAAGGCGTGGCACCAGACCCCGACAAAGTCAGTTATCTGTGACTGGCAGAGGCCCAGCAACATTCATGAAATACGTCAGTTCCTCGGGTTGGTAGGCTACTACCGAAGGTTCATCAAGGACTTCACTGAAATAGCCGCACCCCTGCAAAACTTCCTCGTGGGCCTGCCCAAGAAGGCCAGGAAGAAGAGTCCTACGTTATGTTTGACTGGAATGACGAACTGGAAAGATCCTTCCCTTGGTTGAAGTTGGCTTTCAGGGGGGATGAAGTTCTGGCCTATCCAGAGTATGACCAACCATTCATCCTCTATACTGATGCCAGCAATGTGGGATTGGGAGCAGTACTGTCGCAGGTACAGAAAGGCAAAGAAAGAGTAATCTCCTGCGCCAGCAGGAAGCTTCGTCCCACTGAAAGGAACCCTGACAACTAGAGCTCCTTTAAACTGGAGTTCCTCACCATAGTCTGGGCTGTGACCGAGTGATTCAAACACTGCCTAGCTGCGGCAAAGTTTATCATCTTCACGGACAACAATCCGCTGACTCACTTGGAAATTGCAAAGCTAGGTGCGCTGGAGCAGTGATGGATGGCCCGGCTGTCCAACTGCGAGTTTAAGATTAAGTACCGAGCAGGACATAAGAACACCAATGCTGATGCGCTGTCCAGAATGCCCAACTTACCAGATGGGTAAGAAGATCCGGAAGCAATTATGGCGCTTTACTCGGCTATTCCCACTTGCCCTGTAGCAATGGCAAGCGGGGTAATATTTGTGGGGTTGATGTCACCTTTGTATTGTCAGGTGACATCAATCCCACAAATTAGTAATGGAGAGGCATCTATAAGACACCTATCCATTAGTAATCCTATAGTTATATGGTTATTAAAGACACAGCCAAAATAAAGTATTTTATTTGAAATAAAACAAAACACTTTTACTTATTTATTTAATAACAAACACAGTTATTCTCACCTAACGTCTAATTCCACTGAATCCCTCATCTTCTGTAATATAACAAAAATAAAAAAACAACAATATCCCTCACCTTTCTGATGTTCTATCCCACGCTGTAATCAATGTCTGAGGGATAGACAGTTTTCAACCTGGACGGTGCCAAGATGCGACCGTCCAGGCTGAGAACCACTGGTGACTGAAATTCTGCGAGCGCAGCTTCAGTGTCTAGCGGTGACATCATCGAGGTTACTGCCGGTCACTGAGGCTGCGTTCCCAGCGAAGGTCCTTAGATGTTGATTATATCTTAACCTAAGAATAATAGCGAGCGACGCCAGGCACAAACTATCACATTGGTCTGTTCCTGGGGGGTAGCCAACTCCTTGCAAGTTGCCAAGTCTCCTGGTTCATTAGGCAATGAATTAATAGTAAGGGGGTCGATTTTTGAGGCAACAAGACAATGCTGACTGATACTACTTAACAGCGAGAATAATTTAAAGATGTCTGTCAGAAACCTTCATTACTAATGCTATAATACAGTGTTACAAAAAACAAAAATACTTTATTAAAAAACAAACAAAATCGCTAACCTACACCATCCCCTTTTGATCATTTCATTTTATTAACCAACTAGATCCCATCTTGGTCCACTGTAGTCCACAATATTCAATGTAGTCCAAGTAGTGATAAGAAAAATGAAAGAAATTTCTGATATTTAGTTTCACACTCGTTATCTTAATCTACACAGCGTTGTCCTCCTTTTTGTTGTAGTCTTTAACCTTTCTTATTTCTACAGTAAATGAATAGTGAGCCTTAAAAATGATGTTAAATGGTGGGCCTTGTGTTTTCCAGTCCAACACTGGCCTTAAAGGGCAAAGCTGAAAAGCATTAGTGCGCATGCACCTGTGAACCATGTTCCGATATACAGTGAAATACTTCCGGCACATAGTACTTCCGGTGCATGCGCACTATTGCTTTTCGGCTTTGCCCGCAGTTGGGCATAGCATACTGCGCCCGCGCGGGAGGCAATTTGAATGCGCACGCGCGGGACCTGTACGCGAACAACGCTATTCACAGAACGGAATGTGTATAGCATGCGAGGAGGGGTGGAGAGAGGGACCAGAACCAACGCCCATCGGACCGGACCGAGGATATTTACATACAGTGCAGGAGCAATATAAAAGGTTTTTATGGGGATTCATGGGGAGTCAGGGGGTTTCAAAAGTAGTTGGGGAATGTATAGCTCACATTCTATTAGATGATATTTTTAGTTGATAGGCCAAAAAACTGGTGACAGGTTTCCTTTAACACTCAACCCATCCTATCCATCCCTTCACTGGAGTATATAGGCAGCCTTGTGCAAGAACAATAAATGAACACTTTTTGGTCCAACAGCTCATAATAAAGCACAATTCCACATTTTATATAGGTTTTAGTAGCCCTCGTACCTCTTGGACCCCTATGCAGCTGCACAGGTTACAGCAATGATATGTCCGCCCTTGCATTCCTTCACCGTCACCTTTCAAACACTGTTGTCCATAGGCACCTGCTTACTGTGCTTGTTACCCCAGCCTTCTAAGAAGTATGGGGAGAGCCATTGTATAGGCTTTCAGAATTTCCTTTTACAGAGATAAATTATACATGAAACATCAGAAATGAAACAAATTCTATTTTATTGAATATCATAGATTTCCAACATGAATGAAAAAATCACATTTGCTTCTATAAGGTATGTTAGTTAATATGTCCTAACATTAGCAGCATTTGTCTTTAGTTTAAGAACTATTATGTTACAGTCCAGTGATGTGACTCTGAGTTGTTCTGCCATTGATCTTAGCAGAAGTGTTTTCGGAGCTCTTGGCTACCATTTCCACATGCAGTGATCATGCTTCTCATTGCTTCTGTAGAGATATTCGCTAATGAACCAAAAAAGTCTCCTAGCATTTGATCTCAAAGACCAGCGCTAAACTATAGCAAAGGCTAAACAGTTAATTTTTCATGGTCCGACATACCCTGATCCATGAGCATGCAAATTCAGCACAATAAACCTTGTATTCCTCCACAGTAGGGCAGCCCTCATACACATGTGCCCGTCATTGAGTGTTTTTTGCATCAGCAGAATCTGCTAAGGAAAACAACCAATATATGCGTCAAGTGTAAGTTACCTAACGAGAGAATTCAGATTACAAAATATTGTTTTCTTGCATTAAACAAATAAGGTATGCTTCTAGATGACGACTCACCAGTAGGGTCTTTGAACTCTGGCATCGGTCCTTCCATTTGTATTTGCAAATTAATCATTATAAGATTTTGCAAATCGGTTACGCGATGTTCTGGGAAACTCCAGCTGTCTCTTTTGACCTTGGAGCAAATGTTTATTAACAAACATTTGATAACGAAGCTTTAAAAACAATTTCAGTGTTGTACCTAACAGTACACATTTATGGAGCCTCACTTTACCACTGTAGATTTATGATGTTTTTTCTATCGGCCTCCATATGAATTAGGCAGCAAAAAAAGGGTTAATTTCCATCAGAATCCTTGTGAACTCTTTTAAGATCTAGTTCATTTTTTTTCACTTACGGTAGTTTTTTTCCTGCTGTTCTTTCACGAGCCATAGCTTTATCTCACTTTTCTGCCATCATATCCGTGTGTGACTTGTTTTTTGTAGGACGAGTTGTAGTTTTAAATGACGCTATTCATTTTACCATGTAAGCTACAAAAAAAACTGTAAAAAAATTTCAAGTGGGGTGACATAAAAAAAAAGACAATTCAGACATCATTTTTTCCATTGCACTATAAATGTGAATTGGCAAAATGATTCTCCAGGTCAGTAAGATAAAATCAATACTAAAGTTAGCAGATTGCTTACATTTTTAGTGGTTAATAAAAAGGTTGAACTTTGTTAAAAAAAATTTGGTCACAACATACTCTATTTTTGAAGCTGGGATAATTTTTCGCTCATACTATATGCCCCAGTATTATTGTGATACTGATGTTTTCCTATGTAGCCACAGAAGGACTTAGGTGGCAGCCATGGGGGCCTTCAGCAGGTACCTGCAAGAGCATCATGAGGGTCCTATTCTAGACAGTGTGTGAGTGCACTAATGAGCAGAATATTTAAGTGCCATGTGAGTGATTTAAATGGTTAAACAGCTGTGAACTGAGGTAGCTCCGGTCGCTGGTGTTGGCGGAAGATGCTGGCTGTGAAACACTGCCAGCCTGACTCTGATCAGTATGAAGCAGGCTCACTTCCTGAGCCCACTCTAATGATTCTACAGAGGGCACAGGTTGTTAAAGTGTTAAAGAGTTATTCTCACCTAAAGCATTCAGAATATCTCTGTTAGCATGCTACTGTATATAGCTGCTGATAATCCACAAGTCTTTAAAAAGTAAAAGCTAGTCTCCCCGCCACTGTCTTCCATGGGCCGCTGCCCCACATTAGAGATTGGCTCCTCACACAATGTCACACATAATGGCCATTGAAAAAACATTTAAATGGTTTAATGGTTTTAATAAGGCAATATTATTGCCTTGTTTGGTGGAGATAAAGGGATTTTCTATTTGCTGCTAATGTTCTACAAAAATTAGGTTGGATTAACGTAAGTCGGTTTAGAAGAAGACCTGGCGGCTCTCTTGATATGTCTGCTTTTTAAATAATGAGATTTCTTGTAAAATATCAATCCTGGAAATTCTGGAGCATATTTGATTATAATAAATAAGAATAATATTTTTATTCATATAGTGCCTGTATTTTCCGTAAAAAATACAATTATAACTTTAAATTGCACTAATCCTCTGTTGTACCTTTGAAAAAGAATAATGAATAAATTGACAACTGGGTGTTATGGATTTGAGGAGTGTCTCAACACACTGTCCAACCAGTTCTAACAAAACCTGACAATGTTGGGACATACTCCCCTTACGAGGGGAATGGTAACAACCAATTATGAATATATTCTATTTCTAGGACAAATAACAGAGGAATAGCACAACACAGAGTTCTAAGAAATAATGCTTCAAATTTTTATTTTATGGGAAGTACAAGTATTTAATAAAATGAAATATCGGGATAGTTGGAAAGATCTCTTTAATGGGAATCTGTCAGTCAGATAAACCCTCCTAAGCCTTCTATATGGACACACAGGTTATAGGAAGATGAATAAAATGATACACTGATATTGGTAATCTAGTGTTTTATTGCAGAGAAACCCAGCTTTTCCTTATATGTAAATGAACTGTTCAGGGCTATGGGCCTGGAGACTGATCTGTATTAAAATCGGCCTCCCTAGATTATTATAAATAAAATGAGGCATTACCAGTGTGATGTGTAATGGTCGGTCTCTGCTCTCCCAATCTCACTGCAGAGCTGTGTGTGACTATAACTAGCACATCTGCAGGTTCTTCTCAGAGTTTCAGCAGACAGGGTTGCAATAGTGCCACAATACAGCAGAGTTGTGAGAGCTACAACAAATGTGTTTGTAAGGAGACAATGTTCAATTCTACTGTTCTGTGTTAGTTACTTCTCTCACAATGGTAAATATGGATTTCTCTGGAATAAGACATTGTACCACCGATATCAAGGTATCATTTTATTCAGCTTCCTATGACCCACATGCCCATGTGTGAACATATATTTACAGTTAAAATGCTGGTAGACTATTTAGTGCTCTAGAATATCTAATATTAAAGGTTTTCCTTTCTGAGAAAAACCATGTTAAAAAAAACGCAGTCCGCCCACAGAAATTGCATAGTCATTGATGGATGGGACCATAAGACGCACCCCAAATTTTGGGGAGGAAAATAGGAAAAAATGTTTTTACAAAAAATGGTGGTGTGTCTTATAGTTCACTTTTACTATAGCTTACCTCGGGAGCAGAGGCAGTGGAACAGGGTCCCAGAAAGCTGCTGCAGGAAGGGGGAGTCCAGGGGTGTGGAGGTCCCTGGGCTTTCTCAAAATGTCTCTGGAGTCCCCATACTTCAATAGTTTTCAAAGCGGTGGACATAGGGAAAATGGCCGCCGGAGGCGACGCATGCACAGATTGAAATCTCAGCACAGAGATATCTGCGCATGTGCCGCCTCCAGAGGACATTTTTCCAAAGTCCACTGCATTGAAAACCATGGAAGTGAGGGGGCTCCAGTGACATTTTGTGAAAGCCAAGAGCCGACCGCATCATCGCACCACCAAGCACCCCCTTTTAAAAGCTAGGTACCTGCAGCATTGTACCACTCCTGCCTCCGCTGCCAGCTTGCTGAAGCAGCAACCTTGCCTCTTGAGACCCCGCTCCACCACAGCTGCCCTACCTGGTAAGATACATTCGGATTATAGGACCCACCCTCAATTTCCCACCAAATTTGGAAAAAAAAAGTGCATATTATCTTCCAAAAAATACAGTACTTTTTTGTAATAATTTATAGGAAAAGAACTAATTTAATGTGTTGTGTCAAGTGCAGCACCTGAGGTTGAGTACATGACACAGAGATTCAAAGAGCAGCAAAAGAGGGAATCCTTAATACTTTATGGGTCGGAATTTTCAAATTAAAGGCTAAAATTTCAATTTATGACTTAATTACCTTAGAGAATATTTCTGAAACAGTAAATTGGTCTTTTAAGACACAAGTCTACATTGATTAACAAACTATAATGTCTAATGGACATAGAAAATTCAAAACATAGGGGTTCGTATAAGCATACCTGCAAGCAAAATTCACTCGAATTAAGTGAATTGGGACCAATACAGGAAAGATAAAATTAGTCAAAGTCAAGTGATGTGTGAATGGATATAAAATATATTGAACCTGCACAGTTTCACAAAGGCCAAGTTAATAACACAGACCATCTCCACCCCAAAAGGACCACTCCAGGGTGTACATTATAATATTTAGTGGTCAGTGTGTTTTGCCATATCCAGGGCAGCTCTTGTCCTGTTTTGCTTCATGTGACTGCAGCTTTCATTGGCTGGCTCACACAGCAAACAGCCATTGGCTTATAGACTTATATTGACCTCCGGTTCATATAGAAGACATTGTGTGAGTCAGGTGGGCATAACTGCGATTTCATGATGCAGAAGTGGACTAGAGTCGCGCTGGAAACGGCAGAAGACAGCGATATGTAAGTATTTTTTAGCTCACACTGTATACAAATTACTAATGGCTAAAGGATGGAGAAATAAAAAAAATATTGGATTGGTCCTTTAAAAGTAGTTTCCTACAATATTAGATTGTATATGGACTAAGCTCAATAATTCTCTTTTACAGTTTGTTACAGATTGTTAAAGAAATATGAGGGTGCCTTTTTATAAGCTTCTAGATAGTAAGGGATCCATAAACTGTTCTTTTACAGGTGTCCATTGCTATCAGTGTCATCCTTCATGTGCACTACTCTTCGTATAACGGCACGAAACAGGCTGTGCACCTGAGGATCCATCATATTAACAGGACAGATTTTTATCCCCTGAAACTACAGCATGAAGTATTGAATGAAAGCAAGCAGAGATCCTGAATATTTTTTTGATTTTTAAAAATATTTTTTGCAAACATTGGTTCATGTGGCCAAATTGATGATAACAATATGTGTAAACTGGAAAAATGGCTTTAAGATGGTGCATTGAGTCTTATAAAAGGTATGAAAGCCTTATTATTCACATCAGAAATATTAATGTTAGGTTACATAGTGGAGTTAATAAAACAGCACTATTAAGTTATCAATACCATGAGAACAATCTACAAACAGATAAGAGAAAAGCTAGATATCCAACACAATACAGTATGAAGTAACATGTAGAATAACTGCTTGAGGTTGGATTAAAGCTTTTTACTTCCAGAAGATCCATTCATTGCTATTGCTTCATATGATATTTTCCTTGATGTCATGATAAATGTTAATTAATAGTAAATTAGGAATTCCTGAAGGAGAATGTCCTATGTTGTTCTATTTTCTACTCAATATTGTCAGTTCTTCTATCTCTCGTTAAAAGATCAATTCCTTTGGAACTTCCCAAGAAAATCCATCTCTACCAAAATGCCCATAGCATGCAGTGTTCTGGTATAAAGGCTTCTTCAAATCAAGGTCCCTGTAGAAAGACAAATAATCTACATTGTTAAATATGCATATATTATTTTATGTCATGTGTATAGATGTATTGATTTCTTTGCCTGTGTGGATTAGATGGGTTGTTACCGAGTTCTGGTGAGAATTTAATACCGACAGCACTTACAGAAGTACAGGTGCTTCTCACAAAATTAGAATATCATCAAAAAGTTAATTTATTTCAGTTCTTCAATACAAAAAAGTGAAACTCATATTATATAGAGCCATTACAAACAGAGTGATCTACAGGGTGGGCCATTAATATGGATACACTTAAATAAAATGGGAATGGTTGGTGATATCAACTTCCTGTTTGTGGCACATTAGTATATGGGAGGGGGAAAACTTTTCAAGATGGGTGGCGACCATGGTGGCCATTTTGAAGTTGGCCATTTTGGATCCAAGTTTATTTTTTCCAATGGGAAGAGGGTCATGTGACACATCAAACTTATTGAAAATTTCACAAGAAAAACAATGGTCTGCTTGGTTTTAACGTAACTCTATTCTTTCATGAGTTATTTACAAGTTTATGACCACTTATAAAATGTGTTCAAAGTGCTGCCCATTGTGTTGAATTGTCAATGCAACCCTCTTCTCCCACTCTTGACAGTGGTTATTCCTGTTAATGTTGATGATTATGGCTTACAGCCAATGAAAACCAAAAAGTCATTATCTCAGTAAATTAGAATACTTTATAACAACAGCTTGAAAAAATGATTTTAAAATCCAAAATGTTGGCCTACTGAAATGAAAATTCAGTAAATGCACTCAATACTTGGTCAAGGCTCCTTTTGCATCAATTACTGCATCAATGCGGTATGGAGGTGATCAGCCAGTGGCACTGCTGAGGTGTTATGGTAGCCCAGGTTGCTTTGATAGCAGCCTTCAGCTCGTCTGCATTGTTGGGTCTGGTGTCTCTCATCTTCCTCTTGACAATACCTCATAGATTCTCTATGGGGTTAAGGTCAGGCGAGTTTGTTGGCCAATCAAGCACAGTGATACTGTTGTTTTTAAACCAGGCATTGGTACTTTTGGCAGTGTGGACAGGTGCCAAGTCCTGCTGGAGAATGAAATTTCCATCTCTGAAAAGCTTTTCGGCAGAGGGAAGCATGAATTGCTCTAAAATTTCCTGGTAGATGGCTACGCTGACTTTGGTCTGGATAAAACACAGTGGACCTTCACCAGCAGAAGACATGGCTCCCCAAACCATCACTGATTGTGGAACCTAAGCTAACAGTTATCAAGTGGATTGTTGATAAGATGTCTTAACC
>JARQOD010000003.1:515627918-515662707 GCA_033576555.1 Oophaga sylvatica | reverse complement strand
TTTTATTTTAATTACTTCAAGGATTTTTCTTAAGTGAACCTGTCAGCAGGATTGTGCTTAGTAACCTACACACAGTGTCAGGTCAGTGCTGTTATACTGAATAAAATGGTACTTTGGTTGATGAAATCCATCTTATGATTGTTTCTATCTTAATCCTTATTTTCAGTTTTTAGTTAATAATATGCTGGTGTCTTAAGGCGGGGTTGCTGTATGTGGTGCTCTGATTATATATTCATAATGCAGACTGCTGACAGGTCACTGATCCCTCAGTTTAATAAAACTTGGCACACAAATGGATGAACAGGAGATGATTTTAATGTAGTTCAAGATAAGTACAAGTCCGAAATTAGTAGATGAGATGCAAACGTTTCGGTCGCATAACGACCTTCATCAGCGTACTGACTGCAATCAGGAGTGGTATGTACAAATGTTCAGAGGATCTTATAGCTCAAAAATGTCCTAGGGCTTATAAACACAGAAGATAAAAAGTTGGATATCAGGTATCTACCGTTGATCGTTGCAGTTAATTGGAATGTCATGTACAAGAAGGTTTCTCCTTAGATGTGATATCCACCATTGGTCAAAATAAGGATTAAGAAACAACCATAAGATGTATTTCATCAACCAAGGTATCATTTTATTTTGCATAATGGCGCCGACCTGACACTGTGTGTAGGTTACTATGCACAATCCTGCTGACAGGTTCCCTTTAAGTCATCTCTTGAGCAGCTGACAATTCTAAAGTCTCATTTCTTCCTGATTTCGGGTACAGTGAGCACTCCTCCTTGAATGACAGCTCTGGTGAGTAGAGAGCTGTAGCATTGGTCGAATTATAAAGCTCAGCACAAGTTCTGCTGTAACACATTCAGTTTGTGTTCTGAGTCTATACTGTTATTACTGTATTTACATAAAGAGAAAGCAGGAAATTTGAACAATCACAAGGTTCACTGAGAGCTGAGAAAGGTGGATAGGATATTAGGAGTTAACCCCTCACCAGTAATGTAACTACTGAACACTCTTGGCCAGGGTCAGGCTGGCACTAGTGGCAAGTTCAATGGAAATGAGCTGTCCACTATGAAAGGCAAAAACTTTCATTGCAAAAGAATGACTGAAGATAAAAAATAGCATGTCAACTTAAAACTTTATTATTTTTATGCTTTCTAAATAAAACTATTTATTAACAGTAGAATACCATTTTAAAGGAAAAAAGAATAAATACTGTATTTTACCTACCTGTGTTTTGGAATCTGGCCTAAGCCAAGGGAGATCACCACTGCGCCGTAATTCTGCTAATTTTGCATTTAATTTGTGTGCAAGCATAATAGTCAATGGCATACCCTCTTCTGTCTCATCGGTGGCATAGCCAAACATCAATCCCTATAACAGAAATGGAATAGAATAGAAAAGCAAAACTGATTAATTCAAATATTTACCAGAAAATCGTAATAATTTATTCACAGCCAAGTTATTTTCAGGATTCAGAACCACTTTTTATATTCCTCACTTACAAAAAAAAAAAATAATAAAGACAGAGTGATCTAATGACAGACAGAAGAGATCTGCATAATGATTATTTTCTACCTAGACCTATAACTGTAACAAAGCAACATCCTCCACGTCTAGAGGAAAGAAAATGTCACCATCAACACAGACAGGTATTTTTTACTAAGAGCATTGAAATTATGTAACTCTAACCACAGCATGTTTTTAATATGACTTTTCTGAAGGAGGCACAGAACTATAGGTCAGTCTTGATTTGCATGTATATTTTTTGACTTTATCAATGATATAACTATCTGTGCATTTCAGAACTAATAACTATCATTAATACAAAAATACAGGACAGCATATTGTTTTGGGATAGGTGCATATTACATGCTTGTTTATTTTTTCCATTTTTATACATTTATTTTAGGGGACAATCTACCATGTATTTTTTTCTTTTGTTTCTCAATGTTCTGAAGCACTGACAGAAGTGTTAATAATCCATAGCACTTGTTCATACTGTTATGGGAATAGCAAACATGTGACGGTAATGTCTCAGAACAAAGGATGAATTAAATAAGGTGTCTATAAAGACGACCTTTCACTTGATTTTATTTTTAGTTAAATTCACTATCTCCAAACAATTTGAGAAAGTACACAGTTTAGATTAAAAGTGCATGTATTTCTATGCAGCCGCACGCTCCGGTCCTAATGCCGGCGGCAGTGCTGGGTGTTCATGCGAGAGACTCGCACGAGAGTTTCTCTCATGTGTGACCCCGGCCTAAAGGGGTTTTCTAGGCTTCAGCTTCACTCTGTGACTGCAGACTGGTGAATGTTACGGTCAGGATTACTCTGTATAGAGGGGGTGATCTCCTGAAAACCAGTAAATGATTTTCATACTTGTAGTCATATGCTGACTAGTTTCGGATCCATTTCTCTCAATGATCTATTGAGGGAATCAGAGAGAATTCCTCTGTGTTGATTCGCTTCTATTGCCAGATCGTTCTGGCAGTCACATTGGAAAATGGTAATCTAGTTGTGGTATGACTTCAAGCACACAAACTGCAAACTGACTCTCATGTAACTGTCCGCTGGATGTGGCAATACAAGGGAATCCTGACATTGTGCATAATGCACACTTAAGCATTCACCAACGTGCAGTCACACAGAGTGTAGCGAGATAAGCGCCCAGATCATCACTATAAATACCTTAAACTTTTGATGCACTTTTACAGTAAATCAAGATGCGGGAAGGGTTTTATATACAAAATAATCTTTCTATTACACAGAATTTACCCCCTTGTAGCACACTTACCTGGTCACCAGCTCCAACATCTTCCTCTTTTCGGTCTAAATGAACACCTTGTGCAATATCAGGAGATTGTTGTTCCAGAGCTACAAGAACATTGCAGGTCTTGTAGTCAAAACCTGCATCAAGAGCCGAAATATAAATGAGGAACCAATTATATATGGTTAGTAATACTTAGTTTCAGCAAAATAAATTTTGAAACATGAACCCACCTTTTTCGGAATCATCATAACCTATGTACTTGATGGTGTCACGAACCACTTTCTGGTAATCCACAACTGCTCGGGATGTTATTTCCCCACAAAGCAGAACCATTCCAGTTTTACAAACTGTTTCTGGAAAACAAACGCTTGTCTTTAATGAAAACCCTGCATTGTGTTATACCTTTCATTGTCTTTGGTATAACAAAACCATTGAATCAGCCGGCATCATTCATACATTTAGTACGATAGGAGGCAGTGCTCCGAATGTCTTACTTCATCCACCTGTTATTTTAGACAAAAAAGCCTTATGTGAAGTCATGTGCGTGTACAGTACAGCTCGGCATAGGAGCTATTAAGGCATTGGTAGAGCATCTGTATCTGGTGAGGCATCCTCTTTCAGAAGACAACTGGCAGAGCAATCAGCTAATGGCATAGAGGCATGCTGCTGACACCCTCCACAAATAGTTCACTTTGTTAGAAAAGCCACAGATAGCCAGGCATTACTCCTGTAGTAGCAGCTGAATGACTTCCATGTGGTATTGCATGGAAGCCATTCAGATGAATGGCAGTCAAGGTCGTACAAGTGTAAGGAGCAAAGGGCAGAAGTCATGGGCAAGGGGCTGTTGTTCTCCCTCACCCTGGTACCTCACATATAAATGGTGTCCCAGTTACCATGTGCTGTGAGTGCAGTGCAGTTCACTCATGTTTTGGCCCCAGTCCTCAGTTGTCTCCATGATCCCGAATTCATGAACAGCCACACATTCAATAGGGGACACCCAGTTCATTTTAACAAGTTCGTCTTACTGAACAGTTCAAGTACAGCCATCTTTAACACGCAGTATTGGGCACAGCACCCTCCGTTATTTGCTTTCTCCACACAGAACATCTCACTCCTGTTCTCACATCCAGCACAGATTACCCCAACCCTTGAGCCCCAGGGTTTCCCAATCTGACTCTGCAATATGCTCGAGATCCACATTGTTTTCCTCACAGGGTTCACGCCCATCTTCCACTGTACGGAAGGGTTGTCAGTACTCTGCATAGCCCTCGACTCAAGCCATAGGCTCCAGACTTTGCAGGAATATACTTAGGAGTTTTGTGTGACCTAAAACCACCATAACGACTTTACCCACACCGTGCTTCAGCCCACTGCACCATGAACTTGCCCTAGCAACTGTCACAAACAAACTCTACTTACTCACTGACTAAACCAGGAAGATGTTGCCTTTTCTTTGTCCAAACCCCTCTCACTTTTGAGCTGGACCAATCATCAACTGTCTCCTTTCTCTGTCTGTCCAAGCAGTTGGTTGCTGGGCAAACTTAATCTTTCAACTATTTAACTTCAGTCACTACCTTCAAACAGTATTCACTGAACTTCCTATATCTAATGTGCCCCCAACTAAATCTTCCCACTTTCTAATGTGTAGCCCAGCTGTGACTGGAGCCACATGTTCCCAGGAGGATGCAACAAAGGTAAACCCACAGTGACCTATATGCACACAACACATCTGCACTATTCCCTAGATCCACCAGAGGGAGCCCTTTCGCAGTTTATAAAGGTAGTGTAGACACGTGAGTTACCTCAGATCTCAAGTTACCTCAGAACTCCTCAGACGAGCTGAGAGATGGCAGTTAGTTAGATTTGAGATCTCCTCAGAACGTCTTAGAGAGCAGTGAGTAGTTGTCAGTTTTTTACCTCAGATGAGCTGAGAGAGAGAGAGTTACTGAAAGACTGAAGACTACAGCGTGTACTTAGTTTACTGTGTGGAGTCCAGTAATAGTGGAGGAAAATAGCCACTTTAGCCTGGTTAGAACTGAGTCAACCGAGTGTAGTTTAAGTGAGCAAGCGTGCCGACGCTTTGAGAGCGGTGAAGAGAAAGGAGAACCAGCTATCTACTGCTAGTGTGCTTATGCTGAAGGTCGAAGTAGGACGAAAGGCGAGTGGAAGGAAAAGAGAGTCACAGAGGTTGAAACAGCATTGATCGCTTACCTCTACTCTGAACAACCGGACACCAGGTCCGAGCTTGCTAGCATCTACACGACTAGTAGGAGATACCGAGACCCTGTGGGACTGCAGGTCGCAGGGGCCCACAAGTGTTGATACGTAGCCGGGGTCAGGAAGACAGGAGTCTGGTTGGCCAACCATTAGAGACACTGTTCTATCCCAGAGAAGGCCTCACCACAAAGTCAGCCGGGCGTATAACTGAAGACAGAGTTAGACTTCGTTTCACACAGGTCATAAACTCTCACAACTGGAGTAAGGAGGCCCTACACCTACTCAGTGGGATTACTGGACGTTCATCCTCCACCCTGCCAGCTTCCCGGGACGTGCCTGCAACTACCATCTGTAAAGGTACAGAAAGAGACTTTCGTGTGTGTGTCTGCCTTATTGATCCTGCACCCCTACACCGCCATATACTCTGAGGGACCCAGTCTTGCCTGTGGAAGACTTAACACCTTGCTGCCCAGTAACAACCCCTCAGAGGATTTACCCTGCAGCGCTGGTCATCCTGACCAGGTACCACAGGTGGCGTCACGAATAAACTGTAAATACTTTAATCCCCTGTAAATATCCCACATTTTATGGTGATCGCCCAGGGCAACGGACCCCATTGAAGTGAACGGGCTCGGTGCCGAGTACCCCACAGGCCCTGGCTGTGCGACTCATCTATTTTGGCGTCACGAACAGGATACGAAGCTCGCTAAATGCGAGTCCTGTGTGCCTGAATTGAACTGTTTTTGTGCAAAAGACTGTATTGCTGTTTTTGAGAATTTCCCGCCAATTGTCCGCCATTGCCCGCCAAATTGCAGCGCTACAGCGCGAGGAGAAGGGGGCGTACCTGCAGAAAGCACGCTGAGCCCAGGACACGCCCCCAACGCTGACGCGGCGGCAGGTCCTGCTGATTACTGAAACCGGGGAAGCTGCGGCCTACAGGGGAAGGTAGGCCAGCTTAACTAGGGGGGCGCAGACATGTCGCAGCCGCAAGCTGACAGCGCGGTTCAGGGCGACCGTTACAATGACTTACCCGCCGGCGCTGCCGTGCAGGTTGGAAACGCTGGCCCCTCACCAGGTCCTGTGGCCCCGATAGTACCGCTGACGCTGCCATACCTGCCTGGAGCAAAGTGGCTCCCTCAGTATAGCGGTAAACCAGACACCCTGTCAGGGTTTAAGCGCAAAATATGCAGCATAATGGACATGTACCCTATGACAGAGAAACAAAGAGCTGCAGTGGTAGTGGGACAACTGACTGGTGCTGCAGAAAGGGAAGTAGAGACTTGGACAGCTGCAGACCAGGAATCAGTGCTTGCGATATTCTTAAAGCTACAGACTATTTTTGAGGACCGCACTGAAACAGATCTCCGGATGAGATTTTACCAATGCTCCCAGAAACCAGATGACAGTATTAGGGACTACGCCTGCCGACGACAGGGGGCCCTGCGAGCTCTCAAAAAGGTCAACCCTATAAGTGCCATCAATGAAAATAAAATGTTAAAGGAACAATTTGTACGGGGACTGAGGTCCCAAGCTGAAAGCAGAACTGTGCACTGGTGGTCCTTGGATCATCCTGATGCTACCTTTGATGCCCTAAAAGATATGGCTATAAAAGGACTGCGACCCCTGGAGAAGCCCGAGGTGGCAACCCAGTGTCACCCGGGTGAAGCCACTCTAAAGCCAGCAGTATCCAAATTTTCCCTGCTGGTGGCGGAAGCCAAAACGCAGGTGGCGCCCCCTACTGAGTTGGACTGTCTGCGCTCAGAAGTGCGCCAGCTGACCAAAACCCTGGCCACTGTAATGAGTTCCCTGCAACAGCGGAATGAGGAAGGAAGAAGATCCTGCTAGCTGACTGCCCAGAGGATGTCCCTTGGATGAGCCGGAGGAGGAGGAGGACGTCGCCCCACCGGAGGAGGACAACGCCACCCCAGGAGCGACCCCCGATCAGCACCATCCTCGTCAAGAGATCATCTGCTACCGTTGCAACAGAGAAGGTCATCTAGCCCGACAGTGTCCTTTAAATGAGCAGATCCTGGGTCCGAGGGCCAACACCCAGGACTAGACTCTTCAGGCCCCTCAGACTGGAACCGCAGGTTTGTGGGAGGAAAACCATACCTGTCCATCATCCTGGACGGGATTGAAATCCCTGCCCTGCTGGACACTGGATCTCAGGTGACCATCATACCTGATGTCCTGTATAATAAGTTTTGGTCCATGGACAGTCTCCAGCCACCGAGCCCTGACTTTGCTGTGTACGCCTATAATTGTCTCCCTGTTGATATACTCGGAGCCAAAAACGTGGACGTAAAGGTGGGCAGAGTGGAGCTGAAGGACCAGGGACTCTTAGTAGTAAAAACTGTAAATGAGGAAAATGGCTTAAATGTGGTTTTAGGTACAAACATTATCAGTAACTGTCTGGGAGAAGTTGTGTTTTTGCTCCAACAGCTCGCCGAAGTTGCCAGGCCAAAGCAAAAGGGAGTGATCCAGAGGGAGATCTGGGCCCTGATGTGCCAGCAGCAAGCGAAACTGACAGATGGTGAAATTGGTAATGTACGGGTAACAGACCCGAACCCCATTGTGATACCCCCAATGAGTGAAATGCTTATATGGTGTAGAGCAGCGATAGGTCTGAGAGGACAGAACTACCAAGCAGTAGTAGAGCCCCATTGTTCAGAGCACAGACCTACACTCTTGACTGCTAGAGGGGTAGTGGAAGTACGAAATGGGCGGGTACCAGTACGTCTTCTCAACTGGGGAGAAGATGAAGTGAATTTACCACGATATGCCACTGTTGCTAAATTACATACGGTAGATAATAACTCCATTCTCACGACGGAGTCCTTAGCCTCCCCCCAGCTAGTGGAGGATAATGACCCAGCAACCCAGGTGGAGGATTGGTGTCAGCAGCTCCATGTCGGGACAGACACCACTCCAGCCCACCAGAAACAGGGAGTACTTTGAGTGGTGCAGGAGTACACACAGGTATTTAGCAAACACCCACTTGACTTTGGGACAATTAAGGGAGTACAACACCATATCCCTACAGGCTACACACTAACTTAATCCCTAAGTCCTATGCTATGCTTTATATATTCTAAACTTAACCCTAGACATTCCCTATACACTCTTCATGAATAATATTATACATTATTCACAATACATTACATTTACAGCGTACATTAGTGCCTGTGAAACTCTGTGCAGATTCACATATTAATTAAGTCACAAAAATACAATAAAATCATACACTTGGTATAAATACTGTTTAGAGAGGGAGAGGCATATGACAGCCCCTGTCACACCCTTACACAAGGACAGCTTGAGTCTGCCAGATGGGAGTCAGTTTTAGATCTATTGGACTCTCAGATCTAGTCCACAGAGGTGGGACTTGGGACATTTGTTATTACAATCGGCAAGATGGTTAAGTCATTTAAAGCAAGTTGTTATTGAGCTAAACTAGGTACAGCACTGGTTCAGGAAAACCCTTTAAGTTCCTGTTTGGGGAGGTCCCTAGAAAATGTCCCAATATAAAGATCACACAAAACATAAATGTTCAAATATAATGAATAAAGCAAATCATCCCCTGTGTAATATTGCTATTTTATATTTGTTTCCTGTTTGCTTTAATTTGTTTCAACCTTTCCATACAGTATATGCACTTATAAATCTGCACTAAAATTACTGCAGCTAATCACTTCGAAGAGTTCATAACTGACCTGTTATTATACAGCTAAGATTTTGAATCTGTGTCCTTACCACATGCAACCTTGGCATCTGGATCTTGTTGTAAATGAGCATCTAGGACAGCATCACTTATCTGATCACAGATCTTGTCTGCAAGAAAAGAATGTTATAGTGAACCTTTAAATAATTAGATTTCTAATGGAACACTCTTTGTGGGCTAGACCCCAGTGGTTACACTGTTCTGATATCTTGGACAGACATATCATACAAAAGAGTCACGGATGATTGTCATACTTCAATAGACTTGAAGGGGTTTTATCAACTTTGGAAGTTATCATCTATCTTATCACTGGGGGTCCAACCTCTGAGATCCCACTGAACCCATCAAGGTTCATTTATTCTCAATCAGACCACTGGAGATAGCCGAGCTGCTGTTACCTGTCTGCCTCAGCTTGGCAGGACTTCATCAACTTTGTCTAGGGCCACGGCCCTTGGCTCTGCTTCATGTTGGGTATTAAATGATCCATGGCATGATCTGCCTAGGCCTTTTTAAGGCCCTCTATGATGCACACTCGTGTCTTCATATTAAAACTCCTAGTACTGTGTTTTGTTAGTTTGCTGTTCTCCTCTATCAGCTCCTGGTCTCCATCTTCCTTCTGACTGCAGTCCTGCTGCCTCTGTTGCTTCGAACTCACCTGCATCTTCTCTGCACCTGTCCTGCTATGGTCTCCAGGTTCCAAGTCCTCGCTCCATGTGTGCCTTCCTGCCTGCTAAACCAACGCTTGAGGACCTGAGGTTTAGATGATCCGTCACACCTGGTGAGCCTAACAGATGCGCTTGGCTGGTCTCTAACACTCCTATTAAGAACGTATAATGTTAAGGTGTGCATGCTTGACCTCGGGTCCATTCTATTTTTTGTGAACTCATTCACTAATAATGGGAGCGTCTGTTCCAAAATACATATCAAAGCAGTGCATGTGTAAAAACGTTCATGAGAACTATCGCATTGATTTGCATTGGTCCATTTGCTGTCTGTACAGTAACCATTGTGCTAACGGACAGAACACGGATGTTTAATACGTTTGTCTGAACGAGCCCTAATGAATATGTCCTTATCTTCTATCGTGATAGGAGAGATTAGTGCAGCAAAAAGTTGATTCAGGTGTCTTCTTTCCCTAGAGAACCAGAAACCATTGCCAGGTTCTAACACATGGAAAGTTTCTATGAAAGAGATGGAGAACTAGATCTATTTTTAAACCCATCTCATTTTACAAAACCTACTGTGCCAACTTCTCATCACACAGTTCATGCTACATGCTAAACACTTTGTGCTGGAGCTTGTGCTCCAGTAAACAGAAGATTCAAGTGACGGCACTTTTTTCTATTTAACCCCTTAAGTGACGGAGCCAATTTGCAGCTTAATGACCGGGCCAATTTTTACAATTCTGTCACTTTATGAGGTTATAACTCTGGAACGCTTTAATGGATCCCGCTGATTCTGAGAATATTTTTTCGTGACATATTTTACTTCATGTTAGTGGTAAAATTTATTCGATATGACTTGTGTCTATTTATGAAAAAAATGGAAAAATGGCGAAAATTTTAAAAATTTAGCAATTTTCAAATTTTCAATTTTTATGCCCTGAAATCAGAGAGATATGTCAAGCAAATTTCTTAACAAATAACATTTCCCACATGTCTGCTTTACTTCAGCACAATTTTGGAAACTACATTTTTTTTGTTAGGAAGTTATAAGGGTTAAAAGTTGACCAGCGATTTCTCATTTTTACAACAAAATTTACAAAACCATTTTTTTAGGGACCACATCATATTTAAAGTCATTTTGAGGGGTGTACATGACAGAAAATACCCAAAAGTGACACCATTCTAAAAACTGGACCCCTCAAGGTGCTCAAAACCACATTCAAGAAGTTTATTAACCCTTTACATGCTTCACAGGAACTGAAGAAATGTGGAAGGAAAAAATTAACATTTAACTTTTTTTTGCAAAAAATTTACTTCAGAACCATTTTTTTTATTTTCACAAGTGTTAAAAGAGAAAATGAACCACAAAATTTGTTGTGCAATTTCTCCTAAATACGCTGACACCCCATATGTGGGGGTAAAACACTTTTTGGGCGCACGGCAGAGCTCGCAAGGGAAGGAGCGCCTTTTGACTTTTTCAACGCAGAATTGGCTGGAATTGAGATCGGACGCCATGTCGCATTTGGAGAGCCCCTGATGTGCCTAAACAGTGTAAACCCCCCACAAGTGAAACTATTTTGGAAACTAGACCCCTTAAGGAACTTATCTAGATGTGTGGTGAGCACTTTGAACCCCCAAGTGCTTCACACAAGTTTATAATGCAGAGCAGTAAAAATAACGGGGACCCTATTTCTCTCTCCTCTGATGTGCGATCATATCAGAGGAGAGAGAAAGTGAATGCAAACTTGCGGCTTTTTTCTTTTGCGGTCGCTGTTATATGGCTAATAACTGGATCGCAAAACCGGGGTCAGTAAAAAACAGACCTGAATCATGTTTCTGGGGTCTCGGCTACCCCCAGCAGCCGAGACCCCGGAGAAAATCGCCCCCAGCAGATCACAGCGTATGCGCCCGCCATTTTCTGACAGGAAGAAGAAGGAGGCGCCCACCGGAGGAGGCAGGAGGACCCGAGGACCACTGGGGGGGTACAAGGAGGGGATCGGGAACCCTATTTCTCTCTCCTCTGATGTGCGATCACATCAGAGGAGAGAGAAATTAAATGGCACATCAGATTTTTTTTTTGTTGTTGTGGTCGCCGTTATATGGTTAATAACAGCGATCGCAACACCGGGGTCGGTAAAATCCAACCCGAATCATTTTCTCTGGGTCTTGGCTACCCCTAACAGCTAAGACCCCGAGAAAATCCGACTCTGGGGGGCGCTATACACTTTTTCCACAGCGCCGTTAATTAAAGGCGCTGTGGATTAAGTACCCTTAACTACCGCCGTTAAAAGGCGTATCGGCGGTCGTTAAGGGGTTAAATTTATCTGAGAATATATGGAGACACAATCCAAATTTTTTTTTTACAAACTTGCACATTTTCTTTTCACCACTTTAAGAAAAAAAAACCCTAAACTGACCAGCCCATCTTTCATAACTGACCTGGAAAATCACACTGGCAGGTAATTTTTACACCACAATGTACACCATAGAAATAAAAACAAAAAAATGGAATCAGAAAGAAATAGCATTTCGCAGCTTTCAGCTAATAGGTGATACTGATGACTTATCCCAAGGATCGGCCATCAAAAAAGTTAGTTCCAAACAACCACTTTGAATCCTATGTACCATTGGGTTATGCACTGCCACTCTCTGCTGCACATGCTGCGAGACACTTTAGACCTGAGGGGACTATGAGAAGAGAAATGTGTCTTTGTTGTAAACTTTGCAGATGAGTTGTGGCTGGAGAAGCTGTCATGTCGGTCTGGGCCAGATGGAAAAGATGGGAGTGATGTACATTGATTTCACCTATGAAACACAAAATAACTGGATGTGTATTAACCCCATTCATAACTAAATCATCCATTTTATCAGAAATATAGAAAAGTGGTAAAATGCATACTGGCTGCTAATAGTACTAATGTTGAATAATGATTTGGGCAGGATTACGTTGACATTCTACTCTCTAGTGATTTTTTTTACTTCTGTAAAACAACTTTATATTTTGTTTCCAGACGTTTCATTTTTATAATTATTTTGAGATTAAAAAAAATCCCCACTGCTCCATATACCACATACTATACACTAGGTCCGGACTTGCTCTATGGCATTTAGAAGAACAAATATGAGGGAATTGCCTTCTAATAAGTAACAAGAAAGAGAGGGAAAAGAGCTTACGTGTGCGTATTTCACAAACTGTACGGCCTTCACTTTCGATACTAATTCCTACACTCTGTATTTGCTTTTTGATGCAGATTTCAGATAGTTTATATTTTTTGACAAGAAGCCAACATGCAAGACCTTTGTGTACAGTAGTAGAAGGTAGTCCAAGCAAAAAAGATGCCCTCCAGGGCACAGAGTCCACGCAGGTAACCATATATAGCACATAACATTGTCGTCTTACACACAGTACAACTTACTACAATTGTCTGTGAGCTTCAGGGCCTGCAATGTAATCTTCATTTACTGTAGAAACCCCAGTCAAAATTGCACTTGTTAGGAATAGAATATACTGATGGCACTGCATTCTTCCATTTTTGTGTCTATTTTGTTTTGATCAATGAAGCCCTTTATGTAATGTTTAAAGTAATCAGTTTTTATTTCTATGAATCCATGAGCAGCCATTCCTAACATTGGATTGTAAGGAAAACAGATGTTTCCTACAGATACATGATAGGACCCCTTAAAGCAGTTGTGAAGAACCAAGTGCCATTTGGACAGGGCCGGCTCCAGGTTTTTATGGGCCCCGGGCGAAAGAGTCTCAGTTGGCCCCCTTAACACAGACCACGATTCATGATGCACAGATACTGCAGAGAAATATAGGTATAGCACAACGCCAAACACTTGTCTTCTTCCATTACATGACTGATATCTATTGTAAATTGTACAATAGCTCAGAAACCACCAAATCCTCACAGCGCACAGTACAGACTGGACAGTACAGTCCTCCATACAGTATTATGGGCACCACATAGTCTCCCCCTCATCACCCACATAATACCCCATGCAGGATGTCACCCCGCCATTCCCCATATAATGCTCCATACAGAATACTGGACCCAATATAATGCTCCATACAGAATACTGGACCACATATAATGCTCCATACAAAATATGGAGCTCTCCTCTACACTGTGCTGCGTTCTGCACTGTTACGGCCCAGGAAAGGGCGCTGTGGAAAGACTCCCCATTATCATCATCATTGCCTGCCCATCATCATCATCATTGCCTCCCCAATATCATTATTGCCTCCCCATTAATATCATCATCATCATTGCCTTCCCATTATCATTGCCTCCCCATCATCATCATTATCATTGCCTCCCCATTAATATCATCATCATTGCCTCCCCATCATCATCATTATCATTACCTCCCCATTAATATCATCATCATCATTGCCTTCCCATTATCATTGCCTCCCCATCATCATCATTTTCATTGCCTCCCCATTAATATCATCATCATCATTGCCTTCCCATTATCATTGCCTCCCCATCATCATCATTATCATTGCCTCCACATTAATATCATCATCATTGCCTTCCCATTATCATTGCCTCCCCATAATCATCATTATCATTGCCTCCCCATTAATATCATGATCATCGCCTTCCCATTATCATTGCCTCCCCATTAATATCATCATCATCGCCTTCCCATTATCATTGCCTCCCCATCATCATCATCATCGCCTCCTCACCACCATCACTGCCTGCCCCCCCACCACCATCACACATACAGCACCGCAGGCAGCACTCTCTCACATACACACAGGCACACACACACACCGATCTCACCTGTCCGCACGCTCTCTGCCACAGCCGGCCGCTGAATGATGACGTCATTCAGCGGCGCTGCTGTGAGAGAGGAAGCGCCGATGCAGGCGCCCCCTGGAGCTCGGAGCTGCGGCAGCGGAGTCACGGGGAGAGGTGAGTATTGCGCCGGCTCCTGCCGGGGCCCTGAGCAAGCGGTGGAGGGCCCACTGGCGGCGCTGACACCGCTAACGGGCGCCGGGGTGCCCGACGGCGAGTGGACCCGCCCGCCTGCTCAGGGCCCCGGCACTTGCCCGGGTGTGCCGGGTGCTGACGCCGGCCCTGCATTTGGATATTTAAGCCATTCTTCGGGGGTTGTACAAATTGTACTCTAACTCCACCCACAAAGTACGTCCTGATGCTGGCACTGGTGTCAGGACATCATTTTTCATAACACGCGCCTCAGCATTCAGTTATGAGCGTTGCGTGCACGTGCTCACAGAGCAAGAAGAAATTAAAAGGTCAGTAGCCATCAAAACACAGCTACCAGACCAAGCACTGTGGTCCCCAAAAATCTGCGCGGGGTCCAGAGAAAAGGTCAACGTGGGCTGTAAATTGCATAGGGCCTGAGGTTTCCCACCCCTGCTTTAGGGGGTTGTCAACTGCTAAAAAATTATTTACTAAAAGACTAGTCTGATTTAAAAAGAAATGAAATGACTCTCACCCTTCCTCCAGCTCCCTTTCTCACTGTTCCCCGCTGCTGTTAGCTTCCTGGCCTCGACACACTGTAAATGGCTGAGACGGGTCAATGTTGCAGCCAGTGATTGGCTGAAGGAGCTTTTCCTCCCATTTTCATGTGTCACAATGGAACGAGAAAGTAAAGACTAGCAGAGATCAGTTAAAGCAAATCTGTCCCTTTGGACAGCGTGGTATAGAGAAGGCGAAGCTGAGTAAAATTTTATTGGAAAACATTCAGTATAACTTGTATTTTATTAATTGAAATCCCAGTGACTGCATGTATACGAGTCCAATTTGTGGTCGTACTAGTGACTAACATATATCCACATGCATAGTCATACAGGGAAGACTGTCCATCACTGAGTAGGACCACCTACTGGACTCCCATACATGCAAACACCAGGGATTTCAACGAATAAAATAAAGTTTTAAATAAACTTTTCCCACAGACTTGTATAATAATCTGATCAGCTTCTCCTGCTCTATCACATCCTGCCGGTAGATCAGATACCATTCTCAACATGGCAGGTTCCCTTTAGAGAGAAAAAGGGTGCTTCAGGGAATAGGTAAGTAGAATTTATTTTATTTATTTTTTTAAACCACTCTGAGCCATTTACAAAAAAAATTATATCGTCTTGACAACCGCTGTACTCACTTGGGGAAGGAAAGCCATCATTTACATCCATGGAGTTTTTGACAAGTAGACCTAGGTCTACACTTTAGCTAAGGCTCTGTTCACATGTCCATTTATTTTTTGGAATTTGCATCCTGTGCATTTCTGTGTCAAAGGGAAGAAGGGCCCCATTTGTGTATATGGGGGTCCTCTGCTTTACGTTTGCTGTATATTTTCACAATGTTAAAAAAAAACTTCTGCATCCAGGATTTTTTCTTCAATTGTAAAGATAAACTACACATGGAAAGCAGATGACCCTACATAAATCAATGGGTCTCCTCTGCTTGCATTTGGCACAGGAATGTACAAGACACAAATTCCTTTTATCTGTTCTATTTGTCTGTTCTAAATAGAAGAGACAAATGGAAAAAAAATGAATGGACATGTGAACAGAGCCTAAGGAAGGTTCTAATTTAAAGCAAGCACTAAAGAAGCATTTGGCAAAGTGTTATCTGTTAGGCTATGGTTCCACGGTCCGGAACCATAGCGCTTTTGACGGAGCGGAAATTCCGCTCCGTCTAAGCCCCGCCCCTTTCTGACGCGCGATCTTTCCGAGGTGTTCAGGACACCTCCGGAACACCTCCGGAAAGAGCGCAGGGCTTCATAGCCCTGTGTTAATTATGTTGCGGCGACGCACGTCGCCGCAATACGCGAGGACATGCTGCGGTCTGAAAGACGCGCCGCATGTCGTTTACGCAGGTTTGCCACCTGCGTATTGTTACGCATAGTGAGACGGATTTTTGAAATCCCCTCCACTATGCTGTAACATCTGGACGCTGCGTGTTTGGCGCTGCGCCACGCACAGCGCCAAACACGCAGCGTTTCCTGACCGTGGAAACTCACCCTTAAGGTCTGCGGAACGCACCTAATAGATATAGTAGAGAGGTGCGTTCACAGCCCGGGGTCCACCGTGCAGGCGAAGCCCGCTGCTAGTATGATGGCGAAAGTAGCGAACTCTGTTATACCGCAGAGTCGCTAAAATAAACGCCATAGCGCGCTGTGGCAGTAAGTGCGACTCTGTTAAACCCCAGAGCCGCTAACGGGAATGCCACAGCGCTATATGGCGATAGGTGCGAACTCACTTAGCTTCAGTGAGCCGCAAAGTAAAACGCTAGGGCACTGAACCAGCGTTATAAAGAGAACCCTGTTGCGTCACAGAGCCGCTGAGAAAAAGACTGTGTCCTGTTAACACCACAGGGATACACAGATAACTGCTGTGCGGATAGCAGTCCGTGATCAAGCAGACAGCAACGCAATCAAGCAATCTCCTCACCAGAGAAGCCAGTATTCTAGGGGCTTATTTCAGCCAAGCCCTAACCACTTGCACTCAAATCTCCTCACCGGAGGTGCCGGTATTCTAGGGGTTTATTTTAGCCGACCCCTAACCACATGCGGATGTGTGGCCCAGCTGCGCTTGGTACACATGTTCCCAGGAGAATGCACAGAAAGGTAATTACAAAAACCTGATATTCATTCACACTCACACTTCCCAGTATTGCCACCAGAGGGAGCCTTAGACTATTTAACTTAGCAGTGGTTAGTTAGTTCCGGTCAGAGCTTTGTCTGAGCTAGTGAGAGTTCAGACGGTGTGGAGATTTCCTGTCAGATGAGACAGAGGAAAGATTGAAAACTGTTATCTCAGAACATCCTGACTGTTAGTACCCTATGAATGTGGAAAGTGACTCTCGGAGCGAGCATGTATTCAGTCTGACGGAAGGTCCTGAGAGCTGGCCTGGACAGAGTCTACGAAGGAAAAGAAGGAAGGGGACTACAGTTATTACAACAACGAGTCGACTGAAAAACGGTCAGTGAGCTGTGGAAGGAAGGAAGCTGACGACTACACCTACTGCTACCCGTGCTTATGTTAAGGGTGAGAGTAGGGCGACGGGCGAGTGGTGACCAAAGGGAGAGAGTGACCGAGGCGTCGGGTCCGAAGCCTTGCTAGTTCCTTCACGGCTAGTAGGAGAAAACCGGAATCCCTGCTGGACTTCAGGTCGCAGAGGGGCCCTATAGTGCTGATACGTAACCGGGGTCAGGGAGAACAGGAGTCAGGCCTGATCAGCCATAGACTTAGTTCTTGCCAAAAGAAGGCTCCACCACAATGTCGGCCGGGCGTAGCTGTTCTATACAGAGTTGAACTTCGCTTCATGCAGGTTGGAAACTCACACATTAAGAAGTAAGGAGGCCTTAAACCTACTCGGTGATTACCTGGATGTGCATCCTCCACCCTGAGCAGCTTCCCGGGACATACCTGCAAATACCACCAGTAAAGGTATGGAAAGAGACTGACTTGTGTGTGTCTGCCTTATTGTCTGCACCTTGCACCGCCATATACCTTGAGGGATCCAGTCTCGCCTGTGGGAGACTTAACTGTTGTGAATGGGTTTGAGATGAGTTCTGAGCAGAGGCTTCCTCTGGTGGTTACAAGCGGTGCTGGTCTGTCCAGTGAAGATTGTGAGGACTGGGAATCAGGTGTTACTGACTGGTCTTATATAAGGGAGTCACCTTCCCATCAGGGTTGCCGGTGATCAATTGTTCTGGTCTGAATCCTTCATTCCTGTTTCCCTTGGAGCCTGCTGTGTCGTGTCTGCATCTCCTGCTAACAGATAAGACATTTTCTTCTTTTTGTTTTTGTGCTTGATTTTTGCATTTTGTCCTGCACTTCTGTGGGGGCCTTCAGGGTCCCCTCCGGGGGCTTTTGCCCTCTCAGTTTAGTTCAGCCACTGATGTTGTACTTTTGCTTTTTCCAGTTTTTTCAGTGGCTGCTGTTTTGATTTTGTTACACCAGAGAACTAATTTAGGTGGTAGAGGTCGTGTGATCTCAGGTGTTTTTGAAATTAGTAGAGTTGGTGCTTTTCAGGGTTTTCTGGGATTGCAGTAAGTACCCTTCCTATCCTTTTCTATTTAGTTAGTTTGGGCCCCAGCGTTTGCTCATACTATTTTCTTTCTGTGTCAGTATTTCATCTTGTCTAACCGCCATTACATGTTTGGGGGCTTTCTATTGTCTTTGGGGTTCTGCTCCGGGGCAGATAGCTTTCCTATATCTATCTTTAGGTGTAGTTAGTTTCTCAGGCTGTGACGAGGCGTCTAGGACCAACGTAGGAACGCTCCACGGCTGCCTCTAGTTGTGGTGGTTAGTCAGGGTACTGCAATCTCATAGTTTCCAACTGCTCTGGTGTATTGCCTTCTTTTTACCTGCACTCCTCAGCTACCAAATCATAACAGTATCACCGGCCATAACTGAAAATTGTGTGGTACTCACAGAAGGGAAAAATATTGTGAAAGAAAAAAAAACAAAGAAAAAAAAAAAAGGTTGTCAGAGTTGTCAGAGATATTTTTCTGTTTGTTAGCATTTTTTTTTTTTTCCCTCTGTATCTCTGGGTGCTGGGGAGGATCTTTTCTCTCAATGGAGTTTGCACAGTTGTCTGGCCGTGTGGATCAGCTTGCCACTGAGGTTCAGAGTATTGTTACCTATCTTGCTAGGTTGCCTGTTGTGGAACCTAGGATTCCCATGCCAGATTTGTTTTTAGGGGATCGAGCTAAGTTTCAGAATTTCAAAAATAATTGTAAATTGTTTTTTGCCTTAAAATCTAAGTCCTCAGGGAACGCAGCGCAGCAGGTTCAAATTATCATCTCTCTCCTGCGCGGTGATCCTCAGGATTGGGCTTTTTCCCTGACACCTGGGGATCCTGTTTTGAGTGATGTTGATGCATTTTTTCAGGCTTTGGGGTTATTGTACGATGAGCCTAATGTCACTGATCAAGCTGTAAAAGCCTTGTTGGCATTAAATCAGGGGCTTGATGACGCTGAGTTGTACTGTCAGAGATTCCGTAGGTGGGCAGTCCTGACCAAATGGAATGACGACGCTTTGGCAGCCCTTTTCCGGAAGGGTCTGTCAGATAATGTAAAGGATGTTATGGTGGGATTCCCTGTCCCCTCTGGTCTCAATGATTCTATGTCATTAGCGATTCAAATTGACAGACGTTTGCGTGAGCGGAGAAGTATGCGTGGAATGGTGTTGCCTTGTGAACCAGCTTCTGAACCCATGCAGTGTGATAGAGTGGTGTCTGGGGCACAGCGTCATGAGTTTCGAAAGCGCAATGGGTTATGTTTCTACTGTGGTGATGCCTCTCATGCTATTTCAGTCTGCCCTAAGCGGGGAAGACGTTTTGCACGCTCAGTTGTCTTGGGTAGTGTTCAGACTAAGTTTTTATTAACTGTCACTCTGATATGCTCTCTGTCCTCATTTTCTGCTCAGGCTTTCGTTGATTCTGGAGCAGCTATTAACCTGATGGATTATGATTTTGCTAAACGTTGTGGGTTTCCCTTGATACCCCTACAGAAGTCTATTCCCCTACTGGGGATCGATTCTACCCCTTTGGCTGAGAATAAACCCCAGTTTTCTACTCAGGTGATAATGAGGGTTGAACCTGATCACCAGGAGTGCTGCAAATTTTTGGTTCTGTATAATCTGCATGACATTATCGTGCTGGGTTTCCCTTGGTTACTGTCTCATAATCCTGTTTTGGATTGGAAATCTGTGTCTGTAACCAGTTGGGGCTGCCAATGTGTTAATACTAACACTCCTGTTTTTTCTGCCTCCCCCCAGGCTCAGGATGTTCCTGACTTTTTGATTGATTTTTCTGATGTGTTTAGCGAAAGTAAATCTGCATCCTTGCCTCCCCATAGGAGCTATGACTGCGCTATTGAATTAGTGCCGGGTAGTAGAATCATAGAATGGTAGAGTTGGAAGGGACCTCCTGGGTCATCTGGTCCAACCCCCTGCTCAAAGCAGGATTCTCTAAATCATACCAGACAGATGTCTATCCAGCCTCTGTTTGAAGACTTCCATTGAAGGAGAACTCACCACCTCTTGTGGCAGCCTGTTCCACTCATTGATCACCCTAACTGTCAAAAAGTTTTTTCTAATATCTAATCTGTGTCTCCTCCCATTCAGTTTCATCCCATTGCTTCTAGTCTTTCCTTGCGCAAATGAGAATAAAGATGATCCTTCTACAATGTGACAGCCCTTGAGATATTTGTAGACAGCTATTAAGTCTCCTCTCAGTCTTCTTTTTTTGCAAGCTAAACATTCCCAAATCCTGCAACCGTTCCTCATAGGACATGGTTTGCAGACCGGTCACCATTCTGGTGGCTCTTCTCTGAACTTGCTCCAGTTTGTTGATGTCTTTTTTAAAATGTGGTGCCCAAAACTGGACACAGTATTCCAGATGAGGTCTGACCAAAGAGGAGTAGAGGGCAATAATGACCTCACGTGATCTAGACTGTATGCTTCTGTTGATACATCCTAGAATTGCATTTGCCTTTTTTGCTGCTGCATCACACTGTTGACTCATGTTAAGTCTGTGATCAATTAGTATACCCAAGTCTTTTTCACATGTGCTGTTACTTAGCCCTATTCCTCCCATTTTGTATATGCTTTTTTCATTTTTTATTGCCCAGATGTAGTACTTTGCATTTTTCCCTGTTAAAATCCATTCTGTTAGTTGCTGCCCACTGCTCCAGTTTATGTATATCTTTTTGAATCCTCTCTCTCTCTTCTCTAGTATTAGCTACCCCTCCTAGCTTTGTGTCATCAGCAAATTTGATCAGTTTACCCTCAATTCCTTCATCTAAATCATTGATAAAGATGTTGAACAATACAGGGCCCAAAACAGAGCCTTGTGGTACCCCACTTGAGACATTCTTCCAACTGGATGTGCAGCCATTTACAACCACTCTTTGGGTCCGATCACTAAGCCAGTTATGAATCCACCTAACAGTTGCCTTGTCCATTCCATACTTAGTCATTTTTTCAATAAGGATTGTGTGAGATACTTTGTCAAATGCTTTGCTGAAGTCAAGATATACTATATCTACAGCATTTCCCTGATCCACCCAGTCAGTGATTCTGTCATAAAAGGAAATTAAGTTAGTCTGACATGACTTATTAGTTACAAACCCATGCTGACTCTGTTTAATCACTTCATTCTTATCCAGGTACTTGCATACATGTTCTTTAATAATTTGTTCAAAGATCTTTCCTGGTATAGAAGTCAGACTCACCGGCCTGTAGTTCCCTGGGTCCACCTTCTTCCCCTTTTTGAATATAGGAACAGCATTTGCTCTTCTCCAGTCTTCTGGGACTTCTCCTGTTCTCCAAGAATTTTCAAAGATTATGGACAGTGGTTCAAGAATTTCTTCTGCTATCTCCTTCAGTACCCTGGGGTGTAATTCATCTGGACCTGGAGACTTGAATTTATTTAGGTTAGCTAAGTGTTTCCTCACTGTCTTTCTGTTTATAGATATCCTGGATTCTTCTATTCCTTTAATAGGACAGTGAAGATCAGTTGATGTTACATTTCCTTTCTGAGAGAAAACAGATGCAAAATAGGAATTTAAAAGTTCAGCCTTCTCAACATCCTGACTTACCATTTCATCATTTTCATCCTGTAAAAATCCTATAGCATCTTTGACTTTTCTTTTACTTTTGACGTATCCCCAAAATCCTTTTTTGTTGCTTTTGACGTCACTTGCAAGCCTTAATTCATTGTCAGCTTTAGATAATCTGATTTGTGCCCTGCAGGTTCTGCAGACGGCATTATATTCTTCTTTAGATATGCCTCCCTCTTTCCATTTGATAAACATTTCTTTCTTCCTTTTTAGCATGTGTTTAAGTTCTATGTTCATCCATCCTGGTTTCCTTAAATGCTTCCCATTCTTCCGTCTTTTCGGAATTGTTAACGATTGTGCTTTGAGAATCTCATTTTTCAAGATTTCCCATCCTTCCTGGACATTTTTGTCCTTAAGGATATCCAGCCATTGGATCCCTCCAATTCTCTTTCTGAGTTCCTTAAAATCTGCCTTTCTGAAATCTAACCTTGACGTCTGAGTCTTCACAGGTCTTCCTCCTCTTGTTATCCAAAATTCTAAAATAGCATGGTCACTACCTCCTAGGGTCCCAGCCACTCTTACCTCCTCCACCATTTCCTCCCTGTTTATGAGGATTAGATCTAAGGTAGCAGATCCCCTTGTTTTCTCCATTACCTTTTGGAAGATAAAGTTGTCAGCAAGAGAGGATAAGAATTTCCTGGACCTGTTAGTTTTGCCTGAGAGAGATTCCCAACAAATGTCTGGATAGTTGAAATCTCCCATGACCACTATGTCATATTTTTTGGAGAACTTGGCCATTTGATGCATAAAGAGTTCATCCATATCTTCAGCTTGCACAGGCGGCCTGTAGTAAATGCCTACAATGGTGTCCTTTCCATTGTTCTGTCCTTGTATTCTTACCCAAACAGTTTCCACAGAACTCCCAGTCTCTGAAGCTTCAATCTCTGTGCAGATATACGCTTTTCTAACATACAATGCAACACCTCCTCCTCGTTTATCAAGTCTGTTTCTTGCAAATAAGTTGTAACCTTCTAGCCTTGTATTCCAATCATGTGTATCGTCCCACCAAGTCTCAGTGATTCCAATGACATCATATTTCTTCTCCTGCGTTAGTAGCTCCAGTTCTCCTTGTTTGTTGCCCATGCTTTGTGCATTCGTATAGAAACACTTTAGTTTGTGATTGGTTTCTCTTTCTTCAATATTTTTATTATGTAGATTTTTTTGTCTTTGTTCTTCCCCTTCACTTCTAATAGCAGAAATCTCAATAGCATTTGTCAGGTGTATGGCTTTTGCTTCCCTTCCCACATTGTTCTAGTTTAAAGCTCTCCTGATGAGTGTAGCAAGGCGACTTCCAAATACATGTTTTCCAGTCTTCGTAAGGTGCACCCCATCTCTAACAAGTAGTCCATTGTACAGGTAGTTCACTCCGTGATCCAGAAATCCAAATCCTTGCTGACGGCACCATCGACGTAGCCAGTTGTTCACCTGCAGAATCTTATTCCACCTCCTTGTTCCATGGCCATCCACTGGAAGGATGGAGGAGAAGACCACCTGCGCTCCCAGTTCTTTCACTTTCTTACCTAAGTTTTCAAAGTCACTGCAGATGGTTTCCAGGTCACTTCTTGTGGTGTCATTTGTCCCCACATGTATTAGCAGGAATGGGTAGTCATCTTTAGGTCTGAAGAGTCCTGATATCCTGTCAGACACATCTTTAATTTTTGCACCTGGAAGACAGCACATTTCTCTTGAGGTTATATCTGGTCTGCAGATAGCAGCCTCTGTTCCTCTCAACAGGGAATCCCCCATGACAACAACTCTCCGTTTCTTCTTCACAACATTTTTCTTTCTCCATTCAGGAGGACTCTGAGGGCGTACAAGGTTACTCTTTGTGGGCAAAGTCTTATCCTGATGTATTTCTTCATCGTTCTCCTGTGTAAGAGCCTGGTACTGGTTTCTGAGCAGAATTGGTGCTGACTGCCTCCTGATCCTCCTGCTTCTCTGGGTCACATGCTTCCATTCCTCTGTTTCTTCAGTTGCACTTCGAATTTCTTCTCTTTCTGTACCATGAAGAGATAATTCTGCTCTGTCTAAGAACTCTTCACCTTCCTTAATGGTCTTCAATGTAGATAACCTCTCTTCCAGATTTTGCAACTTTTCCTCCAACAGGGACACAAGCTTGCATTTGTGGCATGTGAAATTTGGCTTTTCCACTGGTAAGTCTATGAACATGTAGCAAGAAATGCAGCTCACCACATGGCTCCTGGCCTCTTCCATGTTCTTATTGTTCAAGAGATAATCAAGCGGTGAAATAATTTAAGCCAAAACTCGCGCGCCGCTAGGCGCGCTGTTCACTGATGTCCTCCTTTCAGCTGCAACAGCCAAAATCCAGTGTTCCTTGAGCTCGCGGAGACTCTTCACTTATCCCAGAAGGCACTGGGAATATGCAAATTATCTCCTCGGGACTCCTCCCCTGGTTTACTGATGTCCTCCTTTCAGCTGCAACAGCCAAAATCCAGTGTTCCTTGAGCTCGCGGAGACTCTTCACTTATCCCAGAAGGCACTAGGAATATGCAAATTATCTCCTCGGGACTCCTCCCCTAGTTTACTGATGTCCTCCTTTCAGCTGCAACAGCCAAAATCCAGTGTTCCTTGAGCTCGCGGAGACTCTTCACTTATCCCAGAAGGCACTGGGAATATGCAAATTATCTCCTCGGGACTCCTCCCCTGGTAAATTCCCTAAGGGTCGCCTTTTTAATTTGTCTGTACCTGAACATGACGCTATGCGGTCTTATATCAAGGAATCATTGGAGAAGGGTCATATCAGACCATCCTCTTCACCCTTAGGTGCCGGTTTTTTCTTTGTGGCCAAAAAGGATGGTTCATTGAGGCCGTGTATTGATTATCGTCTCTTGAACAATATTACTGTGAAATATCAATACCCGTTACCCTTGATTTCTGACCTGTTTTCCAGGGTGAAAAACGCTACTTGGTTTACCAAGCTTGACCTCAGGGGGGCGTATAACCTTATTCGCATTAAGCACGGGGATGAATGGAAGACGGCATTCAATACCCCTGAAGGGCATTTTGAGTACCTGGTGATGCCCTTTGGGCTCACTAATGCTCCTTCCGTCTTCCAGTCCTTCATGAATGACATTTTCAGGGATTTTGTGGACAAATTTCTGATTGTTTATTTGGATGATATCTTGATTTTTTTCTAATGACTGGGACTCTCATGTGAAACATGTTCGAACTGTATTCCAGATTTTGAGAGAGAATGCTCTGTATGTGAAGGGATCAAAGTGTCTTTTTGGCGTACAGAGGATCTCATTTCTGGGATTCATTTTGTCCCCATCTGTTATTGAAATGGACCCGGTCAAGGTTCAGGCCATCTGTGATTGGGTCCAACCTACTTCATTAAAGGCTCTTCAGAGATTTTTGGGTTTTGCCAATTTTTATCGTAAATTTATTGGTAATTTCTCGTTATTGTTAAACCATTAACTGATTTGACCAGAAAGGGTTCTGATGTGGTGAATTGGCCTCCTGGGCAGTCTCTGCATTTCAGGAACTTAAGCAGAGATTCACTTCTGCTCCTGTTCTACGGCAGCCTGATGTTTCTCTGCCATTTCAGGTGGAGGTTGATGCCTCTGAAATTGGGGCAGGTGCCGTTTTGTCCCAAAAAGATCCAGAGACCTCTAAAAGTAACCCTTGTGCCTTTTTCTCTCGAAAATTTTCTCCTACTGAACGTAATTATGACGTGGGTAATCGGGAGTTATTGGCCATGAAGTGGGCTTTTGAAGAGTGGAGACATTGGCTGGAGGGAGCCAAACATCAGGTGGTGGTCCTTACGGACCATAAGAATCTGGTCTATCTGGAATCTGCCAAGCGACTCAATCCTAGACAGGCCAGGTGGGCCTTGTTTTTCACACGTTTTAATTTTGTGGTTTCCTTTCTTCCTGGCACTAAGAATGTTAAGGCGGATGCCCTCTCGAGGAGCTTCCTTGCGGACTCTCCTGAGTTATCTGATCCTTCTGTTATTTGAAAGAGGGTGTAGTTCTTTCCGCCATCTCGCCCAATTTGAGACTTGCTCTGGAGGGGTGTCAGGAGGATAGGCCCGAGCGCTGCCCGGTTGGAAAATTGTTTGTCCCGGATCAGTGGAAAAAGAGTGTGATGTCTGAGATTTATTGTTCCGCATTGGCTGGGCATCCCGGAGTTTTTGGTACAGAGACTTGGTTAGTCGGTCCTTTTGGTGGCCTACCTTGTCTCGTGATGTCAGGGAATTTGTGCAGTCCTGCGGGACTTGCTCTCGCTCCAAGCCTTGCTCTCGCTCTAGTGGTTTGTTGATGCCATTGCCTGTGCCCAAGAGACCATGGACCCATATCTCTATGGATTTCATTTCCGACCTTCCTGTTTCTCAGAGAATGACCACCATCTGGGTAATTTGTGATAGGTTTTCCAAAATGATACATCTTGTGCCATTACCTAAGTTGCCTTCCTCCTCTGAATTGGTGCCGTTGTTCCTTCAGCACGTGGTTCGTTTACACGGCATTCCTGAGAACATTGTGTCTGACAGAGGAGTCCAGTTTGTTTCCAGATTTTGGAGGACTTTTTGTTCTAAACTGGGTGTTCAATTGTCTTTCTCCTCGGCATTTCATCCTCAGACCAATGGTCAAACTGAGAGAACAAACCAGACATTGGAGACTTATCTAAGATGCTTTGTGTCTGCTGATCAGGATGACTGGGTCTCTTTTTTGCCTTTGGCTGAGTTTGCTCTTAATAATAGGGCTAGCTCTGCCACTTTGATGTCTCCGTTTTTCTGTAATTCTGGGTTTCACCCTCGATTTTCTTCAGGACAGACGGAGGCTTCTGTCTGTCCAGGTGTTGACTCTGTTGTGGAGCGTATGCAACAGATTTGGGACCAGGTAGTGGAGAGGTTGTCCCTCTCTCAGGAGAAGGCCCAGCGGTTTGCTAACCGGCATAGGACTGATGGTCCTCGGTTTAAAGTGGGGGACTTGGTCTGGTTGTCCTCAAAGAATATTCCTATGAGAGTGGCATCTCCTAAATTTAAGCCTAGGTTCATTGGACCTTATAAGATCATGGAGATTATTAATCCTGTTTCTTTTCGTTTGCTTCTTCCAGGGACATTTAAGATCCATAACGTGTTCCACAAGTCCTTGTTGAAGAGGTTTGTTGAGCCAGTGGTTCCTGCTGCTGTGCCTCCTGACCCTGTTTTGGTTGAGGGCAATCTGGAGTATGTGGTTGAGAAAATATTAGATTCTCGTTTTTCTAGACGGAAACTCCAGTATTTGGTTAAATGGAGAGGTTATGGTCAGGAAGACAATTCTTGAGTGTTTGCTTCGGACATCCATGCTAGGAGACTTATCCGTGCGTATCATAGAACTCATCCTGACCGACCTGGTTGCTCAAATGAGGGTTCGGTGACCCCTCCTCAAGGGGGGGGTACTGTTGTGAATGGGTTTGAGATGAGTTCTGAGCAGAGGCTTCCTTGGTGGTTACAAGCGGTGCTGGTCTGTCCAGTGAAGATTGTGAGGACTGGGAATCAGGTGTTACTGACTGGTCTTATATAAGGGAGTCACCTTCCCATCAGGGTTGCCGGTGATCAATTGTTCTGGTCTGAATCCTTCATTCCTGTTTCCTTGTAGCCTGCTGTGTCGTGTCTGCATCTCCTGCTAACAGATAAGACATTTTCTTCTTTTTGTTTTTGTGCTATATTTTTGCATTTTTGTCCTGCACTTCTGTGGGGGCCTTCAGGGTCCCCTCTGGGGGCTTTTGCCCTCTCAGTTTAGTTCAGCCACTTATGTATGTACTTTTGCTTTTTCCAGTTTTTTCAGTGGCTGCTGTTTTGATTTTGTTACACCAGAGAACTAATTTAGGTGGTAGAGGTCGTGTGATCTCAGGTGTTTTTGAAATTAGTGGTGTTGGTGCTTTTCAGGGTTTTCTGGGATTGCAGTAAGTACCCTTCCTATCCTTTTCTATTTAGTTAGTTTGGGCCCCAGCGTTTGCTCATACTATTTTCTTTCTGTGTCAGTATTTCATCTTGTCTAACCGCCATTACATGTTTGGGGGCTTTCTATTGTCTTTGGGGTTCTGCTCTGGGGCAGATAGCTTTCCTATATCTATCTTTAGGTGTAGTTAGTTTCTCAGGCTGTGACGAGGCGTCTAGGACCAACGTAGGAACGCTCCATGGCTGCCTCTAGTTGTGGTGGTTAGTCAGGGTACTGCAATCTCATAGTTTCCAACTGCTCTGGTGTATTGCCTTTTTTTTACCTGCACTCCTCAGCTACCAAATCATAACACTTAACACCTTGCTGCTAAATAACAACCCCTCAGAGGATTCACCCTGCAGCGCTGGTCACCTTGATCAGAAACCACAGGTGGCGTCACGAACAATTACTATTTTCCCCTGTAAATATCCCCCTTTGTATGAGCGCCCAGGGCAACGGACCGAGCTGTGCTACTTGTGACATTCCCCATAGACTTCAACGGGCTCGGTGCCGAGTACCCCATAAACCCTGGTGTTGTGCGACTCATCTTTGGCATCACGAACAGGATCCGAAGCTTACTATATGTGAGTCCTGTGTGCCTATGTGGACTGTTTTTGTGCAAAAAGACTGTGTTGCAGTTGTTTGATTTTTGGCGCCATTTTCCGCCATTTTGCCACCATATTCGCGCCCTGAGGCGCTGGTGAAGAAGGTGGGCGTGCCTTCGTGGGCGTACCCCCCTGTGGCGCGAAAGCAATGGGCGCCCTGTCTTAGTGCTATTACAATGTGAGAGCCTGCCCCACTGCAAGGGAGATCCGCCTCCTCTTCATCCTCCATGCTAAGAAGAGAAAGCGAAAGTCCCGCCTCCACGGAAGAGACCAGATTGTTCCTGATGGAAAACACAGTCTGGCCTGGAGTGAGATGGCGGAAGGACAGGACACGCTGTGTGGAGGAATGGCGGTGCGCAGACCCCGTTCCCTGAAGAGCTGCTGCCTGTGCCTGAACCGTCCCCAGGTCGGGAGAACGACCAAAGAATGCAGAAAGTGGAGGAGGTGGATGCGGTGCTGAAAGTTATGGCCCGACACCGCGCTGAAGTGGAAGCGATGGAGCAGAGCTGGCGTGCCCTGAAACAGCGGCTGCTGAGGGACGCGATGCTCTCTCCCCTGGGCGCACACCGTCACCTGCACCACCACTGCCAGCAGCTGATGAATCACCGGAGGCCGGCCCCAAAAGTGCTGATCCTGACTCCGCCGGGGACGCGGCGGGAGGGAAGGAGGCTGAGGAGGCCCTGCCTGCACCGGAGTGCCAGCCAGGCCTGGAGGCCGCAGCGGAATGCAGTCCCCCGGTAGGGACGCCGGAGGAGACCCAGCCGTCAGTGATGGAGATCGACTGGGAAGAGATGGAGCAGCGACAGCAGCAGGTTAGTGCGTCCCCAATTGAGCCACTGCGTGCACCTGCATCCTATCCTGCATCCTATTCTGCAACGCAACCGGCTAGTGCGTCCTCAACTAAGCCACTGCGCAAATCTGCATCATCATTGGAAGACCTGTACTTGGAAGAGGCACCTGTTAGGCCTCAAGGAAGTCGCAAAGCAAAAATTGAAAAAGGACTGTAGCTACCCAGACACAGGTAGCAGGACATGATCTTTTAGTGATGCGTTCCAGAGCGCACCGCGTACTTCCAGCCCCAGGTATGGAAGAAGTCATCGCAATTTACAAAGAAGAACAGTAGGACCCAGACAGGGTTTACTGCATCTGTAAAAAGTTAAAAGAAGATTTGCACTTTATTGAATGTTGATAATATGTGATGATGTTTGCATAATTTGAAGTAGTATACCCCAGTTGGGTAACGTGAAGAATAATGTGAAATGTTCTTATGCAAAGGACTGCATGCTGAAGACTCTTGCAGCACAGAACTTTAGTTATAAATAGTTAGCACTTCGGTGCCCCATCTTGGTTTTACGTAAAGCCATTCTACCTCTGAAGGAAAACCCGTTATGGTGTGGCCTTGAGTGAGGTCTGCAGCAAGGAAGTCCTGCAGCCCACCCAGGACCCACGTGGGAGGTTTGGTGCGGGTCCTCCACAAGAATATTGTATTTATTGTGAAAAGTATTTTGATATTTTTCTATTTTGCAACTTGTACACAATGTAACATTAAAGTGTCCTTACCTCCCGCAAGGGATGAGTTATGTTGTTGATGTTATTATAAAAATTGTTTTTCTATTTCAGCCCGGGAGTGCTGACGATAACTAGGGGGGGATGTGTGGCCCAGCTGCGCTTGGTACACATGTTCCCAGGAGAATGCACAGAAAGGTAATTACAAAAACCTGATATTCATTCACACTCACACTTCCCAGTATTGCCACCAGAGGGAGCCTTAGACTATTTAAGGGTGTGAGAGACGTTAGCAGTGGTTAGTTAGTTCCTGTCAGAGCTTTGTCTGAGCTAGTGAGAGTTCAGACGTGTGGAGATTTCCTGTCAGATGAGACAGAGGAAAGATTGAAAACTGTTATCTCAGAACATCCTGACTGTTAGTACCCTATGAATGTGGAAAGTGACTCTCGGAGCGAGCGTGTATTCAGTCTGACGGAAGGTCCTGAGAGCTGCTCTGGACAGAGTCTATGAAGGAAAAGAAGGAAGGGGACTACAGTTATTACAACAACGAGTCGACTGAGAAACGGTCAGTGAGCTGTGGAAGGAAGGAAGCTGACGACTACACCTACTGCTACCCGTGCTTATGTTAAGGGTGAGAGTAGGGCGACGGGCGAGTGGTGACCAAAGGAGAGAGTGACCGAGGCGTTATAGCAACAATTGCTGCCTCCACTCTGCTTAACCGGACGCCGGGTCCGAAGCCTTGCTAGTTCCTTCACGGCTAGTAGGAGAAAACCGGAATCCCTGCTGGACTTCAGGTCGCAGAGGGGCCCTATAGTGCTGATACGTAACCGGGGTCAGGGAGAACAGGAGTCAGGCCTGATCAGCCATAGACTTAGTTCTTGCCAAAAGAAGGCTCCACCACAATGTCGGCCGGGCGTAGCTGTTCTATACAGAGTTGAACTTCGCTTCATGCAGGTTGGAAACTCACACATTAAGAAGTAAGGAGGCCTTAAACCTACTCGGTGATTACCTGGATGTGCATCCTCCACCCTGAGCAGCTTCCCGGGACATACCTGCAAATACCACCAGTAAAGGTATGGAAAGAGACTGACTTGTGTGTGTCTGCCTTATTGTCTGCACCTTGCACCGCCATATACCTTGAGGGATCCAGTCTCTCCTGTGGGAGACTTAACACCTTGCTGCCAAATAACAACCCCTCAGAGGATTCACCCTGCAGCGCTGGTCACCTTGATCAGAAACCACAGGTGGCGTCACGAACAATTACTACTTTCCCCTGTAAATATCCCCCTTTGTATGAGCGCCCAGGGCAACGGACCGAGCTGTGCTACTTGTGACATTCCCCATAGACTTCAACGGGCTCGGTGCCGAGTACCCCATAAACCCTGGTGTTGTGCGACTCACGTGCATGATCACACTGGCGCAAAGCACATAATGCAATTGATACTAGCGCATGGCGGCCCAGCCATGCCACCCTTTTATAGTAACAGCTACAGGACCTGCTAGAAACAAGGACCAATGAAACAGTTCCAGAACACCAGTAGTCACAGGACCTTCCTGGTGGACCAATAGGAGCTGCTGCAGTACCTGAGCATGTGACCACTGATCTCCAATGAGAGATCTCACCCTGGGCATGCTCAGAAGGGGAAACAAGGACTTTGTCCTAAAGACGTCTGCTCGCCGCTAACCAGTACTAGCCACAATAGCAGAGCCTGGAGAGGCAGCAGTAATCTCTGCACACTGTTAGACTGGGCGAGATGCTGGGACTGACATCTAAGCTGAGCAGAGTCCACAGCGGCCGGAGACGAATAAGAGACCGCAGCTGGGATGGCTTGAGAGTCCCTTGTGCAGAAGCGAGAACTCGACCCCTAACAGTTATCATTGTCATTATCTTTTGAACTACGTTAAGAGCATAGATTATAAGGGTACAACTTTAACCCTTGCCCTAAATTGAGTATACAGTTACATCCTATTGTGGCTCCCTGACTTTGATGTGAGCTCACAAGCAGATGATAGCTGTGATTTTCAGCTATCATTCACCTGTAACCGCAGTGCATGGAATGGAGCACCATTGATGGCTGTTAACCTGTTAAATATTACTGTCAATCTCTGACAGTAGGATTTACAGCGCGCTGTCAGGGGTGCGTTATTCTATGCACTTATCGGCACCCTGTGATGCCATCGTGGGGCACCGATGGGTACTATCATGGTATATGCTGAAAATCCCTGTACCTATCACAACAGTACTCTTGTGAATGCCAGCTTCTGATTGGTGGTCATAGGAGACAGTCATTTTTGCTACAGTTATATGAAAAAGTTTGGGCACCCTATTAGTGTTGAGCGATATTGCTCGATATCTAAAATATCGTATCGAAATTGTATCGCCGATAGCACTAAATATCGTCGATATCCGATTTCGATAGCGGAAGTCCATGTAAGTCTATGGGAACAAAATATCGCAACAAAAAAAAAACCTTTCTTACGTTGTAAACACAAAATATACACGCATAGAATACATATATATATATATATATATATATATATATATATATATATACATGTCATTGTGACATATATATACATATATTTATAGTTTATACACTTCTACATAGTAAAACAGACTCTGATTCAATTGCCGGGTAAAGCCGTGACATACCCCATAGAAGTCGACGGGCTCGTGCGAGTACCCCAAAACCTCTGGCTCTGTGCGACTCAACTTGGGCGTCACGAACAGGATTCTGTAGCTCGCTATAAGCGAGTCCTGTGTGCCTGAATTGAACTGGTTTTGTGCTTGAGAATTGCTAAAATCATCAGAGAATGTATTTGCCATTTTTCAGCCATATCTGCGTCACGACGAGGCACTGGTGAAGAAGAAGGGCGTGCTCTTCGTGGGTGTCACTCAGTGGCGCGCAAACGATGGCCGACCACTGTAAATGGTACTGCAATGTAACATCGTGCCCCACAGCTCTTCAGTTCCGCCTCCTCATCCTCCTCAGTGTGCGGAAACTAACACGAAGGTCCCGCCTCCCTACAAAAGAGGGGCCCTCTCCAGATGCTAATGACACATGTGACTTGGCAGAGATGGCTAATGGACACGAGCAGAAGTGTGAAGGGATGGAGCAGTCAGAGCTCTCCCCCACGGAAGCGACCCGATCGCCACGGAAACACCGTTGGGCACCCGGCCTGGAAACCCTCCTACGCTGCAAGAAGCGGCGGATACCCTAAGAGGCCTGGCCCGGCACCGGGAGGAGGTCGCCAGGATGGAAGCGAGCTGGTGTGCCCTAAAACTAAACTTGGAGCGGCGCCAATCCCTCTTACCTGAAGTGTCTGTACCGGAAGGTGAGGCACCCGTTCTAGTAGAGGAGTCCTTGCAATGTGATCCGGTTGACGTTGTCGCGGTGGAGGCACCCGTTCCTGCAAAAACCGCAGCACCGTCAGCACCCCAGATCCCGCTGTCTGCCCCCGTCGCTGAGACAGAAGAAGCGACACCCGTCCTCATGGAGGAGGCCGCGCAGGCACCAGAGCACTACCTGCCTGTACTGGAGCCCCGACTGTCATCTGTTCCAGAGCCGGCTGCTTCCTCCGCAGGTGAGCGCCGCCAGGACTGGGGGGCGCCAGGAGAGCTGCCGCAAACTGGACACTGTAAGCTGCAGTGGAGTGGTGGAGACATGGAGATGCTGGTGGAGGAGAATTACAACCGGCGTCAGGAGGAAGAGTGGAGACGTTGGGAGCGGGAAGCAGAGCGACAAAGGGAGCAGCGAGAATCCCAAAAACTTCGGCAACGTAACCTGGAGAAGGACCGGGCAGATAAGGACGGGTGAGAAAGGATAAAGGAACCCTGTGTGAGCCGCGGCGTAAGGGTGCAGTACGGAGCTTTAAATTGAAAGGTGGTTGGGGCTTCATCAAGGAGCCTGGACTTTATTTAGAAGTTTTTGTGAACCGGCGGGACGTGGAGGCTCACCTCCCAGAAGGACACCTGGGGAGGGACCTGTTGCCAGGAGACTTGGTGACTTACACCCGACACTGGGGTTACAATGGATGGTACGCCCTAAATGTTACCAGGTGCGACCCTACTCCCCAGTGTGTCAGGAACCTGTGAGACCCTCGGAGCCTTCAGCCTCCCACATCCAGGCCTCTGCAAAAGTGCCCACCCCACGCCGTAAATCTCCCAAGCCTCCCTCAGTGGTCTCCTCAGCAGCCCCAGCTATGGACATGATAAGTATAGCTGGCCCGTACCCGGCGCCTGTTTGGCCCCCTGGGGTTCGTTCAGTCCGTGACATAGGGCTCCAGACCCGGAGGGAGATGAAAGAGGTGGCCACACAGACCCAGATAGCGGGTCACGACTTGACTGTACAGGCCACACGACGTCATCAGGTCCTGGTGGTCCTTGGTGCCTCGGATGTTTGGCAAGCATCAGAAGAGTACCAGGTGGTACCTGGAACACCCCTGCCAAAGAATTATAAATAACCCGGACAGGGTCCCTGTATGTAAATAGTTAAATTGTTTATGTACCCGGACGGGTGAATGTTAATAAAAAAGTTTTTTAATTTAAAAAAAAAAAAAAAACACAGTTTTCATTACTTTTATTACAGTCTCATCCTGCGACGCCATCGATCTCCTGTAAAAAAATGAAAAGAAAAAAAAAGAATACCACCTGACCGACGCAGTCCATAGTAACGAGTGTCCCACGACGATCCAGCTCTGCTACATCAGAATCCCGTCGCAGCACAGCTGATTACCTGCTT
>JARQOD010000003.1:515509406-515627818 GCA_033576555.1 Oophaga sylvatica | reverse complement strand
AAAAATCCTGAAGGCGAATGTCCATCCAACTGTTGGTGACCTCAATCTGAAGCACACTTGGGTTATGCAGCAGGACAATGATCCAAAACACACCAGCAAGGACTTCCGGGAGGCGGAGCCAAGGAATGGCCGCTTTTTAGCAGAGCTCCCCGCTGGCCTACTCTCATCCGTTGCCATCCCTCCCTTTGTGAGCGGAGAAACAGCGTTAATCAGCGGGGGAATACCTGGACAGGGGGCTCATCTGTCGGGTCTGCCTCTCCAGGCTCCTCGGGAGGCTCCAGGCGCAGGAGACGCCGTGCGAGGTGTGAAGATAGAGGGAGGCTCTGGCACTTGCCCCTTGCTCCTAGATTAGAAGTCAGAGAAGAGGTCCAGAGATAAAAGCGACCACCCGCTGGGAGGAAAAACAAACAGTGATGCCCTGAAGATCTGGCTGTTATCACATCTGGGGCCCAGAGGCGGTGAGTGCAGTGGCAATAGGGGAGGGTTAACTACAACAGACGCCATCTCCCTGACAGTCACAGCCCTCAGCAGCATCCCTGCACTACATGCTGGTTGTGAGCTGCATTGTTTTCAGTTGCAGACCATCTCCTCAAAGGTGACAGAAGCAATAAAGCACTCGAGGTCTGTCTGATAAGGGTTTAACCCCTGAGGCCCCTTTACAGAGCTCAAATAAATCAGCCTAAAGGGTATGCCACACTGAACAATATCGCTAACGGGATCGCTAAAAAACGTCACTATTTAGCGATCCTGTTAGCGATGTTGTTCAGTGCGGCAGCTTCCAGCGACGAGCTTCCTGCTGTGATCTCGCTCGTCGCTGGAATCGCTCCGGACCCTATTTTCTCGTCGGCGCTCCCGCTGGGTAAGTATATATTGCTAGTATGGCACCTTTTCTTAGCGATTTAGCGGTACTTTTGTACCGCTAAAGTCGTTAAGAAGATCGCTAACGGCGATAGCGTCGTTAACTATATCGCTAAATGTGGCCGCACTTAGCGATATAGAAACAATCCCGCTAGCGATCGCATTAGTATGCGTCGTTATTGTGATCGCTAGCGGGATTGTTTAGTGTGGCAGTACCTTAATAAGTCACAAGGGGATTACCTCAGAGACTACACACAATACAGGACCTAGAGGACAGTTGATATTGACTTTATTAACCCTTTGGCAGCGGTCTAACCTGGTGAAGTCCTCACTCAGTGACACATCCATTTGCTTACAACTTAGGGATTATATTAGTCCTCTCTGACTTTCAAGGTTATTTAACCTCTATAAATAAAGGTCAACAGCAAGAGTCTAATATTCTATACGCTCCATATAGGAGTTACATGCTACATAGCAGATTCTAATGTAACGTTTCTTAACTGAGACATCACCACCTTCTATCTTCTCACCATTGTCGCTGAATATGGATAAATTTGTGGGCAAACAAACTAAAGGAGGCCGTGCCTCTTCTCAAAACCAACAAGGCTCATCCTCGCCTAAATCTACCACTGATACCAGTAGTGAGACTTCTCATTCAATAGCGGATGCCATCATGGAACGCCTTATGCCCAAAATAAATTCTAGATTTGCCACTCTTCAAACCTCAATAGACTCTATACACTGTGTTCCAAATTATTATGCAAATAATATTTTCTCAGATTTTCCCAAATTACCTATATGAATTTCAGTCATTGTAATTTTCCAGTCAAATAACGAGTACAATTGAAAGGTTTTTGTACAAACTGCCTATGATAACAGTATATTTTTTAAAAAATAAAACACTCAAACTGCACTCAAAATGCATGTTCCAAATTATTATGCACAGCAGAGTGTAATACTATTGTAGGAACTCGAGGATTCTGATAGCGTGGGGCAATGAACAATCAGAGACAGGTTTCTTTGAATGCAAATAATGTATTTGTGAAACAGCAAAACACCCAAAAACAATATTCAAACAACCCGTAGTGACATGCAATGAAACGAGTCCATATATATATACACAAGTCCAGTTATATGAATCCGGATATATAAGTCCTTGAACCTCTATAGCGAGGGCGGTAAAGTTCTTACGACGGAGTCCTCACACAAATGTGACCACAAGGTAAGTCTGATGCACAGGTAACGTGGCTGGATTTACACACTGCTGGTGTGTGAAGAGTCAGATCCAGGTATGCAGAAAACACAGGGAGGTCCAGGAACAAGTTAATCTCAGTTGTGGCTTAATTCAGTGAAGTCCAACAACAAGTTCATATGTCAAAACTATAATAACTGCCTGCGCCCTTACATAGATAGAAATAGCCCCCACAGAAAAAGCCCCTAAAACAGTTTTTCAGCCACGGTGATAGATATGTAGTGCTGACATACAAATGAAGGTGAAATACACTTACTGTCACCGTAGCGGAGGGTAAGATGGAAATATAAAAGTCCTGATTCGATACTAGCGATGGTCGGATCGTGAGCCCAAGGCTGTCAGACTGATCGTAGCGAGGCAGGGAGCGTCCTCCCTGTAGTTGGAATCCTTCTGTTGAGCCGGGATACACAAAGTCCGGAAGTTAACACGGCGTCCTCTGGCCACGAGGCACCGTGAGTATGAGATGGACAAGTGGGGAGCAGGACAAAAAATTGGTGACGTCACCGCCGTACCAAGGTACGGAAGGCAGGGAGGGTCAAAAAGGGTTCCAACGCGTTTCGAAGGTACACAGACCTTCTTCGTCAGGGATCCAGACCCACACTAAAGCCTGCCTTATATAATTTTTGCCAGAAACCCCCCGCCCACTCGCCAAGTGACAGAAAGTGAATTAAAAAATGTGCTAATTGTTGCACACCGTGCCTGCAAAGACTACAAAAAAAAAAAAAACTGAACCAAAGATAAACTAACTTTTAAGGTTGTACCTGCAAAAACTTAAAAACACTTTATTTGATTTATTAAAAATAGACTTACAATGGTAATCAGTTAAAACCCTCAGTCAATGTATATATAATTTAATGTGCACAAACAATAATCGGGTGTACTGAACAACCCATATCTATGCATGAAAATAGACTGCAGTGAAATACATTGATCGGATAAAAATAATAATTAAAATTTACAATTGAGAAAAAAAAAATATATAATATAATAAAATCAAACAATACCTATGGTACTAATCCCAGAACCAGTAGTGTTTGAATATGTCTAAAAAATTTTTTTTTACCCTTAAGTGTACGGGTAAATGATTCCGCCTGTTTGGTATCTAAATGCGGCTGAAAATTCCTATAGACCCCTACCCCCCACCCCCCATGTTAGTATCGGGGTGAGGCCTTAATGTAATACTAGAGAACGGATTTAACTAGATAATCTAGGGGAACGCATATAGTTCTATCTCATGGTTTAACCCACTAGGGGCCAAACTATCCAGGGCGAAAATCCACTGGGATTCCACCCTAGACATTTTCTTGATGAAATCCCCACCCCTCTTATTTTTAGGAACAACTTGTATGCCACAGAAGTATATGTCCCGAACAGATTTATTGTGGCATTCGAAAAAATGTCTCGAGAGGGGATGCCCTAAAAAACCTTTTCTGATGTTATTAAAATGCTCCCTTAAACGATCACATAATCTTCGTTTTGTATGCCCTACATAAATTTTGCCACAAGGGCATTGAATTAGGTAAATAACTCCCATGGTGGAGCATGTAATATAATTTTTGATCAAAAATTGATGTTTATTATGCGGATCTGAAAATGTAGTTTGCCTAATTTTCCTGAAGCGCGTTTTGATACAGCATAGGCACGTACCACAAGGTACAAAACCTCCAGGAAGGGCAGAGATTGATGTACAGAGCCCATCCTTAACAGTGGGAGCAATCAGATTACCCAAAGTTTGGGCTTTCCTAAAAATAAATTTTGGGTGTGGTGCCAAATGTTCACCAATTTTTTTATCACCCTGAAGAATGAACCAATGTTTTGATATTATATTTTTAAATTGTTTGTAGTTGTGGTGGAACTGAGTGACAATGGGCAAGTCCCCAATTTGCTCTATGATGGAGGGTGAGTGGATGGTCTCAGGTTGGCTTTTACAAATTAGACTATCCCTAGGTAATTGTTCGACCTCTTTCTTATTCTTCTGTAACAGGGACATAGGATATCCCTTCTCCAGAAACTGTTGTGTTAAATATTCAGCATCTTGATGATAATCCTCAATTTTCGAGCAATTACGTCTTATTCTTGTAAATTGACCCTTAGGGATGCTGGTTAACCAAATAGGAAGGTGGCAGCTCTCAATATTAATATAACTATTAGCATCTACCTCTTTCCGATGACATTTAGTACAAATGGTTTCATTCTCGATGAATATCTCCAAATCTAAAAAGTCAACCTTAGTTGTACTAGTGGTGGATGTAAATTCCAAGCCAAACGAGTTGGTATTCAGGCTAGAAATAAACCTGTTAAGGCCTTCTGCTGAGCCTTCCCAGATAAAAAGGACGTCGTCAATAAACCTCCTCCACATAACCAGACCAGAATGCAAATGGCCAGATTGAAAAATATATGACTCCTCCCACTTGGATACGTATAAATTTGCGTAGCTGGGGGCAAAGCAAGTGCCCATGGCAGTTCCCCATGTTTGCAAGTAAAATTGACCTTCATATGTAAAATAGTTGTGATTTAAGATAAAATAAATGCAATCAATAATAAATTTTATTTGTGCCTCTTTGTGAGTCCCTAACTTTCTGAGAAAATATTCAGTTGCCTCACATCCCTTCCGATGGTCAATTACAGTGTAGAGTGACCTAATATCGAGAGTACCAAGTATATAGTCCTTTTTCCAGGGAATTTCCCCAAGGGCTTGTAATGCGTGGCTAGTGTCTTTAAGATACGCCGGAACCAAGGCAGGCATTTTTGCAGAAAAGTATCAACATACCTCGAGAGGTTTGAAGTGAGGCACTTAATGCCTGAAATTATTGGTCTTCCCGGTGGACATTCCCGATTTTTATGTAACTTTGGGATGTGGTAAAAAACGGCTATACACGGGGTTTTATTCATGACAAAATAAAACTCCTTGTTGTTCAATATGCCATCATTTTTGCCCTTTGAGATAAGGGTGTCCAGACATTGGATGTATTTGGCAGTTGGATTAGAAGCTAATTTCTTATATGTCCTTGTATCCCCCAGCAGATTCAATGATTCGGCGTGGTACATTGATTTATTCAATATGACTATGCCCCCTCCTTTGTCCGCTGGACGTATAATGATGTCATTATTTTTTTGGAGCTTTTGTATGGCTAGTCGTTCCTGTACATTTAGATTATGTGGGGCGTATTTAAAATTCTTATGTTTCATCCTCCTAATGTCCGCTACCACCATTGTTTCGAATGTGTGGAAGGCACTGGAATACTCCTGTATTGGATTAAAAGTAGATGGTTTGGCCAGGCCGGTATGATTAAACTGCGATGATGTTAGATGTGATTGGAGAGACGCCGACGCTCCTTTCTTTAGAAAATACTTTTTTATGGCTAAATTACGCAAAAAATTTTTTAAACTAATGTATAAATCAAATGGTCTAGATCTGGTTGTCGGAGCGAATTTCAAACCTTTTTGTAATAAGGAGTAGTCTGATGTGGACAAAGAATACGAACTTAAATTAAAAATTTTTTGATTAGAAGTTTCAGAGGTAGAATTAGAACCTACTTTTGTTTTTGTTTTTGCTTTGGTGAGTTTCCCCCCTCTTTTGCCCCTCTTGGTCTGTCGGACCTTACTTGAAAAAAATCCCGATTTGACGCAGAGCAAGAAGTTGAACTTTTACTAGTTCTAGAAGCTGTAGAATAAGGATTTTTAATTGCAGTGGTTTTACTAGTTTTTGAGACTTTATTAATGGGGGCCCATTTAGTTATGGTGTTAACCTTAGGCCGAGAGTGGGACTGAGTATTAGTTGATGTCATCGCAATAACCGGGCATGGTACATGCCTATTTTGAGATGTTGTTGCTTGGACATCTGTTTCCATAAGTGTTAACGGAACATATCTGTTAGATAGAGGGATGTGAGGAGAGGACATTCCTTGGCATAATTCACCTGTTGGTGTTGGAGTGAGTTTAGGGGTAGTAGCAATATCAAAAGATAATTCCAGGATGGTGGAACTTATATGGTCTGAATGAGCGGCAGAAACCTGCCTAGTGATCTCCTTATTTTGATGCGTTACTGGAGTATATTGTGTGGAATTAGAATTATTATAGACCGAAAAAACTGATGACTGTTCCGGTATATTCTGAGATGATGTGATATTGTATTCGTCTAAAATTAATAGATCATCCGGCCTCTGCTGCAGAGTGGATGTATCTAATTCCATCCTACCCGATGCACTCAGATAAGTATCCCTTGGGATATTATCTCTCTGGAATTTCTTAATTTTTTTAGCAATAATTTCTTTTTCTTTACTTTTAAGTCTAGATAGTATGTTCTCTACCAAATCATGAAAATTCTCCAAGTGCTCAAATTGCTCAAGCTGGTCGAGCAATTTTGTGACCTGGCCACTAGTGGATTTGAGGTTAATGGTTCTTTTTTCAATAATAAATTGTAGTGTTTTGAGGGAGAAATTGGTAAACATAGTGTCCCATTCATATTGTATTGTTTCATTACCAAAATCCCCTGCTAGATTCTTGTAAATAACCAAACATTTTGGTATCACTTTAGCTTGAATATATTTTTCTAAAGTGGCTACCTCCCACAGGTCACGCAGTTCCAAAAGGAGATATTTTTCCAGATTCCTCAAAAGGTCTTTAACCTGTTGATCCGTTTTGGCTCTAGAATCATCCAGAGGGAAACGATCCTGGACTCTGGAAAACGTAATTCCCTATCAGCTCTAATAGCGCTAATCGCCATGTAGTGCCGCCTAAATGTGTGTGCACAGCAAGGAAAAAATTGTTTGTATATGTAAAAAACACACTGGCGCTAACTACCTGCTAAGATGCTAAGATGTGAGTAAGGGCTGCTGGAGTTAAAGCCGGATGCTGTGCTAACGGCTCACTAATACCCCAGAGAGGGAGTATGACGATAGAAGACAAAACTATAATAACTGCCTGCGCCCTTACATAGATAGAAATAGCCCCCACAGAAAAAGCCCCTAAAACAGTTTTTCAGCCACGGTGATAGATATGTATGTTGATACTTTTCTGCAAAAATGCCTGGCCTTGGTTCCGGCGTATCTTAAAGACACTAGCCACGCATTACAAGCCCTTGGGGAAATTCCCTGGAAAAAGGACTATATACTTGGTACTCTCGATATTAGGTCACTCTACACTGTAATTGACCATCGGAAGGGATGTGAGGCAACTGAATATTTTCTCAGAAAGTTAGGGACTCACAAAGAGGCACAAATAAAATTTATTATTGATTGCATTTATTTTATCTTAAATCACAACTATTTTACATATGAAGGTCAATTTTACTTGCAAACATGGGGAACTGCCATGGGCACTTGCTTTGCCCCCAGCTACGCAAATTTATACGTAGCCAAGTGGGAGGAGTCATATATTTTTCAATCTGGCCATTTGCATTCTGGTCTGGTTATGTGGAGGAGGTTTATTGACGACGTCCTTTTTATCTGGGAAGGCTCAGCAGAAGGCCTTAACAGGTTTATTTCTAGCCTGAATACCAACTCGTTTGGCTTGGAATTTACATCCACCACTAGTACAACTAAGGTTGACTTTTTAGATTTGGAGATATTCATCGAGAATGAAACCATTTGTACTAAATGTCATCGGAAAGAGGTAGATGCTAATAGTTATATTAATATTGAGAGCTGCCACCTTCCTATTTGGTTAACCAGCATCCCTAAGGGTCAATTTACAAGAATAAGACGTAATTGCTCGAAAATTGAGGATTATCATCAAGATGCTGAATATTTAACACAACAGTTTCTGGAGAAGGGATATCCTATGTCCCTGTTACAGAAGAATAAGAAAGAGGTCGAACAATTACCTAGGGATAGTCTAATTTGTAAAACCCAACCTGAGACCATCCACTCACCCTCCATCATAGAGCAAATTGGGGACTTGCCCATTGTCACTCAGTTCCACCACAACTACAAACAATTTAAAAATATAATATCAAAACATTGGTTCATTCTTCAGGGTGATAAAAAAATTGGTGAACATTTGGCACCACACCCAAAATTTATTTTTAGGAAAGCCCAAACTTTGGGTAATCTGATTACTCCCACTGTTAAGGATGGGCTCTGTACATCAATCTCTGCCCTTCCTGGAGGTTTTGTACCTTGTGGTACGTGCCTATGCTGTATCAAAACGCGCTTCAGGAAAATTAGGCAAACTACATTTTCAGATGCGCATAATAAACATCAATTTTTGATCAAAAATTATATTACATGCTCCACCATGGGAGTTATTTACCTAATTCAATGCCCTTGTGGCAAAATTTATGTAGGGCGTACAAAACGAAGATTATGTGATCGTTTAAGGGAGCATTTTAATAACATCAGAAAAGGTTTTTTAGGGCATCCCCTCTCGAGACATTTTTTCGAATGCCACAATAAATCTGTTCGGGACATATACTTCTGTGGCATACAAGTTGTTCCTAAAAATAAGAGGGGTGGGGATTTCATCAAGAAAATGTCTAGGGTGGAATCCCAGTGGATTTTCGCCCTGGATAGTTTGGCCCCTAGTGGGTTAAACCATGAGATAGAACTATATGCGTTCCCCTAGATTATCTAGTTAAATCCGTTCTCTAGTATTACATTAAGGCCTCACCCCGATACTAACATGGGGGGTGGGGGGTAGGGGTCTATAGGAATTTTCAGCCGCATTTAGATACCAAACAGGCGGAATCATTTACCCGTACACTTAAGGGTAAAAAAAAATTTTTTTAGACATATTCAAACACTACTGGTTCTGGGATTAGTACCATAGGTATTGTTTGATTTTATTATATTATATATATATTTTTTTCTCAATTGTAAATTTTAATTATTATTTTTATCCGATCAATGTATTTCACTGCAGTCTATTTTCATGCATAGATATGGGTTGTTCAGTACACCCGATTATTGTTTGTGCACATTAAATTATATATACATTGACTGAGGGTTTTAACTGATTACCATTGTAAGTCTATTTTTAATAAATCAAATAAAGTGTTTTTAAGTTTTTGCAGGTACAACCTTAAAAGTTAGTTTATCTTTGGTTCAGTTTTTTTTTTTTTTTTTTTTTTGTAGTCTTTGCAGGCACGGTGTGCAACAATTAGCACATTTTTTAATTCACTTTCTGTCACTTGGCGAGTGGGCGGGGGGTTTCTGGCAAAAATTATATAAGGCAGGCTTTAGTGTGGGTCTGGATCCCTGACGAAGAAGGTCTGTGTACCTTCGAAACGCGTTGGAACCCTTTTTGACCCTCCCTGCCTTCCGTACCTTGGTACGGCGGTGACGTCACCAATTTTTTGTCCTGCTCCCCACTTGTCCATCTCATACTCACGGTGCCTCGTGGCCAGAGGACGCCGTGTTAACTTCCGGACTTTGTGTATCCCGGCTCAACAGAAGGATTCCAACTACAGGGAGGACGCTCCCTGCCTCGCTACGATCAGTCTGACAGCCTTGGGCTCACGATCCGACCATCGCTAGTATCGAATCAGGACTTTTATATTTCCATCTTACCCTCCGCTACGGTGACAGTAAGTGTATTTCACCTTCATTTGTATGTCAGCACTACATATCTATCACCGTGGCTGAAAAACTGTTTTAGGGGCTTTTTCTGTGGGGGCTATTTCTATCTATGTAAGGGCGCAGGCAGTTATTATAGTTTTGTCTTCTATCGTCATACTCCCTCTCTGGGGTATTAGTGAGCCGTTAGCACAGCATCCGGCTTTAACTCCAGCAGCCCTTACTCACATCTTAGCATCTTAGCGGGTAGTTAGCGCCAGTGTGTTTTTTACATATACAAACAAGTTCATATGTCAGTAAGATTCCAGTAACAGTTCCAACAGCTCTCACCAGAGGTAGTGCACGAAGGGTTAAACAGCAACAGTTCAGAAACACAGTTCTTATCAGATGGAGTGAACCAAGGGTTAAATTCCCAAGTCAACAGGTTAGTGATAATACAGTAAGTGCAACTTACATATGCAGAGAATGTCCAGAGCCATGGGTAGAAACTGCTGTGGCTGAGAAACACCTGAAGATAAGGTTATGCACTTTCCTGGTAAATACACAAAAGATCTGTGAGGAACAAAGCAGCTGGGTTGCAGGGAAACGGAAGCAGAATACTCCAGCAGGGAAGCCAGCACCTGAGCCGGGTTTTAAACAAACGAACAGGAAGTAGGGCACACAAAACAGCAAACTCCATTTTAACAAAGGGCAAAATCATTGACAAAGTTACCTAGAAAACCCGGAATACTGACATTACTCCCCCCCTAAAGACGGCCTCCGGACGGTCCTGGACCAGGCCTGTCCGGGTATCTCCGATGAAACTGAGCAATCTTCAGAGGCGCATTGATGTTACTTACTGGTTCCCAAGAATCATTTTCAGGAGAGTAACCTTGCCATCTAACTAGATACTGAAGCCGGTTTCTATGAAGTCTCGAATTAACAATATCCTGTACCACGAATTGTTCTTCGCCATCAACCAACACTGGTGGAGGGGGAGGTACGATACGTCCCTGAAACTTGTTAGGAGAGACTGGTTTTAATAAGGAAACATGGAATACTGGGTGTACCTTTAAAGTCCGTGGTAGCTTCAACCGACAGGCAACAGAGCTCACAATCCCAGTGATCTTGAATGGACCGATGAATTTCTGTCCCAGTTTCTGCGAAGGAACACCCAATTTTAGATTCTTGGTGGACAACCAAACCGAGTCTCCTACCCTATACATAGGTGCTGGTTTCCGGAATCTATCGGCCGACTTCTTGTAACGCTCCTGTGCTGTGGTCAGGGAGTTCTTCAAAACTTCAAGATTACGTTGCAACGCCGTCACTCTGTCTTCAACCGCTGTTACCGAAATCATAACTGGAGACCTAGGCAAAATACTTGGATGATAACTCAGGTTGGCAAAAAAAGGCGTTACCTTCGTGGAACTGCTTTGGGAGTTGTTGTACGAAAATTCCGCTAAAGGAAGTAGCTTCAGCCAATCGTCCTGCAAATGACTGACGTAACAGCGTAGATATTGCTCCAAGGTTTGATTTGTCCGTTCGGTCTGCCCGTTGGTCTGAGGATGGTATGCAGAAGACAAGCAAACATTAATGTGGAGCGCAGAACAAAATCCTTTCCAAAATCTAGAGGTAAATTGTATTCCCCGGTCAGAAATGATGTCATCTGGTACCCCATGCAGCCGGAAAATGTTCTGGATAACTAGATCTACTGTCTCTGTAGCTGAGGGAAGACCAGCACACGGAATGAAATGAGCAGCTTTCGTTAAACGATCTACTACCACCAAAATAGTATTTTTACCACCAGAGGTGGGTAACTCCACAATAAAGTCCATCGAAATAGACCCCCAAGGGCGAGACGGTACAGGTAGCGGTTTAAGAAGACCAGTAGGTGAAACGCGAGGAACCTTGTACCGGGCACAAATTTCACAAGAGCGGACATAGTCATTCACATCCTTCAAGCAGGTAGGCCACCAAAAAAAACGAGTTAACAATTCCTGCGTCTTCTGTACCCCCCTATGACCAGCCAATTTAGAGTCGTGGACCAATTTGAGAACTCGAAGTCTTACAGCCTATGGGACATAAATACATCGATCTCTAAGCCACACACCATTCCGAAGGACAAGATTCACATTGTCAGGTGGAGCTGCAAGAAATATGTCACCGTCATAGGCCAGCTTGATCTCCTGCCACAAGTCCCGGTTCCGGAGCACTCCAACGAAATTGGCCTCCGACAAGATGGTCTTCGACGGGGTCCCAGGCACGGAATCCACGGTATGGATTCGGGATAATGCGTCAGCTTTCCCATTACGTGAACCTGGGCGGTACGAAATAATAAAATTAAACTGGTTCAAGAACAAACTCCACCTAGCTTGTCGAGGAGAAAGACACCTGGCAGACTTAAGGAATTCCAAATTGCGATGATCCGTGAGTACTACTACCTGCTGAGTTGCCCCCTGCAAATGGTGTCTCCATTCCTTAAAGGCAGAAATAATTGCCAAAAGTTCCTTATCTGCCACATCATAGTTCAGTTCTGCAGAAGATAACCTACGAGAGAAGAAGGCACACGGGTGCAGCAAACCTTTGTCTCCGGTACGTTGTGAGAGGATAGCTCCCAATGCACAGTCAGACGCGTCCACCTCCACGATAAAAGGCTGTGCAGGATCCGGATGCATCAATATTGGAGCCGTGGTAAAACAACCCTTCAGGCGATCAAAGGCTTCCTGAGCTTGCGAAGACCATTCAAACTTCTTCCCCTTCTTGGTGAGGAGAGTGATGGGACGGACAATTTCTGAAAAATTTCGGATAAACCGTCTATAAAAGTTAGCAAAGCCAATGAATCGTTGTACCTCCTTAATGTTTCCTGGTACCGGCCAGTCCAAGATTGCCTGGATCTTGCTGGACTCCATATTCAATCCCTGAGGCGAGATAACATAGCCTAAAAATTGAATTTCAGAACAATGGAACTCACACTTTTCGAGTTTGATGTACAAATGATTATCTCTCAAACGTCTAAGTACGGTTTTGACATGTTCCTGATGTTCCTGTAAGGAGTCAGAAAAGATTAAGATGTCATCGAGGTAAATTACCACATATTGGTCCAATAAATCCCTGAAAATGTCGTTGGCTAAATGTTGAAAAGCAGCAGGAGCGTTACAGAGTCCGAATGGCATCACCAAATATTCAAAATGTCCATACCGGCATCTAAAAGCTGTCTTCCATTCGTCTCCGGGCCGTATACGGAGTAAATTATATGCCCCACGAAGATCTAATTTGGTAAATACTTTGGCCTGGCGAACTCTTTCCAACAATTCTGGAATTAGGGGCAACGGGTACCTGTTACGAATGGTTACCTTATTTAACTCCCGGTAGTCAATGCAGGGTCTTAGAGTACCATCCTTCTTCTTTACAAAGAATATTGGAGCTCCCGCTGGTGAAGAAGATGGTCGGATAAACCCCTTGGCTAAATTCTCATCTATATACTCTCGTAAAGATTTTAATTCCGGAGCCGCCAACGGGTAAACATGGCCGAAAGGAATCGCTGCTCCAGGAAGCAATTCTATGGGGCAGTCATACGGTCTATGTGGGGGAAGTTGATCTGCCTTCCTTTTATCACAAATGTCTGAGAATTCCTGATAAATCAGAGGGAGAGTAGGTACCTGTATCACCTCTTCCAAGTTCTGGGTAACTGGAGCCGCTACAGTTGGACTGATGGTAGAACTGCACTTCGGGAGAAAGGTTATCTCCTTGGTTTCCCAATTGATGATTGGATTTTGTGACCGTAACCAGGGAATTCCTAAAATTACAGGAAAATGAGGAGAAGATATTAACATGAATGAAAGTGTTTCTTGATGGTCTGGTTCCATCTTACACTCCAGAGGCACTGTCTCCCGATCTACTGGTCCAGAAACTAATGGGGAACCATCCACCGTTTCCATAGTGATTGGTGAAGCTCTTAGTTGTGTCTTTATACCATGTTCCTTTGCAAAAGAAGAATCCATGAAATTCCCACCTGCTCCAGAGTCTATCATGGCAGAACTTGATATCCACTGTTCCTCCCACTGAATCTGTATAGGAAGAGAACAATGTGAATATTTCTCCCCTTGATCTTTAGGGGAAGTCGGCATCAGTATTGGGGGAAAACCGCATCTAGATGTAGACTGGTTTCCGAAACTTCAGACTCAGCGTCTGTGTTATCATAATCCCCTACTACCGCCAACACCTTGTTGGGTCGCCTAGGACATTTAGGACAATTGATGAGGAAATGGTCCGATTGACCACAATAGAAACATAAGCGCTCACGGAGACGGTATTCGCGGCGTTCATTATTCTCACGTCTCTGCAGTGAGTCCACCTGCATAGGCACCTCCTCAGCCTCTCGCTGGTTTTTGCCTGTGGTTTCCCTGGACGGAAGAGAGAAATTAGTAATGCGATTTACAGCGGCCCATTTTTCTTGTCTGCGTTCAGTTAAACGGATATCAATACGTACACAGTGCTGTATAAACAATTCAAACTCCTGTGGAGACTCTGAACGAGCTAGCTCATCCTTGATTGCATTTGACAAACCTTTTCTAAAGATTGGTAATAAAGCATTGTTTTCCACTGGGTGTCCACCACTAACCTTTTCAATTCAGTAACATATTCTATGACTGACCGTTTCCCCTGGCGTAAGGAAAGCAAGGCAGATTCAGCGGTAGCACGGCGGTTGGGATCGTCGAACATTTGCGCCATGGCTGCCAGAAAATTGTCCAAATTATTTAGACGGGTATCATGACTTTCAACCATAGGATTTGCCCAAGCCAGTGCCCGTGATGTCAACAACATAATAATACATAGAACCTTAGATCTATCAGACCGGTAATAGGAGGCATGTACATCAAAAAATAATATACATTGATTAACAAACCCACGGAATTGACTTCGGTCACCATTAAAACGGAATGGAGGCAATTTGGGCATACTGGTGGATGAGGTAGGCTCAGTAGGTAAGGCCTCCAGGACTCCTAACCTAGCACGTAGATCTTGGAGAGCCTGACCAAACCCCTGTGCATTGTGGTTAACCCGAGACTCCAAGTCTCTAATCTGATTGTGTGCAGCCGCCACCTCCTGCTGCAAGGAGTTAACTATGGTGAACAATTTGTCTGCCCGTGTCTCCGTCATTGCCCCAGCAGAATCCTCTTTTTTAGGCTGGAGTATCCTGTAATACTATTGTAAGAACTCGAGGATTCTGATAGCGTGGGGCAATGAACAATCAGAGACGGGTTTCTTTGAATGCAAATAATGTATTTGTGAAACAGCAAAACACCCAAAAACAATATTCAAACAACCCGTAGTGACATGCAATGAAACGAGTCCATATATATATACACAAGTCCAGTTATATGAATCCGGATATATAAGTCCTTGAACCTCTATAGCGAGGGCGGTAAAGTTCTTACGACGGAGTCCTCACACAAATGTGACCACAAGGTAAGTCTGATGCACAGGTAACGTGGCTGGATTTACACACTGCTGGTGTGTGAAGAGTCAGATCCAGGTATGCAGAAAACACAGGGAGGTGCAGGAACAAGTTAATCTCAGTTGTGGCTTAATTCAGTGAAGTCCAACAACAAGTTCATATGTCAGTAAGATTCCAGTAACAGTTCCAACAGCTCTCACCAGAGGTAGTGCACGAAGGGTTAAACAGCAACAGTTCAGAAACACAGTTCTTATCAGATGGAGTGAACCAAGGGTTAAATTCCCAAGTCAACAGGTTAGTGATAATACAGTAAGTGCAACTTACATATGCAGAGAATGTCCAGAGCCATGGGTAGAAACTGCTGTGGCTGAGAAACACCTGAAGATAAGGTTATGCACTTTCCTGGTAAATACACAAAAGATCTGTGAGGAACAAAGCAGCTGGGTTGCAGGGAAACGGAAGCAGAATACTCCAGCAGGGAAGCCAGCACCTGAGCCGGGTTTTAAACAAACGAACAGGAAGTAGGGCACACAAAACAGCAAACTCCATTTTAACAAAGGGCAAAATCATTGACAAAGTTACCTAGAAAACCCGGAATACTGACACAGAGTTTTCAACCTTTTCATTTTAATAAAGAACAAAAAAATGGTCATTTTTGAAATTATAAGCATTAGCAGGTTATTTACAAACTGAAATCAAACAGTTTTCAACTCAAAACTGTATTCTAGGTGATGTTACATTTGCACATAGGACCCCTAGTTCGAAAGGAGCTTCTGAACTCTCTCGGCCATTGAATTTGTCAAGTTTTGGATGGTTTCTGCTTCAATTGTTTTGCATGAGGACAGAATACCCTCCCAGAGCTGTTGCTTAGATGTGAACTGCCTCCCGCCATCATTGACACTCCTTTTGATGATGCTTCAGAGGTTCTCAATGGGGTTGAGGTCAGGGGAGCATGGGGGCTACACCATAATTTTGTCCCCTTTTATGCCCATAGCAGCCAGAGATGTAGATGTGTTATGTGCAGCATGAGACGGTGCATTATCATGCATGAAAATGATCTTGCTGCGGAATGCACGGTTCTTCTTCTTGAACCATGGCAGGAAGTGCTGTTTGAAAAACTCAACATACACTATGGAGTTCATCTTTACCCCTTCAGGGATCCTAAAGGGGCTGACAATCTCTCTCCCCATGATTCCAGCCCAAAACATTACTCCACCTCCTCCTTGTTTGCGCCGTAGCCGTGTTTGCATGGGGTGTCCATCAACCAGCCATCCTCCACTCCATCCATCTGGACCATCGAGCGTTGCACGGCACTCATCGGTGAACAAAACAGTTTTGAAGTCAGTCTTCATGTATTGTTTGGCCCACTGGAGCCGTTTCTGCTGGTGTGCAGTGGATAGAGGAGATCGACAGGATAGCTTACGCACAGCTGCAAACCTCTGCAGGACCCTGCATCTTGTTGTTCGGGGGACGTTGGAGGCACCAGCAGCTGCAAAAACTTGTCTGCTGCTATGACAAGGCTTTTTTGCCGCTGCTCTTTTAACCTGACATAATTGCCTGTAGGAAAGAGTCCTCAATTTTCCCTTATCAGCACGCACAAGTGTGTACTGTTAAATCAGCTACATACTTCTAGATTGTGCGATGATCACGATGAAGTGTCTTGGCAATGTTGATTGTAGTCATGCCTTGACCTAAACACTCCACAATTTGTTGCTTCTCAGCAGCTGACACAACCTTTTTCTTTCCCATTTTGGCAGAAAATGTAGGCTGCTTAATAATGTGGGACAGCCTTCTTAAGTAGTCTTGCCTTTCATTGGACACACCTGCCAAACTAATTAGCACAGGTGTCTGCAATTGCTTACAGTGATATAAAGAGCCCTGACACACATCACCATCAATGAGTTTAACTGACAAACAAAAAAATTAATAGTCAGGGCACTCGCCTGGATGAGGCTGAACAACGTATCTCTGATCTGGAGGATGTTACCAGGGAAATGGCAGAACGTCTAGAGGGAAAAGAGAAAGTCGTCACAGAGCTTCAATCCAAAATGGACGACTTAGAAAACCGATCTAGACGCAATAACTTGAAACTGATAGGACCACCTGAGTCCATACATCCCTCTGAATTGCTAAAACTAACATCTGAGTGGCTGCCAGGAGCCTTGGACATTCACCTAACATCCGGTTCAATGGCGGTTGAGAGAGCACACAGAATAGGCCCGCAGAGGGGAAAAGACAATGACAGATGCAGACCGGTGATATTCAAGGTCCTTGACTTTCAAGACAAAATTCGTCTACTCACTGCTTACAGGAAGAAAGCGCACCTATCCTACGAAGGGCACAAAGTTCTGATGTTTCAGGACTATTCGGCCATAGTGACGACCAGACGCAGGGCCTTCAACCCAGTGTGTAAGTATGGCACACAATTACAAATTTTGTGGGAGGGGGAGGTTTTTTGGGGAGAGGGTCTCTGCATTCGACTTCAGGTAATCAACATTCCAGGGATTCTAATGCCTACTCGCTGGGATGGGCAGGGATCCCATTATTTCGTAACGGTTACATCTAATCACATTTCCCGCACTGGAGTGGGTTAATGGTAGAAATCAATAGGCAAAAATGTCCGCTATGACATCTCTCCTTTGGTGTTCCTGGAATGTCAATGGCCTAAATTCCCCAGTCAAAAGGAAAAAATTTTTAAATTATCTGCATCGAGAAAATTTTCATATTGTACTTTTGCAGGAGACACTCTGGGTGAAGGGCAACCATCCAGTGTTTTCTAGCAAAAAATTTATGTTATGTGCAGAAGCTTCTTTTACTAAAAAAACAGGGGTGTCGCTATTATGATAAACAGGAATATTGACCATGAGATAGTGGATGTGCTAGAAGATCCTTCAGGGAGGTTTGTCTACGTTAAGCTGGTTATAGAGGGGACGATCTACAGTGTACCGTAATATACTTGAGTATAAGCCAACCTGAGTATAAGCCGACCCCCCTAATTTTGCCACAAAAAACTGGGAAAACTTATCGACTCGAGTATAAGCCTAGGGTGGAAAATGATATTATGCCCCATATGCTGCCCCATGTATTATGCCCCACAAGATGCTCCATGTATTATGCCCCACAAGATGCTCCATAGATTGTGCCCCATATGCTGCCCATGTATTGTGCCCCATATGCTGCCCATGTATTGTGCCCCATAGATGCTCCATAGATTGTGCCCCATATGCTGCCCATGTATTGTGCCCCATATGCTGCCCATGTATTGTGCCCCATAGATGCTCAATAGATTGTGCCCCCATAGATGCTTCATAGATTGTGCCCCCATAGATGCTCCATAGATTGTGCCCCATAGATGCTCCATAGATTGTGCCCCCATAGATGCTCCATAGATTTTGCCCCATAGATGCTCCATAGATTGTGCCCCCATAGATGCCCCATGTATTATGCCCCCATAGATGCTCCATAGATTTTGCCCCCTGTGAGGCAGTGACCGGGATCGTTTACGAGGGACGTTATATTTCCCCCAGAATGTGTACAGAGACCTATTAAAGCCATTGGAGTGCATTGCAGTCACACACACAGCTGCGGCTGCAATGCAGGAATGAAGGTGAGCAATGACCTAGTCAGACTACCTGGCTAAGGCAGATTAAGTGAAATCCGGCAGGGCCTTCATTTCTTGGAGGAGGTCACAGGAGGCAGTGGGGCGCCCTCCTCCCTCCAACCCGGGTTTTCCAGTGGCTTTTGCCACAGGTCTTTAGCACTAAAGATTAGTGGTGTTCTATGTTGGGATCCTGCAAGGAGCATAGCAGGAAAGCTCCACAGGACTGTGTGTAGCTGAACCCAGGCCTGGGACGGCTCTGCACCCGTCAGGCTCTGTTCGGCCCGGCGCGGCCGTTGTCCCCGGCAACCAGTGTTTATGGACTGATGTTAACCCGGCTGCGTACCGGAGGACTTTTCCTGTTTTGCCCGTGAGTTGCTGAATAAAAGCTGTTTACTTTGGACTTGCTTGGGTCACTGCCTCAGTTACTGCATGGTGTGAACACCGCCGTCTTACAATTGGTTGGAGAATGCGGGCATTGTGACTGAGGTATACCCCCACCGGCAGCTTCATGACCCCAATCCGGCCGGCCACTTTTCAGCCTCAACCCGTGGACAAAATGGAGGAGCTGGTAAAGCAGCTGGTAATTACACAACAGCAGCAGCTGCAGTTCCAGCGGCAGCAGCAGGAGCGGGAGCAACGGCACAATGAGCAACAGCAGGAGCAGTACCTGAGTCTCCAGCGGCAACAGCAGGAGCGGGAGCAACGGCACAATGAGCAACAGCAGCTATTGTACCAGCAGCAGCAAAAAAACAAACGAACTGTTGCTGCAACAGATTTCTGCACTGCGGGAGACCTCAACGGCACCAGCCCCTGAACGTCGCGAGGCCCGAGACAGGGTTCGCTCAGCGTTGAGGAAGATGGGACCGGAGGACGACGTGGAAGCTTTCATGACAGTTTATGAGCGCACAGCGGAACGGGAAAACCTACCCGCCGGCCAGTGGGCAGAAGTAGTAGCTCCGTTTCTGGTCAGCGATGCACAAAAGGCCTACTTCAAACTCAGTCGGGAGGACGCCCAGGACTACCAGAGGCTCAAAGGTGAGATCCTTGCCCGACTGGGGGTTAATACATACGTGAGGGCTCAGCGTGTGTTTTCATGGGCCTATGTGGAGACACGACCCGCGCGGTCTCAGGCTTATGACCTCCTGCAGCTGGTAAAAAAGTGGCTCCAGCCAGAGACTTTGTCTCCAGCCCAGATGGTGGAGAGGGTGGTTTGACCGGCTGGTAAGGACTCTGCCGGCTGCTATCCAACGTTGGGTGGGCAAGGCGACCCCGGCACACTCGACCAGGTAGTCAGTTTGATCGAGCGCTACTCGGCCACTCAAGACTTTATCCGAGACTCCGCCCCCTCTCGGCTGTCACGCCGATCCCTGCCAACCCAGGAATCGGGAAAAGGGTCGCGTCCTTCTGCTGGGGACAATCAGCACCGTACCCGTGCTGAAGGGGAACCCCGGAGTGAGAGTGGCAAGAGACCGGTTCCCTCCCAAACTGTCATAAGACCTAACAGTACCTCCACCCTTAGGTGCTGGCGGTGTCAGGGACCGGGACATGTGATGGCTAATTGTCCCCTGACTACGGAACCCATGGACTGCGGATATAGCCGCCGGGTCTCAATGTATGCCCAGACCGTCTGCACAGCGAGCCTCGACCCCCAGAACACTGAACTCCAACTATGCCAGGTACTGGTTAATGGGTACCCTACGGAGGCTCTCCTGGACTCAGGGAGCCTCGTGACTCTGGTACATGAGTCACTGGTGGCAGGAGACTACCCCAGCGGACGGCAGGTCGGGGTTGTATGTATCCATGGGGACCTCCGAGACTATCCAACTACGGAGGTAGTTTTGTCCACGCCATGTGGAGACATAAAACATGTAGTGGGAGTGGTAAAAAATCTTCCCTATGGGTCTGTGTTGGGAAGAGACTTGCCCCTGTTCTGGACTCTGTGGAAAAACAAAATCCATTTCTCCCTGGTAAGATGTATTACAGATGCTGTACCCGACGAACCTGCCGTAGGGGTGTCCCATATAGGGATAGAGTGTGACCAGATAGGTTTCCCTTAGAGGTGCTGGCAGGAGAGGTGGAGGAGACCGCATCGATTCCCGAGCTGGAAGTGTCCAGGGCCACGTTTGGGACAGCTCAGCTACAAGATCCCACCCTGACTCAGGCGCGGGAAAGGGTGCTAGAGGTAAACGGCGTAGCCCAACAGCCCAATGCAGATACGGTATTTCCACGCATGGTAGTCAGTGGTGAGTTGCTTTATAGGATAGATAAAATCAGGGACGAGGTTGTGGAACAGTTGGTAGCACCTCAGTCGTATCGTAGGGTGATTCTAGATTTGGCACACTCACACTTGCTGGGGGGCCACTTAGGGAAAAAAAAACTCTAGAACGTATCTTGCAGCGGTTCTTTTGGCCGGGAGTTTACGCGGAGGTCAAAAGTACTGCGAATCTTGCCCCGAATGTCAGTTGACCTCACCCACTGCAAGTTTCCGTAGTCCATTGGTACTCCTGCCCATAATAGAGGTACCTTTTGAACGGATTGCAATGGATCTGGTAGGGCCCATTGTAAAATCCGCCCGTGGCCACCAACATATACTGGTGGTCGTTGACTATGCCACCCGGTACCCGGAGGCTATACCACTACGCCACACCTCGGCAAAACTTATTGCCCGAGAACTGTTTGCCATGTTCTGTCGCCTGGAACTACCTAAGGAGATCCTGACGGATCAGGGGACCCCCTTTATGTCCAAGGTGACAAGAGAACTGTGCAAACTGCTAAAAATTAAACAATTGCGCACCTCGGTGTACCACCCTCAAACCGACGGTTAGTAGAACGGTTCAATAGAACCCTCAAGTCCATGTTAAAAAAGGTGATTTCTAAGGATGGAAGGGATTGGGACATGTTGCTACCCTATTTGATGTTCGCTGTCCGTGAGGTACCCAGGCTTCCACAGGGTTCTCTCCCTTTGAGTTATTGTACGGCAGACACCCTAGGGGTCTGTTGGACGTAGCCAAAGAGACATGGGAACAAGAGCCGACTCCACATAAGAGTATAATTGAACACGTGGCTAGTATGCAGGACCGGATCGCGGCGGTCATGCCCATCGTGAAAGAACATCTGTTAGATGCCCAGGCAACCCAGAGGCGCACATATAATAAAAGAGCCAGGGTCAGGTCTTTTAACAAGGGCGATCGGGTATTAGTACTGGTACCCACAGCCGAGAGTAAGCTCATGGCCAAGTGGCAAGGGCCATATGAGATTCGAGAAAAGGTGGGGGAGGTAAATTACCGGGTGTATCAGCCCGGAAGGAGGAAACCTGAGCAGATTTACCATATAAACCTGCTAAAACCTTGGAAAGATCGAGAGTGTTTACTTACAGACATCACCCCGGGCATATCACCAGAGAGTTCTCTACCTTCAGCCAGGGAAGCATCCAAGGGGCAGGTCAGGATAAGTGATGCCCTCACTAAACAGCAGCGACGGGAGGCTCGCTCCCTGGTGCAAAACAATACCTGTTGTGAATGGTTTGAGATGAGTTCTGAGCAGAGGCTCCCTCTGGTGGTTACAAGCGGTGCTAGTGAGGATTGGGAATCAGGTGTTACTGATTGGTCTTATTTAAGGGAATCATTTTCCCATCAGGTTGCCGGTGATCAATTGTTCTGGTCTGAATCCTTCTTTCCAGTTTCCCTTGTAGCCTGCTGTGTCGTGTCTGCATCTCCTGCTATCAGATAAGACAATTTCTTATTTTGTGTTTTTGCTATATTTTTGCATTTTGTCCTGCACTTCTGTGGGGGCCTTCTGGGTCCCCTCCGGGGGCTTTTTGCCCTCTCAGTTTAGTCCAGCCACTGTGTTTTGTACTTTTGCTTTTTGCAGTTTTTTCAGTGGCTGCTGTTTTTGTTACACCAGAGAACTAATTTAGGTGGTAGAGGTCGTGTGATCTCAGGTGATTTTGAAATTAGTATGTTGGTGTTTTTCAGGGTTTTCTGGGATTGCAGTAAGTACCCTTCCTGTCCTTTTCTATTTAGATAGTTTGGGCCCCAGCGTTTGCTCATACTATTTTCTTTCTGTGTCAGTATTTCCTCTTGTCTAACCGCCATTATATGTTTGGGGGCTTTCTATTATCTTTGGGGTTCTGCTCCGGGGCAGATAGCTTTCCTATTTCTATCTTTAGGTGTAGTTAGTTTCTCAGGCTGTGACGAGGCGTCTAGGACCATCGTAGGAACGCTCCACGGCTGCCTCTAGTTGTGGTGGTTAGTCAGGGTACTGCAATCTCATAGATTCCAACTGCTCTGGTGTATTGCCTTTTTTACCTGCACTCCTCAGCTACCGTAACATAACAGTATCCCCGGGCCCTAAAAATTGTATGGTACTCACAGAAGGGAAAAAAAAAAAATATTTTGAAGGAAGAAAAGTTGTCAGAGATATTTTTCTGTTTGTTGCATTTTTTTTTTTTTTTTTCCCTCTGTATCTCTGGGTGCTGGGGAGGATCTTTTCTCCCAATGGAGTTTGCACAGTTGTCTGGCCGTGTGGATCAGCTTGCCACTGAGGTTCAGAGTATTGCTGCATATCTTGCTAGGTTGCCTGTTGTGGAACCTAGGATCCCCATGCCAGATTTGTTTTCAGGGGATCGAGCTAAGTTTCAGAATTTCAAAAATAATTGTAAATTGTTTCTTGCCTTAAAATCTAAGTCCTCAGGAAACGCAGCGCAGCAGGTTCAAATTGTCATCTCTCTCCTGCGCGGCGATCCTCAGGATTGGGCTTTTTCCCTGACACCTGGGGATCCTGTTTTGAGTGATGTTGATGTATTTTTTCAGGCTTTGGGGTTATTGTACGATGAGCCTAATATCACTGATCAAGCTGAAAAAGCCTTGTTGGCATTAAATCAGGGGCTTGATGACGCTGAGTTATACTGTCAGAGATTCCGTAGGTGGGCAGTCCTGACCAAATGGAATGACGACGCTTTGGCGGCCCTTTTCCGGAAGGGTCTGTCGGATAATGTAAAGGATGTTATGGTGGGATTCCCTGTCCCCTCTGGTCTCAATGATTCTATGTCATTAGCGATTCAAATTGACAGACGTTTGCGTGAGCGGAGAAGTATGCGTGGAGTGGTGTTGCCTTGTGAGCCAGCTGCTGAGCCCATGCAGTGTTATGGAGTGGTGTCTGGGGCACAGCGTCATGAGTTTCGAAAGCGCAATGGGTTATGTTTCTACTGTGGTGATGCCTCTCATGCTATTTCAGTCTGCCCTAAGCGGGGAAGACGTTTTGCACGCTCAGTTGTCTTGGGTAGTGTTCAGACTAAGTTTTTATTAACTGTCACTCTGATATGCTCTCTGTCCTCATTTTCTGCTCAGGCTTTCGTTGATTCTGGAGCAGCTATTAACCTGATGGATTATGATTTTGCTAAACGTTGTGGATTTCCCTTGATACCCCTACAGAAGTCTATTCCCCTACTGGGGATCGATTCTACCCCTTTGGCTGAGAATAAACCCCAGTTTTCTACTCAGGTGATAATGAGGGTTGAACCTGATCACCAGGAGTGCTGCAAATTTTTGGTTCTATATAATCTGCATGACATTATCGTGCTGGGTTTCCCTTGGTTACAGTCTCATAATCCTGTTTTGGATTGGAAATCTGTGTCTGTAACCAGTTGGGGCTGCCAATGTGTTAATACCAACACTCCTGTTTTTTCTGCCTCCCCCCAGGCTGAGGATGTTCCTGACTTTTTGTTTGATTTTTCTGATGTGTTTAGCGAAAGTAAATCTGCATCCTTACCTCCCCATAGGAGCTATGACTGCGCTATTGAATTAGTGCCAGGTAGTAAATTCCCTAAGGGTCGCCTCTTTAACTTGTCTATACCTGAACATGACGCTATGCGGTCTTATATCAAGGAATCATTGGAGAAGGGTCATATCAGACCATCCTCTTCACCCTTAGGTGCCGGTTTTTTCTTTGTGGCCAAAAAAGATGGTTCATTAAGGCCGTGTATTGATTATCGTCTCTTGAACAATATTACTGTGAAATATCAATACCCGTTACCCTTGATTTCTGACCTGTTTTCCAGGGTGAAAAACGCTACTTGGTTTACCAAGCTTGACCTCAGGGGGGCGTATAACCTTATTCGCATTAAGCACGGGGATGAATGGAAGACGGCATTTAACACCCCTGAAGGGCATTTGAGTACCTTGTGATGCCCTTTGGGCTCACTAATGCTCCTTCCGTCTTCCAGTCCTTCATGAATGACATTTTCAGGATTTTGTGGACAAGTTTCTGATTGTTTATTTGGATGATATCTTGATTTTTTCTAATGACTGGGACTCTCATGTGAAACATGTTCGAACTGTATTCCAGATTTTGAGACAGAATGCTCTGTATGTGAAGGGATCAAAGTGTCTTTTTGGCGTACAGAAGATCTCATTTCTGGGATTCATTTTGTCCCCATCTGTTATTGAAATGGACCCGGTCAAGGTTCAGGCCATCTGTGATTGGGTCCAACCTACTTCATTAAAGGCTCTTCAGAGATTTTTGGGTTTTGCCAATTTTTATCGTAAATTTATTGGTAATTTCTCTGTTATTGTTAAACCATTAACTGATTTGACCAGAAAGGGTTCTGATGTGGTGAATTGGCCTCCTGAGGCAGTCTCTGCGTTTCAGGAACTTAAGCAGAGATTCACTTCTGCTCCTGTTCTACGGCAGCCTGATGTTTCTCTGCCATTTCAGGTGGAGGTTGATGCCTCTGAAATTGGGGCAGGTGCCGTTTTGTCCCAAAAAGATCCAGAGACCTCTAAAAGTAACCCTTGTGCCTTTTTCTCTCGAAAATTTTCTCCTACTGAACGTAATTATGACGTGGGTAATCGGGAGTTATTGGCCATGAAGTGGGCTTTTGAAGAGTGGAGACATTGGCTGGAGGGAGCCAAACATCAGGTGGTGGTCCTTACGGACCATAAGAATCTGGTCTATCTGGAATCTGCCAAGCGACTCAATCCTAGACAGGCCAGGTGGGCCTTGTTTTTCACACGTTTTAATTTTGTGGTTTCCTTTCTTCCTGGCACTAAGAATGTTAAGGCGGATGCCCTCTCGAGGAGTTTCCTTGCGGACTCTCCTGAGCTATCTGATCCCTCTGTTATTTTGAAGGAGGGTGTAGTTCTTTCCGCCATCTCGCCTAATTTGAGACTTGCTCTGGAGGGGTGTCAGGAGGATAGGCCCGAGCGCTGCCCTGTTGGAAAATTGTTTGTCCCGGACCAATGGAAAAAGAGTGTGATGTCTGAGATTCATTGTTCCGCATTGGCTGGGCATCCCGGAATTTTTGGTACCAGAGACTTGGTTAGTCGGTCCTTTTGGTGGCCTACCTTGTCTCGCGATGTCAGGGAATTTGTGCAGTCCTGCGGGACTTGCTCTCGCTCCAAGCCTTGCTCTCGCTCTAGTGGTTTGTTGATGCCATTGCCTGTGCCCAAGAGACCATGGACCCATATCTCTATGGATTTCATTTCCGATCTTCCTGTTTCTCAGAGAATGACCACCATCTGGGTAATTTGTGATAGGTTTTCCAAAATGATACATCTTGTGCCATTACCTAAGTTGCCTTCCTCCTCTGAATTGGTGCCGTTGTTCCTTCAGCACGTGGTTCGTTTACACGGCATTCCTGAGAACATTGTGTCTGACAGAGGAGTCCAGTTTGTTTTCCAGATTTTGGAGGACTTTTTGTTCTAAACTGGGTGTTCAATTGTCTTTCTCCTCGGCATTTCATCCTCAGACCAATGGTCAAACTGAGAGAACAAACCAGACATTGGAGACTTATCTAAGATGCTTTGTGTCTGCTGATCAGGATGACTGGGTCTCTTTTTTGCCTTTGGCTGAGTTTGCTCTTAATAATAGGGCTAGCTCTGCCACTTTGATGTCTCCGTTTTTCTGTAATTCTGGGTTTCACCCTCGATTTTCTTCAGGACAGACGGAGGCTTCTGTCTGTCCAGGTGTTGACTCTGTTGTTGAGCGTATGCAGCAGATTTGGGACCAGGTAGTGGAGAGGTTGTCCCTCTCTCAGGAGAAGGCCCAGCGGTTTGCTAACCGGCATAGGACTGATGGTCCTCGGTTTAAGGTGGGGGACTTGGTCTGGTTGTCCTCAAAGAATATTCCTATGAGAGTAGCATCTCCTAAATTTAAGCCTAGGTTCATTGGACCTTATAAGATCATGGAGATTATTAATCCTGTTTCTTTTCGTTTGCTTCTTCCAGGGACATTTAAGATCCATAACGTGTTCCACAAGTCCTTGTTGAAGAGGTTTGTTGAGCCAGTGGTTCCTGCTGCTGTGCCTCCTGACCCTGTTTTGGTTGAGGGCAATCTGGAGTATGTGGTTGAGAAAATATTGGATTCTCGTTTTTCTAGACGAAGACTCCAGTATTTGGTTAAATGGAGAGGTTATGGTCAGGAAGATAATTCTTGGGTGTTTGCTTCGGACATCCATGCTAGGAGACTTATCCGTGCGTATCATAGAACTCATCCTGACCGACCTGGTTGCTCAAATGAGGGTTCGGTGACCCCTCCTCAAGGGGGGGTACTGTTGTGAATGGGTTTGAGATGAGTTCTGAGCAGAGGCTCCCTCTGGTGGTTACAAGCGGTGCTAGTGAGGATTGGGAATCAGGTGTTACTGATTGGTCTTATTTAAGGGAATCATTTTCCCATCAGGGTTGCCGGTGATCAATTGTTCTGGTCTGAATCCTTCTTTCCAGTTTCCCTTGTAGCCTGCTGTGTCGTGTCTGCATCTCCTGCTATCAGATAAGACAATTTCTTATTTTGTGTTTTTGCTATATTTTTGCATTTTGTCCTGCACTTCTGGGGGCCTTCTGGGTCCCCTCCGGGGGCTTTTTGCCCTCTCAGTTTAGTCCAGCCACTGTGTTTTGTACTTTTGCTTTTTGCAGTTTTTTCAGTGGCTGCTGTTTTTGTTACACCAGAGAACTAATTTAGGTGGTAGAGGTCGTGTGATCTCAGGTGATTTTGAAATTAGTATGTTGGTGTTTTTCAGGGTTTTCTGGGATTGCAGTAAGTACCCTTCCTGTCCTTTTCTATTTAGATAGTTTGGGCCCCAGCGTTTGCTCATACTATTTTCTTTCTGTGTCAGTATTTCCTCTTGTCTAACCGCCATTATATGTTTGGGGGCTTTCTATTATCTTTGGGGTTCTGCTCCGGGGCAGATAGCTTTCCTATTTCTATCTTTAGGTGTAGTTAGTTTCTCAGGCTGTGACGAGGCGTCTAGGACCATCGTAGGAACGCTCCACGGCTGCCTCTAGTTGTGGTGGTTAGTCAGGGTACTGCAATCTCATAGATTCCAACTGCTCTGGTGTATTGCCTTTTTTACCTGCACTCCTCAGCTACCGTAACATAACAAATACCGACTTGTTCTCAGAGCTACCAGGTAGGACTACGGTTATCCAACATGACATTGTCACCGAACCTGGGGTAAGGGTGCGAATAAGACCGTACCGGGTGCCCGAAGCCCGGAGGCAAGCAATTTCGGCTGAGGTAAAACAAATGCTTCAGTTAGGCGTCATAGAGGAATCACGGAGTGAGTGGGCTAGCCCCATTGTACTGATTCCAAAGCCAGACGGATCATTACGCTTCTGTAATGATTTCCGAAAATTGAATGAAGTGTCAAAGTTCGACCTTTATCCAATGCCCCGGGTGGACGAGCTGATTGAGAGACTGGGCAGGCCCAGTACTTTACCACGCTCGATCTCACCAAGGGTTATTGGCAGGTACCTCTCACAGATTCGGCGAAGGAGAAGACCGCCTTCGTAACTCCGGAGGGTCTATTTCACTATGTGGTCTTACCTTTTGGGTTACATGGGCCCGGCTACATTTCAGAGATTGATGGACATAGTGCTCAAGCCTCATCAGGAATACGCGTCCGCGTGTCTAGATGATATCATCATATTTAGCACCGACTGGCAAACGCATCTAACACATGTACAAGCGGTGCTGGATTCTCTCATAGCCGCGGGGTTAACGGCAAACCCAAAAAAATGTGCGATAGGGCTGGAGGAAGCTCGATATTTGGGGTATGTGATAGACCGAGGAGCTATCAAGCCCCAAATCAGTAAAATTGAGGCCATAAAAAACTGGCCTAAACCATCGAGTACAAAACAGGTGAGGGCGTTCCTTGGCATCCTTGGGTATTACCGCCGGTTTATACCTAATTTTGCCGGGCGAACGGCGGCCCTAACCGATCTCTTGAAAGGAAAGAAAACGGTAATGGTTCGGTGGAACCCTCAGGCAGAAGAAGCCTTCCAGTCCATGAAGTTGGCCCTGTGTGGACAGCCGGTCCTCATCAGCCCCAACTTCAATGAAACCTTCATTGTACAGACAGATGCCTCGGAGGTAGGACTAGGGGCGGTGTTGTCACAAAAAGTGAATGGTGAAGAGCACCCGGTCACCTACTTGAGTAGAAAACTTGTCCCGGCAGAGAAAAACTATAGCGTAGTAGAGGAGGAGTGTTTGGCTATTAAGTGGGCCTTGGAATCACTACGTTATTATTTACTCGGGCGTCAGTTCCGCTTGGTGACAGACCACTCACCCTTGGTATGGATGAGGAATGCAAAAGAGAGGAATGCGCGAGTCACCAGGTGGTTCCTGTCACTGCAAAATTTCAGTTTCTCTGTAGAACATCGCCCTGGGAAGTTGCAAGCAAACGCGGATGCCCTGTCCCGGGCACCCTGTATGGTGGCAAATGTTCAACCCCACAAGTTTGAACAGAGGGGGGGAATATGTGAGGCAGTGACCGGGATCGTTTACGAGGGACGTTATATTTCCCCCAGAATGTGTACAGAGACCTATTAAAGCCATTGGAGTGCATTGCAGTCACACACACAGCTGCGGCTGCAATGCAGGAATGAAGGTGAGCAATGACCTAGTCAGACTACCTGGCTAAGAAGATTAAGTAAAATCCGGCAGGGCCTTCATTTCTTGGAGGAGGTCACAGGAGCAGTGGGGCTTCCTCCTCCCTCCAACCCGGGTTTTCCAGTGGCTTTTGCCACAGGTCTTTAAAACTCCTGCACTAAAGATTAGTGGTGTTCTATGTTGGGATCCTGCAAGGAGCATAGCAGGAAAGCTCCACAGGACTGTGTGTAGCTGAACCCAGGCCTGCGACGGCTCTGCACCCGTCAGGCTCTGTTCGGCCCGGCGCGGCCGTTGTCCCCGGCAACCAGTGTTTATGGACTGATGTTAACCCGGCTGCGTACCGGAGGACTTTTCCTGTTTTACCCGTGAGTTGCTGAATAAAAGCTGTTTACTTTGGATTTGCTTGGGTCACTGCCTCAGTTACTGCATGGTGTGAACACCGCCGTCTTACACCCCACAGATTATGCCCCCATAGATACCCCATGTATTATGCCCCCATAGATTATGCCCCTATAGATGCTCCATAGATTGTGCCCCCATAGATTATGCCCCTATAGATGCTCCATAGATTGTGCCACCATGTATTATGCCCCCATAGATTATGCCCCTATAGATGCTCCATAGATTGGGCCCCCATGTATTATGCCCCCATAGATTATGCCCCTATAGATGCTCCATAGATTGTGCCAACATAGATTATGCCCCCATAGATTATGCCCCCATAGATGCTCCATAGATTGTGCCCCCATAGATTATTCCTCCATAGATGCTCCATAGTATAGGCCCCTTATGCTGCCGCAGCTGCTGCAACAAAAAAAAAAAGACATACTCACCTCTCGTCGCTGGGGGCCAGGTGCCGGTGTCCTGAGCAGGCAGGGACACCGGCGCGCTATGGTGGACAGGTGCCGGTGTCACCGCTCGCTCAGGGCCCCAGCACCTGCGATATTTACCTGTCACCCGTTCCGCCACTGTCTTCCGGGTCCTCCAGCAGTGAATGATCAGGCAGAGGGCGCGGCGTGCAGTAACCACGTCATCGCGCCCTCTGCCTGAACATCGCAGCAAGAGGACCCGAGGACACAGCATTGGAACGGGGCAGGTAAATATCGCTTATACTCACCCTTCCGCCAGCGCGTCTCTGCCCTGCTCTTCTCCCGCGGTCTCCGGCGCCATTGTTCAGCGGTCAGGTGGTACCGCTCATTAAAGTCATAAATATGTGCATATTCATGACTTTAATGAGTGGTACCACCTGACCGCTGAACACAGGCGCCGGAGACCGTGAGAGAAGAGCAGGGGGGCTGCAGAGACCGCGCCGGCGGAGGGGTGAGTATATAGAACAGCTGCGCTCCGCCTCCCCCCTGTATATGACTCGAGTATAAGCCGAGAGGAGGACTTTCAGCCCTAAAAAATGGGCTGAAAATCTCGGCTTATACTCGAGTATATACAGTAATTAATATTTATGCGCCAAATTCGTCGGATCCACTCTTTCGGCTAATGTGCTAAAACAAATCGCTGGTTGGGACACCTCCCATATGATTGTGGGTGGCGATTTTAATGAGGTACATGACATTGAGATGGATAGATCTAATTTTCAATCTCCTCATATATCTACGCAAGGGAGACTAATACAATCTTTTTTAGATCACCTGGGATTGTTGGATGTTTGAAGAGTGCAACACCCTGTTGAGAGAGATTACTCTCACTACTCACATGTTCACAATTCCCATGCAAGAATTGACTACTGGTTGTTGGGCCCCTCACTCATGCCAAGAATCACACATACCAATATTCTGGACGTGCATATCTCAGATCATGCACCGATAACGTTCAGCCTAAAACTAACTAACCCAATCTATTTTCATAGGAAATGGAGATTCCTCAGATGATTTTAAAAAATTCATACAATTCTCATGAGACACGTACAAATCTGATAACCAAATGCATTGTGAAACACCAATTCTTTTCTGGGATACCTCTAAAGCAGTGTTGAGAGGGCAAATAATTGCGTATATATGTCATAAAAAAACAGTTGCAGGAGCGGACCCTGGCAGCGCAGAGGGCTTTAACTTTAGCATATAAAAATTTTAAACTTAATTCACCCCTCACGAAAAAACAATATATCGAGGAAAAGGAATCGGCGGATGCACTAGCTCATGAATGGGCCACTTATAGTATTGATCTTCAAAAGCACAAATTTTTTAAATGGGGCAACAAACCTGGCAAATTACTTGCATCTCTTACTAGACCATATAGAAAGGCCACAAAGATTCACAAAATTCAGACCAAAAAGGGCAGAGTGTTGACAGAGAATGAGGAGATTGTAGAGGAATTGAGATCATTTTTTGGTTCCCTGTACAAAGCGGAGAAGAGAGAGGGGGACGATATTCTAAACTTTATGCAAATGGAGGTGGCACCTTTACTAACAGAGGAACACAGGGAAATCCTTAATGCTCCTATATCCCCTTCAGAAGTCATCCAAACTATCAGCTCCTTGAAGCTCTCTAAATCTCCTGGCCCTGATGGGTATAGCAATGAATTTTACAAAATATTGGGAGGAAGTTTAGGGACACATCTTTGTTAAGTCTTTAATCAGATGGTTCGATCGGGGCAGCTCCCGGACCGTTTCAATGAAGCAGACATAATAGTGTTCCCCAAACTGGGCAAAGATCCTTCACTAGTGGAAGGATATAGACCAATCTAAACTCCGACTTTAAAATTTTCACTAAAATACTAGCAAACAGAGTTCAAAAAATAATCCCCAACCTGATATTGCCTCAACAAATTGGGTTTGTCCGCGGTAATTCCATAACATACAACATAGGGACGGCTTTGGGAGCTATCTCTTATGCAAAATCTCATGACTGTTTAGAGTCTATTGTGGTCAGCCTGGATGCTGACAAAGCGTTTGACAGTGTTGCATGGGATTATCTCCTCGATATCCTGGAGTTTAGAAACTTTGGTCCATGGTTCTGTGAGGCGATAAAGTTGTTATATAAAAGCCCGGTGTCCAGGCTGCCATAAATGGTATACTCTCTTCCACATTTGAAATCCAAAGAGAAACGCGTCATGGCTGCCCCTTATCGCCCTTACTTTTTAACCTTGCTTTAGATCCTTTACTTAGAACTCTCCAAAATTCTTCAATATACAGGGGCATAGAGGTAGGCTCCACCTCACTTAAAATTGCGGCATTTGCCGACGATATACTCCTATTCATCTCCAACCCCAATGTGGCAATACCAGTTATCATGGAGGCCCTAAATCATTTTGGCAAATGCTCAGGCTTTAAAATAAATTTTAATAAATCAGAGGCCCTGGCTCTGTTTGAGCAAGGGAAATTAAATAACTCGACACTTCCTTTCCAATGGAGCACATCATCTATCAAATATTTGGGTGTCAATCTCCCGGCAGATTTGACGTCCTTATACCACATTAATATTAGACCCCTAATTACGTCCATATTTAATCTTCTAAACTCCTGGAAACACTTTACTTTGTCTTTTTCCGGACGATGTCATTTAATTAAGATGATAATATTTCCAAAACTATTGTATATTTTCCAAACACTACCTATTTTGTTGACACAAGCTGATGTTAAAACTTTAAACACTGCTTTTAGGAATTTTATTTGGGGAGACAAAAAGCGTACACGTATAGGTCTAATCAAACTACAAGCCCCAAAGGAGGAGGGTGGCATCAATTTCCTAGACATTGCAAAGTACAATCTAGCAGCAAATCTCAGATACACCATTGATTGGTTAAGAGGTAGATCACATTTCGCAAATGTACTTTTAGACCAACAATTAAGTCCCCATGTCTCCTTACCAGCATTACTACATATGGCCAACGATGACCTTATTGCAGACTTAAGAAACCACCCCACCATATGGCAAACTATACAGACGTGGAGGAAATGCAGGAGACTATGTCATTTGAGAAGCGATTTTGGGTAAAGCCCTTTTTGGGTAACCCGGGCTTTATGGGAGGTAAACCACCCTTATCTTACATTGAGCTGGCTGGGCAGGGTTGCATCTTGGCATCTGACCTATTAGATGATAGATTCTCCATGCTTGCATTTGACATAGCAGCACAACGTTTCCCAACATTTGTAAACAAGCCCTTCCTTTTTCTTCAAGCAAGGAGCTTAACTTTGAAAAGAATACCAACTAGGGGTGAAGAAAGAGGGAGGAACGCTTTGGATGGCTTCCTTAGGACTGCCAGGGTGCAGATAGCCTCGACAAGCAATATCTACACATTGTTGTGTAAGCAATGGTCATGCGAGGGCAAAAAGACAGGTCCAGCACGATGGGTTAATGATATACAGAACATCACAGTCGGGGAAATCTTAGATGCCGCTTTGATGCAACGGAAAGTGATCCCCTCCAGCAGTTATGCAGACATGTCTTTATTACTCCTTCATAGAGCTTATATTACCCCACACATTAAGTCTAGGATGTCCCCAGGGGGCACATTCACATGCTCCAAATGTGGGACAGGAAACACAGACATATTTCATCACATGTGGGGGTGTCCCAAAGTGCAAAAAATGTGGCAGTCTATCCATGCCGAACTACAGAATCTTGGTGGGATATTGTTTCCTTTGACGCCGCAATGGGCAATATTTAATATTTTAGATAGCCCTCAACAAAAATTCCCAAAACATCTTAAGGCCATGTTGATAATATGGGCCTCAGCTACCAGGAAAAGTATCTTGCAGCACTGGCTAGATCCATTACCACCACCCAAATCTCTCATATCCTCCAAAATAATGTATATTTTTCGAATGGACTGGCTAGATACCCTGACAAATAAAGAGAAATTGACTGGGAAGAATAAGCTTGATACCGTCAAACCTGTATGACTTACCGTATATACTCGTGTATAAGCCGAGATTTTCAGCCCATTTTTTAGGGCTGAAAGTCCCCCTCTCGGCTTATACGCGGGTCATATATGGGAGGGGAGCAGGGGTGTCGGATCATACTCACCCCTCCGCCGGCGCGGTCTCTGCAGCCCCCTGCTTCTCCCACGATCTTCGGCTCCTTCCTGCAGCGGTCACATGGCACCACTGATTAAAGTCATGAATATGCACATATTCATGACTTTAATGAGCGGTACCACGTGACCGCTGCAGGACTGAAGCGCTGCGGAGAGCTCCGGGAGAAAAGGAGAGGCTGCAGGGACGCGCCGGCGGAGGGGTGAGTATAGCAATATTTACCTGTCCCGTTCCACCGCTGCGCTGCGTCCTCGTCTGACTCCTCTGGCTGTGAATGATCAGGCAGAGGGCGCGATGACGTCGTTAGTGAGTGCCGCGCCCCCTGCCAGATCATTCACAGCCAGAGGAGTCAGACAAGGACGCAGCGTGCAGCGGTGGAAACAGGTAAATATCTCTGGTGCCGGGGTCCTGAGCGAGCGGTGACACCAGCACCTGTCCCCCATAGCGCGCCGGTGTCACCGCCTGCTCAGGACACCGGCACCTGGCCCCCAGGGACGAGAGGTGAGTATGTCATTTTTTTTTGCAGCAGCATATGGGGAATAATTGTGCAGCATATGGGGCATAATCTGGAGCATATGGGGGCATAATATGGAGCATATGGGGGCATAATATGGAGCATATGGGGGCATAATCTGTGGAACATATGGGGGCATAATCTGGAGCATATGGGGGCATAATATGGAGCATATGGGGGCATAAGCTGTGGAACATATGGGCATAATCTGGAGCATATGGGGGCATAATCTGGAGCATATGGGACATAATCTGTGGAACATATGGGGGCATAAGCTGTGGAACATATGGGGGCATAAGCTGTGGAACATATGGGGCATAATCTGGAGCATATGGGGGCATAATTGTGGAGCATATGGGGGCATAATCTGTGGAACATATGGGGGCATAAGCTGTGGAACATATGGGGCATAATCTGGAGCATATGGGAGCATAATCTGTGGAACTATGGGGCATAATCTGGAGCATATGGGGGGATAATCTGGAACATATGGGACATAATCTGTGGAACATATGGGGGCATAATATGGAGCATATGGGGGCATAATGTGTGGAACATATGGGGGCATAATCTGGAGCATATGGGGGCATAATCTGTGGAACATATGGGGGCATAATCTGGAGCATATGGGGGCATAATCTGTGGAACATATGGGGGCATAATCTGGAGCATATGGGGCATAATCTGTGGATCATACGGGGCATAATCTGTGGAATATATGGGGGCATAATCTGTGGATCATATGGGGGCATAATCTGTGGAATATATGGGGGCATAATCTGGAGCATATGGGGGCATAATCTCAAGCATATTGGGCATAATCTGGGGCATAATCTCTGAAGCATATTGGGCATAATCTGGAGCATATGGGGGGCATAATCTGGAGCATATGGGGGCATAATCTGTGGAGCATATTGGGCATAATCTGTGCAGCATATGGGGGCATAATCTGTGGAGCATCATATGGGGGCATAATCATTTTTCACCCTAGGCAAGTCAATAAGTTTTCCCAGTTTTTTGTGGCAAAATTAGGGGGTCGACTTATACACGGGTCGGCTTATACATGAGTATATACGGTACTTTTTTGGTAACGCTCTTTAAATCAATATTGTGAGTTTTACGCCTGTCAAATAAGCTTGTTACTTCAAGACTTGTATGATTTTCTTTTATTGTAATGCTCTTTAAATCAATAAAACATGTTGGAAAAAAAAAAACACCAGCAAGTCCACCTCTGAATGGCTTAAGAAAAACAAAATTAAGAGTTTAGAGTGGCATAGTCAAAGCCCTGACCTTAATCTGATTGAGATGCTGTGGCATGACCTTAAAAAGGCAGTTCATGCTCGGAAACCCTCCATTGTGGCTGAATTCCAACAATTCTGGAAAGATGAGTGGGCCAATATTCCTCCAGAGCGTTGTAAAAGACTCATTGCCAGTTGTCACAATCGCTTGGTTGCAGTTGTGCTGCTAAGGATGGCCCAACCAATTATTAGGGGTCAATCACTTTTTTACACAGGGCCCTGTAGGTTTGGATTCCTTTTTCCCTTAATAATAAAAACCTTAATTTAAAAACTGCATTTTGTGTTTACTTGTGTTATCTTTGTCTAATATTTAAATTTGTTTGGTGATCTGAAACATTTAAGTGTGACAAACATGCAAAGAATAGGAAATCAGGAAGGGGCAAACACTTTTTCACACAACTATATATTAAACAGAGGATAGAGTAACAGCTAGGGACTTAGCACAGTTATGTATTACATGGATGCCCATTCATTTGAATGGTTATTGTGTAGTACTACATTCCCCAGGAATCATTTACAGCATTTTGCAGCTTTCCCTGGAAATATCAACATACTGTTGATTGTTTCAGAATCTGTACCTGCCGCTTAAAGTACACCTTGGGTATCTTAGGTATCTTAAAGAGGGCGTCTGGTCATACAATGTTAATGATGTATTCGTAGGTGATCCATAGAATAGGTAATCAATATGAGATTAGGTGGGGGTAGGGATGGGACCATGTATTTTGGTGCTCTAGGCAGATGAAGCCAGTGGTATTCCCACTCAGCCCCCAAGTAAAGGAATGGGTTGGAGACTAAAGGTACTGCCACACTAAACAATCCCGCTAGCGATCACGATAACGACGCATACTAATGCGATCGCTAGCGGGATTGTTTCTATATCGCTAAATGCGGCCACATTTAGCGATATAGTTAACGATGCTATCGCCGTTAGCGATCTTCTTAACGACTTTAGCGGTACAAAAGTACCGCTAAATCGCTAAGAAAAGGTGCCACACAGCGATTAGATACTTACCCAGCGGGAGCGCCGACGAGAAAATAGGGTCCGGAACGATTCCAGCGACGAGCGAGATCACAGCAGGAAGCTCGTCGCTGGAAGCTGCCGCACTGAACAATATCGCTAACGGGATCGCTAAATAGTGACGTTTTTTAGCGATCCCGTTAGCGATATTGTTTAGTGTGGCATACCCTTAAGGTAACAGGTCACTTAACACCCCCTCCTCCCACTTTGACAATCACTTCCACTAGAATTGTTACCTTTTTCACCCAAAAATACCAGCAAAAGTAAAAAAAAAGTGGTGTATTTTAGGGGTGAGGCTCAACAGGGAGTGCAATTTCAAAGTTAGATATACAGTAGAATTGTTCATTGTTTACGGACTATTTACATGATACGAAGGACAAATAGCGACATTCATCCCTGATGACCTATATTTTAATAGTCAGACCTAAGGAAACTAATATAGCTTAACTATAATGGGGGCCTTTTGGTTTTAATTAAGATGTCCAGCATTTGGTGGCTATCCTAATGGAAACTAAACAAACCTCATTATAGATAAAGGGGTAATTCTGAAGGTTTTCGCATCTGTCTTGCGATAAATACATTTTGCAACAAAACTGATGATGGTTCTGGTGCCATATGCTTGTACGGATAGTGGTTCTGGGGCCATACTCTTGTACGGATGGTGATTCAGGTGCTGTATTCATGTACGGATGGTGATTCTTTAGCGTATTCATGTAGTGATGGTTGTTCTGGTGATGTTTTCATCACCAGAAACCTCATCTGTACATGAATATGAAACCAAAATCATCATCAGAACATAAATCGAACACTAGAGCCATCAATAGCACATAAATACTGCACCAGAAGCATCATCTGTACATGAATACGAAACCAAAATCATCATCAGTACATAAACAGAACACCAAAGCCATCAATAGTACATAAATACTGCACCAAAACCATCATCAGTAAATAAATAGGTCACTAGAACCAACATCAGTGCATGAATACACCACCAGAACCACCATCAGTACATTAATGCACTGCTAGAACCTTCATCAGTATATGAATACACAACCAGAACCATAATCTGTACATGAATATATTACGAGAAACACCATCAATAAATACAACACCAGTACCATCATCAGTTTATGTTTACATCACCAGAACCACAATCAGTTGTAATGTCATTTCAGGCCCATATATATTTGTATCTCATGAACCTACAGCTCTCAATATGTCTTTAACAATTTTAAGGAGATGCTGGGATTAGTTATCAGTCATTATTAGGCTATGTGCACACGTTGTGCAAATGCTCAGTAATTTTGAGGAGCATTTGCGCAACTCCCCGCCACGGGTAAAACGCATACGTAATTAGTATGCGTTGTCCCGCAAAACACAAGCATTTTGCAAGCGTTTTCAGCTTGCCGAATGCTAGCATTTTCCAAGCGATCTGTAGCATCGCTTGGAAAACTGATTTGCTGACAAGTGTGACCAACTGTTTAATAATGAGTAATGTAAAAAAATATATATATATTGATATTGTCACCTTCCGACGGCCCCCGGAGTCTTCCCGCTCGTCAGCGACGCTGCCAGCAAGTTCCGTTCCCAGGGATGCATTGTGAGAATGACCTTTGCGACGTCTCAATGCACTTGACTGCTACGTCATCTGGGGTGATTCTCGCAATGCATCCCTGGGAACCGAACTTGCCGGCAGCATCGCTGAGGAGCGGGAAGGCTTCGGTGGCCGCCGGAAGGTGAGAATATCAATATTTTTATTTTAATTCTATTTTTTACAGAAATATGGTACCCAGGGCCTGGAAGAGAGTCTCCTCTCCTCCAGACCCTGGGTAGCAAGTGCACATGAAGCGCTCACTTCACGCATGGTGAGCATAGCCACATGCGTGAAGTGAGCGTTTCAATGCATTCCTATGGCGGTGTATTCGTCGCGCTTACGCCTAAAGAATGGACATGCTGCTTATTTTTACGCGAAGCGATTACGCTCCGCAAAAATACGCAGCATGTGAACAGCAATGCATAATCCCATTGGATTGTATGGGATGTGTTTTGTACCCGGTTTTTAAGCGATTACATCACGTAAAAACGCGGCAAAAACGCTACGTATGCACATAGCTTTAGACTGCAGACAATAAAGGAACCACAGTACTGATGAGACATAGTCAGTATCAACAAGTAAACATTTGCATCCAGGTACCTTATAGGTGACCTCTTCTCTGATTTAGTTGTTTCTTTCTTTATGTCTCCATCTTGTCCAGATGCCATGATGACTTTTCACATTCCTAGCTCTTATCTGCAGATTTCCCTCTTTCCGTTCTATAGCAAATCCCAACTTGGTGCCCTTAAAAATAAAAATGTTATTAAAATGCTCTCTGCATAAAGTTATCTGTCCATGCTTTGCCCTAAATAAACCTCCTATGGTGTATGACCTCCACACTGTCTGCCATTATCAGCTACTAGATGGAGGCCCGATGTTATCGCAACGGGAGGGCGGTAATGTCACGATGGGGGCAGGCTTTGCAGCATTGAGAATCTCTCCCCCCCATGTGCTCACCCACCTATCCACTCTCTCTTTCCCCATGTGCTGACATCTCCCGTCTGTGCTCTCTTCTTTGACCTGTCTACCCCATGTGCTATCCCCCTTGTCTGCTGTCTGATGGTACCACACAAGAGGCTGCGTACGGCGTATACAGTGTGTGTGTGTGTGGTGCGTACAGCATATACAGAGTGTGTGTGTGTGTGGTGCGTACAGCGTATACAGTGTGTGTGTGGTGCATACGGCGTATACAGTGTGTGTGTGGTGCGTACGGCGTATACAGTGTGTGTGTGTGTATGGAGTATACAGTGTGTGTGTGTGGTGCATACGGCGTATGCAGTGTGTTTGTGTGTGTGGTGCGTACGGCGTATACAGTGTGTGTGTGTATGGCGTATACAGTGTGTGTGTGGTGCGTATGGCGTATACAGTGTGTGTGTGTAATGTGTACGGCGTATACAGTGTGTGTGTTTGTGTGTGGTGCATACACAGTGTGTGTGTGTGGTGCGTACAGCGTATACTGTGTGTGTGTGGTGCATACGGCATATACAGTGTGTGTGTGGTGCGTACGGCGTATACTTGTGTGTGTGGTGCGTACGGCATATACAGTGTGTGTGTGTGGTGCGTACGGTGTATAGTGTGTGTGTGGTGCATACGGTGTATACAGTGTGTGTGTAGTGCGTACGGCGTATACAGTGTGTGTGTGGTGCGTATGACATATACAGTTTGTGTGTGTGTGTGTGGTGCGTACGGCGTATACAGTGTGTGTGTGTGTGGTGCGTATGGCATATACAGTTTGTTTGTGTGTGTGTGGTGCGTAAGGCGTATACAGTGTGTGTGTGTGTGTGTGTGTGTGTGGTGCAACAGTATTCCGCTAATGGTACAGCGCAAGAGGCTGGTACCACCAGCAGTTTCCTTATTGAGACACCCATCACTTGGGTGTCCCAATATGGCAGTCGTTGAATTTCCGCCGCTTGGAATTCTGGGATTCGGACACATCTGGACAGAACAGGATTTGAAGACATTACAAGGTAAATATATATTAGATAACTGCCACACTGTCCACCATTTTGAACCACTGCCTATAGGTTCCTTCGCTACACTCTCTATCTCCACACTGTCCCCCCCGCCATGATAACCTCTCTCCATACTGTCCTCACAATTCACACTGACCCCTCTCCATATCCATTCTGTGCCCCCTCTTCACAATATGCCCTCGCTGTCCAACACATTGACCTCTCCAAACTGTACAACCTCCTCCTCACATTGTCCCCCTACAAGGAATGTGACGGTCACGATAGCCACATTTACAGTATGATATCCACAATAGCCCTTCAATGTACACTACGATATCCAACACAGACCCCCATTATATAGTATGGTACCCACCACAATCCCTCATATATCGTATGATGTCCCCCACAGCCCTCTATTTACAGTATAATGTCCCCCACAGCCCCTATTGTGATGTTTCCCAGAGCCACTTTTGTAATGTCCCCACAGTCAGCTCCACTTGTAATGTCCCCACAGTCAGCCCCACTTGTGATGTCCCCATATCTAGCCCCTCGTAATGTTCGCGCAGCCAGCCCCTCGTAATTCCCCCGCAGCCAGCCCCTAGTAATTCCTCCACAGCCAGCCCCTCATAATGTCCACATAACAAGCTTCTTAACCCCTTAGTGACAGAGCCAATTTGCAGCTTAATGACCAGGCCTATTTTACAATTCTGACCACTGTCACTTTATGAGGTTTTAACTCTGGAACGGTTTAACGGATCCCGCTGATTCTGAGATTATTTTTTCGTGACATATTGTACTTCATGATAGTGGTAAAATTTCTTCGATATGACTTGCGTTTATTTATGAAAAAAATGAAAATATGACGAAAATTTTTAAAATTTTGCAATTTTTTCAAACTTTTAATTTTGCTATTAAATCAGAGAGCTATGTCACATAAAATACTTAAATAACATTTCCCACATGTCTACTTTACATCAGCACAATTTTGGAAACAAATTTTTTTTTGTTAGGAAGTTATAAGGGTTAAAAGTTGTTCAGCGATTTCTCATTTTTGCAACAAAATTTACAAAACCATTTTTTTAGGGACCACATCACATTTAAAGTCATTTTGAGGGGTGTGCATGACAGAAAATACCCAAAATTGACACCATTCTAAAAACTGCACCCCTCAATGTGCTCAAAACCACATTCAAGAAGTTTATTAACCCTTTACATGCTTCACAGGAACTGAAGCAATGTGGAAGGAAAAAATTAGCATTTAACTTTTTTTTTACAAACATTTTACTTCAGAACCATTTTTTTTATTTTCACAAGTGTAAAAAGAGAAAATGAACCACATAATTTGTTGTGAAATTTCTCCTGAATGCGCCGCTACCCCATATATGTGGGTAAACCACTGTTTGGGCGCATGGCAGAGCTTGGAAGGGAAGGAGCGCCGATTGACTTTTTCAATGCAGAATTGGCTGGAATTGAGATCGGATGCCATGTCGCGTTTGGAGAGCCCGATGCACCTAAACACTGGAAACCCCCACAAGTGACACCATGTTGGAAACTAGACCCCTTAAGGAACTTATCTAGATGTGTGGTGAGCACTTTGAACCCCAAGTGCTTCACAGAAGTTTATAACGTAGAGCCGTGAAAATAAAAAATCATATTTTTTCCACAAAAATTATTTTTTCACCACCAAATTTTTATTTTCACAAGGGTAACAGGAGAAATTAGACCCCCAAAGTTGTTGAGGAATTTTTCCTGAATATGCCGATACACCATATATAGGGGTGTAACCACTGTTTGGGCGCACATCAGAGCTCGGAAGGGAAGGAACGCTGTTTGACTTTTTCAATGCAGGAATGGCTGGAATTGAGATCGGACGCCATGTCGCGTTTTGAGAGCCCCTGATGTGCGTAAACAGTGGAAACCCCCAGAAGTGACACCATTTTGGAAACTAGACCCCCTAAGGAACTTATCTAGATGTGTCGTGAGCACTTTGAACTCCCAAGTGCTTCACAGAAGTTTATAACGTAGAGCCTGGAAAATAAAAAATCATATTTTTTCCACAAAACATCTTTTTGCCCCCAAATTTTTATTTTCACAAGGCTAACAGGAGAAATTAGAAACCAAAGTTGTTGTGCAATTTATCCTGAGTACATTAGTACCCCATATGTGGGAGGGAACCACTGTTTGGGTACACGTCGGTGCTCGGAAGGGAAGAAGTGACGTTTTGAAATGCAGACTTTGATGGAATGGTCTGCGGGCGTCATGTTGCGTTTGTGCAGCCCTTGATGTGCCTAAACAGTAGAAACCCCCCACAACTGACCCCATTTTGGAAACTAGACCCCCCCCAAGGGGCTTATCTAGATGTGTGGTGAGAACTTTGAACCCCCAAGTGCTTCACAGTTTATAATGCAGAGCCGTAAAAATAAAATTTCCACAAAAATAATTTTTTTTCCACAAAAGTAATTTTTTAGCCCCCATTTTTTATTTTACCAAGGTAACAGGAAAATTAGACCCCCAAAGCTGTTGTGCAATTTGTCCTGAGTACGTTGATGCCCCATATATAGGAGTAAACCACTGTTTGGGCAAACGGCAGAGCTCAGAAAGGAGGGAGCACAGTTTGACTTTTTGAACGCAAAATTGGCTGGAATCAATGGTGGCGCCATGTTGCGTTTGGAGACCCCCTGATGTACCTAAACAGTGGAAACCCCCCAGTTCTAACTTCAACCCTAACCCCAACACACCCCTAATCCTAACCATAACCCTAATCACAACCCTAACCCCAACACACTCCTAACCCTAATCCCAACCCTAACCACAACCCTAACCACAACACACCCCTAATCCCAACCTAATCACAACCCTAAAACTTTAGCCCAACCCTAACCTTAAAACTTTAGCCCAACTCACTTTAGCCTAACCCTAACCCTACCCATAAAATTTTAGCCCAACTCACTTTAGCCTAACCCTAACCCTAAAACTTTAGCACAACTCACTTTAGCCTAACTCTAACCCTAACCCTAAAACTTTATCCCAACTCACTTTAGCCAAACTCTAACCCTAACCCTAAAACTTTAGCCCAACTCACTTTAGCCTAACCCTTACCCTAAAACTTTAGCACAACTCACTTTAGCCTAACTCTAACCCTAACCCTAAAACTTTATCCCAACTCACTTTAGCCAAACTCTAACCCTAACCCTAAAATTTTAGCTCAACTCACTTTAGCCTAACCCTAAAACTTTAGCCCAAATCACTTTAGCCTAACCCTAAAACTTTAGCCCAACTCACCTTAGCCTAACCCTAACCCTAAAACTTTAGCCCAACTCACTTTAGCTTAACTCTAACCATAACCCTAACCCTAAAACTTTAGCCCATCTCACTTTACCCTAATCCTAACCCTAAAACTTTAGCCCAACTCACGTTAGCCTAACTCTAACCCTAATGGAAAAAATGAAAATAAATATATTTTCTTTAATTTACTATTTTTCCCTAACTAAGGGGGTGATAAAGGGGGGGGAGGGTTATTTACTATTTTTTTTATTTTGACCACTGTGATAGAGTTTATCACAGTGACCAAAATGAACCAATAGGAAAAATCTTCCTATTGTTGCAGGGTGCCGGCCGGCAGATCTCAGCGGGCGCACTGCTCATGCGCCTGCCATTTTCTTCAAGGAAGAAGATGCCGGGAGCCGTGGGAGGATTCCTGAGGGTCTGGGGACACCGGGAGGTACGGGCGCAGTGATCGGGGGACTCTATTTCTCGCTCCTCTGATGTGTGATCACATCAGAGGAGAGAGAAATTAAATGGCACAACAGACTTTTTTTTTTTTGCGGTCGCCGTTATACTGTTAATAACGACGATCGGAACCCCGGGATCGGTAAAAACCGACCCGAATCATGTTCTCTGGGGTCTCGGCTACCCCCGGCAGCCGAGACCCCGGAGAAAATCCAACTCTGGGGGGCGCTATAGACTTTTTCCTCAGTGCCTTTAATTAACGGCGCTGTGGTTTAAGTACCCTTAACTACCGTCGTTAAAAGGCGTATCGGCGGTCATTAAGGGGTTAAAAGGGTTGTCACACCAACAAAGTGCATTTTAATTAATAGATCTTGTAATAAGAATAATTGGCGATTGGATGTGTTAATTTTTTTTTTTCTGTGCTGAGATAATCTTATACATGTGCCGCTGCTGTGTACTGTGTAATGGCCGTGTCTGTCCGTACAAGGACATGGTCTGATCATACCACAGCTCCTGGGCAGGGGAGGGAAGTAAAAAAGTATACAGGCATTACAGCTTGGGATCACAGCTTATTCTTTTTGTGAGGCAAAACAATTCACTGCCTATTTTTAAGCAATATTTTGCCTCAAAGAAAGAATCAGCTGTGATCCCCTGCTGTAATGTCTGTTTAAGATTTTGCTTCCTCCGCTGCTCAGGAGATGTGTTCCAGCATGGTCAGACACAGCCATTACACAGGACATAGCAGGGGCACATTTATAAGATTATCTCGGCACAGGAACATTTTTTTAAAACACATCCAATTGTGGAACGTGTTATAATTCAAAGATCTACTGATTAAAATGTTGATTAAACCCTTTGTTCATTGGAAAACCCCTTTACCCCTTCACGACATGCGCTGTACATGTGCCGGCGCTGAGCCCACATCTTTCCTGGCACATGTCAACTGTTTTGAACAGCTATATACATATAATGCCAAGCTCAAAGAAAGGGAGGCCACCCTTGCTTCCCCGAGTGCAAAACCAAAGAAATGAACTGGAGTATAAGTTGATATACATGCAATGTATAGGAGCATGTTCACACTGGCCATTAAACAGACAAGATCTATGATAGAAACAAAAGGCACATATACAGTGCTGTAAGTAAGTAAAAAGCAATAGTGCATATAAATAACATAGGATACTTAGTTAACACTGTTTTTGAAAAAAAAAATCGTAAAAGCCATTCCACCAGCGACAAGGTGTACCCAACCAGGACGGTCCTAACCTCTAGTATTAAAACCTTACCATGTGTCAAAAATGTTATTCTTACTCACAATGAGTTAATTTATGACATGTGGTAAAATGCTTCAATATTGACCCTACGCAGTGAAGGTCAAATGATAGAAATTCTTTCTTGGGAAGTACACTCTTTTTATCGATGATTATGTCATGTATAATGCTATTATCTATAATGAATTTCTATCAGCACCTGTGTTTTACTGTATCCTTGAACCAGAATTGGTTTGAGGACCCTCATTTGGTGATTTGTAATTTTTTTTTTGAACATCAAATAATTACTACACTTCTTTAATCCCACATAAAAGGGCGGTAAACAGAAGAGCCCAGATATTCCTCCTGAGACTGAGGACACAGAAGTATCAGATGATGTAGAAAAAGCAGATGAAAGTCAGTTAAAATATGATTCGGGAGAGAATCAGGAAAACTCTGAAATTCTAGGACAGGAATCGGTGCACGAACCGCTGAAGACGTTCCTGCGGGTGATGATATACATGTAGATGACCATGTCCCATCTACGGATACAGCAAACACGAATACAGAGAAGAATGAAACTGGTACGGAGACATCAGACGAAAAGGAAAGCACCGCTGATGCAGGAGAACAAGATGTATAACCTTCTTCTCTAAGAATCTGTTACTATCATGGACAGTTGGAAACTACTTACTACACGGGTGGTCGTCTTAATATGCAGCAATCTGATCTTACATATGAATTGGATCATGAATTAGTATGAAAAGCGTGAACAAAAAACTCAACAGAAAGTGTCAAATGTGATCTCTATTAAATCCCTTTTATTTTTGTTGCCTGAGCTTGTTTTATTATGTTGTGTTATTCGCAGTTTGTGTGTTTCTGTTTTTTGCTAAAATCACATTCTCTTTCACCTGCCTTCATTAAAGGAAACCTGGGGATAATCTGCAGGTTTATAGCGTTACTAACCTGCCCAGCTTTCGCACTTAGCCAAACACTGCGGGGAGAAAATTAACTTTATTTTCCTCATCATCATTCGGTTTCAGTCACTGGGGCGGCGCCGGCGCGGGTTCTGTCATTGCTCTGAGTATATAGAGCAGCGACTGTTATCACATCCCTGGCCCTGACTGACAGCCGGCCTCAATGCAGAACGAGTGTCCGTCAGGGCCCGGGGCGCAGTTACAGCCGCCGCTCTATATAATCAGAGCAATGACAGAACCAGTGACGCCCCGTGACTGAAAACGAATGCTACCAAACTTTAGTAGCCTTTTTTTTATTTTGTAACACTCTAACATGACATGCATTTTTTCTGACATTTTTTTAAAGAGTAACCGACATTTAATTTTTTGTTTTCATAAGTCAATAGTGACAAAAAGCAAGTGAAAAATAAGAAGCTTTGTAATATATTTTCTTAGAGAAATTAGCTTATTCCTCCTCCAGGACTGATCATTCATTCTCAGAATTCTCACTTCATAGATAAAATCTGTTTCCAGCTAATGTGGATTTAGCCATTACTGAGATAGAAGCTGATAGTTGTTTCTCAGAAGGTTTTATGAAGGACTGTAATTGTTACTTTAGGAGAACTTGCAGCACAATGTCTGTGTCTGCATCTAGCATATCCCTTCTCCTTTCACCATAGAATTTTTAAAGTTCCAATTGTCGTCTATCTTATTAACCCCTTTCTGACATATACGTAATAATCTGTCCACATGCCCTGGGCCAACTTGACCAGGGACAGATTATTACGTCATCGCGATCGCCTGCGCACACGGGTGGTGCGCGGCTGATTGCCGCTGGGTGTCAGCTGATTCTGAGAGCTGACACCTGGCATCAAGTAACTCTGCTGCCTCATTATAGTAAATGAACACCTCAGGGGTTTCATCAGAATCACATAACTCAGAGATTTAGATGGAAACCCCAAACTAAGTGCGTGCCGGATAACTGTGATCCCTAACGTTATGTAAAATTTTCCCAATGAAAGCTTCAACTCACTCCACAAAAAAGCAAGCCATCACTCAGGTACGTCATCTGTTAACGGAAATATAGGCGGCTTCCACGTTACTGGTAGTACAAAGGCTCTGGAAAAGCTAAATGGCTCCATAACCCTCCAAAAGAAATTCAGCAAATTCTCCGCTCCCAAATCCAAATGCCCCCTCCCTTCTGAGCCCCAGTGTGCCTGAACCACATATAGCATCCACATGTTTGGCATTTCTGAAGCGATGAGAGCTCACTGAACTTACGGGTGCATGTCTCCAGAAGCACCGGCTCGGCAGTACGGTCACTACAATTGCAGTTTGCAATTTTCACTTGGCAACATTCATTGTTGCTTGTTTCTGGAAAATACCCATGGAGTCAAAATCGCCACTACACCTGTAGATTAGTTCCCAAAGGGGTATCATTTCCAAAATTGAGTCACTTGAGGGGGGATTCTGCTTTTCTAGCAATTAGGCGCTCTGTATATGGAGTCCTCAAACTGTTCTAGGAAAAATCTGCCCTCCAGGAGGCAAATACCATTCCTCCCGAGTCTCTCCATATGGCTAAGTAGTACTGTACAGCCACATATGGGGTTTTTCCACATTCTGTAGCAATTGGAAATGCTGAAACAACATTTCCTGGGGCTAAAACAACATTTTCGAGGTAAAAATGTAGTTATTTTTTCTTCACTGCCCAATGTTATAAAATTCTTTGATACACCCCATAGATGAATTCATTGAGAGGTGTGGTTTCTAAATTGGGGTCACTTATGGGGGATTCTGCTGTTCTGGCACCTCATGGGCTCTCCCAATGGGTCATGGCACCTGGAAACCATAACAGTAAAAACTGGTGCTCCTTGTCTTCTGAGCTTTGCACTGTGCCTGAAAAATACATGGCTCAAAAAATAAAGGGAACACTTAAACAGCAGAATATAATTCCCAAGTAGATCAAACTTCTGTGAAATCAAACTGTCCACTTAGGAAGCAACACTGATTGACAATCAATTTCACATGCTGTTGTGCAAATGGAATAGACAACAGATGGAAATTAATGGCAGTTATCAAGACACACTCAATAAAGGAGTGGTTCTGCAGGTGGGGACCACAGACCTTATCTCAGTACCAATGCTTTCTGGCTGATTTTTGGAAACTTTTCAATGTTGGTTGTGCTTTCACACTCGTGGTAGCATGAGACGGACTCTACAACCCACACAAGTGCCTCAGATAGTGCAGCTTATCCAGGATGGCATATCAATGCGAGCTGTGGCAAGAAGGTTTGCTGTGTCTGTCAGCGTAGCGTCCAGAGGATGGAGGTGCTACCGGGATACAGGCCAGTACACCAGGAGACGTGGAGAGGGCCGTAGGAGTGCAACAACCCAGCATCAGGACCGCTACCTTACCTTTGTGCAAGGAGGAACAGGAGGAGCACTGCCAGAGCCCTGTAAAATGACCTCCAGCAGGCCACAAATGTGCAAGTGTCTGCACAAACGGTTAGAAACCAACTCCATGAGGATGGTCTGAGTGCCCGACATCCACAGATGGGGGTTGTGCTTACATGTCAACACCGTGCAGGACACTTTGCATTTGCCACAGAACACCAGGATTGGCAAATTCGCCACTGGTGCCCTGTGCTCTTGACAGATGAAAGCAAGTTCACACTGAGCACATGTGACAGAGTCTGGAGACGCCGTGGAGAGTGATCTGCTGCCTGCAACATCCTTCAGCATGACTGGTTTGGCAGTGGGTCAGTAATGGTGTGGGGTGGCATTTCTTTGGAGGGCCGAACAGTCCTCCATCTGCTCGCCAGAGGTAGCCTCACTGCCATTCGGTACCGAGATGAGATCCTCAGACCCCTTGTGAGACCATATGCTGGTGCGGTTGGCCTGGGTTCCTCCTAATGAAGGACAATGCCAGACCTCATGTGGCTGGAGTGTGTCAGCAGTTCCTGCAAGATGAAGGCATTGAAGCTATGGACTGGCCCGACCGTTCCCCAGGCCTGAATCCAATTGAGCACATCTGGGACATCATGTCTCACTCCATCCACCAACGTCACATTGCACCACAGACTGTCCAGGAGTTGGCGGATGTTTTAGTCCAGGTCTGGGAGGAGATCCCTCAGGAGACCATCCGCCACCTCATCAGGAACATGCCCAGGCATTGTACGGAGGTTATACAAGCACAGGGAGGTCATACAGGCACGTGGAGGCCACACACTACTGAGCATCATTTTGACTTGTTTTAAAGACATTACATTCCACTTTAATTCTGTGTGTGACTCCAAATCCAGGCCTCCATTGGTTAATAAATTTGATTTCCATTGATGATTTTTGTGTGATTTTGTTGTCAGCACATTCAACTTTGTGCAGAACAAGGTATTGAATGAGAATATTTCATTCATTTAGATCTAGGATGTGTTATTTGAGTGTTCCCTTTATTATTTTGAGCAGTATATTTCCCGATTACATATAGGGTATTGGCGCACTCAGGAAAAAATGGACCTCAGTTTGTGCTAAAAAAAAATCCTATTAGCCCTTAGAAAAATGAAAAACTTGGTGCTAAAACAACATTTTATTGGTAAAAATGTAATTTATTCTTTCTTCACCGCTTAATGGTATAAGATTCTGTGAGGCACATGTGGTGTCAATATGATCACTGCACCCCTAGATGAATTCATTGGTGAGTGTAGTTTGTAGAATGAGTTCACATATAGGGAGGTTTTGGCAGCTCGGGCTCTGCCAATGTAACATAGCACCCTTAAACCATTCCAGCAAAATCTGAACTCTAATATGGTGCCTCTTCCCTTCTGAGCTTTGCATTGTGCCTCAAAACTAGTACTCCCCACTGATGTGGTATCGGCATACTCAGGAGAAATTGCACAACAAATTTTGTGGTGCAATTTCTCCTGTTACCCTTATGAAAATGTAAAATTTGGGGCTAAAATAACATTTTTTGAGGAAAATATTAGTTTATTATTTTCACGGCTCAACGTTATAAACTTCTGTGAAGAACCATGAGGTACAAGGTGCTCACCATGCATCTAAATACATTCCTCGAGGGGTCTAGTTTCCAAAATGAGGTCACTTGGGGGTTTCCACTGTTTAGGCACATCAGGTGCTCTTCAAATGGGACATGACATCTGCTAATGATTCCAGGAAGTGTTACATTCAAAAAGTCAAATGACACTCCTTCCCTTAACGAGCCATGCCATTTGCCCAAACAGTAGATTTTTCCCTCATATGGGGTATCAGCGTACTCAGAAGAAATTGCGCTACAAATTGTGTGGTGCAATTTCTACTGTTACCCTTCTACAATTCTAAAAGTGGCTGGCAGAAAACAATTCATCCTATACAATAATTCCCTTATCCGGGCCCTGCAGGATTTTTCCCATCATACCCTGGCACAATGAGCAACTCTTAAGTCCTTTCTGGATTTGCTTAAAGCTAAACTAGATTCTCTTCCTTTGGGGGTTCTGCTTCTCGTTGATTGTACAAACAGGATCCCGCTCCTTCATCCTTCGCTCCCCTGAGGACCTTCCAACGTTTCTACACGGCCTGGACGTCCCTTAGACTCACATCTTCCCTTGGCATGTTTTATCTCTTAATTCTGTGGACTCTAGGAAGAGGACAAGCGCCACAGTGAGTCCATTAGTGACTTGGAACAAGAAGGGTCTTCCTCCGAGAGAGTCATCGCAGTTATAGAAGAGGGGACCATCCCCATCATAGCAGCCCACGTGAGAAGGAATGTGCTTTAGCACCTGATCTATCAGTATGCTTTTACCTGTGTTTTTGAGCTCTATATGCCCTTAATATTTATACTAGGCACATGTCTTGCTCATAACATGTCAACTATGTTTTTCTTGTATGTGAATACAGACATTGCTGTTCATCTGTTTATGTTTCTAGGTTTTTTCATGTTGTTTTGTATTTCTTAACATAGTAAGAGGAGGTTCCTTTGTCATAACTTCCACTGTTCTCCCCCCAATAGGTTGGGAGCCCTTGTTGCCTTTTTTTGCGACTTATATGCTCCTTTGTTACAAATAATTCTCCTTAGTTAATGCTGCAGTATCTTCGTATTTTGTGTGTGTCTCCCCTTCCCTTTTGTTTCCAATGTGATTATAGCTTTCATCCAGTTCAGACAAGCAGCATACGGCCGCATCCTTTAGAACCATATACAAACCCATCATGACGAACCTAAACATTGCATCCTTTAACGGAAAGGGACTCAATACCCCAGGAAAAACGGGCTCAGATCCTCCATCATTTCTATACTCGCTAGATCCAACTCTTTTGCTTTCAGGAAACTCATTTAAAGGTAAACCACTCCCCTACTATCAAAAATAAACACTACGCAACTCGGCATTTCGCCAACAATACCACTCTCTGCTCAAAAGGAGTAGTGATTGCAATTCACAGATCCTTGTACCACCAAATACTTTACCATTGATTCAAACGCCACATTTATCATCCTTACCCTTTCTATGGAAGGACAAGTCCTCACTATTATTAATGTTTACTCCCCAAACCAAGAACAACCTGCTTTCCTTTACAACTTACACACGTGGTCAAAATTGTTTGTACCCCTCATTCAATGACAGAAAAATCCACAATGGTCACAGAAATAACTTTAATCTGACAAAAGTAATAATAAAACAAAAAATCTATGATAATAAACAAATGGAAGTCAGGAAACATGTATATCTTTGTGCCGTGTTAGCCAGTAGATGGAAAAATATTCAGAATTGAGAGTCCTCAGTGGTTGATACCTTTTAAAGGTTAACTGAAAAGATGGTAACAAATTGCAAGCTTTCGAGACTACTCAGGTCTCTTCATCAGGCAAAGACTAATACAGAATCTGAAGAATCACAAATTTATACACAACACAGCACAGAAACAATGCAATAGATAAGACAAGTGACGTGAAGCAGAACTATCATTATGTGAGAGTAATAGACAGTTATGGCCATAAATATTGGAACAGTTCATAGATAAGGAGTGAAAGTTTTATTGTCCTCTGATTAGGGTCTGGTAATGTGTATAGTGCTGTGATCAGGCATACAAAAATGTTTTGCCACAGGTAGATCCATTCTTTTTTCTCTTATTGTGTAGCGATGAGAATTCATCCTTGTTCTCAGTTTTTGCCCGGTCTCACCCACATACAGACTCCCAGTTGGACATTTAGTACAAATAATTAAGTACACCACATTACATGTGATGCAGCTGAAAGTACCTAGGATCTTGTAGTCAGAACATTTTTGTATGCCTGATCACAGCACCATACAGTACACATTACCAGACCCTAATCAGAGGACAATAAAACTTTCACTCCGTATCTATGAACTGTTCCAATATTTATGGCCATAACTGTCCATCACTCTCCCATAATGACAGTTCTGCTTCACGTCACTTGTCTTATCTATTGCATTGTTTCTGGGCTGTGTTGTGTATAAATATGTGATTCTTCAGATTTTGTATTAGTCTAGCCTGATGAAGAGACCTGAGTAGTGTCGAAAGCTTGCAATTTGTTACCATCTTTTCAGTTAGCCATTAAAAGGTATCAACCACTGAGGACTCTCAATTCTGAATATTTTTCAAGTGATGTCAGACATTGCTTTTCAACCATGCTTCCACAGATTTTTTAAAAAAGATAAAACTCATGAAATAGGCCTGGACAGAAATGATGGTACCTTTTAAATAATGTGACAAAAGGGACATGTTAAATCAAGGTGTGTCCACTAATTAGCATCACATGTGTCTACAATCTTGGAATCAGTGAGTGGTCCTGTATAGAGGGGTAAAGATGCTCACTGTGCTGTTTGGTGAAATGGTGTGTACCACACTCAACATGGACCATAGGAAGTGAAGGAAAGAGTTTTCTCAGGAGATTAGAAAGAAACCTACGGTTGACCTCTGCTCCAGTTTTCGGAAAAGCTGGAGGTCCAACCCCTTGCAGATAGGGGATAACTTTCCAAATTGAAACAACCCCTTTAAGGAGGGTCTAAAACTGCATAGTTATGAATCCTCCCAATGCACGCACTGCTTTCTGTGAGGATTTTCCATTGTCAGCGCCGGGAACGGTGGTCATGTGACATCAAGTATGAGATATACATACTCCTGGTCACAACAGCATACTGAAATCTGTATGTATGTCCTTAATCACCTATGCATGGAAAAAAAAGTGTGGTCCGGTCCGATTGACAGCTCTGGTCTTGATCAGGTGTCTCCTCAATTCTTACAATTGTCGTCCTCCTTTCCCTCTTCATATGGATGATGAATCCAATGTCAGCAACACAGTGTCCCCATTTGCTCTGTTGCGCAGGTGGACTTCCCTATGCCACACCGAGGGCAGAGCAAAGTACTGTAGTGTGCATGAGTCAGACAAGGTAAAAGAGCGTTGATGACACGTAAGTAAAGCCGGCACATGCGCACTACCAAACTTTGCTGGGCAGAGAGAAGTGCGACTGCGCAGGAGTGTAATCGAGTGGATGACATAGGATGAGTCATGAGTTCTCTTAAAGAGCGGACTATAATGTTATAAATTCTAAGAAACTAGAGTAGATGTGTTCTATCCAATGCCATAAATAATCCAAGAAACAGGCTCTAACACCAATAACTTTTTGGTTTGTTTTGTTGGGCTGTTTAATCTTTTAAAGCTGAATTTGTAACAATTTTGTAGCTAATTCATTAAGATCATTATCATTATTATATCTAATAATAAAATCTAATTGAGGAGATTGTGTTTTATATTGTGCTGATGGTGGATTTGATTACCGGTATGTGCTTTTTATGACGGGAGAGACAAAATTTATTTTCTTGGTCAACTCTCTTCTCAGTACAGGTGGTACAAGCAGTGATAATCGAGATGGGTAAAACGTAAATCATTTTGTATATTACACATGTTTTTAAACTTGTATGTTAAGTTTGGATTTTGTTATTTTCCAAATGAAAGGATAATTATTGGTTCCTCATATTTCAACAGTATCTGACGGTAAATCTCCGGTCTTTATTCCTAAACCTATTCATGGCGCTAATAGCACCACCATTGTAATGATGCACACAATTCTTCCATTGCATGCAGAGCAGAAATGGAAAATGGGCAAGTCTTGTTCTACAATTGCTTACACCAAGGTTTTCACCATGAAGATGGTCCAATTACATAGACAATGCCAACAGCTATGTACGGCATAGAAAACCGAGGCTGGAGGTATCTGTTTATAGATAATGAAGTACACCCAGCCCGGTGACTAAGATAGGAGTGTATTTGTCATTCCATTATTTAAAGAAACTTGTCTGAACAATTATTGTTTTCGTTTTTTGTTGATGTACCCTTCTACCAAGTAGTTTCTTGTGCAATGCGTAAATAACTGAGTCATTCCCATGCCTGGGGCCAGCAAGAGATATTGCTCTAAACCGGATGTTCTTCAACTTAAACATATTCATGTTAATGATTTTATGCATGATGAAGAAAGAAAATATTGTTTGGAATTGTCTGAAATGCTGAAAACAGTTCTAAATATATGTAGTCAAAGTAGAAAGTGATGACATCCCAAGATTTTTTTAGCATATGGACATAATATTTGGAGGAAACAATCAAAAGCAATAAGACAAGTCTTTATTATTCAACCACCACAACCCCTTTGTATATCTGACCAATGCCCAAACCCCATAACCTCCTTACCCAACATCACGGAAGGGGAGCTTGCTCATCTTCTCTCCAAATCACACCTCACCACTTGTGCACTCCGACCCCATCCCACCTCCTCCCCAACCTCGCCACCACTCTTATCCCATCACTAACCCACCTCTTCAATCTATCACTAATTTCTGGTACCTTCCCTTTTGCTTTCAAACATGCCACAATCACGCCTATCCTCAAAAAGCTATGTCCAGCTATCGCCCAATATCGCTGCTCCCACTCGCTTCCAAACTCCTGGAACAGCACGTCCACGCTGAACTTTCCTCCCATCTCTCATCTAACTTGCTCTTTGACAATCTACAATCTGGTTTCCGCCCCCATCATTCCACTGAAACAGCCCTGACCAAAATTACTAACGACCTACTCACAGCCAAAGCTAACGGACAATACTCTATACTCCTCCTTCTTGACCTGTCCTCTGCTTTCGACACAGTTGACCACTGCCTTCTACTACAGATTCTCTCCTCCTTTGGCATCAAGGACCTTGCCCTATCCTGGATCTCCTCATACCTTTCCAACCGCACATTCAGCGTCTCCCACTCCCACACTACCTCCTCGTCCCACCCTCTCTCTGTTGGAGTCCTCCAAGGCTCTGTTCTAGGACCCCTACGCTTCTCAATCTATACACTTGGCCTGGGGCAACTCATAAAGTCCCACGGATTCCAGTACCACCTTTATGCTGATGACACTCAGATCTACCTCTCTGGCCCAGACATCACCTCTCTGCTGTCCAGAATCCCTGAGTGTATATCAGCCATATTCTCCATCTTCTCCTTCCGCTTCCTCAAACTCAATGTGGACAAATCTGAACTCATCATCTTTCCCCATCTCACAGATCTTCCTTACCTGACCTATCTATAACAATTGACAACACCACGTTTTCCCCCCGTACCGGAGGTCCGCTTCCTCGGAGTAACCCTTGACTCTGCCCTGTCCTTCAAACCACACATCCAAGCTCTTTCTACCTCCTGTCGCCTGCAGCTCAAAAATATTTCCAGAATCCATCCCTTCTTCAACCCTAAATCTACTAAAATGCTTGTGCATGCCCTCATCATCTCCAGCCTCGACTACTGCAACATCCTTTTCTCTGGCCTCCCTGCTAACACCCTTGCACCTCTCCAGTCCATCCTTAACTCTGCTGCCCGACTAATTCATCTCTCTCCTCACTACTCCTCCGCATCTTCCCTCTGCAAATCTCTTCACTGGCTCCCATTCCCTCAGCGAATGCAATTCAAATTACTAATACTGACCTACAAGGCCATCTATAACCTGTCTCCCCCATATGTCTCTGAACTAATCTCCCGATACCTTCCCTCACGTAATCTCCAGTCCTCCCAAGACCTCCATCTCTCCACCACACTTATTCACTCCTCACCCAACCGCCTCCAAGACTTCTCCCGAATATCCCCATCCTCTGGAATTCTTTGCCCCAACACGTCCGACTATCAACCACTCTCTGATCCTTCAGACATAACCTGAAAACCCATCTCTTCAGGAAAGCCTACAGCCTGCAATGACCCCGCTGCCTCCTCACCACTACCGGAGATATCTCCTCAACCAACACCGGAACTGCTGCAATCCCCCAACCTGCTGTCACCATCCCCCATCCTGTAGAATGTAAGCCCGAAAGGGCAGGGTCCTCTCCCCTCTGTACCAGTCTGTGATTGTTAGTTTGTTTACTGTAAGTGATATCTGTAATTTGTATGTAACCCCTTCTTATGTACAGCACCATGGAATCAATGGTGCTATATAAATAGATAATAATAATAATAAAAAAGCCTAAAAAACCTACAATAGCTAAAAAGTCGGAAAGCACCAACCATGTATATATTTCGTTGCTCCTGGCCCTTCTGTGCTAAATGTACTAATTTATTGTACTCACTTATATAGCGCCATTACTTCCACAACGCTGTACTGACATTTTCATCACTGTTCCCATTGAGGCTCACAATCTACATTCCCAGTCAGTATGTGTTTGTAGTGTGAGAAGAAACTGAAGAACTTGAGGACACACACATATATGGAGAGAACAAGTGTTGCATATTAATGAGGTCCTTCATGAGATTGGTGACATCTTGTTGTCTCATATTTCTTAGACTCATACTTCTTGTAGATGTTATCCTCGGTGATTTGAACCCAAGATCCCAACGCACCAAGGTTACAGTTCTAACCACTGAGCCACTGTGATTCTAAATCAACTCACCTTTTTAAAACACTTCAATAAAGATTCCAGTGGACTCATAGTTCTGGTTGCCAGCATCTTAAGGGGAGACATAGGGAAGTTTGAATTCAAACACCCAATCCTTTTGTTCCTGCCCTAGATAAGCTGGCAGAGGTGCCAAACCAAACATTCATGTGTATGTGGGAAAGGAGAGAGATAGCCATTCATCAAGAACTGTCTATCTTAAATGGGCATCTTAACCCCTTACGCTGCCAATTTTTGTTTTTTATACTTTTGTCATTTACTCCTCTTCGATGAGCCAAAACTTTTTAAATACATTTTTGTACACACATAGCTGAGTATTATTTTTTTGTAAAATGAAATGTAGTTTTGAAAAACACCATTATTTTTACCATATAATATGTTTAAAAAACAACACAATTCCAACATTGTTTTTAGACTTTTGTTTTTATGGCTTTCATTATTTGGTAAATGATTATTCAGTAAACTGCTATTACAACATTACCAAACTTTTATGTTTTTGATTGATACTTTGGTTGTTAATGAAAAATGCTGAACTTTGTTGAAAAAAAAACTGGTTGTGTCATTTTCTGAAATGTTCTGATAGCTATTTATTTCATTTTTTGGGGGGAGGAGCTATGACCAAAAACAGCAATTTTTGCATTTGGATTGTTGAGACCTAAGTGAGAGCTGCGGCTTCTCTCTCAATTCCTCCAGATGTCTGATTTGTCTTACGGAGGGGAGAATGAGGACAGCACTGATTGTCCGCAGGGATCGTGTGACACAGCAATCTCCCATGAGCCCTGGGAGAGGAGCCAATGCCAACACCGCTAGAAGGGCGCCAGCACCAGAAGTGAGTATATTATTTTACTTGGGACAAAGCGATTGAGAAGGGGTTGTCTAAAGGGTATGCCACACTGAACAATATCGCTAACGGGATCGCTAAAAAACGTCACTATTTAGCGATCCCGTTAGCGATGTTGTTCAGTGCGGCAGCTTCCAGCGACGAGCTTCCTGCTGTGATCTCGCTCGTCGCTGGAATCGCTCCGGACCCTATTTTATCGTCGGCGCTCCCGCTGGGTAAGTATATATCGCTAGTGTGGCACCTTTTCTTAGCGATTTAGCGGTACTTTTGTACCGCTAAAGTCGTTAAGAAGATCGCTAACGGCGATAGCGTCGTTAACTATATCGCTAAATGTGGCCGCACTTAGCGATATAGAAACAATCCCGCTAGCGATCGCATTAGTATGCGTCGTTATCGTGATCGCTAGCGGGATTGTTTAGTGTGGCAGTACCTTAAGTAGTAGACAGCCCTTTTAAATCCTTCCAAACACAAACAATTTCTGTTTTTGTGGTTTTGTTTTTATCTTCCCTTCTTCCAAGAACCTTAACTTTTTACATTAGCTGTCCACATAGATGTACGAGGGCTTGTTTTTTGAGGAATAAGTTGTACTTTGAATGACACCATTCATTTTACCACATAGTATACTTGAAAATAGGAACAAAATTCCAAAAGTGCTGAAATTGTAAAAAAAAACAATTCTGACATTGTTTTTTTGGTAATTGTTTTCATGGCATAAGTGATGATTTGAAATTTAAAATTTTCCCCTTTTTTCACATTTTTTAAAACTTTTTTTCTTACTTTTTATTGCATTTATTGGTCCTGTTAGTAGACTTGAACCTGCGATCACTTGTATACAGCACATACAGCAATACCACAGTATTGGTGCATATAGTAAAATCAACGCCTCCTTTGATGCCCAGCCAGAGGCTGGATTTCCAAGAAGCTCCGTAATGACAGACATGGGGGTCTTCAACCGACCCCTAGCTGTCGTAGAAACCCATCGGTGCCCAACGATTACATTACGGGAGCGCCGATGGGCGCACAGAATGACACACCCCTCTGCTAATGCGATGTTAATGCTGCTATCAGAGGTTGACAGCCGTATTAAACAGGTTAACAGTTGTGGACGGCACTCTGCTCTACACAAAGCTGTAAGAAGCAGGTCCTCACAAAGCCATTACCATTACTTGCGAGGTTTGGGGTGAACTCAGCCCGTAAGCCGTTCCATACACCCTATAACGATTTACACTGTACATGTACGGCAGATGTCGGTAACGGGTTAATGATTCAGCACAAGACATTTTGGACAATTGTAACTTCCATCTTTGTAAAAACAGTTTGGGAAGTTTCTTTTTTGTACCAGTATGACTAGACCTCAGTGCACAAAGGCAAGTTCATAAAGACAAGGTTGAGCGAGTTTGCTGTGAAAGAACTTGACTGATCTGTACAGGGCTATGGTCCTACTGAACAATTTTGTGGCCTCTAATCTTCGCAGCTCTAATAATCTCAAAGTATATGATTCTATCATAACAAAATTACTGTATAAATTGGAAAAGTTCTGGCAGAAAATACTTTTTATCGAAATAAAATTCACTCTCAATGGGAAGTATTCTAGAAGGAAACCTCTAATACTCCCCCCCAAAAAATCAGAGAAGGCTATAGGTTGCCATATCATTATCAGCACCAGGTAAATACTATATAACTGCCTGGGATGTCGCCAACCATAGTTATTATTACCAATAAATGAGTATATAGATCACTTTATATGAATAGAAAAGGTAACAAGAGTTTAAAAAAAAGCAGAAAAACAGATGTGGAAGAAGATGTGTGTGTACAATCCAGTGGAACAGAAAGAGCCTGGAGTATAGGAAACTGCTGAAGTGAAGTCCAAACAGGCATGACCGGAACATTTATTTTGGCTACTGCTTGGAACAGCTGCTTCATCAAACCCAACAAAAGTAATCATGTACAGTTAGGTCCAGAAATATTTGGACAGTGACCGACTCTTTGTGATTTGGGCTCTGATTGCCACTTTTTTTTACTTAAAATGAAACAACTCAGATGCAATTGAATTGTAGACTTTCAGATATAATTAATGCGGTTGAGCAAAAATATCCTATGAAACCATTTTTCCTCAAAGTCTCCTAATTCCAGGGTTCCAAAGTAATTGGACAATTTAACTTTACCTTAAATAAAATGTTCATTTTTAATACTTTGTAGAGAATCCTTTGCAGGCAATGAATGACTGAAGTCTAAAAGCCATGGACAACACCAAACACTGGGTTTCCTCCTTTGAAATGCTTTTCCAGGCCATTACTGCAGCTAACTTCAATTGCTTGTTTATGAGTGTTTCTGCCTTAAGTTTTGTTTTAAGCATGTGAAAAGCATGATTTAGAGGGTTGAGATCCGGTGATTGTCTTGGCCATTGCAGAATATTCCACTTATTTGTCTTAAAAACTACTGGGTTGCTTTCGCAGTATGATTTGGGTCATGGTCCATCTGTATTGTGAAGCGCCGTCTAATCAACCTTGCCGCATTTGGTTGAATCTGAGCTGAAAGTATCGCCCTCTACACTTCAGAATTTATCCGTCTGCTTCTGTCTTCAGTCACATCATCAATAAACACTAATGACCCAGTACCATTGGACGCCATGCATGCCCATGCCATCACCCTCTTTAAACCATGTTTAACAGAGAGTGTGGTGTGCTTTAGATCATGAGCCATTACAAGCTTTCTCCATACTTTCTTCTTACCATCATTCTGACAGGTTGAACTTAGCTTCATCTGTCCAAAGAATGCTTTACCAGAACTGGGCTGGCTTCTTTATATATTTTTGGCAAAGTCTAAGGGTATGTACACACGTTGCGGATTTGCTCTTTTAACAATCTGCACGGATTCTTCCTCTCTTGGCAGAAAACGCAGTTGAAAATCCGCACGGTTTTGATGCGGTTTTGATGAGGATTTTCATGCAGTTTTCTCTGCAGATTTACAAGCTAAATAAAGATATATTTAACAAAAAAAAAAAAGAATTGTGATGTAATTTCCTTGTCGAACCTCTTCTTTTACATTTTCCATTGAAGACCATAATATCATTACATACTATGTTCAAAAAGATGAGAAAAGCATTCTATGTGTAAATTGACATCATATTGGATTTGAAAACCACACACTATGAGAGACAAAAATGAGGAGAAAAAATCACAAAATCATCTTGTCTGATTTGGCAAGATTTATTTACAAATTATGGTGGAAATATATAGTATTTGGCCCTACATAAATACATGCAAGATTTCTGGCTCTCAACAAGACCTGTAACTTATTCTCTTAAGAGGCTCCTCTGTCCTCTACTCATTACCTGTAGTAATGGCACCTATTTGAACTTGTTATCAGTACAAAAGACAACTGTCCACAACATCAAACAGTCACACTCCAAACTCCACTATGGTAAAGACCAAATAGGTGTCGAAGGACACAAGAAACAAAATTGTAGCCCTGCACCAGGCTGGAAAGACTGAATCTGCAATAGGCAAGTAGCTTGGTGTGATGAAATCAACTGTGGGAGCAATAATAAGAAAATGGAAGACATACAAGACCACTGATAATCTCCCTCGATCTGGGGCTCCACGCAAGATCTCACCCCGTGGGGTCAAAATGATCACAAGAATAGTGAGCAAAAATCCCAGAACCACACGGGGGACCTAGTGAATGACCTGCATAGAGCTGGGACCAGTGTAACAAAGTCTACCATCAGTAACACACTATGCCGCCAGGGATTCAGATCCTGCAGTGCCAGACATGTCCCCCTGCTTAAGCCAGTACAAGTCCGGGCCCATCTGAAGTTTTCTAGAGAGCATTTGGATTATCCAGAAGAGTATTGGGAGAAAGTCATATGGTCTCATGAAACCAAAGTAGAACTGTTTGGTAGAAACCAAACTCGTCATGTTTGGAGGAGACAGAATGCTGAGTTGCATTCAAATAACACAATACCTACTGTGAAGCATGGGGGCGACAACATTATGCTTTGGGGCTGTTTTTCTGCAAAGTGACAAGGACGACTGATCCGTGTACATGAAAGAATGAATGAGGCCATGTATCATGAGATTTTGAGGGCAAATGACCATCCATTAGCAAGGGCATTGAAGATGAAACGTGGATGGGTCTTTCAGCAAGATAATGATCCCAAGCACATCGCCAGGGCAATGAAGGAGTGGCTTCGTAAGAAGCATATGAAGGTACTAACCAGTCTCCAGATCACAACTCCATAGAGAACCTTTGGAGAGATTTGAAAGTCTGTATTGCTCAGCGACAGGCCCAAAACATCACTGCTCTAGAGGAGATCTGCATGGAGGAATGGGCCAACATACCACCAACAGTGTGTGCCAACCTTGTGAAGGCTTACAGAAAACGTTTGACCTCTGTCATTGCCAACAAAGGATATATAACAAAATATTGAGATGAACTTTTGTTAATGACCAAATACTTATTTTTCATCATAATTTGCAAAATAAATCTTGCCAAATCAGACATGGTGATTTTCTGGATTTGTTTTCTCATTTTGACTCTCATACTTGTGGTCTACCTATGATGTCAATTACAGGCCTCTAGTAATATAGGGCAAGAGTCCTATGCACTCAGGTAATAAAAAATGATTCGGTGCTATAGGAGAAAAATAGAGATCATAAAATGAAGCATAACCTCAAAGACAAAAATTTAAGTCCAAAACTGGTATATTCTCAGCTTTTATTAGTAGGGTATTGTTTCAAGGGTTCACACACCACAGCGAAAAAAATGATTCAACAGAGATAATACATTCCCAACGTTTCGGCCATTGTGGCCTTTGTCAAGGGTATACTCTAAAATGAAATAACAATTTCATAATATTAAGGAACTAAGCTAATTAATCGTGAAACATAATGCATAACAAAAAGTGGGTTACTATACCTAATTTGGAATAAGAACATTTGTTTGAAAATACTCATATAAAACATAAGATCATATGAAAAAGAACAAATAAAAAATATACATGAGGCATGTGAGGGAACCCATAAATAGACATACTGACCCACATAGTTATACAAAAAGGTTACCATGGTCATATATTGGTCAAAAGAGTGAAGCATAATGCACCATAATATTGTAGGGGCCGCGACATGAGAAGAGAGGAGCTGTGGGACATTAGAGACGAATGCCCCATATGCAGGTATAGATGGTCCCGAGATACCGGAGGAGGCAATTAGGAAGAGACCGCGATCGCATAAATAAAGAAAATAAATGGAGAACATTGCATGAAGCAGAGATAATAATTACCTGCGTGGAAGGAGGATAGGGTACACGGTGCATCCCGGAGTCAGCTGTAGCCCCGACTGGCAAACAGGACCTTTTGTATGTGCGTGACGTCAGACCATGTGCCCAGCGTCAGGTGCATAGTGGATTGCCTTTCGCTCGTGCTGTCTCGGAGGAAGCGGCAGAAATAGCCAAGTCCAAGCTCCAGAGAAGAAAAGTGCGTGCGTCCGCAGTGAAGTGAATAGGAGATATGTATGGCACAGAGCGTTAAGAGGTACAAGGAGACAGGAAAACGTTAAAAATAAAGGAGATACTAACTGGGGAAGCGAAAAGGGTGAGGAGAAAAGGGGAAACGAGAAAAATACTGCGAAAGGGATATTCACCGTGACCCATATGTAATCTGCAATTAAAAAAGGCACTATAAGTAACAAAGCAATGATAGCATATGCATCATGTGAAATGATAATATCTATACACATACATGACCACACTGGAACTGATAAGGACCTGAGGTATCAATATATAAAAATGGAAATTCAGGAACTAAGTGACAACCTCGTATTCCCTGTTTAGGACCCAAGTGTCACGCTGTCTAGCAGATGTATAAATATATAATGTCAGTAATCTATCAAGTGGGACAACATTCTATATAACATATAAATAGGTAACATTAACATGTATATATAGCATAGTATTACCTGACATAATATCCTGTGGGTCAATACTGAATCCTTTTCACGCTGTCTCTGGCTAGAGGTGGACCGGGGTCTATGCTGACCCTAAACTGGGGTCCTGACTAGTCCCTCTACCTGGAGGTACTGTTAATGGTACAGAGGTCCAGGCCACCAGCGTAAACCCTGTCTCCTATAAATCCCTGACCACTGTAATCTAGTCCTTAGAAGGACCCTGATTACCACCATAGGGAATGGACAGGTAAAGGTTAACAAACAGTATAGACAAACGAGACAGACAGGGGATAAAGTAAATACTGTCTTGCATACAACATTAAAACACAGAGGGAACACCAAAGGTCTAGGAGATAAACTATAAGCAAGGTGAGGAGAAACAACAAAAGAGCTCTTAGCTTAAGTCTTCTCAGAACCGATCCTATCTGCAGTCTGTATGAATGCTTTCACCGGCATCTAACCAGCAGACTGGCAGCTATATAAAGGAAGCTAATTAGAACATAATCAAAAGCAGCCGGGCGAGGCTGGACCTAGTCTTAGCAAAGAGCTAGGTAAAATTAACTCCCTCATTACCAAACACAAAGAAACAGCAACTCAGCTGCGAGAAGTCAGAATGTGCAATCGCGACAATCTTCGTGGCGATGCACCCATGACAGTACCCCCCCTTCTACGAGGGGCCTCCGGACCCTCAGGGCCAGGTCTGTCCGGGTAAGTCGTGTGGAAGGTCCGAACCAATCGATCTGCGTTAATATCAGACGCAGAGACCCACGTCCTCTCCTCAGGACCATATCCCTTCCAATGAACCAAATACTGAAGGGACCGGCGATTCAGACGTGAGTCAATGATCTTCAACACTTGAAATTCTAAGTTACCATTGACCACCACTGGAGGAGGAGGTAGAAGTGACGGTATAACTGGCGCCACGTACCTCTTAAGCAACGATTTGTGGAATACATTATGGATTTTAAACGTAGGAGGGAGGTCCAGACGAAATGCCACAGGATTAATTATAGAACTGATCCTGTATGGACCGATGAACCTGGGACCCAGTTTCCAGGAGGGAACTTTGCGTTTTATATTCTTGGTAATGAGGGAGTTAATTTTACCTAGCTCTTTGCTAAGACTAGGTCCAGCCTCGCCCGGCTGCTTTTGATTATGTTCTAATTAGCTTCCTTTATATAGCTGCCAGTCTGCTGGTTAGATGCCGGTGAAAGCATTCATACAGACTGCAGATAGGATCGGTTCTGAGAAGACTTAAGCTAAGAGCTCTTTTGTTGTTTCTCCTCACCTTGCTTATAGTTTATCTCCTAGACCTTTGGTGTTCCCTCTGTGTTTTAATGTTGTATGCAAGACAGTATTTACTTTATCCCCTGTCTGTCTCGTTTGTCTATACTGTTTGTTAACCTTTACCTGTCCATTCCCTATGGTGGTAATCAGGGTCCTTCTAAGGACTAGATTACAGTGGTCAGGGATTTATAGGAGACAGGGTTTACGCTGGTGGCCTGGACCTCTGTACCATTAACAGTACCTCCAGGTAGAGGGACTAGTCAGGACCCCAGTTTAGGGTCAGCATAGACCCCGGTCCACCTCTAGCCAGAGACAGCGTGAAAAGGATTCAGTATTGACCCACAGGATATTATGTCAGGTAATACTATGCTATATATACATGTTAATGTTACCTATTTATATGTTATATAGAATGTTGTCCCACTTGATAGATTACTGACATTATATATTTATACATCTGCTAGACAGCGTGACATTTTCACCGGCCTCTAACCAGCAGACTGGCAGCTATATAAAGGAAGCTAATTAGAACATAATCAAAAGCAGCCGGGCGAGGCTGGACCTAGTCTTAGCAAAGAGCTAGGTAAAATTAACTCCCTCATTACCAAACACAAAGAAACAGCAACTCAGCTGCGAGAAGTCAGTATGTGCAATCGCGACAATCTTCGTGGCGATGCACCCATGACACCAAGGCTCAAGTGTTTGGAGTGTATATATCCAGAACGCTTCTCTGGATTTTAGCCATTTAACTCTGTCACAACCTCTCCTGAGTGGGGGAACACTATCTATAATCTGATATCTTAATTGTGACACATTGTGGCCCATGGCCACAAAGTGTGTCGGGATAGGTAGCATTAATCTTTTGCATCGAATAGTGGATTTATGTTGTGATATGCGGTCTCGGATATGCTGAGTAGTCTCTCCAACATATCCGAGACCGCATGGACATTTTATTAAATAGACCACAAAAGATGATTCACAAGTAAAAAAATTCTTTATATAATACACCTTGCCAGATCTAGGGTGTGTGAAAGTGTCACCCCTTGTGATGTAGAAACACTGCAAGCAATGTATACACGGAAAAGTGCCCCTCCTTTGCGTCACCAGAGTCTGTTGTCTGGCCTGGGGTTTAGCTGAGCCAATATCGGCTCTCACAAGAAGATTTCTAAGATTAGGGGTTTTTTATAGCACATAAATGGTAAATCCCTAAAAGACGAGATGTCGGGGTAAGATTTGCCCAACAGGTGCCAATGTCTCAAAATACAGTCCTTGATAACGGGCATGAAAGGATGATATGTTGCCACAAAAGGTAATCTATGTTTATTATCAACCCTAGGTTTAGAGACATGGTTGCCTTTAGTGCTTAGAGGGTTTGCTATCTTTGGGGGATAACCCCTTTGACAAATTTGAATGACATCTCGTGGTGTCTGGTTTGTCTCTTGTTGCTGTCGGACACGATCCGTGCTACGCAGTGATGCTGTGATCTAGGCAGGAATCTTTTTACATGTGATGGATGGCAGCTAGTACAGTCATGGCCAAAAGTTTTGAGAATGACACAAATATATTTTCACATGATCTGCTGCCCTATGGTTTTTATGTGTGTTTGACAGATGTTTTTATCACAGACAGAAATATAATAATTGCAAACATATGAGTAACAAAAGCTTATATTGACAGTTAGAATGAGTTAATGCAGCAAGTCAATATTTGCAGTGTTGACCCTTCTTCTTCAGGACCTCTGCAATTCTCCCTGGCATGCTCTCAATCAATTTCTGGACCAAATCCTGACTGATAGCAGTCCATTCTTGCACAATCAATGCTTTCATTTTGTCAGAATTTTTAGGTTTTTGTTTGTCCACCCGTCTCTTGATGATTGACCACAAGTTCTCAATGGGATTAAGATCTGGGGAGTTTCCAGGCCACGGACCCAAAATCTCTATGTTTTGTTCCCTGAGCCATTTAGTTATCACCTTTGCTTTATGGCAAGGTGCTCCATCATGCTGGAAAAGGCATTGTTGATCGCCAAACTGCTCTTGGAGGGTTGGGAGAAGTTGCTCTTGGAGGACATTCTGGTACCATTCCTTATTCATGGCTGTGTTTTTAGGCAAGACTGTGAGAGAGCCGATTCCCTTGGCAGAGAAGTAACGCCACACATGAATGGTTTCAGGATGCTTAACAGTTGGCATGAGACAAGACTGGTGGTAGCGCTCACCTTGTCTTCTCCGAATGAGGCGTTTTCCTGATGTCCCAAACAATCGAAAAGGGGATTCATCAGAGAAAATAACTTTACCCCAGTCCTCAGCAGTCCACTGCCTGTACCTTTTGCAGAATATCAGTCTGTCCATGATATTTTTTCTGGAGAGAAGTGGCTTCTTTGCTGCCCTCCTTGAGCCAGGCCTTGCTCCAAGAGTTTCCGCCTCACAGTGCGTGCAGATGCACTCACACCTGCCTGCTGCCATTCCTGAGCAAGCTCTGCACTGCTGGTAGCCCGATCCCGCAGCTGAAACACTTTTAAGAGATGGTCCAGGCGCTTGCTGGTCTTTCTTGGGCGCCCTGGAGCCTTTTTGGCAACAATGGAACCTCTCTCCTTGAAGTTCTTGATGATGCGATAGATTGTTGACTGAGGTGCAATCTTTCTAGCTGCGATACTTTTCCCTGTTAGGCCATTTTTGTGCATTGCAATGATGACTGCACGTGTTTCTTTAGAGATAACCATGGTTAACAGAAGAGAAACAATGATGCCAAGCACCAGCCTCCTTTTAAAGTGTCCAGTGGTGTCATTCTTACTTAATCATGACAGATTGATCTCCAGCCATGTCCTCATCAACACCCACACCTGTGTTAATGGAGCAATCACTGAAAAGAGGTTAGCTAGTCCTTTTAAGGCAGGGCTGCAATGATGTTGAAATGTGTTTTGGGAGATAAAGTTCATTTTCTAGCCAAATATTGACTTTGCAAGTAATTGCTGTTAAGGTGATCACTCTTTATAACATTCTGGAGTATATGCAAATTGCCATTAGAAAAAGTGAAGCAGTAGACTTTGTAAAAATTAATATTTGTGTCATTCTCAAAACTTTTGGCCATGACTGTATAATGCAACAAGCTATTTTTGTCAGTAGGTTTAGTATACAAATCAATATCTAGCATCCCGTTATTCTTTATTGTAACCAAAGTGTCAAGAAAATTAATGCTAGTAGTGCTCATCTGCATAGTAAATGTCAGGTTGGGTATAGCATGATTGATGCTGTGCACAAATTCATTAAGGGAATTAACATCCCCCCTCCACATCATAAACACATCGTCTATGTATCTTTTCCAATAAATGGAGTGTGTTTGGAATAAATCGTCATACACGTGAAAATCCTCAAAAATCGCCATGAAGATATTTGCATACGGGCATGCCATGGCTGTGCCGGTGCGCTGCTAAAATTGGTCGCCAAAAAGAAAAAAGTTACGGTGTAGTACAACCGATAGGGAGTCCAAGCAGAATTGTATCTGTGGTGAGGAGAAATCGGAATATCTCCTTAGGAATTGCAGTGCAGCATTAATGCCCCTATTATGGTCAATACAAGTGTAAAGACTATTAACGTCTAAGGTGACCAATGCACAATCAGATGGAATGGGACAAATATCATTCAATTTATTGAGAAAGTCGGTTGTGTCCTTAAGATAAGATGGAATGTGGTTAAGTAGAGGGGTTAGAATGCGGTCCAAAGTAATGGAAAGGGGTGAGAGGACAGAGTCAGTCGATGCCACAATGGGCCGTCTGGGAGGGTTCATGAGATTTTCGTGTATTTTAGGAAGTATATAAAAAACGGGTGTTATGGGGTGTTGATTGATAAGAAATTGCTGGAGTTTTATGTCAATTGTACCTGAGGTCACATATTTCTCAATGAGGCTCTTGATTTCCCTCGTAATATCATAAGTAGGGTCCCGGTCAATCAGTGTGTACGTAGATCTATCATTGAATTGAGACAGGATGATAGACATATAATGGGATTTATCCATTATTACGATTGCCCTGCCTTTGTCGGCGAGCTTTATAACAATCTGTTTGTTGTTCTGTAGTGACTTGATAGCATCCTGTTCAATCGAGGATAGATTCCTCTGAATGTGCATTGATCCTGTACTAATGGTCTTAAGGTGAGAGTTGATATCTCTCTGCACCAGGGAGATATAGGTTTTGACCAGGTGGTATGATCGGGGAGGTTGGAAATTACAGGACATGTGAAGATCTAGGCTCTTAAGGCTAAATTGGGATGACTCCATATCAGATGCAACATTTATGGTGGCATCCGCCGTGTCATGGGAAACATTATTACTGAAATGAATCTTCAACCGTAATGATCTATAGAAGCGATGTAACTCTTGGTCTAGTAAGAATCCGTTATATGTGGGCGTTGGACAGAGGGACAAGCCTCTCTGTAAGACATTGTACTCAGGTGGGGAGAGACTATACGCTGAGATGTTATAGACAATCTGTGAGTCACTACCTGGGAGCGAGTCCGCACACGGGAAATGTCGGGAGCGGGAATATCTGTGTCCCCGCCTCTTTGGTTTCTTGCGAAGCAACCCCGCCTCTGGCCTAAAAAAGGAGTTGAGGAACGTTGGTGAAGTCGCTTTCGGACCCAGATGAGGTTGATGAATTGCCACGGCGATACCCCCGTCTTCTTCCATAGGAGCCCGTATCCCGCCATCCATATACTTGATCTCTATGGTAATCCTCAGTATCACGTAAGAATATGATCCTCTTTCTCTCTTGCAATTGGGTCCTGAAGTCACTAATAGTTTTGTTAGTCTTCTGCAGAAGGGCGCTATATAAATGACGGTGTTTGGAACGGTGGTTGGAACCAAATATCTCAAATTTGGGCTCATCAGACCAAAGCACAGATTTCCACTGGTCTAATGTCCATTCCTTGTGTTATTTAGCCCAAACAAGTCTCTTCTGCTTGTTGCCTGTCCTTAGCAGTGGTTTCCTAGCAGCTATTTTACCATGAAGGCCTGCTGCACAAAGTCTCTTAACAGTTGTTGTAGAGATGTATCTGCTGCTAGAACTCTATGTGGCATTGACCTGGTCTCTTATCTGAGCTGCTGTAAACCTGCGATTTCTGAGGCTGGTGACTCGGATAAACTTATCCTCAGAAGTAGAGGTGACTCTTGGTCTTCCTTTCCTGGGGCGGTCCTCATGTGAGCCAGTTTCTTTGTAGCGCTTGATGGTTTTTGCAACTGCACTTGGGGACACTTTCAAAGTTTTCCCAATTTTTCAGACTGACTGACCTTCAATTCTTAAAGTATTGATGGCCACTCGTTTTTCTTTACTTAGCTGCTTTTTTCTTGCCATAATACAAACTCTAACAGTCTATTCAGTAGGACTATCAGCTGTGTATCCACCAGACTTCTGCACAACACAACTGATGGTCCCAACCCCATTTATAAGGCCAGAAATCATACTTATTAAACCTGACAGGGCACGCCTGTGAAGTGAAAACCATTCCTGGTGACTACCTCTTGAAGCTCATCAAGAGAATGCCAAGAGTGTGCAAAGCAGTCATCAAAGCAAAAGGTGGCTACTTTGAAGAACCTAGAATATAAGACATAATTTCAGTTGGTTCACACTTTTTTGTTAAGTATATAATTCCACATATGTTAATTCATAGTTTTGATGCCTTCAGTGTGAATTTACAATTTTCATAGTCATGAAAATACAGAAAAATCTTTAAATGAGGTGTGTCCAAACTTTTGGTCTCTACTGTATATATAACCATTGTGTATATATAGTTTATTGTCTAGTGTGCCCTTAAGGCGATTAAATATATAATTTAACCTTGGGCTTCTCTTTTATCTCAATCCACCAATCCACAAGTTCCGTTTGTTGGTCTAATCTCACAAGCTCCTGGGGACGGTTTCTGGTTTGATATAATCCTGTTAATGGACCAGGTGTATATTGAACGTGGAACTGATGACAGTCCTACCGGGTTGATAAGGTTCTGTTTCACTGGTGCTAGTGAAAGGGGATTCCCAGCCTGTCAGGGTTGTGGGTGAGAGTGGTGCCACGACAGTGACTGCGTGGGCCACATCCTCTCACTCCCTGTGCCTCCGTGGGCCCATGTGGACAGGGGGATGTCTGTGTAAAAGGTCTAATATACCTATGTAAAAATGAATGCATTTTGCATTGTGAAATACACGCTAAATTTAACTAAATAAAACTGGACCACATTTAATAGAACCTTTATTTTACAAGGACTGTTTTTAAAATAGTGACATTTCTTTCTAAGGCCACGTGCACACGTTGAATATTTATCAAGTTTTTTTACCTCGGTATTTGTAAGTCAAAATCAGGACTGGAACAGTCAGAGGAAAAATATAACACAAGAAATTAAATGCATAACTTCAAATATTTATTTTACTTATTTATATAGCGCCATTAATTCCACAGCGCTTTACAGACATTATCATCGCTGTCCCTATTGGAGCTCACAATCTAGATTCCTTATCAGTATGTCTTTGGAGTGTGGGAGAAAACCAGAGAACCTGGAGGAAACCCACGCAAGCATGGGTAGAACATACAATCTCCTTGCAGATGTTGTCCTTGGTGGGATTTGAACCCAGGATCCCAGCGCTGCAAGACTGCAGAGCTAACCACTGAGCCACCGTGCTGCCTCAAATATACGAGGGGCTGCTTTGAAAAGTCTTTGGCTTTGTGATCTTTTTTTGTTTCTATGGTAACGAATGTTACATCACATGAAAGCCTTATGTGTCTAATAAATGTTTTCAAAATTTTGTGTGTTTAGCTTATGGCAACAGTGTTCTACGCACGCGGGAAAACAAAATGGTGGAGTCTAATGCGATATTCACAGCAAATGAGAGCAGAGGAGTGATAACATTCTTGTTTCTGCAAGGAAAGTCCACGAAGGATATTCATGGTGATATGTCGCAGACATTCTGGGATCAATGCCCTTCTTATTCTACAGTTAAGTACTGGGTTACCAAATTTAAAACAGGCCACTTCAGCACCAACGATGAGGAACGTCCTGGACGACCGAGATTGGTTGTTGTTCCGGAAATCTTCGATGCTGTGCACAACCTCACTGTCACGATCCATTTTTGGATCTGTGGCAAATTTTACTTTTCATATTGAAACTTTTTTCCTTTCAGGCCATCGGGGGTTAATGTCAGTCTTTTCCCTCGGTAGCCGCTGGTGTAATTACATTGCTGCTTAGTTTGCTGGAGCAGGTGGTGACCACTCCCACCATCCGTTAAAAGGTCACCTGATGCTTCAGCTGACTGTTGGTGATACACTTCCTCTTTGGATCAATAACATTTAAAAAACTTCTTTCTAAAGATTTTCTTAAAAAAAGTGTATCACCAATCACAAACACTTAGTGCAATCCTAAAGAAATTATAAAGTGCAAATAGTGCTATTCACATAACTGTACCAAGTAGTTGATCAACCAAAATTAGGGCTATCAAAGACCTCATTCGCATATAAGGACAAAAAAATATCAACTGATTTTAGCTTAAATAAGGTCAAATATCAAATTAGGGCATTTAATTAAAATACCAAATCAAACCGCATATTGGTTTTACCTATGGAACAGGATCAAACCACTACTTCAACATACGGTAAATATGCAAAAAACTGCCCATATTAGATGTCATAATGCAGGCAATAGTTACCACAAATACCTTATTTTAGCAACGATTACAAAAGGGGCCCATATACAATACTATATTAAAGATCGTCTGGACCAACAAAATGGAACAATCTCACCCATCCTCTATTACAGAGACAACCAGTTTAGTCAGGTGATGTGATTGTTCCACCAGGTAACGCCACTCCCGACGCATTTCCTCTTATCTAGATTCTTCAGAGGAGTAAGGGGCAAAGAATCGGGATCCTCATGTTCCCTCAGGCACTGATATGGCTCAAAACCACAAAGCGGTACAGTGGTATGCTTACGGCACTAGATGGCAGCTATTCTCTTTTATATAGTCACAGCCGCGCGCTTTTCTGGGTTCAAACTACCACTTCCGGTCTTTTGAGCGCAGACTTCCGGTTTTTGGAATGCAATATACCGGATCTGCGGTTCAAGCAATGTCACATGACAAACCACACGGCGCTGACATCACCAAAGGTCCTTTTGAACCACACAAGCGGTGATTACCGCAGTAAAGTAATAAGAGAAAAAAGAATGGATCTACCTGTGGCAAAACATTTTTGCTCCCCTGATCATAGCATGTCAGATATGAAAATACTGGTACTAAGAAGCAGATTCACATCTCAGAGACAGAGAAGAATTTGCGAATACAAATTGATGGTGACCTTTGAAACTCTTAATGCTGGAATGAACCTGTCACATGGTTTTATGGCCTATTACATCAATTAAGGAATTTACTCCAAATACCCTGTGAAAACATCACAAAACATTACCAGACCCCAATCAGAGGGTAATAAAACTTTCTCTCCTTATCTATGAACTGTTCCAATATTTATGCTCATCCCTCTGCCATAATGACTATTCTGCTTCACGTCACTTGTCTTACCTATTGCATTTTTTCTGTGTTTTTGTGTATAAATATGTGATTCTTCAGATTTTGTATTAGTCTTCGCCTGATGAAGAGACCTGAGTAGTCTCGAAAGCTTGCAATTTGTTACCACCTTATTTGGTCTATACCCACGAATTTAACCACTTTTAAATTGCCAGAGTGAATCCCATTTACATGCCTGGCTACCGGGGTATCTCTTTTGTTCCGTATATCTCTAAGGTGTTCACCTATTCCTGATGATATGTTGGAGGATGTCAGTCTATTATATAGCTTGAGTGACCCGGTTGCTACTAATGAAGGTGTGGGCCCCTTTACTGATCTTAAAAACAAGAGTCAAAAAATGCCCCCTTTTCAGAAGGATTTATGCTCTATTGATGTTTTTTTTTTAAGTTGGTAACAGATGACTTGAGAGCTCTAGAGCAGCAAAAATTGAGAGATAAATATAATCTTACAAAAATGGAAATAAATGCCCTATGTAATTTGGAGAAAGATCGAATGATTACAATTAAGAAATCTGACAAAGGGGGTAACATTGTGATATTAAACACAGTTGATTACTTTAAGCTCTGTAATTCTCTCTTACAAGATAAGAATTGTTATGAGATCTTGTCATCCATTCCAATGAAGGAGTATATATCTAACTTAAAAACGTTAGCTAAGATGGGGCTGGACAATCGGGTCATGTCTAAGCAAGAACACGATTTTATTTGTCCTAAATTTCATATTATGGCTACTTTCTATTGCCTGCCAAAATTACATAAGGGCTTGGATCCCCTAAAAGGAAGGCCCATTGTGTCAGGGGTAGACAGCCTGACGCAAAATTTGTGTATTTACTTGGACCGTCTTCTAAGACCATTTGTTACAAGTCTTAAGGCTATGTGCACACGTTGCGGAATTGCCATGGAAATTTCCGCGGCAATTCCGCACCTCCCTGCCGCGGGAAATACGCATATTGTAGGTATGCGTATTCCCGCTAAAAATTTGCGTTTTGCAAGCGTAATTAGCTTGCAGAATGCTAGCGTTTTACAAGCGATCTGACAGGTTGGTCACACGAGTCAAACAAGTGTTTGACTCGTGTGACCAACTTTTTACTATTGATGCCGTCTATGCCGCATCAATAGTAAAAAGATCTAATGTAAAAATAATAAAAAAAATAATAAATAATGCTATTCTCACCTTCCGGCGGCCCCCGCAGCTTTCCCGCCTCTCAGCGACGCTCCCGGCCAATCCCGTTCCCAGGAGTCCTTTGCGACAATCATCCCGATGACGTAGCATCACGCGAGACCACTGCGTCATCTGGGTGATCTCGCAATGCATTACTGGGACCGGGAGTGTCGCTGAGAGGCGGGAAAGCTGCGGGGGCGCCGGAAGGTGAGAATATCATTATTTTTTATTTTAATTATTGTTTTTACATGGATATGGTACCCAGGGCCTGGAGGAGAGTCTTCTCTCCTCCAGACCCTGGATACCATCCGCACATGAACCGCTTACTTTCCGCATGGTGGGCACAGCCACATGAGGAAAGTAATTGGTTCAATGCATTCCTATGGCGGCGAAATCGCCGCGGTTCCGCAAAAAAGAATGATGCGATTCCGCCGTGGAAAAACCCGCAGCATGTGCACAGCATTGCGGAATCTCATAGGCCTTAATGAGTTGTATTGTGTAAGCGGTTTTGCCGCGGTTTCGCGGCGTTTCCGCCGCGGCGGCAAAACCGCTAGGAATCCGCAACGTGTGCACAGGCCCTAATTCTTTCTTATGTGACACTAGTGACCTACTGAGAAAACTGGAAGGTTTGATGTTTGAAGATGATGTATTATTAGCAAGCATTGACGTTGAGTCACTATATTCATCTATCCCCCACGAGAAGGGACTGGCAGCAATAGAATTTTTCCTGAAAAGTAGGGGTTGTCAATACTCCAATCATAATGAATTTGTGCTCAAAGGATTGGAATTTTGCTTACTAAGGAATGTTTTTGTGTTTTGACAGAAAATATTTCCACCGGCTCAGGGGAACTGCAATGGGGAGTCCATGTGCCCCCTCGTATGCAAATCTTTTCCTGGGCTGGTGAGAGGAAACAGTCGTCTTTGGAGATGTCCCAGTGAAAGGTAGTGAGAGGATTTCACTGTGGACACGATTTATAGACGACATTCTGATTGTATGGAGAGGAAATAAGGCTCAATTTAAAGAATTCGTTGACATCCTCAATTGCAATGATCTTAATTTGTTTTTTACATATGAGATAACAGACAAAAAACTTCCATTCTTAGACCTTCAAATTCATAAACAAAGTGATGGAACACTGGTGACAAAAACATATAGAAAGAGTACTGCTAATTCCCTTCTGAGATGGGAAAGTGTTATGTTTCGGTAGCTGAGGAGTGCAGGTAAAAAAGGCAATACACCAGAGCAGTTGGAATCTATGAGATTGCAGTACCCTGACTAACCACCACAACTAGAGGCAGCCGTGGAGCGTTCCTACGTTGGTCCTAGACGCCTCGTCACAGCCTGAGAAACTAACTACACCTAAAGATAGAAAGAGGAAAGCTATCTGCCCCGGAGCAGATCCCCAAAGAACATAGAAAGCCCCCAAACATGTAATGGCGGTTAGACAAGAAGAAATACTGACACAGACAGAAAATAGTATGAGCAAACGTTGGGGCCCAAACTACCTAAATAGAAAAGGATAGGAAGGGCACTTACTGCAATCCCAAAAAACCCTGAAAAGCACCAACTCTACTAATTTCAAAAACACCTGAGATCACACGACCTCTACCACCTAAATTAGTTCTCTGGTGTAACAAAATCAAAACAGCAGCCACTGAAAAAACTGGAAAAAGCAAACGTACAAACATCAGTGGCTGAACTAAACTGAGAGGGCAAAAGCCCCCGGAGGGGACCCTGAAGGCCCCCACAGAAGTGCAGGACAAAATGCAAAAATCAAGCACAAAAACAAAAAGAAGAAAATGTCTTATCTGTTAGCAGGAGATGCAGACACGACACAGCAGGCTACAAAGGAAACAGGAATCAAGGATTGAGACCAGAACAATTGATCACCGGCAACCCTGATGGGAAGGCGACTCCCTTATATAAGACCAGTCAGTAACACCTGATTCCCAATCCTCACAATCTTCACTGGACAGTTCAGTACCACTTGTAACCACCAGAGGGAGCCTCTGCTCAGAACTCATTTCAAGTCCATTCACAACAGTACCCCCCCCTTGAGGAGGGGTCACCGAACCCTCACTTGAGCAACCAGGTCGGTCAGGATGAGTTCTATGATACGCACGGATGAGTCTCCTAGCATGGATGTCCGAAGCAAACACCCAAGAATTGTCTTCCTGACCATAACCTCTCCACTTAACCAAATACTGGAGTTTCCGTCTAGAAAAACGAGAATTCAATATTTTCTCAACCACAAACTCCATATTGCCCTCAACCAGAACAGGGTCAGGAGGCAAAGCAGTAGGAACCACTGGCTCAACAAACCTCTTCAACAAGGACTTGTGGAACACGTTATGGATCTTAAATGTCCCTGGAAGAAGCAAACGAAAAGAAACAGGATTAATAATCTCCATGATCTTATAAGGTCCAATGAACCTAGGCTTAAATTTAGGAGATGCCACTCTCATAGGAATATTTTTTGAGGACAACCAGACCAAGTCCCCCACTTTAAACCGAGGACCATCAGTCCTATGCCGGTTAGCAAACCGCTGGGCCCTCTCCTGAGAGAGGGACAACCTCTCCACTACCTGGTCCCAAATCTGTTGCATACGCTCCACAACAGAGTCAACACCTGGACAGACAGAAGCCTCCGTCTGTTCTGAAGAAAATCGAGGGTGAAACCCAGAATTACAGAAAAATGGAGACATCAAAGTGGCAGAGCTAGCCCTATTATTAAGAGCAAACTCAGCCAAAGGCAAAAAAGAGACCCAGTCATCCTGATCAGCAGACACAAAGCATCTTAGATAAGTCTCCAATGTCTGGTTTGTTCTCTCAGTTTGACCATTGGTCTGAGGATGAAACGCTGAGGAGAAAGACAATTGAACACCAAGTTTAGAACAAAAGGTCCTCCAAAATCTGGAAACAAACTGGACTCCTCTGTCAGACACAATGTTCTCAGGAATGCCGTGTAAACGAACCACGTGCTGAAGGAACAAAGGCACCAATTCAGAGGAGGAAGGCAACTTAGGTAATGGCACAAGATGTATCATCTTGGAAAACCTATCACAAATCACCCAGATGACGGTCATTCTCTGAGAAACAGGGAGGTCGGAAATGAAATCCATAGAGATATGGGTCCATGGTCTCTTGGGCACAGGCAATGGCATCAACAAACCACTAGAGCGAGAGCAAGGCTTGGAGCGAGAGCAAGTCCCGCAGGACTGCACAAATTCCCTGACATCACGAGACAAGGTAGGCCACCAAAAGGACCGACTAACCAAGTCTCTGGTACCAAAAATTCCGGGATGCCCAGCCAATGCGGAACAATGAATCTCAGACATCACACTCTTTTTCCACTGGTCCGGGACAAACAATTTCCCAACAGGGCAGCGCTCGGGCCTATCCTCCTGACACCCCTCCAGAGCCAGTCTCAAATTGGGCGAGATGGCGGAAAGAACTACACCTTCTTTCAAAATAACAGAAGGATCAGATAACTCAGGAGAGTCCGCAAGGAAACTCCTCGAGAGGGCATCCGCCTTAACATTCTTAGTGCCAGGAAGAAAGGAAACCACAAAATTAAAATGTGTGAAAAACAAGGCCCACCTGGCCTGTCTAGGATTAAGTCGCTTGGCAGATTCCAGATAAACCAGATTCTTATGGTCCGTAAGGACCACCACCTGATGTTTGGCTCCCTCCAGCCAATGTCTCCACTCTTCAAAAGCCCACTTCATGGCCAATAACTCCCGATTACCCACGTCATAATTACATTCAGTAGGAGAAAATTTTCGAGAGAAAAAGGCACAAGGGTTACTTTTAGAGGTCTCTGGATCTCTTTGGGACAAAACGGCACCTGCCCCAATTTCAGAGGCATCAACCTCCACCTGAAATGGCAGAGAAACATCAGGCTGCCATAGAACAGGAGCAGAAGTGAATCTCTGCTTAAGTTCCTGAAATGCAGAGACTGCCTCAGGAGGCCAATTCACCACATCAGAACCCTTTTTGGTCAAATCAGTTAATGGTTTAACAATAACCGAGAAATTACCAATAAATTTACGATAAAAATTGGCAAAACCCAAAAATCTTTGAAGAGCCTTTAATGAAGTAGGTTGGACCCAATCACAGATGGCCTGAACCTTGACCGGGTCCATTTCAATAACAGATGGGGACAAAATGAATCCCAAAAATGAGATCCTCTGTACGCCAAAAAGACACTTTGATCCCTTCACATACAGAGCATTCTCTCTCAAAATCTGGAATACAGTTCGAACATGTTTCACGAGAGTCCCAGTCATTGGAAAAAATCAAGATATCATCCAAATAAACAATCAGAAATTTATCCACAAAATCCCTGAAAATGTCATTCATGAAGGACTGGAAGACAGAAGGAGCATTAGTGAGCCCAAAGGGCATCACAAGGTACTCAAAATGCCCCTCAGGGGTATTAAATGCCGTCTTCCATTCATCCCCGTGCTTAATGCGAATAAGGTTATATGCCCCCTGAGGTCAAGCTTGGTAAACCAAGTAGCGTTTTTCACCCTGGAAAACAGGTCAGAAATCAAGGGTAACGGGTATTGATATTTCACAGTAATATTGTTCAAAAGACGATAATCAATACACGGCCTTAATGAACCATCCTTTTTGGCCACAAAGAAAAAACCGGCACCTAAGGGTGAAGAGGATGGTCTGATATGACCCTTCTCCAATGACTCCTTGATATAAGACCGCATAGCGTCATGTTCAGGTACAGACAAGTTAAAAAGGCGACCTTTAGGGAATTTACTACCAGGCACTAATTCAATAGCGCAGTCATAGCTCCTATGGGGAGGCAAGGATGCAGATTTACTTTCGCTAAACACATCAGAAAAATCAATCAAAAAGTCAGGAACATCCTGAGCCTGGGGGGAGGCAGAAAAAACAGGAGTGTTGGTATTAACACATTGGCAGCCCCAACTGGTTACAGACACAGATTTCCAATCCAAAACAGGATTATGAGACTGTAACCAAGGGAAACCCAGCACGATAATGTCATGTAGATTATACAGAACCAAAAATTTGCAGCTCTCCTGATGATCAGGTTCAACCCTCATTATCACCTGAGTAGAGAACTGAGGTTTATTCTCAGCCAAAGGGGTAGAATCGATCCCCAGTAGGGGAATAGACTTCTGTAGGGGTATCAAGGGAAACCCACAACGTTTAGCAAAATCAAAATCCATCAGGTTAATAGCTGCTCCCGAATCAACGAAAGCCTGAGCAGAAAATGAGGACAGAGAGCATATCAGAGTAACAGTTAATAAAAACTTAGTCTGAACACTACCCAAGACAACTGAGCGTGCAAAACGTCTTCCCCGCTTAGGGCAGACTGAAAAAGCATGAGAGGCATCACCACAGTAGAAACATAACCCATTGCGCTTTCGAAACTCATGACGCTGTGCCCCAGAAACCACTCTATCACACTGCATGGATTCAGAAGCAGGTTCACAAGGCAACACTATTCCACGCATACTTCTCCGCTCACGCAAACGTCTGTCAATTTGAATCGCTAATGACATAGAATCATTGAGACCAGAGGGGACAGGGAATCCCACCATAACATCCTTTACATTATCTGACAGACCCTTCCGAAAAAGGGCTGCCAAAGCGTCGTCATTCCATTTGGTCAGGACTGCCCACCTACGGAATCTCTGACAGTATAACTCAGCGTCATTAAGCCCCTGATTTAATGCCAACAAGGCTTTTTCAGCTTGATCAGTGACATTAGGCTCATCGTACAATAACCCCAAGGCCTGAAAAAATGCATCAACATCACTCAAAACAGGATCCCCAGGTGTCAGGGAAAAAGCTCAATCCTGAGGATCGCCGCGCAGGAGAGAGATGACAATTTGAACCTGCTGCGCTGCGTTCCCTGAGGACTTAGATTTTAAGGCAAAAAACAATTTACAATTACTTTTGAAATTCAGAAACTTGGCTCGATCCCCCAAAAACAAATCTGGCATGGGAATCCTAGGTTCCAAACAGGCAACCTAGCAAGATAGGTAGCAATACTCCGAAACTCAGTGGCAAGCTGATCCACACGGCCAGACAACTGTGCAAACTCCATTGAGAGAAAAAATCCTCCCCAGCACCCAGAGATACAGAGGGAAAAAAAAAAAAAAAAATGCAACAAACAGAAAAATATCTCTGACAACTCTGACAACCTTTTTTCTTTCACAATATTTTTCCCTTCTGTGAGTACAATACAATTTTCAATTTATTGGGCCGGTGATACTGTTATGTTTCGGTAGCTGAGGAGTGCAGGTAAAAAAGGCAATACACCAGAGCAGTTGGAATCTATGAGATTGCAGTACCCTGACTAACCACAACTAGAGGCAGCCGTGGAGCGTTCCTACGTTGGTCCTAGACGCCTCGTCACAGCCTGAGAAACTAACTACACCTAAAGATAGAAAGAGGAAAGCTATCTGCCCCGGAGCAGATCCCCAAAGAACATAGAAAGCCCCCAAACATGTAATGGCGGTTAGACAAGAAGAAATACTGACACAGACAGAAAATAGTATGAGCAAACGTTGGGGCCCAAACTACCTAAATAGAAAAGGATAGGAAGGGCACTTACTGCAATCCCAAAAAACCCTGAAAAGCACCAACTCTACTAATTTCAAAAACACCTGAGATCACACGACCTCTACCACCTAAATTAGTTCTCTGGTGTAACAAAATCAAAACAGCAGCCACTGAAAAAACTGGAAAAAGCAAATGTACAAACATCAGTGGCTGAACTAAACTGAGAGGGCAAAAGCCCCGGAGGGGACCCTGAAGGCCCCCACAGAAGTGCAGGACAAAATGCAAAAATCAAGCACAAAAACAAAAAGAAGAAAATGTCTTATCTGTTAGCAGCAGATGCAGACACGACACAGCAGGCTACAAAGGAAACAGGAATCAAGGATTGAGACCAGAACAATTGATCACCGGCAACCCTGATGGGAAGGCGACTCCCTTATGTAAGACCAGTCAGTAACACCTGATTCCCAATCCTCACAATCTTCACTGGACAGTCCAGTACCGCTTGTAACCACCAGAGGGAGCCTCTGCTCAGAACTCATTTCAAGTCCATTCACAACAGGAAAGTAGCCATCCTCTGCCCTTAAAGGAGGGAATTCCAAAAGGCCAACATATGCATCTATGCGGAAATTGTTCTAATGATGCAGATTTTGAAATACAGGTGGCTGAATTGGGCAGCAGATTCATTGAGAGAGGGAATCCAAAAAATATGTTGACTGAGGCATATCGAGAGATAAGGGCTATGGACCACTCTAACTTATTAGGACCCAAAATTGAAACAAACTCAATGGAACCTGTAGGTTTATTACCACTTATTCTAACCGGGCATACCAAATTAAGAAATCTTGACTAAATACTGGTCCATCTTGCAGATGGATAATGATGTCGGCAAGTTTGTACAAATTACTCCATCTATCACGTACCGAAGGGGAAGATCTTTGAATGACAGGCTAGTACACATAGGAAAGATGTGTATCTTCGTACCGTGTTAGCCAGTAGATAGAAAAATATTTAGACTTGAGAGTCCTCAGTGGTTGATACCTTTTAATGGCTAACTGAAAAGATGGTAACAAATTGCAAGCTTTCGAGACTACTCAGGTCTCTTCATCAGGCATAGACTAATACAACATCTGAAGAATCACATATTTATACACAAAATAGCACAGAAAAAATGCAATAGGTAGGACAAGTGACATGAAGCAGAACTGTCATTATGGCAGAGGGATTAACATAAATATGACTAGTTCATAGATAAGGAGTGAAGGTTTTATTACCCTCTGATTGGGGTCTGGTATTGTGTTGTGATGACCCTAAAAGGTCAGGGAGGCAGATTCCTTAATTGTTGTAGAACGACATAAAACTCTGGGATATATTCATCCCAGCACTAAGAGTGTCAAAGGTCATCATAAGTTTATATTCCCAGACTTTTCTATCCTTCTCAGATTTGAAGTTAGATTTTAATACAAGTAATTCCATATCTGTCATGCTATGACCGGGCATACAAAAGTGTTTGGCCACAGGTAAATCCATTCTTTTTTCTCTTATCGTGTGGCGATGAGAATTCATCCTTGTTCTCAGTTTTTGCCCGGTCTCCCCCACATACAGACCCCCAGTTGGACATTTAGTACATATAATTAGGTACACCACATTAGATGTGATGCAGCTGAAAGTACCTGGTATCTTGTAGTCCTGATGGGAGTTGGGGATCTTTATCCTGTCCGTGGTCATTATAGATGTACAGGTTTTGCATTTCTTTTGTCTGCAAGGAAAGGTTCCTGCAGCTGTTGGGGAGGACAGGGAGCTTCTGACAATGATGCTTCTTAGATTTGGGGGCTGCCTAAAACATAGTAGTGGGGGGTCTGGAAATATGGATTGTAATCGGGCATCTTTTTGTAGTAAAGGTTGTAGTTTCCGTGCAGCTCCCCTTAGCATCTCCAGACTTGGATTGTAGGTGACCACTAGAGGCACCCGGTTATTTTCTTCTTTAGCTTTGTAATGTAGCAGGTGATTCCTTGATATTCTGGTGGCTCTTGTAATTTGGTTTTCAATTGTTCTTGGATGGTAGCCCTGGTTCAAAAAAGTCTTTCTGAGGCGACCAAGGTGTTCATCTCTATCCATGGGGTTGGAACATATACGGTTGTATCTGATGGCTTGGCTGTAGACAATAGAGTTTTTTATGTGTTTAGGATGGAAACTGTCCCATTTAAGATATGTTGGACGGTCGATTGGCTTCTGATACAGGGATGTCTCTATTTCATTGTTCTGTAGCTTAATGGTGGTGTCTAAAAAGTTAATTTCAGTGCTGGAGTAGTTAAGTGTTAAGTTGATGGTGGGATGAAATTGATTGAACTGTTCATGGAACGTCTTTAGCTGTTGTTCAGACTCCGTCCAGATGATTAAAATGTCATCAATGTAGCGGTAGTAGGCCCGAGGCCTGATGGGGCAGGAGGACAAAATTTCGCTTTCAAGCTTGGCCATGAAAAGATTTGCATACTGTGGAGCCATTTTACTTCCCATAGCTGTGCCAGTCTCCTGAAGATAGATCTTGTTGTCAAATTCGAAGTAATTGTGGGTGAGGATGAATTTTGTGAGTTTCACCACAGAATCAGCATCATTCCCGGTGTTTCCCATGAAGACTTTGCAGGCATTTAATCCATCCTGGTGTGGGATATTAGAGTACAAAGATTCCACATCCATGGTGGCCAGGATGGTTCCTTCTGGTAGAGAACCTATTGCTGCTAGTTTATTCAGTAGGTCAGTTGTGTCCTGAATGTAGCTGGGTGTATCCTTTACCAGGGGTTTAAGAACACCCTCTACCCATCCAGATACTTGCTCAGTAAGGGTGTCCACACATGAAATAATCGGCCTCCCTGGATTTCCGGCTTTGTGGATTTTGGGAAGCATGTAGAATGTCCCTGTTCTTGGACTTTCTGGTATCCAGGGAGGCCGAATATTTCATGTGTGGACACCCTTACTGAGCAAGTATCTGGATGGGTAGAGGGTGTTCTTAAACCCTGGTAAAGGATACACCCAGCTACATTCAGGACACAACTGACCTACTGAATAAACTAGCAGCAATAGGTTCTCTACCAGAAGGAACCATCCTGGCCACCATGGATGTGGAATCTTTGTACTCTAATATCCCACACCAGGATGGATTAAATGCCTGCAAAGTCTTCATGGGAAACACCGGGAATGATGCTGATTCTGTGGTGAAACTCACAAAATTCATCCTCACCCACAATTACTTCGAATTTGACAACAAGATCTATCTTCAGGAGACTGGCACAGCTATGGGAAGTAAAATGGCTCCACAGTATGCAAATCTTTTCATGGCCAAGCTTGAAAGCGAATTTTTGTCCTCCTGCCCCATCAGGCCTCGGGCCTACTACCGCTACATTGATGACATTTTAATCATCTGGACGGAGTCTGAACAACAGCTAAAGACGTTCCATGAACAGTTCAATCAATTTCATCCCACCATCAACTTAACACTTAACTACTCCAGCACTGAAATTAACTTTTTAGACACCACCATTAAGCTAAAGAACAATGAAATAGAGACATCCCTGTATCAGAAGCCAATCGACCGTCCAACATATCTTAAATGGGACAGTTTCCATCCTAAACACATAAAAAACTCTATTGTCTACAGCCAAGCCATCAGATACAACCGTATATGTTCCAACCCCATGGATAGAGATGAACACCTTGGTCGCCTCAGAAAGACTTTTTTGAACCAGGGCTACCATCCAAGAACAATTGAAAACCAAATTACAAGAGCCACCAGAATATCAAGGAATCACCTGCTACATTACAAAGCTAAAGAAGAAAATAACCGGGTGCCTCTAGTGGTCACCTACAATCCAAGTCTGGAGATGCTAAGGGGAGCTGCACGGAAACTACAACCTTTACTACAAAAAGATGCCCGATTACAATCCATATTTCCAGACCCCCCACTACTATGTTTTAGGCAGCCCCCAAATCTAAGAAGCATCATTGTCAGAAGCTCCCTGTCCTCCCCAACAGCTGCAGGAACCTTTCCTTGCAGACAAAAGAAATGCAAAACCTGTACATCTATAATGACCACGGACAGGATAAAGATCCCCAACTCCCATCAGGACTACAAGATACCAGGTACTTTCAGCTGCATCACATCTAATGTGGTGTACCTAATTATATGTACTAAATGTCCAACTGGGGGTCTGTATGTGGGGGAGACCGGGCAAAAACTGAGAACAAGGATGAATTCTCATCGCCACACGATAAGAGAAAAAAGAATGGATTTACCTGTGGCCAAACACTTTTGTATGCCCGGTCATAGCATGACAGATATGGAATTACTTGTATTAAAATCTAACTTCAAATCTGAGAAGGATAGAAAAGTCTGGGAATATAAACTTATGATGACCTTTGACACTCTTAGTGCTGGGATGAATATATCCCAGAGTTTTATGTCGTTCTACAACAATTAAGGAATCTGCCTCCCTGACCTTTTAGGGTCATCACAACACAATACCAGACCCCAATCAGAGGGTAATAAAACCTTCACTCCTTATCTATGAACTAGTCATATTTATGTTAATCCCTCTGCCATAATGACAGTTCTGCTTCATGTCACTTGTCCTACCTATTGCATTTTTTCTGTGCTATTTTGTGTATAAATATGTGATTCTTCAGATGTTGTATTAGTCTATGCCTGATGAAGAGACCTGAGTAGTCTCGAAAGCTTGCAATTTGTTACCATCTTTTCAGTTAGCCATTAAAAGGTATCAACCACTGAGGACTCTCAAGTCTAAATATTAGGCTAGTACACAGCCATTACATCTCACCAACTGAAAAAAAATGGTTGATTTCCAATACAAAAGGATGTTTTAGATGTGGTGACTGCTCAAAATGTGAATTTGTAACACAGACTAAGTCATTTACAAGCAATGTGACTGGAAAGGGTTTTACCATCAGGTCCTTCATTAATTGCAGAAGAAAGGGCATTGTCTATAAAATGACTTGTCAATGTGGGATTGAATATGTTGGTAAAACTAAAAGGGAGTTCCGTATAAGAATAGGTGAACACCTTAGAGATATACGGAACAAAAGAGATACCCCGGTAGCCAGGCATGTAAATGGGATACACTCTGGCAATTTAAAAGTGGTTAAATTGTGGGTATAGACCAAATAAGGACACCACCTAGGGGTGGGGACTGTGACCGTCGAATCTTACAAAGAGAAACCAAGTGGATCTATCAATTAGACACTACAGCCCCAAAAGGTCTCAACGAGCAGTTATCGTATAGTTGTTTCCTATAAAATTGAGGGTCCTATAGAAGGGACAGTCGTAGATGAGCGGGGGCACCAAAATTGCGCAGGTTTTTAGGGTGCCGTCCTCCGCTGTCAGGTGGGGCCAGCATAAGTATAGCACCTTAATAATTCAGTGTAACACCATTAACTGTACCTCTTCAAAAAATCACCTATTCCATAATTGCCCCTTTCTCTCCTTTTTCTGTGCACTTAGAGACAGGAGGATATAGGGTGATTGTAGTAGGGATAGCCGTCGTGGAGCGGGGGCGCCGCTTGCGCAAGTCTTTAGGGTGCCAACCTGTTAGGAAGGGGACAGTTTTAGTGTAGTTTTTGATAGGGATAGTATTTTAGATATTGCACAAACCTTCAATTCTTTGTCTTTATTTGGTCGTTCCCCTGCTCTCAAGGATCTGCTGCGCAATGCTGGGCTAAACTTGTGCTGTTCTCTCTGCTATATGATAAAATATGGAGGGGATGTTTTTCTTCTGTCAGGCTTCTGATTACCACCTTTATGACCCCAGGGCTTTAACTATATATAAAATAAGAACCTTGTCATCCGTGTGGGTATCGTGACCTTTATATGCTTTTGCATGTGGTTCACATTGTTTTTCTAAACAGGGCTAGTATGTTAACCTGTATTTTGCCATGTATCTGGAGGCTATCGGTATTTATTAATGGTTGCCAGATATAGAATTACTTTACTGCGGTAATCACCGTTTGTGTGGTTCAAAGGGACCTTTGGTGATGTCAGCGCCGTGTGGTTTGTCATGTGACATTGCTTGAACCGCAGATCCGGTATTTTGCATTCCAAAAAACGGAAGTCTGCGCTCAAAAGACCGGAAGTGGTAGTTTGAACCCAGGAAAGTGCGCGGCTGTGACTATATAAAAGGGAATAGCTGCCATCTAGTGCCGTAAGCATACCACTGTACCGCTTTGTGGTTTTGAGCCGTTTCAGCGGGCAACAGTGCCTGAGGGAACATGAGGATCCCGATTCTTTGCCCCTTACTCCCCTGAAGAATCTAGATAAGAGAAAACGCGTCGGAAGTGGCGTTACCTGGTGGAGAAATCACATCACTTGACTAAACTGGTTGTCTCTGTAATAAAAGATGGGTGAGATTGTTTCATTTTGTTGGTCCAGACGATCTTTAATATAGTATTGTATATGGGCCCCTTTTGTAATCGTTGCTAAAATAAGGTATTTGTGGTAATTATTACCTGCATTATGACATCTAATATGGGCAGTTTTTTGCATATTTATGTTGAAGCAGTGGTTTAATCCTGCTCCATGGGTAAAACCAATATGCGGTTTGATTTGGTATTTTCATTAAATGCCTTAATTTGATATTTGACCTTATTTAAGCTAAAATCAGTTGATATTTTTGTCCTTATATGTGAATGAGGTCTTTGATAGCCCTAATTTTGGTTGATCAACTACTTGGTACAGTTATGTGAATAGCACTATTTGCACTTTATAATTCTCTTTAGGATTGCACTAAGTGTTTGTGATTGGTGATACTTTTTTAAAGAAAATCTTTAGAAATAAGTTTTTTAAATGTTATTGATTAAAAGTTATATTTTAACTCCAATTTGCTAAAAATTGTGAATCTAGTTTGGAGTATATACCCATTGCTTTTTTTTTTTTTTTTTTACTTCCTCTTTGGAGACCAACCAAGCTGGAGTCAGGAGCTTGCTGAGTGCAGTGGTACTTCAGCTATTCATAGTAAGGAAATAGTTCAGCTCACCTCCATGGATCCAAAGTCCATCCGAGCAAGGATACGTCACTGCCAGACATTGCAATACATGAAGAGAAGAAAATCCAGCTCCGGAAATAATGTAAAAATCATTCCTTTATTAAGGCAAATATTAAAATACAAAAATCCAGCATGGCTGCTGTACTAGTCTCAGCGGCGAATAAATGAAAACACCGCAACACACGGTGACTGCCCACTGAAGTCTGGAAGCGCTTCGAGCACCAAGTGCACTTCAGCTATTACATTGATCTGGTGCCTTGCTCTGCTGTGCGGTGCATTGCAGCAGGGAAAGCTAAGTTTTGTTTTTTAGTGGCCTTGTCCCCTAGGTGTCTATCTTTTCTTTCCTTTTGTTATATTAGTGAAGTTCACTTTATTTCCTGTCTCTTCTCCTGGGGTGGGGGTTGAGGGTTTAGCTCAGGGCTAAACAGGAGATAGGGACAGGTCGGTGACTTGGGCCTCCCTACCTTCAAGGGTACCCCCAAGTTAAGGAAAGACAGGGCACCACCTTAGCCTGAGGGGCAGTTCAGGGGCCCAGGTTCCTCGTCCCCTGGTTTCCCACTACTGCCCCGTGACACTCATACTGGAGAATCGGCGAATTTCAGGTAAAGTAATAGAAGACATCATGGGGATTTCCCGTGAACGTGTTTGTGTAATTATCCATGAACATTTGGACATGAAGAAACTATCTGCAAAGTGAGTCCCCAAATGTTTGTCAACAGATCAGAAAAGCATGCGAGTGAAAACTTCCCGGTCCATTTGTAAGCATTTCCAGACTGATAAGAACTTCCTGGATCGACTGGTCACTATGGACGAGACCTGGATTTATTTGCATGACCTTGAAACCAAGGAGCAGTCAAAAGAGTCGGAGGCACAGTGGTTCTCCTTGTCCAAAGAAGTTCAGGGTGCAAAAATCAGCCACTAAGGTGATGGCGTCTGTGTTCTGTGATAAGGAGGGCATGCTGCTAGTGGACTACCTTCAAAAGGGTTCCGCCATCAATGCAAGGTATTGCATTGAACTTTTGGACCAATTGAAGGCAGCTCTGGCAGCTCTGAAGGCCAAAAGGCGCAGCAAGCTGTCCAAAGGAATCTTGTTCCTGCAAGACAACGCCTCCGCTCACACTGCACAAGCGACCAAGGCAAAAATGGCGGGGCTGGGCTTCCAGCTGGTTGACCACCCACCTTATTCACCAAATCTAGCTCCCTCCGACTATCATCTGTTTCCAAATTTGAAGAAACACCTCAAGGGTACCAAATTTCACACCATGTCTGATGCCATGGCTGTTACGGATGCCTGGTTTGAGGCACAACCGAAATCATTCTTTTTGCAAGGCTTACAGAACTTGGAATACCGATGTAAGAAGTGTGTTGACATCAGTGGAGAGTATGGGGAATAAATGAAAAGTTTCATCTTCCTATCTCGTTTCTTTCTGGGTAAAGCCAAAGACTAATCAGCAGCCCCTCGTGTATCTATATATATATATAGATATATATATCTATATATATATATATAGTGGCCACCACAGGGTACTACACATCTGCCTGTATTGATTTGAATAGTATGCGGATTTGCAGTACCCAGCTGCGGCCACTATCAAAAGACAGAGCAGGTCCAAAATAGAGAATTTCCGGCAGGCAACACCAAGAACATCTGATCGGCGGGGGTGCCAGGTGTCGGACTCTGACCGACCAGACATTGATGACCTGTTCTATGGAGGGGTCATCAATGTTAAAGTAGTGGACAACCTGTTTAATATAGAATGAAACTTGGCAGTTGTATTTGTGAACATTTCATAAACAACCAAAAAAACTACCTATGAAATAGAGATAACAGTATTGTGCTAAAATAGCATCAGATAAGAAAAGCAGAAAAAGGGATACACCAGAGTATGTAAAATACTCACGTCTATTAGATAAATAATAAAAAAAATCTATATATACATAGGGATGGTAGAAGATTTTCTATGACAATAAATCAATCAGGATAAAGATGGAAAATGTGATCACATAAGATCAAAAAGTTACCCCGATAGAAAGAGAAAAGGTCCAATTTTGAGTACACTCCTGACCAGGATATACGGTAATATACAATAAATAGAAACAAGGGCAGACCTTTGCTCGTTTCCTGCCTTCATGTGGCTGTGATGTCGCGCTTCTCTCACTAAATGTGACAGGAAAATATTTAGACTTGAGAGTCCTCAGTGGTTGATAACTTTTAATGGCTAACTGAAAAGATGGTAACAAATTGCAAGCTTTTTGCATGCTATGTTGGATATGAAATTACTTGTACTGAAAGGTAGTTTCACATCTCAGAGACACAGAAGAGTTTGCGAATGCAAATTGATGGTGACCTTTGACACTCTTAATGCTGGAATGAACCTGTCACACGGATTTATGACGTTTTACATCAATTAAGGAATTTACTCCAAAGACCCTGTGAGAACATCACAAAATATTACCAGACCCCAATCAGAGGGCAATAAAACTTTCACACTCCTTATCTATGAACTGTTCCAATATTTATGTTCATCTCTCTGCCATAATGACTATTCTGCTTCACGTCACTTGTCTTACCTATTGCATTATTTCTGTGCTGTGTTGTGTATAAATATGTGATTCTTCAGATGTTGTATTAGTCTTTGCCTAATGAAGAGACCTGAGTAGTCTTGAAAGCTTGCAATTTGTTACCATCTTTTCAGTTAACCATTAAAAGGTATCAACCACTGAGGACTCTCAACTCTAAATATTTTTCTGTCTACTGGCTAACACGGTACAAAGATATACATCTTTACTGTATCTAAATGTGACAGGAACAGTCATATGAAAATGAAGTGTGTTATGGAGAAGTTATGACACAGGTAAAAGGCTGATGAACACACATTTTTGGGACAAGCGTGTACTTGCTGAAGATACTATAGATATTGGTTGTCATGCAATTTGTCAACCTGGTAAAGATGAAAGTTTTTGAGCAATGTGTCACCAGGCGTTAGTCACTCAGTAAATAGCTTCCAGATAAAGTTTGTTTTGATGTAAAAAAAATTACCTTTTGTTTTTTTTGAAGACTAATTACATCAGTCAAGCTAACTACAGACCAGAAGTTACATACCCTTCCAAATTATCTCTGACTCAAGAAAAATATTTTGTAAAGATCCTTATAGAGTAACACTGGTTTCCATCAAGGTGAACCTATGAGCAGATATCTCCGTTTCATAGTCAAACATCCCTGTCTGAGATCATACAGCCAATGTCCCATGGATTGGGCAGTATGTATCAGCCATCAGGTTCACATCAGATCTATTGGAAAACCTAGTTCCTCCTGAAAGGGAATCTGTCCTAAACCATCTCTATGGAAGCTGAATAAAATGATACCTTGATATATACAATCCGATATCTTATTCTAGAGGAATTTACACGTAAATGAGCTATTCAGGGCTATGAGCTGGACACTGATCGGTATGAGAATTTGCCTCCAGAGATTATCTTCAATAAGTAGGTATTATCAATGTGATATGTAATGGCCATTCTCCTGATCTCACTGCAGAGCTGTGTGTGATTATAACTGACACAACTGCAGGTTCCTCTCAGCTTCAGCTTTCATCTCACATGCAGACCGTGTTGCAATATTGTTGTAGTACAGCAGAGCTGTGAAAGCTGCAGCAAATGTGTTTTTAAGAAGACAATGTTCAGTTCTACTGTTTGGTGTTAGTTACCTGTCTCACACTGGTATCTCCCCCTTTCATTTATAATAATCTGTGGAGGCAGATTCTCACAAAGATCTGTGTCTGGCCCATAGTCCTGAATGGCTCATTTACATATAAGAAAAATGAGGATTTCTCTGGAATTAGATGTCGGATCAGAGATATCAAGATATTTTATTTAGCTTCCTATGACCTACATGCCCATATAAATGGTTTAGGACTCATTTTAATCCTGCTGACAGATCTCCTTTAAAGTCTATTTATTATGCGTCTGCCTGGTTTCGGTATATTTTGTGACATTTTAGAGGAACATGTTAGTATTTGCTCTAAAAAGCCCCAAAAAGATGAAAGATACAAATAAAGAGAATTTTTTTAGTGCAAAATTCATGACCCATGTGCACTTTTTTTTTAAGAAGTTGGCACAAAAAACTCAACATATACCACAAGATTAAAAAATAAAAATGAGTGGCAAGTGGCACTTCTGAAGACTGGCAAGCCTTCTAGCCTAGTACAAGTTTAGCCTTGGGGTCATTAAACCCTTACTGACCTAAGAAGTTTTCATTTTTGCAGTTTTTCTTTTTCCTCCCCTTCTTTCAAAAGTCATAACTTTTTTTTATTTTTCCGTCCACATAGATGTATGGGGTCATGAGTTTTGCATGACGAGTTGTAGCTTTCAATGACATAATTCATTTTACCATATAATGCACTGAAAAAATTGGAGAAAACATTCCAAGTGCTGTGAAATTGCAAAAAAGAAAATAAACCAAAACAAACACTGTTCTGCATATATTTTGGAATTTTGCTTTTACACCAATAAATGTGCTATAAAAATGACCTGGCATCATGATGCTTTAGGTCTGTACGATTAAGGCAATACCAAACTTGTCCAAACAAATTTGTATCTGTTGCCATTTTCTGACACCCGAAACATTTTTATTTTTCCATCCACATTGCTGCATTGCTATTTTGTACACTGAGCTGACATTTTTATTGATACCATTTTGGAGTACATATGACATTTTTATTGCTTTTTATTGTATTTCTTATCAGCGTCTTTTCGTATGGCTTCAATAATTTTATATTTTGATAGATGGGACTTTTTATTTCCTTCTTTTAATAGGGGAATTCACAGACGGCCATACGCAAGTGATGCCGAGGAACGGGGGGGGGGGACAGAGAAAACGCCGCCCTCCGGACCTGACCGCCCTGATTTACTGAAAATAATCCCAACTTTACTAAGGTATTTTGCTATCAAAACGGGGGTATCAGGATATAAGCTACATACTGTTAGCTAGCTTATGGGATGCACTATTCAGTCATATCTTTAGCTGATATGACTAAAATGGGGTGACAGATTCCCTTTAAATGTTTCAGATCACCAAATTTAAATATTAGACAAAAATGACACAAGTAAAAACAAAATGTAGTTTTTTAAATGAAGGTTTTTATTAAGGGAAATCCAAAGCAACAGGGCCTTGTATGAAAAAGTGATTGCCCCCTAAAACTAATAACTGGTTGTGCCACCTTTAGCAGCAACAGCTGCAATCAAGCATTTGAGATAACTGTTAATGAGTCTTTTACAACGCTCTAGAGGAATTTGGCCCACTTATCATATATACTCGTGTATAAGCCGAGATTTTCAGCACGTTTTTTTGTGCTGAAAATGCCCCCTCAGCTTATACACGAGTCATTGGGCAGAAACCAGTGGGGGAGGGGAAGCTGCCGCAGGAGCCCGTGGCTGGGACATCATACTCACCCTCCCCGTGCCATCACTGAACGTCCCCTGCAATCCTCCATTGTCCTAGCTTCCTGCAGCTCTCCTGTGCTGAGCGGTCATATGTTACTGCTCATTAAGGTCATGAAATATGGACTCAACTCCACTCCCATAGGCGTGGCGTCCATATTCATGGCCTTAATGAGCAGTACCACGTGACCGCTCAGCACAGGAGAGCTGCAGGAAGTCGGGACAACGGAGGATTGCAGGGGACGTTCAGCGATGGCACAAGGAGGGTGAGTATGACAGGGGGAGAACGGAGGACGGGGGAAGCACGGAGCAGTATGGGGGAAGCACCGAGCAGGACGGGGGGAGTACAGAGGACGGGGAGCACAGAGGAGCACGGAGCAGGACGAGGTGAGCACGGAGCAGGACGGGGGGAGCACGGAGGACGCGGAGCACGGAGCAGGACGGGGGAGCACAGAGGACGCGGAGCACAGAGCACGGAGCAGGACGGGGGAGCATAGAGGAGGACGCGGAGCACAGAGCAGGATGGGGGGAGCACAGAGGAGGACGCGGAGCACAGAGGAGCCACACAGAGCAGGACAGGGATGAGGGGACAATGTTCACCCGGCTTATACTCGAGTCAATAAGCTTACCCAGTTTTCCGTGGCAAAATTAGGGGCCTCGGTGTTAGGGTCTGCGGAACGCACCTGATAGATAATGTAGAGAGGTGCGTTCGCAGCCCTGGGTCCACCGTGCAGGCAGAGCCCGCTGCTAGTAAGATGGCGTAAGTAGCGAACTCTGTTATTCCGCAGAGTCGCTAAAATAAATGCCGTAGCGCGCTGTGGCAGTTAGTGCGAACTCTGTTAATCCCCAGAGCCGCTAGCGGGAATGCCACAGCGCTATATGGCGATAAGTGCGAACTCACTTAGCTTCAGTGAGCTGCAAAGTAAAACGCTAGGGCGCTAACCAGCATTATAAAGCGAACCCTGTTGCGTCACAGAGCCGCTGAGAAAAAGACTGTGTCCTGTTAGACTCACAGGGAACACAGATGACTGCTAAGCGGATTGCAGTCTGTGGTCATGCAGTCAGAACACAAGCAACAATCTCCTCACCAGAGTAGACGGTATTCTAATGGCGTTTTCAGCCGTGCATACAATCTCCTCACAGGAGGTGCCGGTATTCTAGGGGCTTATTTCAGCCAGACCTAACCACATGCATACATGACCACACTGGCGCAAGCACGTAACTGTCACGGGTGTGTCGCTGCGAAGATCGTCGCGATTGCACACCCTGACTTCTCACAGCTGAGTTTCTGGTGCTGGGTGTTTTTCGGCAGTGAGGGAGTTAATTCTACCTCTCTCTGTGCTGGTCAAGACCAGCCTCGCTCAGCTGCAATTAATGTTGCTGTAATTGGATTCCTTCAAATACCTGCCTGTCTGCTAGGGAAGTGTCGGTGAAAGCATTCATGCAGACCAGCAGAGCGGATCGTTGTATTGTGAATAGTGTTGAGCATTCCAATACCGCAAGTATCGGGTATCGGCCGATATTCGCTGTATCGGAATTCCGATACTTAGTTCCGATATTTTTCCTATATCTTATACCGGAATCGGAAGTTCCCATAATTCTTTGAGAGGCACTGTGATTTTAGTCAGCCAATGAGTAATCCTACGAAGTGTGGGCACATCCTGTACTGCTGCGGTCATCTTAACTAATGGCATGGCTGTGATTGGCTGCTGAAATTATGTCAGAATGCACTATAAAAGGCGCCGCCGCCATTTTAGCGTCACTGTGCTGTGAACTCAGTTAGGGACAGAACGCTGCTCTGCTGACTCTGAGGGACAGTTAGAGATTGCGATTTTGTGTACTGTGCTTTAGGCAGGCTAGTTTACCAACCGCTGTGTAAAGCTTCCTTTTGCCTTGCAGTGTTGTTTTAACAGCTCTGTGCAAGGTGTGTGTGTGAGAGTGCAGGTGACGCTGCACTTTGCTCTGCATCCAATGCTGTTTGTAGGCATCTGCACGTGTCACTCTGTGACTTTTTTTTTTTATTTTATTTTGTGGAATTGGTGCAGCTCCATTCAATTGAAATTAACAGTGATCTATTAGTGTGACGCGCTTCCATCCGTATACAATACATTGGTTGTGTAACGGGTCAGGTAGGTGGAACCTCTGAGCTTTATTTATACAAGAAGGTTATACTTGTAAGAGAGCGGGTGGCGCCCAGGGAGACGGACAGGAAGTCACGGCAAGTGACGGGGCAGTCTCTGGTTATACGGGAAAGGATCACGGCAAGTGACCGGGGCAGTCTCTGGATTGACAGGCAGATTGTCACGGCAAGTGACTGGGCAGTCTCTGGATTGACAGGCAGATTGTCACGGCAAGTGACCGGGGCAGTCTCTGGATAGACAGGCAGGTTGTCACGGCAAGTGACCGGGGCAGTCTCTGGATTGACAGGCAGGTTGTCACAGCAAGTAACCGGGGCAGTCTCTAGATGGACAGGTATATACGACCTGAGATGGTGAAGCCTCCCGGTAGGCTAGCAGGCAGATGGCGGATGGACACTCCCAAGTGAGCAGGCGAGAGTCTCTGGAACAGCCGGGGATCACCGCTTGTGACGTCCGAACCTCCGGGTAGGGCTGCAGTCAGATGGCAGATTATCGCTCCCAAGTGAGCAGGCAAGAGTCTCTGGAATAGCCGGGGATCACCGCTTGTGACGTCCGAACCTCCGGGTAGGGCTGCAGTCAGATGGCAGATGATCGCTCCCAAGTGAGCAGGCAAGAGTCTCTGGAATAGCCGTGGATCACCACTTGTGACGTCCGAACCTCCGGGTAGACTTGCGGACAGGTAGCATACAGCAAACGGGCAGGAAACAGGCAGGTAACTGGTAACGGGACCTGAGGGCTGAAGCAGAGTGAAACAGTGCAACAACAACATTGCTGGGCACCTCCATTAAGGAGGAAGCCCTTAATATAGGGTGGAGTCCTCCGGCATTGGCCGGGGACTTATTTGAAAAATGCGCGCGGCTCCTTTAAGAGCGGGGGAGGGCGCGGGCGCGCGCCCTAAGTCCAGCAGCAGGGAAGGAGCGCGCGGCCCCAGCAGGGCGGGAGGACGCTGAGGAAGGGTAAGGGGGGCGACGTCCCTGCCTGGCAGAGGACGCTGCTGCAGGGGAACAGCGTCCCTGCCTGGCAGAAGGCAGGGACGCCGACGCTACAGTAACCCCCCTCTAGGCCCCCCCCTCTTTAGGCCAGAAAGAAATTTAGCTAGGATGAGAGGGGCATGGATGTTCTCCCGAGGCTCCCACGTTCTCTCCTCAGGACCAAACCCCTTCCAATCCACCAAAAAATAAGTCTTTCTTCCTACCCTTTTGGTGGCCAGAATGTTCTCTACCTCAAATTCATCGTCAGCAGACACTGGAGCAGGAGGTGTACCTGTAGACTTGAAAAAAGAGTTAAGTACCACCGGTTTGAGGAGAGATACATGGAAAGAGTTAGGAATGCGCAAATTGGCCGGGAGTTTCAATTTATAGGACACCGGGTTGATCTGACTGATGATCTCAAAGGGACCGATGAACCGAGGGCCTAACTTGTAGGAAGGAATCTTGAGCCGGACATACTTGGACGAAAGCCAGACCTTATCCCCAGGACGGAATTGAGGAGGATCCAGACGTCTTTTGTCAGCATGTCTCTTCATACGCTCGGATGACTGAATGAGTGCGGATCGGGTACTCTCCCATATGGAGGAAAATTCTCTAACCAGAGATTCCGCAGCTGGATTGTCCACAGAGATGGTGACAGGAACAGGGATCCGAGGGTGCTGAACGAAGACTACAAAAAACGGAGACTTGGAGGAAGATTCGCTCTCGTGATTATTGTAAGAGAATTCGGCCCAAGGCAGGAGCTCCACCCAGTCAGAATGGTGGGCATTAACGAAGTGCCGGAGATAACTGGTCAGATTCTGATTGATTCGCTCAACTTGTCCATTGGACTGCGGGTGGTAAGCGGAGGAGAAATCCAAGGTGACGTCTAGCAACTTACAAGTGGCTCTCCAGAAACGTGAGGTGAACTGTACCCCACGATCCGACACAATGTGACGAGGCAGACCATGGAGACGGAAGATGTGGCGGATAAAGTCTTTAGCCAACTCGGGTGCAGACGGAAGACCTGGCAGAGGAATGAAGTGAGCCATCTTGGAAAAGCGGTCAGCGACCACCCAAATGACCGTACAACCGGCAGAAACGGGCAGATCTGTTATGAAGTCCATGGCTATATGCTGCCAGGGGGCAGCGGGTACAGGAAGCGGAAGAAGACGGCCGGCAGGCAGGTGTCTCGGAACTTTGTTGCGGGCACAGGAGACACAGGCAGATACAAAGTCTATTACGTCCTTGTGCAGGGTAGGCCACCAATAATGCCGGGTTATGAGTTGGAGGGTCTTTTTCTGACCAGCGTGGCCAGCTAGTTTAGACGAATGACCCAGTGTAGGATTCTCTTCCGGTCGGTTACTGATACGAACGTCTTACTAGGAGGGAGACGATTTAGACTCACGGGAGCCACCCGCATCACTCTGGCGGGATCGATGATATGTTTAGGTTCTTCCTCGAGATCTGACACCAGGAAAGACCGGGACAAGGCATCAGCCTTGACGTTCTTGTCAGCCGGGCGAAAATGCAAGAGAAAATCGAAGCGGGCAAAAAACAAGGACCACCGGGCTTGGCGAGGGTTAAGTCTCTGAGCATGCTGGAGGTAAGCCAGATTCTTGTGGTCCGTGTAAATGATTACCGGATGAAGAGCCCCCTCGAGTAGGTAACGCCACTCCTCCAATGCCAACTTGATGGCCAATAACTCTCGGTCTCCTATGGAGTAGTTGCGCTCCGAGGAGAAGAGTTTGGAGAAGAAGCCGCAGGATACCATCCTCCCGGATGAAGATTTTTGAGTGAGTACCGCTCCGGCTCCAGAGGAGGAAGCGTCCACCTCCAGGAAGAACTGCTTGTTGCCGTCCGGGCGATGCAGCACTGGAGCGGAAGAGAAGGCCTGTTTTAAGGAAAGAAAGGCCTCCTCTGCTTCGGGCGTCCACTGTTTGGGGTTAGCATCCTTGCGGGTGAGCGCGGAGATTGGAGCAGTCCTGGAAGAGAAGTGCGGTATGAAGAGGCGGTAATAGTTGGCGAATCCCAGGAACCGCTGAATGGCCTTCAACCCCTCCGGTCGAGGCCACTTCTCGATGGCAGACAGTTTCTCCGGATCCATTCGTAGGCCTGTCTGAGAAATGATGTAGCCCAAAAACGGAAGCGAGGTCTGCTCAAAGAGGCACTTCTCATATTTGGCGAAGAGGTGATTCTGCCTGAGCCTGAGCAGAACCTGACGAACATCCCTCCGGTGAGACTGGAGGTCCGGAGAGAAGACCAAGATATCGTCTAGGTACACCACAACGCAAGAGTAGAGGAGGTCCCGAAAGATGTCATTGACCAACTCCTGAAAGACTGCTGGAGCATTACAGAGACCAAAGGGCACCACCAAATACTCGTAGTGGCCGTCCCGGGTGTTGAATGCCGTCTTCCATTCATCTCCCCGACGGATACGAACCAGGTTGTATGCCCCACGAAGATCCAGTTTGGTGAAGATTCTCGCCCCTCTAAGTCGATCAAACAATTCTGGAATGAGCGGAAGAGGGTACTTATTCTTCACCGTGATCAAATTTAAGCCTCTGTAGTCAATACAGGGACGGAGAGATCCGTCTTTCTTTTTTACGAAGAAGAAACCTGCTCCCGCTGGGGAGTAGATTTCCGGATGAATCCTTTGGCCAAGTTCTCCTCGATATATTCGGACATCGACCTGGTCTCAGCAGCGGACAATGGGTAAATACGCCCACGGGAGGCGTAGTACCAGGTAGCAGGTCGATCGGGCAATCATACGGTCTGTGTGGGGGTAATGTCTCTGCTTCCTTTTTATTAAAGACATCAGCGAAAGACCAATATGGAATCGGGAGTCCTGGTAGATTAGCAGGTGTAGGAGAAGGACGGACAGGATGAACAGGCACCAGACACGTTTGATGACAGTCCTGTCCCCAGCGAAGAATCTCTCCAGTCTGCCAGTCGAGCACGGGTGCATGCTTTTGGAGCCAAGGCAGACCTAGTAAGAAAGCGTGAGAGAGTCCAGGTAGAACATGAAATGAGATACTCTCAGAATGTAACATTCCCACCTGCAGGGTTATAGCCTCGGTGATAAGCTGGATGGGACGTGGTAGAAGACCCCCATCTACAGCAGCAACAGATACGGGTTCAAGCAGAGGTTTGGTGGGAATGCGATATTTCTCTACCAGAGCCTGTGAAACGAGATTCCCAGCTGCTCCAGAATCAAGTTGGGCTAGTTCGAAGTAACGGTTCTCACCGAGGAGAATTGAGACAGACAGCAGCAGAGATGAAGAGGATTTATTCTTGTCTAGGTGGACCTCTCCGAGCGAACCTAGACACAGGCGTTTCCCGACCTCTCTGGGCAGGTACGGATCCGGTGCTCCTTACTGCCACAGTAGAAGCAACTCCCCTCAGCACGGCGTGAGTCCTGACGGGCTTTGACCATCTTGGTCTGGTCAACCTGCATGGGCTCTGCCAGGGGCACTTGAGGAGATACGGAAGGAGTTACAGGTCTCTGAAATGAAGGAGCTAGGCGAGGAAACCTTCTCTCATGGGTGACCTCTTTGGCTCGCTCCTGGAACCGTAGATCAATTCGATTGGCCAGAGTTATTAGGTCATCGAGAGAGGTTGGAATGTCCCGACCGGCAAGTTCATCTTTAATGGGGCCGGACAGGCCCTCCCAGAAGACAGCTATCAGAGCGTCATTATCCCAAGCCAGCTCTGAGGCAAGGGTACGAAACCTTATGGCATATTGACCCACGGTGAGACTCTCCTGACGAAGACGCAGCAGAGATGATGCAGAGGAGGTCTTCCGTCCGGGTTCATCGAATACCTTCCGGAAGGCTAAGAGAAAAGCAGACAGGTTAGACACCAGAGGATCTTCTCTTTCCCAAAGAGGATTTAGCCAGGCCAGGGCCTCTCCGGTGAGATGTGACATGATGAAGGCAATTTTGGCCCGGTCAGAGTTAAACTGGTGTGCCAGGAGTTCAAAATGCAGGGTACATTGGTTGATGAAACCCCGAGCCAGAGCAGGGTCGCCTCCAAACCGAGGAGGAGCTGAAAGTCGAGGTCCTGGAATAGAAACCACGGAGTTGGTAAGCAGCGGAACTGCCGGATTGCGAGTCATGGTGCTCGCGGTGGTTGTCGGGGAAGTATTCAGAGTGTCCAGGCGGGAATTAACACACCGCAGATGACCCAGGATGGACTCCTGTTGAGACCTCTGACGAGACAGTTCATGACACAGGTCAGATAGCGAAGGGGTTTGGGTGCCACCGGGTTCCATGGCCCGAGCAAACTGTAACGGGTCAGGTAGGTGGAACCTCTGAGCTTTATTTATACAAGAAGGTTATACTTGTAAGAGAGCGGGTGGCGCCCAGGGAGACGGACAGGAAGTCACGGCAAGTGACGGGGCAGTCTCTGGTTATACGGGAAAGGATCACGGCAAGTGACCGGGGCAGTCTCTGGATTGACAGGCAGATTGCACGGCAAGTGACCGGGGCAGTCTCTGGATAGACAGGCAGGTTGTCACGGCAAGTGACCGGGGCAGTCTCTGGATTGACAGGCAGGTTGTCACGGCAAGTGACCGGGGTAGTCTCTGGATAGACAGGCAGGTTGTCACGGCAAGTGACCGGGGCAGTCTCTGGATTGACAGGCAGGTTGTTACAGCAAGTAACCGGGGCAGTCTCTAGATGGACAGGTATATACGACCTGAGATGGTGAAGCCTCCCGGTAGGCTAGCAGGCAGATGGCGGATGGACACTCCCAAGTGAGCAGGCGAGAGTCTCTGGAACAGCCGGGGATCACCGCTTGTGACGTCCGAACCTCCGGGTAGGGCTGCAGTCAGATGGCAGATGATCGCTCCCAAGTGAGCAGGCAAGAGTCTCTGGAATAGCCGGGGATCACCGCTTGTGACGTCCGAACCTCCGGGTAGGGCTGCAGTCAGATGGCAGATGATCGCTCCCAAGTGAGCAGGCAAGAGTCTCTGGAATAGCCGTGGATCACCACTTGTGACGTCCGAACCTCCGGGTAGACTTGCGGACAGGTAGCATACAGCAAACGGGCAGGAAACAGGCAGGTAACTGGTAACGGGACCTGAGGGCTGAAGCAGAGTGAAACAGTGCAACAACAACATTGCTTGGGCACCTCCATTAAGGAGGAAGCCCTTAATATAGGGTGGAGTCCTCTGGCATTGGCCGAGGACTTATTTGAAAAATGTGCGCGGCTCCTTTAAGAGCGGGGGAGGGCGCGGGCGCGCGCCCTAAGTCCAGCAGCAGGGAAGGAGCGCGCGGCCCCAGCAGGGCGGAAGGAGGACGCTGAGGAAGGGTAAGGGGGGCGACGTCCCTGCCTGGCAGAGGACGCTGCTGCAGGGGAACAGCGTCCCTGCCTGGCAGAAGGCAGGGACGCCGACGCTACAGGTTGCAAACACTATAGAAGTACACAAAGGGGCCTTTCACAGCTACTGAACAGTTGTCTGCAGTGTTCACTGTAGTCTGTGAGCTTTTCATTTTTTGAGTGCAGATTACGCTCCAGTTAGTTCTTCAACCACTGCTGGTTGTAGTCTGCTGAGCGTGTGTCACTGCCTCATCCTTCACATTTTTCACTAATTGGTGCTGCTCCATTCTATTTTAAAAAAATTTAATCTATTAGTGTGACGCGCTTCCATCCGTATACAATACATTGGTTGCAAACACTATAGAAGTACAGAAAGGAGCCTTTCACAGCTAGTGAACAGTTGTGTGCAGTGTTCACTGTAGTCTGTGAGGTTTTCATTTTTTGAGTGCAGATTACGCTCCAGTTAGTTCTTCAACCACTGCTGGTTGTAGTCTGCTGAGCGTGTGTCACTGCCTCATCCTTCACATTTTTCTCTAATTGGTGCTGCTCCATTATATTTGAAAAAAATCTAATCTATTAGTGTGACGCGCTTCCATCCGTATACAATACATTGGTTGCAAACACTATAGAAGTACACAAAGGGGCCTTTCACAGCTACTGAACAGTTGTCTGCAGTGTTCACTGTAGTCTGTGAGGTTTTCATTTTTTGAGTGCAGATTACGCTCCAGTTAGTTCTTCAACCACTGCTGGTTGTAGTCTGCTGAGCGTGTGTCACTGCCTCATCCTTCACATTTTTCTCTAATTGGTGCTGCTCCATTATATTTGAAAAAAATCTAATCTATTAGTGTGACGCGCTTCCATCCGTATACAATACATTGGTTGCAAACACTATAGAAGTACACAAAGGGGCCTTTCACAGCTAGTGAACAGTTGTGTGCAGTGTTCACTGTAGTCTGTGAGGTTTTCATTTTTGAGGCAGATTACGCTCCAGTTAGTTCTTCAACCACTGCTGGTTGTAGTCTGCTGAGCGTGTGTCACTGCCTCATCCTTCACATTTTTCTCTAATTGGTGCTGCTCCATTATATTTGAAAAAAATCTAATCTATTAGTGTGACGCGCTTCCATCCGTATACAATACATGGTTGCAAACACTATAGAAGTACACAAAGGGCCTTTCACAGCTACTGAACAGTTGTCTGCAGTGTTCACTGTAGTCTGTGAGGTTTTCATTTTTTGAGTGCAGATTACGCTCCAGTTAGTTCTTCAACCACTGCTGGTTGTAGTCTGCTGACTGTGTCACTGCCTCATCCTTCACATTTTTCTCTAATTGGTGCTGCTCCATTATATTTGAAAAAAATCTAATCTATTAGTGTGACGCGCTTCCATCCGTATACAATACATTGGTTGCAAACACTATAGAAGTACACAAAGGGGCCTTTCACAGCTACTGAACAGTTGTCTGCAGTGTTCACTGCAGTCTCTGAGGAATAACCACACTTAGGCCTTATAACTTTTCTGACTTTCTTTATCAATCTACCAAGATGAAGAAGGCAGGGAGTAAGGCACGAGGTCGTGGCCGTGGAGTTTCAGCAGGGAGAGGACGTGGGGATTCTGTGGCTGCTGCCGCACCCAGTGACACAGCATCCACCAGTTTTCCCCGTGAGCGTTCCTTTATGCGCACTTTTGTAGGAGCTCGGCGTACCCCCCTGCTGCGGGAAGAACAAATTGAAGCCGTTGTTGGTTGGATGGCAGCCAATGCATCGACTTCAATTGCTTCCACCTCCTCTCAGGACCACAGCACTGTTGAACAACCATCTGTCTCTTCACCGCCTGCCAAATTGCCCAGGCAGTCAGAGAGCTCTGTAAAGGAGCCAGCTGAGTCTCTGCTTCTGTTCTCAGAATCTGTTGGCTTGCAAACAGGGCCCAGCCAAGCAGCATTCTGGAATGTGAAGAAGAGGCAGTGTGCAGTGATGCGCAACAGCTGTGTCTCTCTGAATCTGAAGAGGCGGGTGAGCCAGTGCCGATGGTCAGCACACCGCAGAACGCATCTGATGATGATGAGACTCAGGTGCCAGTTTCTGTTGAGCATGGTGCTGGCCAGACCACCCAACAGCAGCAGGTGTTGGAAGAGGGTAGTGGAGATGATGAGGTCCAAGACCCAACATGGCGTGAGGAACAGGAAGGTGGTGGTAGCAGCTCTGAGGAAGAGATTGCCCCAACGGTCCAAACAGTAGGGAGAGGTAGGCTGCAGACTCGGTTGCCTGTAGCCTCCAGTTTGGCACCCGTTCGTAGCAGTTCTCTTCCAACAGCCAAAACGGGCGCTCCCAGGACTTGCACTGCGTGGTCCTTTTTTGACACACTTGCAGATGATATTTGCTATGTCAAATGCAAGCTGTGTAATCAAAAAGTAAAAAGAGGTAAAAGTGTCAGTAACCTTAATACCACAAATATGTGGAAACATGTGCGGTCAAAGCACGTGGTTGAGTTACAAAGACACACTGGAGATGTAGGCCAACCTACAGCAGCACCTACATCTTCAGCTCGTGTTGGAGCCTCTTCCTCCAGCTCACACACAGCTGGTTCGGCTTCCTCACAGGATCGCCATGGAAGAACCTCTGTCACTGTTGTCCAGAGACCCAGTGTTATTCCACCCACAGCTGCAAGTTCCCTGTCATCCTCACACTCCCAGGCCACAAAACAGCCATCGGTAGCACAGGCATGGGATAAAAGACGGCCATACTCGGCAAACCATCCACGAGCACAGGCTCTGAATGCTGGCATTGCAAAACTCCTGTCCCTTGAAATGCTGTCATTCAGGCTGGTGGAGACTGACAGTTTCTGTAACTTAATGGCATTGGCAGTCCCACAATACAATGTGCCCAGCCGATTTTATTTCAGCAGGCAAGCCGTCCCTGGTCTGCAAAAGCATGTTGAGGGAAAAATTAAACATGCGCTACTAAACGCCGTCAGTAGCAAGGTCCACCTGACCACCGATGCGTGGACCAGTACCCATGGCCAGGGACGATACCTTTCCCTCACTGCCCATTGGGTCAATGTTGTGGAGCCGGGTACAGATCTTGCGAGTGGCGCTGTACGTGTTCTGCCAACTCCAAGGATTGCAGGAATCAAGTCTGTCCACATTGACTCCTCCTCCAACTCCAGTTCCTCAGAATCATCGCTGCAGGAGCCGTCACGGTCTACCTCCACATGGACCCGTGAACGCTTACCTGTTGCGACCGATATGAGCACAGCCGTGGCCAAATGTCAACAGGCCGTACTCAAATTAATTTCCATGGGGAATCAAAGCCACACAGCGCAGGAGCTCTGGAATGCCATCAAGCAGGAGAGCGACGTGTGGTTTTTGCCAGCGAATCTCCAGCCAGGCTTGGTAGTGTGTGACAATGGCCGAAATCTGGTGGCAGCTCTGGGCCTTGGCAACCTCACTCACATACCATGTCTGGCACATGTGCTCAACTTGGTCGTGCAGAGTTTTTTGAGGGACTATCCGGATCTTGATGCACTGCTGCACAAGGTCCGCCTAGAGTGCGCTCACTTGCGACGTTCCAGCATGGCCAGATCGCGCATTGCAGCTCTGCAAGTCAGATTTCGCCTTCCTGAACATCGCATCATATGTGACGTACCCACCAGGTGGAATTCCACGTTACATATGTTGGAGCGGTTGTGTGAGCAGCAGCCAGCAGTAATGGAGTATCAGCTGCATCAGGCGCAATCAACTCGCAATTTGCGCCGTTCACACTTCACCACTACTGAGTGGGCCTCTATGAAGGACATCTGCCACGTTTTGCGTGCGTTTGATGAGTCAACGCGGATGGCGAGTGCAGATGATGCACTAGTCAGCCTGACTGTCCGCCTTATCTGCCTGCTTCAAAAACAATGCAAGCACTAAGGGATGAGGTTTTGGAAGAGGTGGAGGATGAGGAATCACAAATTCCATCACCTTCTGGACAGTCAGCGCAACGTGGTTCCTCACAAAGGGCTGGGCAGGACTCACTTTGTGAGGAGGATGAGGAGGAGTCAATGGAGGAGGAAGACATCGCTCCAGAGGGAGGTACACAACGCTCTAGGCAGTATGTAGAGCGAGGGTAGGGTGATGCAGAGCAGGCAGAGATGACGCCTCTTGCAGGGGACAGCGTTTCTTGGCCAGTTGGGAGTCTGCAGCACATGGTTGATTTCATGCTGCAGTGCCTGAGAAACGATAGCCGCATCGCCCACATTCTCACCACGTCTGATTATTGGGTGTACACCCTCCTAGACCCTCGCTACGGGACAACTTACAAAGCCTCATCACACCGTTGAACCGGGAGCGTAAAATGCGGGAGTACCAAGACACACTGGTGCAATCCATAATGTTCTCCATTCCAGCCGAGAGCACTGCTGCTGCTACTGCTTTACAAAGCAGCTCTGTGCGTCGAGGCAGTGGAGACAGCTCTGCAACAAGAGGGAGCACAAGCAGCGCCTCTGCACAGGGCAAGACCAGTATGTTCCAAATGTGGCGAAGTTTTGTGGCAGCACCACAAATGTCTACACCATCCGAGACGGCTCCAGTCAGCAGGAGGCAACGTTTCCGTAAGATGGTGACAGACTACATGTCTTTCCCTCTCAGTGTACTCCCAGATGGCTCTTCCCCATTCAAGTTTTGGGTCTCTAAGCTGGATACATGGCCAGAGCTTAGCCAGTATGCATTGGAGGTGCTGGCTTGCCCTGCTGCCAGTGTATTATCGGAGCGCATCTTTAGTGCTGCAGGTGGTGTACTAACAGACCGTCGCATGCGACTATCCTCCGATAATGTAGACCGGCTTACTTTTCTGAAAATGAACAAGGCATGGATCTCGCCAGAATTTGTCTGTCCGTTTTCAGATTAAATAACTGGTTCGCAACGTTATCCATGTCTCCTGTTATGTTCATCTTTCTACCACCTGAACTCTACTCCCTGGGCTACAACACTGCCAGTTGCTGCTCAGAAGTGTCGTGTCCACAGACCAATACACAAGCTATAGTGTTAGTGGGGTTCAGTAACGCCAGCTGTTCCCCTGCTGTGTGTCCGGCAAGAAGTCTCCTGTTCCCTACACATGCACAGAAAAACCCATGTGGAACATGCTCCAAATAGGGAAGAGCCGTCACCCTGATTGTTATGCTTAAAACAGGAAATTGTGAAGTTTTCCAGGCCTAGAATGATAAATTTTTATAACAAATATGGACAAATAATAATTTGTCATCACAGCGCATATCTGCACATGTCTATTAGAAATGGTAACAAAAACTAAAACATAGTGTTCACTTTTTGAAATTAATGCATAAAAGTACATTTCATACTTATCAATTAATGCTTTTTAAGGAACTTTATCTGTACCTTTAAGATAATGCAGTCAATGGATGTACGAATCATAAAATCCTCATCATCATCATCACGAGTTTTATTTATGACAGACATTATAAAATACACATACTGATGCCAATTGTAACTTCACACACCATATATGAAATGGCCAGCATCTAAACCTGGTAATAATGTGCAATAATAAATTATTACATCTAGAAAGTGCATCATGCATACTGACAATAGGTAGTTATACCTGCAAGTGCTGTTGAAACAACCACAACAGATATAAATTAATAATGGTATATAGGTATCACAGTGCATAGTTACTCATGGACAATGTCGATGTAATACTGTACCTCAATAAAGTCAGTGTCAACCATTATGCTTGTTAGTCTTGTAGATTGTTAAAGAGGGAACGTGCTTTTTTTGTTGGTCATAGGTGGAGTATTAGACAGTAAATGATTACTGCTGTCGTATTTTTGGCGTCCCTAGGGCACAATAACGCTGCGTAACGTCACATTTTATAGAGAGTCATCTAATAGACACACGCTACCCTACCCTACGCGTGACAGTAGGAAGGTAGTGTTGACGAATAAAGCCTTGCGCAACCAGACATGCTTTTACCCTCTTCAACACTGTACAAGCAAAAAATGCATGATTGCAGCCGCAGACTTTATTGACGTACAGTATAACATCGCCATTACCCATCAGAGGCTGTCCACTGTCTGATACAGACATAGAATATACCTTTGCTATCCGTAGCCTTTGTTTCACCTACACTTGCAGGCACACACTTAAATTGTGACAATGCATAATGTTTTTTTAAATGGTTATTTTTTATCGTACATTATTGCGTCATCACATTGATGAGTCCATGCTGGACATGTCATACATGCTGTACAAAGTAACGATTTTATTAACTTAAATAATTGAAATGTCTGTGACTGTCACATATAAATTGCAATGATGATGATGAGTGACTATTACAAAATCCATTGTCTTCACTATGTTATGGTTTAACATAGCGTTCCTTAAGCATTATTCATAAATACAAAAATGGACTTTTATTCTTAAATTTACAACACTATATTTTGTAACCAATTTTTTGGGTGGTGTGTTGTTCCATTTCTTGTTGGCATGTGCATATATGCGTTTATATTTGCAGGGTCTTTATTTTTATTCTTGAAGTTAGGAAACATGTGTATCTTCGTACCGTGTTAGCCAGTAGATAGAAAAATATTTAGACTTGAGAGTCCGCAGTGGTTGATACCTTTTAATGGATAACTGAAAAGATGGTAACAAATTGCAAGCTTTCGAGGCTACTCACGTCTCTTCATCAGGCAAAGACTAAAACAAAAAATGAAGCATCACATATTTCTATACACAACAGGACACAGGAATAGTGCAATAGGTAAGACAAGTGACGTGTAGCAGAACTGTCATTATGACAGAGGGATGAACATAAATATTGGAACAGTTCATAGATAAGGATAGAAAGTTTTATTGCCCTCTGATTGGGGTCTGGTTTTGTGTTTTCATGACCCTGGAAGGGCAGAGACGCAGATTCCTTAATTGATATAGAATGACATAAATCCGTGTGATCTATTCATTCCAGCACTAAGAGTGTCAAAGGTCATGATGAGCCTATATTCCGAAACCTTTGTATCTTTCTCAGATTTGAAGTTATATTTTAATACCAGTAATTCCATATCCATCATGCTATGACCGGGCATACAAAAGTGTTTTGCCACAGGTAAATCCATTATTTTTCTTTTATTGTGTGGCGCTGATAATTCATCCTTGTTCTCAGTTTTTGGCCGGTCTCCCCCACATACAGACCCCCATTTGGACATTTAGTACATATAATTAGGTACACCACATTACATGTGATGCAGCTGAAAGTAGCTGGGATATTGTAGTCGTGATGGGAGTTGGGGATCTTTATCTTGTCCGTGGTCATTATAGATGCACAGGTTTTACATTTCTTCTGGTTGCAAGGAAAGGTTCCTGCAGCTGTTGGGGAGGACAGGGAGCTTCTGACAATGATGCTTCTTAGATTTGTGGGCTGCCTAAAACACAGTAGTGGGGGGTCTGGAAATATGGATTGTAATATCGGGCATCTTTTTGTAGTAAAGGTTGTAGTTTCCGTGTAGCTCCCCTTAGCACCTCCAGATTTGGATTGTAGGTCACCACTAGAGGCACCCGGTTATTTTCTTCTTTACCTTTGTAATGTAGCAGGTGATTCCTTGATATTCAGTTGGCTCTTGAAATTTGGTTTTCAATTGTTCTTGGATGGTATCCCTGGTTCAAAAAAGTCTTTCTGAGGCGACCCCCCACTACTGTGTTTTAGGCAGCCCCCAAATCTAAGAAGCATCATTGTCAGAAGCTCCCTGTCCTCCCCAACAGCTGCAGGAACCTTTCCTTGCAACCAGAAGAAATGTAAAACCTGTGCATCTATAATGACCACGGACAACATAAAGATCCCCTACTCCCATCAGGACTACAAGATCAAAGGTACTTTCAGCTGCATCACATCTAATGTGGTGTACCTAATTATATGTACAAAATGTCCAACTGGGGTCTGTATGTGGGGGAGACCGGCCAAAAACTGAGAACAAGGATGAATTATCATCGCCACACAATAAGAGAAAAAATAATGGATTTACCTGTGGCAAAACACTTTTGTATGCCCGGTCATAGCATGATGGATATGGAATTACTGGTATTAAAATATAACTTTAAATCTGAGAAAGATACAAAGGTTTCGGAATATAAGCTCATCATGACCTTTGACACTCTTAGTGCTGGAATGAATAGATCACACGGATTCATGTCATTCTATATCAATTAAGGAATCTGCGTCTCTGACCTTCTAGGGGCATCAAAACAGAACACCAGACCCCAATCAGAGGGCAATAAAACTTTATCTCCTTATCTAGGAACTGTTCCAATATTTATGATCATCCCTCTGCCATAATGACAGTTCTGCTTCACGTCACTTGTCTTACCTATTGCACTATTCCTGTGTCCTGTTGTGTGTAGAAATATGTGATTCTTCATTTTTTGTTTTAGTCTTAGCCTGATGAAGAGACCTGAGTAGTCTCGAAAGCTTGGAATTTGTTACCATCTTTTCAGTTAGCCATTAAACGGTATCAACCACTGAGGACTCTCAAGTATAAATATTTTTCTATTCTTGGAATTGAAATTCATCATTTTATTGTCCTAGTAAAACTTCATTTATTCTTGTTTGAAGTACATACATTTGCAATGGCCACGTAACAAGGCAATAACTCAATATTTTATGCCTACACCCTCCTTGACCCTGGGCTTCAACACCGCCAGTTGCTGCTCAGAAGTGTTAGATGCACAGATGAAAACAATCGCTGATGTGTTTGTGGGGTTCAGTAACGCCTGCTGTTCCCCTGCTGTGTGTCTGGCAAAAATTACTGCTGCTAACTACAACTTCAACTTCAAACATCTCATACTAGGCCTCTGCCTACACCCTCCTTGACCCTGGGCTTCAACACCGCCAGTTGCTGCTCAGAAGTGTTAGATGCACAGATGAAAACAATCGCTGATGTGTTTGTGGGGTTCAGTAACGCCTGCTGTTCCCCTGCTGTGTGTCTGGCAAAAATTACTGCTGCTAACTACAACTTCAACTTCAAACATCTCATACTAGGCCTCTGCCTACACCCTCCTTGACCCTGGGCTTCAACACCGCCAGTTGCTGCTCAGAAGTGTTAGATGCACAGATGAAAACAATCGCTGATGTGTTTGTGGGTTCAGTAACGCCTGCTGTTCCCCTGCTGTGTGTCCGGAAAAAATTACTGCTAGCTACCTACACATGGTGAAAAAAACATGACATGTCAAAGTGTCTAGTGCTACACATAGATATGAGGCTACACCCTGATTTCTAAGCTGTAAACATTTGAAACGTCAGCTTTAAAACCATAAAATGATTAGTCTTTGTCAGAAATCTGTAACAAAATAATTGTGACATATTATTTCAGATATGCACATGTCGAAAACAAATGCTAACACAAAAGCCTACTTATGCTATAGGATACTGATGGTCAACCTTGTCACTCCATAGCTTAGACAAATCCAACTCACATCATGACTCAAATGCTGCAATGTTGGAAGTGCATAATGTGGGTTGAACTTTGACAACAGCTGCAGTGCGAAGGTTAGACTTCAGTGTTCTTGGCTTTTAAATAAAAGCATACAAGTAAATATAATAATCCAATGTTGATTAAGGGAGGTAATGTACACCTGTAATATTGTGCAAACAATGCATGTAGGAATAGTCCTCTTCAACATTACTTATATTTGTGTCATTTTAAAAAATACATATTTAATTAGAAAGTTAACAGCCCATATCATAAAGGTCCTTCATGTAAACATGATAATCGCTAACAAAAATCATGCATTACCTTGTTAAAGTCAATAGTGCATAGTCACAATAGCAAAATATATACCTGTAAGTGGTGCTGAAAGAACGACAACTGATAGAATAGGTGAATGATATCTATTTATCAGACTGAATAGCGACACCTGTACAATGTCGATATAATACTGTACCTTAACAAAACAGCTGTGTCACACCTCACACTCGTTTGTCTTGTAGCTTGTTATGTAATAGGGCACATGCGTGTATGTTTCATCATAGGTGCATGTTTACTGAGTAAAGCAGTCATGACAACGCCTTTGTGTTGTCGGTACGCTTGCGATGATGAACGATGCGCACCGTGAATGTTAGTCTGCGTCATAAGACGCACAGACGCTCCAATACCCAACGCGTCACAGCAGGAAGCCAGTCTGTGCGTCCAAACAAAGGCGCAACCATACATGCACGTAACCTTTTATAAAGCTATATAAAAAAAAGGATGTAGTAGTGACGCACACTTTATTGAGGTACAGTATTACATCGCCATTCACCATCTGTGGCTATGCAGTCTCATCTATATATACCTTATCTATCCGTTGTCATGCTTGCAAGTCCACAGTCAGGCATAAATAGCTGTTTTCACTATGCACTATGCACTTTTTAAAGTTTTTGTTTGTTAATATAAATGATTGGCACATATTATCAGTATTACATGATGGAAATTTTAGATATTTTTAAAAACTTTTTAGTGATATTATTCACCAAATGTAAAGTTTTATGAATGTCAAAGATAACTTGTAATGCTGATTATGTTTTTAAGTCAGCCATTCATTGTCTACACAATAAAAATGGTGTACATACTGTTACTTAGCCATCATTAACCCCTTCACCCCCAAGGGTGGTTTGCACGTTAATGACCGGGCCAATTTTTACAATTCTGACCACTGTCTCTTTATGAGGTTATAACTCTGGAACGCTTCAACGGATCTTCGCGATTCTGAGATTGTTTTCTCGAGACATATTGTACTTCATGTTAGTGGTAAAATTTCTTCGATATACCTTGCGTTTATTTTTGAAAAAAAACGCAAATATGGCGAAAATTTTAAAAATTTTGCAATTTTCAAACTTTGAATTTTTTTTCCCTTAAAACAGAGAAATATGTCACACAAAATAGTTAAGAAATAACATTTCCCACATGTCTACTTTACATCAGCACAATTTTGGAACCAAAATTTTTCTTTGTTAGGAAATTAGAAGGGTTAAAAGTTGACCAGTGATTTCTCATTTTTACAACAAAATTTACAAAGCCATTTTTTTAGGGACCACCTCACATTTGAAGTCACTTTGACGGGTCTATATGGCAGAAAATACCCAAAAGTGACACCATTATAAAAACTGCACCCCTCAAGGTACTCAAAACTACATTCAAGAAGTTTATTAACCCTTCAGGTGCTTCACAGGAGCTGAAGCAACGTGGATGGAAAAAATTAATATTTAACTTTTTAGCCACAAAAATGATCTTTTACAAACTTTTTTTTATTTTCACAAGGGTAAAAGGAGAAAATGGACAGATAAAGTTGTTGTGCAATTTCTCCTGAGTACGCCAATACCCCATATGTGGGGGAAAACCACTGTTTGGGCACACGGCAGAGCTCGTAAGGGAAGGAGCGCCGTTTGACTTTTTCAAACTAAAATTGGCTGGAGTTGAGATTGGACGCCATGTCATGTTTGGAGAGCCCCTGATACGCCTAAACAGTGGAAACCCCCCACAAGTGACACCATTTTGGAAACTAGACCCCCTAAGGAACTTATCTAGATCTGTTGTGAGCACTTTGAACCCCAAAGTGTTTCACAAAAGTTTATAATGCCTGGGTGTGAAAAAAAAAAAAAAACAATTTTCCACAAAAATGATTTTTTAGTCCCAAATTTTTGATTTTTCCCAAGGAAATTGGACCCCAAAACTTGTTGTCCAATTTGTCCTGAGTACGCTGATACCCCATATGTGGGGGGGGGAAACAGTTTGGGCGCACGGCAGGGCTTGGAAAAGAAGCAGTAACGTTTTGGAATGCAAACATTGATGGGGGTCATGTTCCGTTTGTAGTGCCCCAGATGAGCCTAAACAGTGGAAACCCCCCACAAGTGACCTCATTTTGGAAGCTAGACCCCCTAAGGAACTTATCTAGATCTTTGGTGAGCAATTTGAACCCCCAAGTGCTTCACACAAGTTTATAATGCCCGGGCATGAAAATAAAAAATCCTATTTTTTTCCCACAAAAATTATATCTTAGTCACTAATTTTTTATTTTCCCATAGGTAACAGGAGAAATTGGACCACAAAATTAGTTGTCCAATTTGTCCTGAGTACGCTGATACCCCATATGTGGGGGGGAACCACTGTTTGGGCGCATGGCAGAGCTCGGAATGGAAGGAGCACTATTTGACTTTTTCCAACCAAAATTGGCTGGAATTGAGATTGGACGCCATGTTGCATTTGGAGAGCCCCTGATGTGCCTAAACAGTGGAAACCCCCCACAAGTGACCCCATTTGGGAAACTAGACCCCCTAAGGAACTTATCTAGATCTTTGGTGAGCAATTTGAACCCCCAAGTGCTTCACACAAGTTTATAACGTAGAGCCTAAAATTAAAACATTATATTTTTTCCACAAAATTGATCTTTTCACCCCAATTTTTATTTTCCCAAGGGAAACAAGACTCCAAAAGTTACTGTGCAATTTGTCCTGAGTGCGCTGATACCCCATATGTGGGGTAAACCACTGTTTGGGTGCATGGCAGAGTTTGGAAGGGAAGGAGCGCCGTTTGACTTTTTCAACGCAGAATTGGCTGGATGCCATGTCGTGCTTGGAGAGCTCCTGATCTGCCTAAACAGTGGAAACCCCCCACAAATGACACCATTTTGGAAACTAGACCCCTCAAGGAACTTATCTAGATGTGGGGTGAGCACTTTGAACCCCAAAGTGCTTCACAGAAGTTTATAACGTACAGCTGTAAAATAAAAAATGTATTTTTTTTTTTTTACAAAAATGATTTTTTAGCCCCCAATATTTTATTTTCACAAGGGTAACAGGAGAAATTGGACCCCAAAAGTTGTTGTGCCAATTTGTCCTGAGTATGCTGATACCCAATATGTGGGAGTAAACTACTGTATGGGCGCACGTCGGGGCTCGGAAGGGAAGTAGTGACGTTTTGGATTGCAGACTTTGATGGAATGGTCTGGGGGAGTCATGTCGCATTTGGAGAGCCCCTGATGCGCCTAAACAGTGGAAACCCCCCACAAGTGACCCCATTTTGGAAAATAGACCCCACAAGGAACTTATCTAGATGTGTGGTGAGCACTTTGAACCCCGAAGTGCTTCACAGAAGTTTATAACGTACAGCCGTAAAAATAAAAAATCCTTTTTTTTTTACAAAAATGATTTTTTCGCCCCCAATATTTTATTTTCACAAGGGTAACAGGAGAAATTGGACCCCAAAAGTTGTTGTCCAATTTGTCCTGAGTACGCTGATACCCAATATGTGGGAGTAAACTACTGTATGGGCGCACGTCGGGGCTCGGAAGGGAAGTAGTGACGTTTTGGATTGCAGACTTTAATGGAATGGTCTGGGGGAGTCATGTCGCATTTGGAGAGCCCCTGATGCGCCTAAACAGTGGAAACCCCCCACAAGTGACCCCATTTTGGAAAATAGACCCCACAAGGAACTTATCTAGAAGTGTGGTGAGCGCTATGAAGCCCCAAGTACTTCACAGAAGTTTTATAACATACAGCCGTAAAAAAAAAAAATCATTTTTTTTTTTACAAAAATGATTTTTCGCCCCCAGTTTTTTATTTTCCCCAAGGGTAACAGGAGAAATAGGCCAAATTGCCAATAACTTGGGTCCTTGTATGCTGATACCCATATGTGGGGTAAAACTACTGTTTGGGCGCATGGCAGAGTAGAAGTGAAGGAGCACCATTGACTTTGATGGAATTCAACGCAGAATTGGCTGGAATTGAGATCAGACGCCATGTCAAATTTCGAGAGCCCCTGATGTGCCTAAACAGCAGAAACCCCCCAATTCTAACTCCAACCCTAACCCCAAACACCAATAACCCTAGTCCCAACCCTAACCACAAACCTAACCCTAACACACCCATAACTCTAATCCCAACCCTAATCCTAACGTTAGCGCCAACCCTAACCCTAATACTAACGTTAGCGCCAACCCTAACCCTAACTTTAGCCGCAACCCTAACCCTAACGGGAAAATGGAAATAAATACATTTTTTTAATTTTATTATTTTTCCCTAACTAAGGGGGTGATAAAGGGGGTTTGATTTACTATTTATAGCGGGTTTTTGTGATTGGCAGCTGTCACGCTAAAAGACGCTTTTTATTGCAAAAAAATAGTTTTTTGCATCACCACATTTTGAGAGCTATAATTTTTGCATATTTTGGCCCACAGAGTCATGTGAGGTCTTATTTTTTGCGGGACGAGTTGACGTTTTTATTGGTACCATTTATGACCACGTGACATTTTTTGATCGCTTTTTATTTCGATTTTTGGGAGGTTAGAATGAACAAAAATCAGCAATTCATGAATTTCTTTTGGGGGAGGCGTTTATACCGTTCCACGTGTGGTAAAATTGATAAAGCAGTTTTATTCTTCGGGTCAGTACGATTATGGCGATACCTCATTTATATCATTTTTTTAGGTTTTGGCGCTTTTATAGAATGAAAACAATTTTATATAAAAAATCATTATTTTTGCATCGCTTTATTCTGCGAGCTATAACTTTTTTATTTTTTCGCTCATGATGCTGTGTGACGGCTCGTTTTTTGCGGGACAAGATGACGTTTTCATTGGTACCATGTTTATTTATATCGGTCTTTTTGATCGCGTGTTATTTCACTTTTTGTTCGGCGGTATGATGATAAAGCATTGATTTTTTGCTTCGTTTTTTTTTTTTTTTTTAAGGGGTTCACTAAAGGGGTTAACTAGTGGGACAGTTTTATAGGGGGGGTCGTTACGGACGCGGCGATACCAAATATGTGTACTTTTATTGTTTTGTTTTGTTTATTTACAGGAAAAAATGAATTTATTGGGGAATATTTTTTTTTTTTTTTTATGATTTTTTTTTACACTTTTTATTTTTACTTTTTTTACTTTTTTTACTTTGTCCCAGGGTGGGACATCACAGTATTTTATCAGATCGCTGGTGTGACAGTGTGCACAGCACTCTGTCACACCAGCGATCGCTCTGGCATCGCTGCAGGCTTCCCCAGCGCCTGCTCTCAGCAGGCACTGAGGAAGCCGCCTCCCTGCAGGACCCCGGCGCCATCTTGGATCCGGGACCTGGAGGAAGGACGGACCCTCGAACAGCGCGACACATCGCGCTGCTCTGAGGGTCTCAGGGGAGCGCGCAGGGAGCCCCCTGCCTGCGCGATCCTCCCCTGTGCCCCGGGTACACCGCGATCATGTTTGATCGCGGTGTGTCAAGGGTTAATGTGCCGGGAGCGGTCCGTGACCGCTCCTGACACACAGTCACGGGTGTCAGCTGTGATAATCAGCTGACACCCGGCGGCGATCAGCTGCGCTCCCCCCGGGAGCGCAGCTGATCGCCCATGACGTACTATTCCGTCCATGGGAATTAGGTCCAGGGTCACATGGACGGAAT
>JARQOD010000003.1:515423993-515509306 GCA_033576555.1 Oophaga sylvatica | reverse complement strand
ATACAATTCGTTGTGCAATTTCTCTGGAGTACGCCAATATTCCATGTGTGGGTGAATACTAGTTTTGAGGCACAGTGCAAAGCTCAGAAGTGAACAGGTGCCATATTGGAGTTCAGATTTTGCTGGAATGGTTTGAGGCTGCCATGTCACATTAGCAGAGCCCTTGAGGTGCCAGAACAACAGAAATCCTCTATATGTGAACTCATTTTACAAACTACATTCCCAAATGAATTCATCCAGATGTGCAGTAATCATATTGACACCACATGTGCCTCACAGAATTTTATACCACTGAGCGGTGAAGAAAGAATAGATTACATTTTTACCACTAAAATGTTGTTTTAGCCCCAAGTTTTTAATTTTTCTAAGGGCTAATAGGAATTTTTTTTTACAACAAACTGAGGTCCATTTTTTTCTGAGTGTGCCAATACCCTACATGCAATTGGGAGATATTTTTCAGGTATAGTGCAAAGCTCAGAAGACAAGCAGCGCCAGATTTTACTGTTATGAATTGCAGGTGCCATGACCGACTGGGAAAGCCCATGAGGTGCCAAAACAGCAGTACATTATGCTAGCCCGTGTTTCTGGAGGCATTCACCTGTAAGTTAGCGGGCTCTCATCACTTCAGAAATGCCAAATGTGGACGCAATATGTGGTTTAGGTACACTGTGGGGCCCAGAAGGGAGGGGGGACATTTGGTTTTGGGAGCGGAGAATTTGCTGAATTTCTTTTGGCGGGTGAGGAGCCTTTTCGCTTTTCCAGAGCCTTTGTACTACCAGTAACGTGGAAGCCCCCTATATTTCCGTTAACAGATGACGGACCTGAGACAGGGCTTGCTTTTGTTGTGGATTGAGTTGAAGCTTTTACTGGGAACATTTTAGATAATGTTTGGGATCACCTTTATCCGATGCTCTACGCTGACCACTTACTTTAGGTTTTCCATCTAAATCTCCGAGTGATGTGATTTGATGAAACCCCCAAGGGATCCATTCACTATAATGAGGCAACAGAGTTATTCTGGACTACGTCTGGCCTCTGTTCAGTGGTGTCCTTTTCAGAAGTGCACAAGACTGTGGCCGACGACATCTTTATCCAATCCTAAAAAGACGGACACCGCCGGATCACAGGTTGCACGGCATCCATAGAGACTCCATCTGCCTCATTATAGGGAGTCTTCTGGCAGATGTTCTGTCTGAATCATGTATTTCAGATATTTACATGGAAACTCTGGGTGTAAGAGCTCAACGCAGAGCGCAGGATAAATGAGCGCCGAGCCTTACTGCGATCTTTCGGAGGCCGAATGAAAAAAAAAAATCAACAGCAGGTGAAGAATTGGTTTTATTTTTTACACCGTTCCTCATGTGGTATAAGTGATTAGGTGACGTTATTCTTCAGGTCGCTGCGATTACAGTGATACCAGATTTATATCGGATTGTTATGTTTGGTTGCCATCACACACTAAAAAGCGCATTTTATTGCAAAAATAAGTTTTTGCATCACATTTTGAGAGCTATAATTTTTCCATATTTTGGCCCGCTGAGTCATTTGAGGTCTTGTTTTTTGCGGGACGAATTGACTTTTTTTTGGTACCATTTTCGGGCACTTTTTTGGTACCACTTTCGGGCACATGACATTTTTTGATCACTTTCTATTCTGATATTTGTGAGGCAGAACGAACAAACACCAGCAATTCAGGAATTTCTTTTTTTTGAGGGGGATGGTTATGCCATTAAGTGTGTCATAAAATTGATAAGGCAGTTTTATTTTTCAGGTCAGTATGATTACAGCGATACCTCATTTAGATATTTTTTATGTTTTGGCGCTTTTATACAATAAAAGCTATTTTATAGAAAAAATAATTATTTTTGCATCACTTTATTCTAAGAGCTATAACTTATTTATTTTTTCGCTGATGATGCTGTATGGTGGCTTATTTTTTGCGGGACAAGATGACGCTTTCAGCAGTACCATGTTTATTTATATCCATCTTTTTGATCGCTTTTTATTCCACTTTTTGTTCAGCAGTATGATGACAATGCATTGTTTTTTTGCCTTGTTTTTTTATTTATTTTTTATGCTGTTCACTAAAGGGGTTAACTGGTGGGACTCTTTTATAGGTTGGGTCGTTACGGACGCAGAGATACCAAATATGTGTACTTTTATTGTTTATTTTTTTCAATCAAATATTTATTTTGAGATACAATATCTTTTTATTTTTTTATTATTTGATTTTTTAATATTTTTACAATTATTTAAAAAAAATCACTTTTTTTTTTTTTTTTAAGTTTTTTACTTTGTCCCACAATGGGAGAATCATTTTTAGCAGGCTGATCGCTTCTGCAGAATTGAGATGAAGCAGCATCATCATGCTGCAGAAACTGTCAGCTCTGCACTGACAGAGAGACTTGCTGATTATGCACTGCACATGATCAGCAAGTTTTCTAGCTGTGGTGACCCAGATGTCGTTATGACGACATCCGTTCACCATGGCAAAAATTGGGGACCTGCGTCACGCAATGGGGTCTCCGATACAAAGGCAGAGGGGCTGTCAACTCTCTGCCTGCTCCTAGAATTCTGCGATCATGTTCGATTGCAGCATTTCAGGGATTAAAGTGCTGAGAGCGGTGCGTGACTGCTCCTGGCACTTAATGCTGGGTGTCAGCTGTCAGAATCAGCTGACACCCAGCGGTGATCACCCGCGCACCCCCGTGTGATCGCAATGTTGTAATATTCCATCCCTGGTCAAATAGGCCCAGGGAACATGGACGAATTATTACATCCAATGTCAGAAAGGGGTTAAAGTGAAGCCAACTCTGCAATTCCTGGCAGCCCTGCTACTTTTTAGCCCTTCTATTGCGAATGTATCTTACTGCATATTAAAGTGTATTAAATCATAAGAAGATATAAAATATGCCTAGGATAGGCATCTTTTCATGACTAGAGGAAGGGCTCCTGGAGGCCAGCCTATAAATCCCGCCAATGATGAAGTAAATGGTCTTTCTGCAGCTTCTCTGTACCGTGCAGATCCCCTCCGAATAATCCTAGTAGAATGTCATTCAGTGGGAGAACCCTTTTCTGCAGAAGCTTGCTGCTTTTGTAACATCCCTCCAAAATCAAATTTGCACTTTAAATGAAGAAGTGTTAACAGATGCTGAGCCATAATCACTTGTCTAGATAATAGGCCGTTCTTTACAGCGATTCTTGTTTGAAGTACATTTTATGAGGATCACTTCTGCCAAGTTTTTATGCATGAAAGAGATCAATCTTTGTATTGTTCTCTTGAATTTCAATGCATATATAAATTATCTGCAAACTGGAAAACAATTTTCAGTGCCAGCACAAAGGCAAATCTGGAACTTTGTGAGAAGTAATTAATATTGGCATGCTAGATTTTACATCAGCCTCGGGTTACTATATTACTTTTCAAGTCCTCTTGATTACGAAAGGTTTACAATTCCAAAGGAAAAAGATATACCATATCCGGCACGCCAAAATAAATATCCAAGTATAGATTTGAAGAAATGCTTTGTTGCCTGGGCATGTCCAATACTAAAAGTGTTAGACAAATTCTCAAATGAAGTCTGCCACATCAGTAAAATTGCTCCTTCATTTGAGCGATATGTAACCCTTTTGTTAATTAGAAATTATCAATTTCTTTTCTATGCATTAAAATTGGTTTGTTGAGATCTGGCCTTGCTTGCACGAGATTTAGCTCCCGTAGTAATCTTGTCTCCAACTGTGCATTACAGTCATGGACAAAAGTTTTGAGAATGACAAAAATATTAATTTTTACAAAGTCTACTGCTTCACTTTTTCTAATGGCAATTTGCATATACTCCAGAATGTTATAAAGAGTGATCAGCTTAACAGCAATTACTTGCAAAGTCAATATTTGGCTAGAAAATGAACTTTATCCCCCAAAACACATTTCAACATCATTGCAGCCCTGCCTTAAAAGGACCAGCTAACCTCTTTTCAGTGATTGCTCCATTAACACAGGTGTGGGTGTTGATGAGGACATGGCTGGAGATTAATCTGTCATGATTAAGTAAGAATGACACCACTGGACACTTTAAAAGGAGGCTGGTGCTTGGCATCATTGTTTCTCTTCTGTTAACCATGGTTATCTCTAAAGAAACACATGCAGTCATCATTGCAATGCACAAAAATGGCCTAACAGGGAAGAGTATCACAGCTAGAAAGATTGCACCTCAGTCAACAATCTATCGCATCATCAAGAACTTCAAGGAGAGAGGTTCCATTGTTGCCAAAAAGGCTCCAGGGTGCCCAAGAAAGACCAGCAAGCGCCAGGACCGTCTCTTAAAAGTGTTTCAGCTGCGGGATCGGGCTACCAGCAGTGCAGAGCTTGCACAGGAATGGCAGCAGGCAAGTGTGAGTGCATCTGCATGCACTGTGAGGCGGAGACTCTTGGAGCAAGGCCTGGTCTCAAGGAGGGCAGCAAAGAAGCCACTTCTCTCCAGAAAAAACATCATGGACATGTCATGATCCCAGTGCAGGGTTGACCTGCACGCTAGGGGTTAAGGTTTTGATCCCAGTGCAAGCTCTTACCTGCACACCTGGGGCTTATTATTGTGGCCTCTCCTTGGTTCGGGGAGAGCTTCTTATAGCCCTAGGAAGCTCCAATCCCTGTCAGTTATACTTTCGCCCTTGGCAGAGTGTGTTGACCCCTGAGTGTGTTTGTGCTGTGTTCTGGTTTGCCTGATACTTTGGTTTTGACTCGGTCTGTTCTCTGGATATTGCTTGTTGGATTCTGTTTCTGTACCTTCGCTGTCTGTTTGGTTTTGACCTCTGCCTGTCCCCGACTATCCGTTCTGTCTCATCCTTGGTATTATACTGTCTTCTCGTGCTTTGACCTTGGCTTGTTCAGATTTACGTCTCTGTCTGTGCCCCTGGGTAACTTTGTCCTGTAGTTACCTTTCTAGGAGTTTTCCCTCAGCTTCTAGCTCCCTGGAGCTGAAACCACGCCCCTCAACTGTCAGGTGATTCAGGCCCTGAAACCATCTCTCTCCTGCCTTGCTCACCCTGTGGTCCTAGGAGCCTGAAGCTTTCTTCTGCACTCGTCTTCCGGGAGATTGCACTGGTGAGTTCTCTTGCAATCCTCACCGTGATAGGACAGACTGATATTCTGCAAAAGGTACAGGCAGTGGACTGCTGAGGACTGGGGTAAAGTTATTTTCTCTGATGAATCCCCTTTTCGATTGTTTGGGACATCAGGAAAACGCCTCATTCGGAGAAGACAAGGTGAGCGCTACCACCAGTCTTGTCTCATGCCAACTGTTAAGCATCCTGAAACCATTCATGTGTGGGGTTGCTTCTCAGCCAAGGGAATCGGCTCTCTCACAGTCTTGCCTAAAAACACAGCCATGAATAAAGAATGGTACCAGAATGTCCTCCAAGAGCAACTTCTCCCAACCCTCCAAGAGCAGTTTGGCGATCAACAATGCCTTTTCCAGCATGATGGAGCACCTTGCCATAAAGCAAAGGTGATAACTAAATGGCTCAGGGAACAAAACATAGAGATTTTGGGTCCATGGCCTGGAAACTCCCCAGATCTTAATCCCATTGAGAACTTGTGGTCAATCATCAAGAGATGGGTGGACAAACAAAAACCTAAAAATTCTGACAAAATTAAAGCATTGATTGTGCAAGAATGGACTGCTATCAGTCAGGATTTGGTCCAGAAGTTGATTGAGAGCATGCCAGGGAGAATTGCAGAGGTCCTGAAGAAGAAGGGTCAACACTGCAAATATTGACTTGCTGCATTAACTCAATCTGTCAATATAAGCTTTTGTTACTCATATGTTTGCAATTATATTTCTGTCTGTGATAAAAACATCTGTCAAACACACATAAAAACCAGAGGGAAGCAGATCATGTGAAAATATAATATTTGTGTCATTCTCAAAACTTTTGGCCATGACTGTACACAGACCTCAGTAAAAGGTTTAATGGCGTGGAATAGGCAAGATGTCCATGTGCCATATTCAAGCATATAAACATAATAGAAAGGTTTGCAAACAGGACTTTCTCTGAAGGACCATGCCAAGTTCATGCATTACAGAGAAGGCCTTATACTTTCGAAATGATTTGTCTGCAACATCTGCTTTAACATCTAAAGGACCGAGCCACTTTGTAGGTTAATGAACAGCCTCATTTTTTTTTTAAATCTGATCACTGTCACTTTATGAGGTTATAACTCGGGAACGTATCCCACTGATTCTGAGACTGTTTGTTCATGACACACGGTCCTTCAAGATAGTGGTAAAAAATTTTCGATATGACTTGCATTTGTGAAAAATTTGCAAATTTGACAAAAATTTCATAATTTTCAAACTTTTTTTATTACCTTAAATATGAGAGCTATGTCACACAAACTAATTGATAAAGTTTCCCACATAAATACAAAAATCCACAGACATAGCATTGTGGTACAAAAATAGTTAGCTATACATAATGTTAAGACCCATTACTACATGGACAACATAACGGATTCCATACAAAATTAAATGTAATTATATGAAAAAAATGTACAGCGGAATCAAAAAATATGTGAATATAATTAATTTTATTGGTGTATCAAAATTCTAAAAGACAAATACACAGCCCTAAACATATTTAAAAAGTGGGAAACCACATGCTGGCAGCACAGTACCAAAAAACACACAGACAGGGCCTAAAAGGCTAGCAGTACATGTTAAATGTACAACCCCTGGCAAAAATTATGGAATCACCGGCCTTGGAGGATGTTCATTCAGTTGTTTTATTTTGTTGAAAAAAAACAGATCACAGACATGGCACAAAACTGAAGTCATTTCAAATGGCAACTTTCTAGCTTTAAGAAACACTAAAAGAAATCAAGAACAAATAATGTGGTAGTCAGTAATGGTTATTTTTATTTTAACCAATCATAGGGGAAAAATTATGGAATCATTCAATTCTGAGGGAAAAAATTATGGAATCATGAAAAACAAACAAACAAACAAAAAAGCACTACAACACATCACTAGTATTTAGTTTCACAACCTCTTGCTTTTACAACAGCTTGCAGTCTCTGAGGCATGGACATAATGAGTGTCACACAGTACTCTTCATTAATCTGGCTCCAACTTACTCTGATTGCTGTTACCAGATCAGTTTTGCAGGTTGGAGCCTTGTCATGGACCATTTTCTTCAACTTCCACCAAAGATTTTCAATTGGATTGAGATCCGGACTATTTGCAGGCCATGACATTAACCTTATGTGTCTTTTTTTTTCAGGGAATGTTTTCACAGTTTTTGATCTATGGCAGAATGCATTATCATCTTGAAAAATGATTTCATCATCCCCAAACATCCTTTCAATTGATGGGATAAGAAAAGTGTCCAAAATATCAACATAAACTTGTGCATTTATTGAAGATGTAATGACAGACATCTCCCCAGTGCCTTTACCTGACATGCAGGTACCGGTGATATCAGTGTCTGTGTGTGTACTACGTGCGGCACACGTGTGGCAACCATGTGTCACCCATGTGCCACATCAGTACCACACGGACGGCCGCCAGGGAAGAAGTGGCTACTATAAGCGCTGTTCTCCGGCGGCTGGTGCTGAAGCCGGCTGTCATTCTCCCCTGCTCTGCCTGCGAGCAGAGGAGAATGATGAGCGGTACATTAAAGTCTGAAACACAGCAGGTGTCGGAAGATGGGGGTAACAGTCCCAAAAGCCCCCACCTGCTGTCGTTCGGACTTTAATATACCGATCATCACTCTCCTCTGCTCGCTTCAGCACCAGCCACCGGGGAAACAGCACTTACAGTAGCAGCTTTTTCCCTGATGGCTGTCTGTGCACACGGAGAACAGTGTGCACTGTTCTCCGTGTGCACGTTTGCGGACCGTGCTGCTGGTAAAAAACGGACATGTCAGCGTGGTTTGCCCACGGACACATGGTCCATGAAAACATGCTGACATGTGCATAGACCCATTCATTTGAATGGGTCTACGTGTGTCAGTGTCTCTGGTACGTGAGAAAACTGTCATCACACATACCGGAGACACTGACGTGTGAAAACGGCCTGAGGCACAGTGCAAAGCTCAGAAGGGATGAAGTGCCATATTTTAGTTCAGATTTTACTGGAATGGTTTTAGGGTGCCATGTCACATTGGCAAAGTCCCTGAGGTGCAAGAACAGCAAATTTCCCCCCCATAAGTGATGTCATTTTACAAACTACACCTCTCAATGAATTAATCTAGGGGTGCATGGAGCATGTTGACACCACCTGCGTCTCACAGATTTTTACGCTATTGGGTGGTAAAGAAAGAATAAATAGATTTCTTCCACTATAATGTTGTTTTAGACCCAAATCTTTAATTTTTATAAGGGCAAATAGGAAAAAATTGACCTTAGTTTGTTGTGGAATTTCTCCTGAGTGCGCCAATACCCTGCAAGTAATCGGAACTACTTTTGAGGAACAGTGCAAGGCTCAGAAGGGAAGGAGAGACACATTATTGTGCAGATTTTACTGTTAGGCCGGAGTCACACTGGCGACAAAATCGGACGACTGCAATGCGATGAAATATCGCATTGCAGTCGGACCTATGTTAATCTATGGAGCAGCTCCCAGTATCAGATTTTTTGTGGTCCGTTTTAAACGACCGTGTACAATCGCAGCATGCTGCGATTGTCACCGATTGTGGGTCGACTATCGCCAATGCAAGTCTATGGGAGCGATGAAAAATCTGATTACAAACGGACCACACTGTGTGACTTGCGATGAAATCGCATCGGTGTCCTTTAGAAAAGCCGGCAATTCATCCCCGGCTATACTGTAAAATCACACTGACAGCTTTAATAAAGACTAGAAAGAATAGATATATACACATAGAACACATATATATATATACACATGTCATTGTGACATGTATATATACATATATTTATAGTTCCTAGACTTCTACATACTGTAATAGCCGCTAATTCAATTGCCGGGTTTAGTGAAATCACAGAAGCCGACATGAAATGATACATTGTTTCCACACATTTAACCATGTAATTTCATGTATTTTTATATATGTTTGAAACATACAATTACATGAGTGTATTTGTGCAAAATTTCAGACATGTAGGGGTTAATTAAAGGTGTAATTTCGTTGAAAAAAAATGCGTGGGCTCCCGCTGTATTTTCTCCACCAGACAGACAAAGCAAAGCGAGTGGGGGCAGATAATAATAGCCCAGGGAGGGTGCATTTTTTTGTGCCCCCCCTGGCTACTAACATCTGCCCCCAGACACCCCAGAAAGGGCAAATCTATAATTAGATTCGCCCTTTCTGGCACTTTGCCCGTCTATTCCCATTGCCCTGTAGCGGTGGCGAATGGGTTAATCTCACCTTACTGTCACCTTGCAATTGAAAGGTGACCTTAAGGCAGGTTAATGATTGATAGCTGTCAATTAGACAACTATCAATTATTAATCCTATTGAAGTAAATAAAAAAACACACACACTTTAAGAATAAATAATTTTAATGAAATAAAAACACATTTTTTTGACCATATTTTATTTTACACTTAATCCGTGCGAAGCCATTGATCTCCTAAAATAAAGAAAAAGAAATAAAACAACATTATTCTTACCTATTCCGCCGATCTGTCACGTCCCACGCTGTAATCCTTCACAAAGGGTTAACTAGCTTTGAGCCAAGCAGTGCAAGTAATCCTGCATGCTCAGCTCAAAGCTCCTGAATGAATAAGTTCCTCTCCTGGCGACAGGAGAGGATGTGTTTCATGAATGAAGCTTAATTGATTGTGTCCACTTTCCCTTTAGGTCAGGTCACTACAGTTAAATTGGCAATAAATCAATTAAGCTCCATTCATGAATCTATTCCTCTACTTTCGCTGGGAGAGGAAGCTTATTCATTCAGGGGAATACAGGTCTGAGACAGCATTATTAGCTCTCTGCGACCTGTAACCTGTTAACCCTTTCTGATGGATTACACCGTGGGACCTGACTGTACATCGATTGGTAAGTATAATTTTGCTTTTTTATTTTATTTTTATTACAGGAAATGGTTTTAGCAGGAAAATAAAATATGGTCAAAAACTGTGTGATTATTTAATTAAACTTATTTTTTATTAAACTGTGTGTGTTTGATTTTTCTTTCATACAATAGGATTAATAATTGATAGTTGTCTAATTGACAGCTATCAATTATTAACCTGGCTTAAAGTGACATTTCAATTGCAAGGTCATTTTAACCCCTTATTAACCCATTCGCCACCGCTACAGGGCAATGGGAATAGACGGGCAAAGTGCCAGAAAGGGCGAATCTAATTATAGATTTGCCCTTTCTGGGGTGTCTGGGGGCAGATGTTAGTAGCCAGGGGGGCACAAAAAAAATGTACCCTCCCTAGGCTATTATTATCTGCCCCCACTCGCTTGCTTTGTCTGTCTGGTGGAGAAAATAAGCGGGAGCCCACGCATTTTTTTTCAACGAATTTACACCTTTAATTAACCCCTACATGTCTGAAATTTAGCACACATATACTCATGTAATTGTATGTTTCAAACATATATAAAAATACATGAAATGACATGGTTAAATGTGTGGAAACATTGTATCATTTCATGTCGGCTTCTGTGATTTCACTGAAGCCGGCAATTGAATTAGCGGCTATAACAGTATGTAGAAGTGTAAGAACTATAAATATATGTATATATATATGTCACAATGACATATATATATATATATATGTGCTCTATGTGTATATATCTATTCTTTCTTTTGGCATTTAAATACTATTCTTTTGGATCCATTATATGTCAGTTTGCAAGCCTGCGAGAAAATCTCGCAAGTCGGATGAAAATCGGATGTTACAAGGTACACACACATGCGATTAAATCGCATCTTTGAAGGAAAATCGGATGCCAGAAGGATGTGTGATGTTTTTATTTTGATCCGATTGTCGACCGTCTAAAACGGACCGATTTTTTGTGGTTGTGTGTGACTCCGGCCTTATAGTTTGAGAATGCCATGACCCACTGAGAAAGACCCTGAGGTACCAGAACAGCAAAATCTCCCATAAGTGACCCACATTTTACAAACTGCAGTTCTCAAGTAATTCATCTAGTGGTGCAGTAATCATATTGACAACACAGGTGTCACACAATTTTATACCAATGGGCAGTGAAAAAAAAATAATTACATTTTTACCACAAAAATTTTGTTTTATCCCAAGATTTTACCTTTTTTACAGAGGGATATGAGTACAAATAGCACCAAAATTTGTCACAGAATTTCTGCTGAATGTAGATATGCCTCATATGTGGCTGGACAGTACTGCTTAGCCACATGCCAAGACTCGGGAGGGACAGAGCACTATTTGCCTCCTGGAGCACAGATTTTCGTACAATAGTTTGCGGACCCATATACAGAACCCCTAAGTAGAGAGCAGAATCCCCCCTCAAATGACCCCATTTTGGAATTATACCCCTGCAACACAAATGGACGCTAAAGGTGGTTTATTCACACTGGGGCTCGGAAGGGACATTTGGATTTGGGAGAGCAGACTTCTCTGAATTTCTTATGTGGGTAGAGGAGCCATTTAGCTTATCCAGAGCCTTTGTGCCACCGGTAACGTGGAAGCTCCCTGTATTTCTGTTGATAGATGACGAACCTGAGTGGAGACTTTTTTTGAGGATTGAGTTGAAGCTTTTATTGGGAACATTTTACAAAAAATTTGAGGTCATATTTATCCGGCGCACTACGCTGAGCACTTACATTGGGGTTTTCATCTAAATCTTTGAGTGACACGAGTCAGATGAAACCTCCGAGGGATCCTTTCACTATAATAAGGCAGCACAGTTACTCTGGACTCTGTCTGGCCTCTGTTCAGCAGTGCCCTTCTTTTCAAAAGTGCACAAAAAAACTGTAGCAGACAGAACTTTTACTCACTCCTAAAAAAGACTGACACAGCCAGATCATAGGCCAGACAGTGACCACAGTGCCTCTATCTGCCTCAGTATAGGGAATCTTCCGCCGGGGGTTCCGTCTGAATCACGTATTTCAGAGATTTAAGCAGAAACCCTGGTGTAAGCGCTCAGCACAGAAATGTAAGCTGAGACTTACCGCGATCTTTGGGAGGCAGACTGAACAAATTAACAGCAGGTGAAGAATTGGTTTTATTTATTTTTTACGCCATTCCTCGTGCAGTATAAGTAAATAGGTAACTTTACTCTTCGGGTTGGTGCGATTACAGCGATACCAGATTTATATTGGGTTTTTATCACACACTAAAAAACACTTTTTATTGCAAAAGCACAGCCATATTTTTATAGCTATAATTTTTCCATATTTTGGCCGACACAGTCATGTGGGGACTTCTTTTTTGCTCTACGAGTTGAGATTTTATTGGTACTATTTTCAATCACATGACATTCTTTGATCACTTTCTATTCAGATTTTTGTAGAGGCAGAATGAACAAAAGCCAGCATGTTTTTTTATGCCGTTCACCATGTAGTAAAATTGATAAGGAGGCTTTATTCTTTAGGTCAGTACGATTACAGCGATGGCACATTCTTATCGTTTTGGCACTTTTACTCAAAAAATTGTGTAGCAAAAAATGAATTATTTTTGCATTGCTTTATTCTGAGAGCTATAACTTTTTTATTTTTCCATTGATAGGGCTGTATGGCAACTTGTTTTTTGTGGGACAAGATGGTGTTTTCAGTGAAACCATTTTTATTTATATTTATTATTTTGGTCATGTTTTATTCCACTTTGTATCCAGTGGTATGATAAAGTATAGTTTGCTTCTTTGTTGTTTTTTTACGGCGTTCACGTCCTTTGTCAGTTACAACATACAGTACAGACTAAAAGTTTGGACACACCTTCTCATTCAAAGATTTTTCTGTATTTTCATGGCTATGAAAATTGTAGAATCACACTGAAGGCATCAAAACTATGAATTAACACATGTGGAATTATATATTACACTTTACAAAAAAGTGTGAAACAACTGAAAATATGTCTTATATTCTAGGTTCTTCAAAGTAGCCACCTTTTGCTTTGAATACTGCTTTGCGCGCAGAAAAGGTGAACGGCTGGACTCTACATGCCTGGTTCCCACCGTGAAGCATGGAGGAGGTGGTGTGATGTGTGGGGGTGCTTTGCTGGTGACACTGTTGGGGATTTATTCAAAATTGAAGGCATAGTGAACCAGAATGGCTACTACAGCATCTTGCAGCAGCATGCTATTCCATCCGGTTTTTGTTTAGTTGGACCATCATTTATTTTTCAATAGCACAATGACCCCAAACACACCTCCAGGCTGTGTAAGGGATATTTGACCAAGAAGGAGAGTGTTGGGGTGCTACGCCAGATGACCTGGCCTCCTCAGTCACCAGACCTGAACCCAATCGAGATGGTTTAAGGTGAGCTGGATCGCTCACCGCTTCAATTTTGAATAAATCCCCAACAGTGTCACCAGCAAATCACCCCCACAGCATCACACCACCTCCTCCATGCTTCACGGTGGGAACCAGGCATGTAGAGTCCAGCCGTTCACCTTTTCTGCGTGCAAAGCAGTAATCAAAGCAAAAGGTGGCTACTTTGAAGCACCTAGAATATAAGACATATTTTCAGTTGTTTCACACTTTTTTGTAAAGTGTAATGTATAATTCCACATGTGTTAATTCATAGTTTTGATGCCTTCAGTGTGATTCTACAATTTTCATAGTCATGAAAATACAGAAAATTCTTTGAATGAGGTGTGTCCAAACTTTTGGTCTGTACTGTATGCTCAATAGGATCTTGTCACAGTGCAATGCTACTTTTAATACACAGTGACAGTGCACTCCCTCGCGGCTCTAATGAAAAGTAAGGAGTTGTCAAGAGAGCACTGTAAGTGTGCATTGTAAAAAGAGAAGGAGTGAACAGATACCAGACCCAGCACCCAAAGTGACCTCTGTTTCATGGGTGGAGCTGGTCTCAGCCCCTGATGATGTCCAGTTGAGTATCCCTATATGTACTGGGGATTCTCAAATGAAGAATTATCAAAAGGGGGAAAAAAAAATAAATATATATATATACACATATATATATATATATATATATATATATATATAATAATAATAATAATCTTTATTTATATAGTGCCATCATATTCCGCAGCGCTTTACAGTTTAACAGTTTCAAAACACAAGTCATAAGTAACAACGTTAACAATACAATAATTAAAGCAAAATAAGACGACCCTGCTTGTGAGAGCTTACAATCTATAATGAGGTGGGGGAGATACAAAGTACAGGTGTGTATATACAATGGTGCATTTACAATGATGGTCCAGCCATCTTGAGGGAGTGAGGGATGGATGGAGATAGTGAATGGGCTACACACACACACTTACACAGAGAATGACTTTGATTAGTGAATGTGATAGGCCTCTCTGAACAGATGTGTTTTGAGGGAGCGCCTGAAACCATGCAAATTGTGGATAGTCCTAATTTCTTGGGGTAGAGCATTCCAGAGGATTGGCGCAGCGCGGGAGAAGTCTTGGAGTCGGGAGTGGGAGGTACGGATTAGTGCAGAGGTTAGTCGAAAGTCGTTTGCAGAGCGCAGCAGTCGGTTAGGCCGATAGATAGAAATGAGGGAGGAGATGTAGGGGGGTGCTGCACTGTGGAGAGCTTTGTGGGTGAGAACCAGTACTTTGAATTGGATCCTATAATGAATGGGCAGCCAGTGTAAGGACTGGCGAAGAGCGGACGCGTCCGAGTACCGATTAGCCAGATGAATGACCCTGGCTGCTGCATTAAGGATGGACTGGAGAGGGGATAGTCGAGTAATGGAGAGGCCAAGTAATAGAGCGTTGCAGTAGTCCAGGCGGGAGTGGATCAATGCTACAGTGAGGGTTTTTGTTGTTTCCATGGTGAGAAAAGGGCGGTTTCTGGAGATGTTCTTTAGGTGTAGGCGGCAAGAGCGGGCAAGAGATTGTATATGGGAGGTGAAGGAGAGATTGGTGTCAAACATAACACCCAGACAGCGAGCCTGCTGCCGGGGTGTTATTATGGTGCCGCCCACGGAGAGGGAAATGTCAGATTTAGGGAGGTTAGTAGACGGCGGGAGCAGAAGAAGTTCAGTTTTGGAGAGGTTAAGTTTCAGATAGAGAGCAGACATGATGTTGGAGACTGCGGACAGACAGTCGATGGTGTTCTGTAGTACAGCGGGGGTAAGGTCGGGGGATGACATGTATAATTGTGTGTCATCAGCATAAAGATTGTACTGAAAGCCAAATCTGCTGATGGTCTGTCCAATTGGGGCCGTGTAGAGAGAGAATAGAAGGGGGCCAAGGACTGAGCCCTGGGGTACACCGACAGTGAGAGGAAGAGGAGATGATGTGGAGCCAGAGAACGAAACACTGAAGGAGCAGTCAGAAAGATAGGAGGAGAACCAGGAGAGAACAGTGTCCTTAATACCTAGTGACTGGAGCCTAGACAGTAGGAGACAGTGGTCAACCGTGTCGAAAGCTGCAGAAAGGTCGAGTAGAATGAGCAGAGAGTGGTCGCCGTTACGTTTTGCTGTCAGACGGTCATTGGTCACTTTGATGAGTGCAGTTTCAGTCGAATGTAGGGGTCGGAAGCCGGACTGTAAAGGGTCTAGGAGGGAGTGAGTGGAGAGGTAACGGGTGAGGCGGGAGTAGACTAGGCGCTCCAAAAGTTTAGAGATGAAGGCCAGATTGGAGACCGGTCTGTAGTTGTTTGTGCAGGAAGGGTCAAGAGCGGGTTTCTTTAGTAGTGGAGTAATGATGGAGTGTTTGAAGGAGGATGGGAAAATGCCAGAGGAGAGTGAGAGATTGAAGATTGTAGTTAGGTGAGTTGTGACAACTGGAGAGAGAGACTGGAGGAGGTGTGAGGGAATGGGGTCGGTAGTGCTTGTAGTCGGACGAGAGGAAGAGAGGAGTCTGGAGACTTCTTCTTCTGTGATGGGATCAAATGTGGAAATTGAGCCAGGGAAATGCAGGGAGGGATGGGAGTCACAGCACTTGGTGGTTGAGAGCAGATTTCCTGACGGATAGTATCTATTTTTTCTATAAAGTGGGAGGCCAGGTCGTCAGCACAAATGTCTGTGATAGGGGCTTGTGCTTTTGGCCTGAGGAGGGAGTGAAAAGTGTCAAAAAGTTTCTTGGGGTTGTTGGCTAGTGAGGAGATCAGGGTGGTGAAGTAGGTCTGTTTGGCGAGGTGAAGGGCTGCATTATAAGTTCTTAACATGAATTTAAAGTGGATGAAGTCTTCTGGTGTGCGGGTTTTTCTCCAAAGGCGTTCAGCACTCCTAGAGCATCGCTGGAGAAGGTGAGTTTGCGATGTGAGCCAGGGCTGTTTTATTGTGTTTTGGAAGCTCTGAGGGTGAGTGGTGCTACTTAGTCAAGGGTGCGTCTAAGAGTGTTATTCTAGTGCTGAACAGCCAGATTAGGACAAGAAAAAGAGGAGATTGGGGACAGGGATGAGTGTAGGGAGTCTGAAAGTGTCTGAGGGTTAATGGCTTGTAGATTTCTGAATGTGTGGTAGGTAGGAGTGCGCTGGGGTGGTCGAGGATTTGTGAGGGTGAAGGAGAGAATGTTGTGGTCAGAGAGTGGAAGCGGTGAGTTATTTAGGTGGGAGATTGAACAGAGGCGGACAAAGACCAGGTCAAGGGTGTTACCATCCTTGTGTGTCTCAGAGGTTGAAAGCTGTGAGAGGCCTAGAGAAGTGGTTAGTGATAGAAGCTGAGATGCAGATGTGGAAGTAGGACTGTTAATGGGGATGTTGAAGTCTCCAAGGATAAGGGTTGGTAGTTCTGAGGACATGAAGTGCGGCAGCCAGGCTGAGAAGTGGTCAAGGAACTGGGTGGGCGAGCCTGGGGGCCGATATATGACCGCTACTGTGAGGGAGAGGGGATGGAAGAGCCTGATGGTGTGGACCTCAAAAGAAGTGAATGAGAGTGATGGAATTGGGGGGATGACCTGGAAAGTGCATTGTGGGGACAGGAGTATGCCAACTCCACCACCATGTCTGTTTGTGGGTCTCGGGGAATGGGAGAACTGTAAGCCACCATAGGAAATGGCAGCAGGGGAGACCGTGTCAGAATCCTGAATCCAAGTTTCAGTGAGGGCCAACAGATGAAGAGAGTTGTTCAGAAAGTAGTTGTGCAGGAAAGATAGTTTGTTGCATGCAGACCGTGGATTCCAGAGGGCACAATTGAAAGAAGGAGATGAGGGAGTGCAAGTAATATTAATAAGATTATTATGGTTTCGATATGAGTTTCACCGCTTGTAGCTAAAATTAAACAATATATATACACACATACACACACACACACATATACAGTTAGGTCCATATATATTTGGACAGAGACAACATTTATCTAATTTTGGTTCTAGACATTACCACAATGAATTTGAAACAAAACAATTCAGATGCAGTTGAAGTCCAGACTTTCAGCTTTCATTTGAGGGTATCCACATTAAAATTGGATGAAGGGTTTAGGAGTTTCAGCTCCTTAACATGTGCCACCCTGTTTTTAAAGGGACCAAAAGTAATTGGACAAATGACTCCAAGGCTATTTCATGGACAGGTGTGGGCAATCCCTTTGTTATGTCATTCTCAATTAAGCAGATGAAAGGGCCGGAGTTGATTTGAGGTGTGGTGTTTGCATTTGGAAGGTTTTGCTGTGAAGGAAACATGCGGTCACAGGAGCTCTCCATGCAGGTGAAACAAGCCATCCTTAAGCTGCAAGAACAGAAAAAAACCCATCCAAGAAATTGCTACAACATTAGAAGTGGCAAAATCTACAATTTGGTACATCCTGAGAAAGAAAGAAAGCACTGGTGATGGTGAACTCATCAATCCAAAAAGACCTGGGAGCCCATGGAAGACAACAGTGGTGGATGATCGCCGCATACTTTCTTTGGTGAAGAAGAACCCGTTCACAACATCAACTGAAGTCCAGAACACTCTCAGTGAAGTAGGTGTATCTGTCTCTAAGTCAACAGTAAAGAGAAGACTCCATGAAAGTAAATACAAAGGGTTCACATCTAGATGCAAACCATTCATCAATTCCAAAAATAGACGGGCCAGAGTTAAATTTGCTGAAAAACACCTCCAGAAGCCAGCTCAGTTCTGGAAAAGTATTCTATGGACAGATGAGACAAAGATCAACCTGTACCAGAATGATGGGAAGCCAAAAGTTTGGAGAAGAAAGGGAACGGCACATGATCCAAGGCACACCACATCCTCTGTAAAACATGGTGGAGGCAACGTGATGGCATGGGCATGCATGGCTTTCAATGGCACTGGGTCACTTGTGTTTATTGATGACATAACAGCAGACAAGAGTAGCCGGATGAATTCTGAAGTGTACCGGGATATACTTTCAGCCCAGATTCAGCCAAATGCTGCAAACTTGATTGGACGGCGCTTCATAGTACAGATGGATAATGACCCCAAGCATACAGCCAAAGCTACACAGGAGTTCATGAGTGCAAAAAAGTGGAACATTCTTCAATGGCCAAGTCAATCACCAGATCTTAACCCAATTGAGCATGCATTTCACTTGCTCAAATCCAGACTTAAGAGGGAAAGACCCACAAACAAGCAAGACCTGAAGGCTGCGGCTGTAAAGGCCTGGCAAAGCATTAAGAAGGAGGAAACCCAGCGTTTGGTGATGTCCATGGGTTCCAGACTTAAGGCAGTGATTGCCTCCAAAGGATTCGCCACAAAATATTGAAAATAAAAATATTTTGTTTGGGTTATGTTTATTTGTCCAATTACTTTTGACCTCCTAAAATGTGGAGTGTTTGTAAAGAAATGTGTACAATTCCTACATTTTCTAACACATATTTTTGTTCAACCCTTCAAATTAAACGTTACAATCTGCACTTGAATTCTGTTGTAGAGGTTTCATTTCAAATCCAATGTGGTGGCATGCAGAGCCCAACTCGCGAAAATTGTGTCACTGTCCAAATATTTCTGGCCCTGACTGTACACATACTATTAATGACAAGACCAAATTTTTAAAGTCCACTTTAGGTGGTAATAACTAACTCTGGAACGCTTCAACGTATCTCAGTGATTTTAGGAATGTTTTTTTGTGGCACATTTTATGATAATAGTAAATTTAGGTTGATATGTTTTGTGTTTATCTATAAAAATTTCCAAAATTTGACAGAAATTAAAAAACAATTTTCAAACTTTGAATGTGTATCCCTTTAAGCCAGATAGTCATAACTCACAAAAACATTAATAAATAACATTTCCCTCATGTCTGCTTTACATCAGCACCATTTGTAAAATGTTCTTTCAATTTTGTTAGCATTTTAGAAGGTTTAAAAATGTAGCAGCAATTTTTTGTGTTTTCAGGGAAATTTGAAAAATTCATTTTTTAGGGACCTATCCAGTTTTGAAGTGACTTTGGGGGGTCCTACATCTTGGAAAACCTCCAAAAGTGATACCATTTTAAATACAGCATCTGTCAACATATTCAAAATTGCTGTTAGGTAGTTTATTAATCCTTCAGGTGCATTTCAGAAATTAATGCAAAGTGGCATGACAGGGATGAAAAAGTTTATATTTACCACCAAAATGTTTCTACCTTCTGAAAAGATCACAATATCTGGAAGACTCTAAGGCCATATTTTGACCATGAATTGCTATGGCAACTATAAGGACCACACATAAGGGCCGGCATTAGGGGCAGGCAGACCAGGCAGCTGCCTAGGGCCCCCGCTCCCCCAGGGGCCCCCAGCTAGTGGCACATCATGCAGCCGCTATGGGGCCCATGAGGCAGGGGGCCCCGCCAGCCCCCATCGCCGACTTCCCCCACCGCCGGTACAGTTCAAATAAATGATGGACGAGAGAGCGTCAGCTGACGCTCCCTCTCGCATCATTCCCCGCTCAGCCTCTGACACAGTGGGTACGCGATGACATCATCGTGCACTCACTGTGTGTCAGAGCAGGAGCCAGGAGCAGCACGGGCACGAGGAGAAGGTGAGGAGTGTGTTTTGTTTTTTTAATGCAACAGTGACTGTGGGGCCATTCGGGGGGGCTGTATACCATGGTGCTGTGCTGGGGGGTCTGTGCTGTATACCATGGTGCTGTGCTGGGTGGGTCTGTGCTGTAGACCATGGTGCTGTGCTGGGGAGGGCTGTGTTGTAGACCATGGTGCTGTGCTGGGAGAGCATGGTCTGTGCTGTATACCATGGTGCTGTGCTGGGGGGGCTGTGCTGTAGACCATTGTGCTGTGCTGGGGTGGGCTGTGCTGTAGACCATGGTACTGTGCTGGGGGGCTGTGCTGTATACCATTGTGCTGTGCTGGGGAGGGGGGCTGTGCTGCATACCGTGTGGAGCTGTGATGTATACCATGTGGGGCTGTGCTGGGGGAGGGGGTGGCTGTGTGTATACCATGTGGGGCTGTGCTGTATACCATGGTGCTGTGCTGGGGGAGGGGGGGCTGTGTTGTATACCATGTGGGGCTGTGCTGTATACCATGGTGCTGTGCTGGGGGAGGGGGGCTGTACTGTATACCATGGTGCTGTGCTGGGGAGGGGGGCTGTGCTGTATACCATGTGGGGCTGTGCTGTATACCATGGTGTTGTGCTGGGGGATGGGGGGCTGTGTTGTATACCATGTGGGGCTGTGCTGTGTACCATGGTGCTGTGCTGGGGAGGGGGGCTGTGCTGTATACTATGAGGGGCTGTGTCATATACTATGTGGCTGTACACATAGTATATGACATGGGGGTACATTATACATTATATTCTATGGGGGAGGCTGTGTTATATAATATGGGGGGCTACATTACATTCTATGTGGAGGTGGGCTGTATGATATTCTATTCGGGGCTACATTATAATCTATGGGGCTGTATTATATTTATTATATTCTATGGGGGGTGATTGCATCACACTCTATGAGCGAGCTACATTATACTATGAGGAGGCTACATTGTTTTCTTTGGGGGGGCTGCATTATATTCTATGGGTGGCTAGATTATATTGTATGGGGGCTTCATTATACTTCATGAGTGGCTACGTTATATTCTATTAGGGCTGCATTATACTATATGAGGAGGGCTACATTGTATTCTAAGGAGGAGCTACATTATACTACATAAGGGGCTGCATTATATTCTATGGGGGGCTGCATAATCATCTATGAGGGGGCTGCCATATATTCTATGGAGGGGCTGCATTATGCTCTAAGGGGTGTCTGCATTATATTCTATGGGGGGTTACATTATATTGTATGGTGGGGCTGCATTATACTCTGGGGTGGCTACATTATACTCTATGGGGTGGCTGCTTTATACTATATGTGGGCTGCATTATACTGTATCGAGGACTATGGCGAATACATTATACGACTTCAATATTGTCAATCACACTCATTTAGCAGCGTGAACTCAGTGCATGTAAATACAATCGAAATGCTTCTGTGTGATGTGCAATATGTTAGCATTTGGGACACCATTTTAAACTTTGCCTTGGGCCCCACTTTGCCTAAAACCGGCCCTGCACACAATAATTTCAGGGTGCCGATGAGGTTAAAGAGGGAGCCCTCACGTTATTATTGCTCTGATGCCATGCAGTGCAGAAGCATTGCAGAGTATCAGATTAGCAATCTGTCCCTATACAGTGACATCCCATTCTGGGGCAATGTAAAAATTTTTTGAAAAAAGTTATTTTAAAAAGTGTAAAAATATTAACCACTCTCTGCCATCTGACGTACTATTCCGTTCATGTGACCTGGGACTTAATTCCCATGGACAGAATAGTACGTCTCACAGCTGACACCCGGCACTAATGCCAGCAGTGGTCACAGACTGATCCCGGCACTTTAACCCCAGAAAACTGCGATCAAACAAGATTGTGAGTTTCGGGAGCAGGCAGAAGGGCTGCCATGGAGACCCGATGTCGTCATGACGACATCCGGTTCTCCAGAGCTGAGAAACTTCCTGTCATGTGTAGTGCATATCAGGAAGTCTCTCAGGTCAGTGTGCACAGAGTGCAGCGCTGACAGCTTCTGTAGCATGCAGATGCTGCTTCATCTGCATGCTATAGAAGCGATCAGCCTGCACAAATTTATTGTTCCATAGTGGGAAAAGGTGTAAAACTTAGAATGAAGTAAAAAAAATTTTTTTCAATTGTAAAAATATTTTTTTTAAAAAATCAATATTTATATCACTAAATAAATATTTGAATAAAAAAAAATCTAAAGAATAAAAGTACACATATTTGGTATCGCCGCATCCGTAATGACACGACCTATAAAACTGTCTCACTAGTTAACTCCTTTAGTGAACACCATAAAAAAAAACAAGGCAAAAAACAATGTTTTATCATCATACCGCCGAACAAAAAGTGGAATAACAAGCAATCAAAAAGACGGATATAAATAAATATGGTACCGCTGAAAATGTCATCCTTAGAGATGAGCGAGTTTACTCGTTAGGATTCGGTACTCGGCGAGTAATGCGGTACTCGAATCCTAGCGCCTAAATTTCGCTACTCGCCTCGCAATATTCGGATATCCCGCCCGGCATGTGTTAGCCAATCACAGTAAAGCCGCCGCCTTCTTTGTTGTGGCATTACTGTGATTGGCTGGCCGTGCAGCATCATAGTCATAGCCTATGAGTCATAGGCTATGACTATGTGTGTGCGGAGAATGTGTGCGGGGGTCTGTGAGGGTTGTGTGTGTGTGGCCTGTGCCGGGCTCTGTGAGCATTGTCTGATGGGACTACTTGTCCCTTCCGGCTATGCCAGTGACAGCATTAGCGGATGATGGGAAAGTAGTATTTCCATCATCCGGCTAAGGTGGTGAATGTAAAAAAAACAAAAACAAAAAACCACATACAGAACATATAGCATACAGTACATACACATAAAATACAACACATAAAAGAGTACATACTCACCGCACACACCTAATTCCCCGAAGCCCTCGTCTCCTGCAAATAATATTAAAATAATAAACCAACCTATGCTCACTTTTCCGATGCAGTCCCTCTTTAAAAACGAGTGTCCCACAACGATCTCCCGTGGAGAGCTGCCACATCAGTGATGCGACCACTTCAATGACACACTGACCGGAGATAAACCTCCCGCAGCGTATCATTGGAATTACCTTATGGCAGCACAGCTGCGTGAGAAAATTCTCACGCTGTAGTGCGGCTGTAAGTCACAGGTGAACTCCTGTGACCTCCCGGCAGAGTGATACAGCGAGGAGGATTATCTCCGTCACTGTATCGCTGGAGCCCTCTAGAGAGCGGTCACATCAGCTGATGTGGCAGCTCTCCAGGGGAGATCGTCATGGGACACTCATTATTAATGGATTACGGCGGAAAGGTGAGTATACGGTTGTGTTGATTATTTTAATATTATTTGCAGGAGACGAGGGCTTCGGGGAATTAGGTGTGTGCGGTGAGTATGTACTCTATGTTATGTGTATGTACTGTATGTTATATGTTGTATGTTCTGTATGTCTTTTTTTTTTACATTCACCACATTAGCCAGATGATGGGAATACTACTTTTCCATCATCCGCTAATGCTGTCACTGCAGCAGCCATAGCCGGATGGGACAAGTAGTCCCCATAGGACAATGCCCGTACAGCCAGCAGAGCCAGAGCCCGGCACAGCCACGCACAGCACTGGCAGAGACCAGAAGAGCCCAAGCTGCCAGAGCCTGGCACAGCCCCAGCAGAGCCACACACGCACACACATTCTCCGCGCTCACATAGTCTCCGCCCACACACATTCTCTGCCCATTACTCGCATTTCCCATAGACTTACATTGGACTCGCTACTCGTTACGAATACCCGAGTATTAGGAGCTACTCGTCACAAGTACAGCAAGTCTGAGTATTTCACTACACGCTCATCCCCAGTCATCTTGTTCCGCAAAAAGCGAGCCGCCTTACAGCGTTATCGGTGAAAAAATAAAAAAAGTTATAGCTCACAGAATAACGTGATGCAAAAACAATTTTCTCTATAAAATAGTTTTTATTATATAAAAGCGCCAAAACATAAAAAAAAGATATGTTATCGCTGTAATCATACTGACCCGAAGAATAAAACTGCCTTATCAATTTTACCACACACGGAACGGTGTAAACGCCCCCCGAAAAGAAATTCATGAATTGCTGGTTTTTGCTCATTCTATCTCCCAAAAATCGGAATAGAAAGTGATCAAAAAATGTCATGTGCCCGAAAATGGTACCAATAAAAACATCAACTCATCCCGCAAAAAACAAGACCTCACATGACTCTGTGGGCCAAAATATGGAAAAATAGTAGCTCTCAAAATGTGATGCAAAAACTATTTTTTGCAATAAAAAGCATCTTTTAGTGTGTGACAGCAGCCAAACAAAAACCTGCTATAAATAGTAAATCAGACCCCCCTTTATCAACCCCTTAGGTAGGGAAAAATAATAAAATAAAAAAATGTAGTTATTTCATTTGCCCATTAGGGTTAGGGCTAAAGTTAGGGTTGAGGCTAGAGTTGGGGTTAGGGTTTGGATTACAGTTACGGTGGGGATTAGGGTTAGTGGTGTGTTAGGGTTAGGTTTCTGGCTTTTATCAGTCAAGATGGGGTGCAGAGTGTGTACATTAATGAGAAAAAAATGCACTTTTTTGCATTTACCAAATGACTGCAATGAAACAAAGAGTGAAAATTTAAAGGAGTCTGAATACTCTCCGAACCCACTGTAAATATATACAACCACCGCCGGGAGTGAGTCAAATTTTTTTTTGTGTCACTAATGCCCCTTTCACACGTCCATATATTTCCGGTACCGGAAAAAAAAACAGTACCGGAGGATATCCGTGTCCATGTGTGTACTACGAGCGACACACGTGTGGCAATTGTGTGCCGCATCAATACCACAAGGACAGCCGCCGGGGAAGAAGCGCTACTGTAAGCGCTGTTCCCCGGCAGCAGGTGCTGAACGCAGCTTTCATCCATTCTCCCCTGCTCTGCCGGCAATCAGCACGAGCAGAGGAGAATGAATGAATAAATGAGACACTGCGTCCACAAACTCAGTGACTAGTGGTGACGTCACTGAGTTTGTGCTCGCTGTCGGCATGAACTCCTGTGACTTCAGGACTGTGGGAAAATGCAAGTGATGAGATCATGGCAGTTTAAGCTCTGTCACAGTGACCTCATCACTCGCATTTTCCCATTGGCCTGAGGTCACAGGAGTTTATGCTGGCAGCGAGCACAGACTCCGTGACGTCACCGCTAGTCACTGAGCCTGCGGCCGCAGTCTCATTCATTCACCCAGTGGTTTACAGCAGGGGCGGTCACATTAGTACCGCTCTGGTTGTAAACGGAATATTCCCTAGAAATGGATTACAGCGTGGGACAGAACGCCAGACAGGTATGGTATATTGTTTCTTTATTATTTTATTTTTATTACAGAAGATCGAGGGCGTCGCTGGGATTAACAGAACAATAAAGATGGGAAAACTTTGTGCTGTTTGATTTCATTAAAGTACTTTATTCTGGCTGTTTATTTATTTATCCCTTACCAGCTATAAGATTAGTAATGGATGAGTGTCTTTCATTGTCACCTCTCCATTACTAACCCGTGGGCTTGATGTCACCTTACAATAGAAAGGTGACATTAACCCTACAAACATTAATCCCACTTGCCACCGGTACAGGGCAAGTGTGAACTGCCTTTCAAGTTCCACGCTGTCAAGTGGCGACCCCTCACCTGAGGATGATGGAATGGACGCTGTGAGAGCAGGCACGGATCAGATGGGAAGATCCAGGGGTCGGATATGGACATGGCTCCGAGTCATGAAAACCAGGGTCTCTTGGGCGAATAAGGAGCGTTGAGGATCACCCTCGCGCCCTCCTCCCTGGTCATCAATGGAAGCACAATCATTGTGGGAAATGCATAGGCTAGACCGAACTGCCAAGGGAACTGTAGGGAGTCGACCATCTCCAGCTGGTCCGCCCTGTTCAGGGAGGCAAACCTTTTGACTTATCTGTTGGCTCTGGAAGCCCCCACAAGTCCACTATTTTTCTGATGATTCGGTGACTGAGAACCCATTCTCCTTGATGTAAAGTATGGCAACTGAGAAAGTTCGCTTTGAGATTGCCCACTCCCCTGATGTGAAGGGCTGATAGGGATAGGAGATGGGTTTCGGCCAGCTCAAGGATTTCCTCCGCAGTAGATATCAGACTCCTTGATCGAGTTCCGCCTTGCCGATTTATGTATGCGACTGACGTGGTATTGTCTAATAGAATTCTCACATGAGACCCCCGCAGCTGTGGGGAGAGTGATGTATCGCCTGACTGATTGCCTTTAACTCCCTTAAGTTTGGGGAGTCATCAATTTCTTCTTTGGACCACTGCCCCTGGGCCAAGTCATCATCCAGATGGGCCCCCCATCAATCGGGACTAGCATCAGTAGTAACTACCCTAGAAGGTGTCACTACCCATGGAACCCCTCTAGAAAGATGGTCCCGATCTAACCACCAGGACAGGGAGTTAACTACATCCAATGACAGTCATTCTGCCACTCAAGTGATCTTGCAGTCGCTTTTCTGCCCAGAGGATTTCTTGCTGCTGATGCCTAGTATGAAATTGGGCCCATTGAACAGCTGGGAATTCAGGACGTAAGGGACCTCAGGAGAGACATAGCCCCCCCTCAGGGACATATGAGGGTTAACAATTCCTATCCTAACTTTATCCATTATAACTAGCATTTTTACATCCAGAAGGAGACACCTTTGATTTACTAAATCTAGGTGTACAGTCATGGCCAAAAGTTTTGAGAATGACACAAATATTAATTTTTACAAAGTCTACTTCTTCATTTTTTCTAATGGCAGAATGTTATAAAGACTGATCAGCTTAACAGCAATTACTTGCAAAGTCAATATTTGGCTAGAAAATGAACTTTATCCCCCAAAACACATTTCAACATCATTGCAGCCCTGCCTTAAAAGGACCAGCTAACCTCTTTTCAGTGATTGCTCCATTAACACAGGTGTGGCTGTTGATGAGGACATGGCTGGAGATCAATCTGTCATGATTAAGTAAGAATGACACCACTGGACACTTTAAAAGGAGGCTGGTGCTTGGCATCATTGCTTCTCTTCTGTTAACCATGGTTATCTCTAAAGAAACACGTGCAGTCATCATTGCAATGCACAAAAATGGCCTAACAGGGAAGAGTATCGCAGCTAGAAAGATTGCACCTCAGTCAACAATCTATCGCATCATCAAGAACTTCAAGGAGAGAGGTTCCATTGTTGCCAAAAAGGCTCCAGGGCGCCCAAGAAAGACCAGCAAGCGCCAGGACCGTCTCTTAAAAGTGTTTCAGCTGCGGGATCGGGCTACCAGCAGTGCAGAACTTGCTCAGGAATGGCAGCAGGCAGGTGTGAGTGCATCTGCACGCACTGTGAGGCGGAGACTCTTGGAGCAAGGCCTGGTCTCAAGGAGGGCAGCAAAGAAGCCACTTCTCTCCAGAAAAAACATCATGGACAGACTGATATTCTGCAAAAGGTACGGGCAGTGGACTGCTGAGGACTGGGGTAAAGTTATTTTCTCTGATGAATCCCCTTTTCGATTGTTTGGGACATCAGGAAAACGCCTCATTCGGAGAAGACAAGGTGAGCGCTACCACCAGTCTTGTCTCATGCCAACTGTTAAGCATCCTGAAACCATTCATGTGTGGGGTTGCTTCTCAGCCAAGGGAATCGGCTCTCTCACAGTCTTGCCTAAAAACACAGCCATGAATAAAGAATGGTACAGGAATGTCCTCCAAGAGCAACTTCTCCCAACCCTCCAAGAGCAGTTTGGCGATCAACAATGCCTTTTCCAGCATGATGGAGCACCTTGCCATAAAGCAAAGGTGATAACTATATGGCTCAGGGAACAAAACAGAGATTTTGGGTCCATGGCCTGGAAACTCCCCAGATCTTAATCCCATTGAGAACTTGTGGTCAATCATCAAGAGACGGGTGGACAAACAAAAACCTAAAAATTCTGACAAAATGAAAGCATTAATTGTGCAAGAATGGACTGCTATCAGTCAGGATTTGGTCCAGAAGTTGATTGAGAGCATGCCAGGGAGAATTGCAGAGGTCCTGAAGAAGAAGGGTCAACACTGCAAATATTGACTTGCTGCATTAACTCATTCTAACTGTCAATATAAGCTTTTGTTACTCATATGTTTGCAATTATATTTCTGTCTGTGATAAAAACATCTGTCAAACACACATAAAAAACCAGAGGGCAGCAGATCATGTGAAAATATAATATTTGTGTCATTCTCAAAACTTTTGGCCATGACTGTAGACCCAGGAAGGACTGAAGAGTTTCCTGGACCAGTTTGGATTTGTCCAGGTTGATTATTCAGCCCAACGCCTGTAAGGATGAAACTGCATCACAAAGGTGACCCCTACGCTGGGAGGCAGACTTCCCTATTATTAAGAAATCATCCAAGTATGGAATAATCAGTGTGTCCTTCAGACGCACATAAGCCATCACCTCCAATATCAACTTTATGAAGATACGAGGAGGCATGGATAGGCCAAATGGCATTACTGCGAATTGGAAATGTCGGATATGACCTCCCATTATGACAGCCACTCTGAGGTACTGCTAGAACTCAACATGTATGGCCAGATGGTAGTAGGCATCCTTCAGGTCCAGGACAGTCATGAAGTATCTGGGAAATAAAAGTTTAATAGTCTATCTTATAGACTCCATTTTGAAGGTGTGAAATCAAAGTAAGCTATTCCATCTCTTTAAATTAAGATGGTTCTGTAAGAAAAATCAGGCTTGGAGACCAGGAACAAAGGGGAATAAAACCCCCTTCCTTCCTGGTCCCCTGGGCCCTCTACCAGTACATGCTTGGATAACAGACTAAAAACTTCTGACTCAAGAGCCTCCTGTTGTGCAGGGCATTTAAGAGCAGTCAATATAAAGGAATCCGGGGAATTTGATGAAATTCCAGATTCAGACCCGATGATACTAGGCTCAAAGTCCAGAGATTAGAGGTAATCTCTCCCCCCTTATGGCAAAAGAATCAATCTGCCAATCACAGGAGGGTCAAGGTTAGCGGAACTTGTTTCCGCTCTTGGAAGAAGATCCACTAAGTAGGGCACCTTTTTGCTTGGTTTCTCTAGTCTCCCATTGATCATGGTTTTTATAGGACCTCCTTTTAGTGAATGGCTACTTCTTGAAGGCCCTTCTGTAGGATGGGACAAATTGGCTAGGGAACCTTCTTTCTCTCCCCCGCCTTAGTGAAAATCTCATTGAGTACCTTGCCAAACAGGTATTCACCCTGGCATGGAATTGCGCACAACTTAGACTTTGATTGTGCATCACCCTTCCAGCCCTTCAGCCATAAGGCACGGCGAGCAGAATTTGCAAGACCAGTTGACCTCGCCGCCAGGCATAGGGCGTCCACAGAGGCATCCGATATGCAGTAGCTCCCCTGATCAATGGAATAGAAGACAATTTCTCTCTCGAAACTCCCTTCCTGATTTGCTCTTCTAACTGATCAACCCAGACCAACACTGATCTTGCTGTACACGTGCCAGATGTAACCGGTCTAAAGGCTTCAGTACAGGACTCCCATAAGTCCCATAAGGAGCGTTTCTGCTTTGCGGTCCAGAGGGTCAGATAGAAACCCAGAGTCTTCTATGGGTAGGGCAGACTGTTTTGAAGTTGAAGCCACTGCAGCGTCTACTTTGGACCAGGTTTCCAAGTCTTCATCAAAGGGATACCTCCTTTTGGAAGCTGAAGGGAGGAACCCTCGCTGTCCCTGCTTCTCTCACTCCCTCCTGACCAAGTCTTTCAAGGGAATCTGTCACCCTAAATTGGCGGGATATTTAAATGATAGCAGTCAGGTCAGATGGGGGGTGTTTTGGGTACTTGCCTTAACATGTTGTTCGCCGCTGTCTCCATTATTTCTGGGAATTGTAGTCGTTGCCCTCCATATAACGCGCCTGCGCATTGCAATCTGCGGGCAAAGCATACTGCACGTGCGCAATTCATGATTGCAATGAGCAGGTGCGTTATATGGAGGGCAACGACTACAATTCCCAGAAATAATGGAGACAGCGGCGAACAACATGTTAAGGCAAGTACCCAAAACACCGCCCATCTGACCTGATTGCCATCATTTAAATATCCTGCCAATTTAGGGTGACAGATTCCCTTTAACTGCTGTGATTACTGGAAATGTCCGCCTTTTTTTGAGAGGCCTGCAAACATGATCTCCTGCGTAGTTCTAGCTTCCTTTGTATCTGAAATCCCCATGGTACTTCTAACCGATTTTACCAGGTTATCAATACTCTCTATGGGAAAACAGGATCATCCTTCATCAGATGATGATGTTGAATGAGAAGAACCAGCGGATCTAACCCAGTCACTATCAGAAGAGGGGCTAGAGACAGGGGTAACACTCGTTGCACTGGCCCTATGCTTCTTAGGTTTGCCGGAACATTCTAGGGACTGAAGTTCCTCCCTAATCATTGCCCGTATATCAGTGGACCTGATGGACAATTCCTCCTCTAGAGTCTGGCTGATACACTTTTGACAGTCTCTTAACATAGGTGTCAGGAAGGGGCTGCGAGGACAAGGCACATTCTGTGTTTAGTCTTTCTATTTTTTTTAACCTTAAAAGGGGATAAAGAAGGGGTAATCAGCTTAGTAGGCAGAGCCATGTAACACTCACCCAGTGAAGCTTGTCAATGTACCATTTCTGCAGGTGGAGGCACAGCATGATTTGTAGATTGCACGGATTTCTTGCTTCGTGCACCTTTTAGTGGAGTCACCCTCACGGGGGAACCCACTGCTGCTCTTGGACTTGAGGTGAATCTGCATTTCCACCACCTGTGGGTGCACCTCGGAATCTCCTGGAGGGGACATCTTTGGGGCACACCAGCAGAAGGATGCCGCCGGATTTTATACATACCGCCGTTCATTCACCTCTCCATGCTTGAGACACACCTCCCTGACCCCCCAGAAGTGAATCCCAGGCACTTTCGGGTCAGGAGTGCTAACTGGCCATTGCGCATGCGCGGGGCCTGAATTCCAGAAGCATGGCCCGACGGAGGAGCAGGGCGGCCAATGCCCACCCGCTCCCCCCAGGATGAGTGCCGGCTGTTCCAAACCGCACTGCGCTCACACGTGAGCCAGGGTAGCCCCTCTCGGACACTGGCCTCACGCCATCAACCGCCAGACAAGGGGGGAGTGTGACAGGCAGGGCTCCTCCGACGCCGCTTCTGGAGCCACAGACTCTGCTGTTTCCACAGAGACCGCACAGGCGGCTTCAAAATGCCCAGGTAACAGGAAACCAACTGAGGAGGCGAGGGGGACCGCCCCTTTTTATCTGTAGGTTTCCTGTTCCCATGGGCAGATCCACCTCTCAGTGGGTGCGGTCGTGGCGAAAAAAAAAATAAATTACAGCTCTCAGAATAAAGCGATGAAAAAATAATTATTTTTTCTGCCTTATCAATTTTACCACATCCGGAAGAGTATAAAAAAAAATAAAAAAAAAATCGTGAATTGCTGGTTTTTGTTCATTCTACCTTCCAAAAATCGGAATAGAAAGGGATCAAAAAATGTCATGTGTCTGAAAATGGTAGTAATAAAAGCATCAGTTTATCCCACTAAAAAGTCACCACTTGACTGCCGAAATATGGAAAAATTATAGCTGTCTAAATATGGCAACAGGAAAAGTAATTTTTTCAATAAAGCGTCTTTTAGTGTTGACAAAACGCTTCCCTCCCTTTTGAGCCCCAGTGTGTCTAAACCACATTTGTGGCATTTCTGTAGTAATGAGAGCCAATCCTAATTTACTGGTGTGTTTCCAGAAGCATGAGTTGGTCGTAATGTACTGGTCACTACAACGGCAGTTTGATATTTTCACTGAGCAACATCCACTGCTGCCTGTTTCTGGAAAACATCCATGGAGCCGAAATCGGCACTACACCTGTAAATAAATTCCCAAAGGGGTATAATTTCCAAAGTAGGGTCACTTGCGGGAGGATTCGGTTTTTCCGGCACTTAAGGGCTCTGTATATGGAGTCCGCAAACTATTTTAGGAAAATCTGTACTCCAGGAGGCGCAGGGCGACACGGTGGCTCAGTGGTTAGCACTGCAGCCTTGCAGCGCTGGAGTCTTGGGTTCAAATCCCACCAAGAACAAAATCTGCAAGGAGTTTGTATGTTCTCCCCGTGTTTGCATGGGTTTCCTCCCACATTCCAAAGATATTCTGATAGGGAATTTAGGTTGTCAGCCCCATTGGGGACAGCAATGATAATGTGTGCAAAACTGTAAAGCACTGCGGAATATGTTAGCGCTATGTAAAAATAAAGATTATTATTAAATATCGCTCTGTGTTTCAAGTCTCGCCGTGTGCCTAAGCAGTACTGTACAGCCATGTATAGGGCATTTCTACATTCAGCAGAAATTATGGCACAAGTTTTGGTGCCATTTTTACTAATTTCACAGTATGAAAATGTAAAATTTGCTAATCTTGGTGCTAAAAATTTAATTTTTCTTCACTGCCCAGTAGTATAAAATTCTGTGACACATCCATGGTGTCAATATGATCACTGGCCCCCTGGATGAATTCATTGAGAGGTGTAGTTTGTAAAATAGGGCACTTACCGTATGTGGATTTTGCTGTTCTGGCACCTCAGGGTCTCTGCTAATGTGACATGGCACCCTAAAACAAGTGCATCAAAATCTGCACTGTAATATGGCACTTATTCCCTTCTGAGCTTTGCACTGTGCCTGAAAAGTAGTTTTTGACCGTATACGGGGTGTCTGCGTACTGAGAATTTGCACAACAAACTTTGGGGTTCATTTTCTCCTGTTATCTTGTGAAAATGCAAAATTTGGGGATAAAAAACCTTTTTTTGTGGGAAAAATGTTTTTTATATTTTAACTGCTCAATATTATAAACTTTTCTGAAGCATCTGGGGGTTTAATGTTCTCACCACACATCTGAGCTTTGCTATACCTTTCCTCCTCCCCATAACTTAACCCCTTCAGGACCGTCAAGACATCTTTTAACTAACCTGAGATATAAGAGAATAGCATCCCCATACAGGTGACAATCCAGCACCTGTCGGCTGTGCACTATAGCTGACAACTTGCTGCATAAGCCACGATCAGTGTTGTCACCATCCGTATCTGTTTAACCCCTTAGATGCTGCTGCCAATGAGGACTATATCATATAAATGGTTAAGAGTGTGGGGGGCATCGGCACCCTGAGATCATGATTGTGTGGTCCTGATGTTTGCTTTTGCAATTCACTAGCAAATAGCGGCCTTAGAGTCTCCTGGCTATGGCGACCTGTTCAGAAGTTAGCTAAATATAGGTGGTAAAAATCAACTTTTTCATTCCTATCATGCCACTTTGTATTAATTCCTGAAAAGCACCTGAAGGGTTAATAAAACTACTCGACAGCAGTTTTCAGTATGTCAGGAAGTGCGTTTTTTAAAATGGTATCACTTTTGGGGTTTTTCCAATATATAGGACCCCTAAAGTCACTTCAAACCTGGATAGGTCCCTAAAAAAATAATTTAGGAAATTTGTGGGAAATATTGTTTATTAATGTTTTGCTAAGGTATGACTATCTCAATTAAAGGGATAATCATTTAAAGTTTGAACATTGCTAATTTTTTTTTTTTTTTTTTTCAAATTTCTGATATTTTTTATAAATAAACACAAAACGTATCAGCCTAAATTTACCATTATCATAAAGTATAATGTGTCACGAAAAAAATCTCAAAATCACTTGCATTTGTTGAAGCATTCCAGAGTTATTACCACATAAAGTGACACTAGTCAGATTTTTAAAATTTAGCTGTCACTAAGGGGTTAAGGACTTCAGGGAATTCTGAAATCTCCACCCTAATAATGGATCTTAAACTGAGACTAAGTTAGGGGGATTCTTGACAAATTGTCTGTCGCTGATCTCCCGATGGTAGCCGCGGGTCATCTCCACGTACATACTCACCTTCCATCCCCCTGCATCCCTGTCCCGGCGCATCTGCTTCTTCCTGTGCAGTGCGGTCACGTAGTACCGCTCATTAAGGTCAAGAATATGGATGCGACTCCACTTCCATAGGTGTGGCGTCCATATTCATGACCTTAATGAGCGGTACCACGTGACCGCACCACACAGGAAGAAGCTGACGCGCCGGGATAGAGATGCAGGGACGTTAAGCGACGGTGTCAGGGTAAGTATGATGGGGGAGCCCAGCGGAGCCATGTATACAGGATGGGAGGGTGGAGCGGAGCCCTGCATACAAGGATGGGAGGGTGGAGCAGAGCCATGTATACAGGATGGGAGGGTGGAGCGGGGACATGTATACAAGGGAGGGGGGAGCGGAGCCATGTATACAAGGATGGGAGGGTGTAGCAGAGCCATGTATACAGGATTAGAGCGGAGCCATGTATACAGGATGGGAGGGTGGAGCAGAGCCCTGTATACAAGGATGGGAGGGCGGAGCCATGCATACAAGGATGGGAGCAGAGCCATGCATAAATAAACTACATACATATTCTAGAATACCCGATGCGTTAGAATCGTGCCACCATCTAGTAATATAATAAGAGGCTAGCAAGGGTACAGGATTCAAAGCCTCCGCAGGCTGCGGATTCATCCATCTTGTCAAGATCCACCATGTTGGAGCTGTGGCTTTGCTGATAGCTTTACTATCGCTCTTGGTGCCAGTTTCCTGCTGCCGCTCGTGAATCAGCTCATGTTTGTGCCGGTGATGCTGCTCCATGCCAAGCTGGAGGGACTGCCAGAGCGAAGGACCTGCTCTGCCGGAAGTCTAACTGCATTTTAAATGCAGGACCAGCCAGACAGCACATCTCTCCGCTGATGCATTTTCCAGTCCCACCCGGAAGTGAAGGATCACCCGTGTTAAATGTCCCCAGCACACGCACCCTGCGCAGACCTGGGAAGCGCAATAGACGGCCGATTACAGAGAATGGTACCACTACTCGTGCCTGCATGACAAGCAAGCAACCCTGGACGCACTGCAGCGATTCCAAAAAGACCTCTGCACCGGCCACAAAAAGGGCAGGGCCGCTGGCTGACAGACCGGCCGGGCCTAGGTAAACCTCGTCTTCTTTGAGTATCGCCGACACATTCACACCAAAGATTCCCCAGTCAACGACAGGAATCCATCTGTCTTTGTGTGGGATCTAACAATGTTAACAAATAGGAAATTTTATATTGAAGTCAAGTTTGTGTTGAAAACATACAAGAAATATTAAGTTACTGGAAAATGGCAGATGGAAAACACAACTGGATGCAAATATTAAAACTGGACAAATGGAAAGGAGTTACCGTGACCCATAGCCAGATATCAACATCAACCTTTGAAAAAGACGCAAATTAGCTATGAGCAACGCTGACACCAACACAAGTGCTGATAATTTTCCAGAAATGTCTCATGTACATTCGTGAATAAAACACATCTCTTCCATTATCACTTTAATAAATAATTTGCATTCAACAGCTGAAAATTAGCGTCATCCATAGAATCTCAGGGTAATTGGAATCTGCCGCTAGATGATGAGGAAACCTATCAAACGTGTTAATGAACTTCCGTGTTTCTGTTTATCTTCTTAGCAGCTTCAAGGACAGCTGTCAGATTTGCTTTATCTCCAAATTCCTTCTCACGATGTTCAAGGAGAATTCCCTGGAAATTGTGAAAATACAAAGAGTCAAAAGCAAGGATATGGCACGTGCACTCTCTAAAGCGGTCACGCACATTAAGGGTAAGTTCACACTAGGCGCTTTATTTCTGCAGCAAAACCTGACCTCTTGGCAGAAGAGAGTTTTCATAGACTTTGCTGGTACTGTAAAACAGTTGAAAATACTGCATAAAAAAAGAAACCCTACGAAAAGTGTCAATTATATGTATGTATTATATTGGAACACTGCAATATCAGAGATGGACTGGCCATCCATTTAATGTTTGGGGTCTCCCATCTCTCCTCTGATGCTGCATGCGGCAGTAGACAAGTATCAGGCAGTTAGATTTTAATAAGTCCTATCCTTTTATTCTCAGACCCTGGCAGCGCATTTGCACTCTCAGGGTGAGTTTCCACGATCCAGAATGCTTCAGGAAATGCTGCGTGTTTGACGCTGTGCGTTGGCGCAGCGTCAAACACGCAGCATCCAGATGTTACAGCATAGTGGAGGGGATTTCAAGAAATCCCGTCTCCACTATGCTGTAAAACACGCAGGCGGAAGACCTGCGTATCCGGACATGCGGCGCGTCTTTTCAGACCGCAGCATGTCCTAGCCCGTTGCGGCGACACTGCGTCGCCGCAACGGAAATAACACAGGGCTATGCAGCCCTGCGGTCATTCCGGATGTGTTCCGGAGGTGTCCGGAACACATCCGGAAAGAGCGTGCGTCAAAAAGGAGGCGGGGCTTTGGGCGGTGCGGAATTTCCGCTCCGTCCAAAGCGCTGTGGTTCCGGACCGTGGAAACACAGCCTCACATTAGCTGGCCATGCAAATGCATCAGCTGAACTCACTGAATCCAGCAGGACCAGTCAACCAATTGACTAATGTTTAAGGCTAAGTGCACATGTTGAGGATTCTTACCCAACACAACTCATTCTATCCTATGGGATTCCGCAATGATGTGCACATGTTGCGCTTTTTTCTGCGGTGCAATCACATTGCGGAAAAAAAAGGAGTATGCTCATTCTTTTTGCATAATCGCGGTTATTCCACCGCCATAGGATTGCATTGAACCGCTTACTTTCCGCATGTGGCTATGCCCACCATGCACAAAGTAAGTGGTTCATGTGCGGATGGTACCCAGGGTCAGGAGAGAAGACTCTCCTCCAGGTCCTGGGTACCATATCCATGTGAAAACAATAATTAAAATAAAAAATATTGATATTCTCACCTTCCGGCGGCCCCCGCAGCCTTCCCGCCTCTCAGCGACGCTCCCGCCAATCGCGTTCCCCGTAATGCATTGCGAGAATCACCCCAGATGACGTAGCGGTCTCGCGTGATGCTGCATCATCTGGGGTCATTGTCGCTATGCATCCTTGGGAACGGGATTGGCCAGGAGCATCGCTGAGAGGTGGGAAGGCTGCGGGGCCCGCCGGAAGGTGAGAATAGCACGATTTATTATTTTTACATTAGATCTTTTTACTATTGATGCGGCATAGGTGGCATCAATAGTAAAAAGTTGGTCACACTTGTCAAACACTATGTGTGACTTGTGTGACCAACCTGTCAGTTTTCCAAGCCATGCTACAGATCGCTTGGAAAACGCTAGCATTCTGCAAGCTAAGATTATGCTTGCAAAACGCTAGTTTTAAGCGGGAATACGCATACCAAAAAAAAAAATGCGTATTTCCCACGGCAGGGAGGTGCGGGATTGCAGCGGAAATTACCGTGGCAATTCCGCAACGTGTGCACTTAGTCTTAGGGGTCTTTGAGTCTCCCCCTACAGAAGATGGAACAGATGTCAAGTAGCAATTTGGGCTGAGGCTACACAACGATATTTCCCGCTTTCCTACATCGCAGTACAAGTGAATGGAATCCCATTGCGACCCCGACAAGTCGTCCAAACACAGCAGATTTTTCTTCCTGACTTGCCGTTTGTCGCGGTACCCGCAGGAAAGTCACCGTGGAGCTCTAACCTTATTTTCCTTTTTCTAGTACAGCACATGAATGCTCAGCAGAGCCTGCGTGTGTGGGGAAGAGTTGTAAGAGGTAGCCATTAGGCAAATGAGTGTTTTCCTGGAAACTCCGCTTCAGATGCCATCATTTACATCCAGGCTTACATTCATTTTGGAGACCAAGAGAAGAATAATCACTTTCAATTTAATAAGCAGCACAATTGCATCATTCATCTCTATATGAAATAACATAAGCAGAAAGTGTGCAAGTCCCCTGCAGTGTGTGTAACTAGATCAGACATTTTAAACTGTCGCACTTAGGCAATATTCTTGTTTTTATAGGAGTTAATCATTTAAATATTCAGGTTTTATCGTTTCACTACCTACAAGTAATTTATTAAATTACATCACAGGTTATGGAATATTTATGGGGAAACTGAATACCAAGTAGATGTCCTTAAGGTTTCTTAGTAACTTCTTGACCATGTTTTAAGACAACAGACGGGTTAAAAAAATATAAGATACCTTATTGGGAAAATAAGGATTCTCTGACCCTTTACCTACAAGTGCATAATACAGGTTAAAGTCAGAAAGACCTTGGTGCTCAATGGAGTGGTTCTTTCCAATTAGATCTTTGTGAGTTATGGAAACAGCCAACCTCATGCCAAGTTCATTTTCCCCATAGCAGCTGCCACTGGCCACCACTGCTTGAGTATTTTATTGTCAGTGGCCCAACTATGGTATATAATATTTTATTATGCAATAAATGGTCAAAGGTGGAAAGACCTCCCTCCATACATTACTAATTAGGAGTGATTGATAAGCATCAGGAAAGGTTTGGAGGGGCCTCTATGATTAGTAGGACTGCACATTTGCCATTTTATTGGCCATGACAGTGATGTCAATGTGAAAGGAAACACATCCGTCAAGTCACCACAAAAACACCAAACAAAAAAAAAAAACAAACAAAAAAAAAAACCACACAACTAGCAAACATCATTAACACTAGTAAAGCCCGGGTCTCACATAGCGATACACCAGCGATCCCAACAACGATCAGGATCGCTGGTGTGTCGCTACATGATCGCTGCTGAGCTGCCAAACAGGCAGCGATCAGCACAGCGACACTGCGGGTAACATCGCTTAGTTACCCGCAGTGTACGTTGGATACCAGCGCACTGATGCAGGGAGCTGGTAACCAAGGTACACGTCAGGTTTCCAGGTGCTGCGCGGTGCCTGGAAACCCGCTGTGTACCTTGGTTACCAGCTCCCTGCATCAGGGCGCTGGTATCCAAGGTACACATCAGGTTTCGAGGCACAGCCCCGCACCTGGAAACCCACTGTGTACCTTGGTTACCAGCGGATCGCTGGGCTCCCGCCTGTCACACGCAGCGATGCGTGCTGGCCAGGGGAGACCAGCGATCAAAAAAAATGTCCAGGACATTCAGCGACGATCAGCGATACCCAGCAGGGGGGGCTGATCGTCGCTGAATGTCACACACAGCGATATTGCTGGGGAGATCGCTGTTGCGTCACAAAACTAGTGACTCATCACCGATCTCGCTAGCGAGATCGCTGTGTGAGACGGGGCTTAAGTCTAGCTCACATAAGCATTTGTGTGCGCAGCATATCATCTGCATGCGCAAACATGCCAAAATGCATGCCAACACTGTTTATCCGCATCAGTTTACACATGACAAAAAAAAAACAACTGCATGTCCATGCGTTTGCGTTATTTATGCGCATGTGTTCAATATTTCCAGGTGCTGTAATCAGTTCTCGGACATGTGTAGTCTGAAGTCCGCATGCGCATCGAACACATCCATGCGCATGTCCTTGCGTACCAATGCGTTCCCATAGACAGTAATGCGTTGTTTGGACACACTCATCTGCATGTACATGACTGCGCATATTGGACGGATTTTTGACACTTAAAAAAAAATGCAACATATTGTGTTCGGACGCCGCAAAACAACGCATGCATACGCAAACACATGTCCCTGCGTATTCCATGTTAAAGATATGTACGCATGCGGATCAAACGCTGCGCACAGATACGCAAATGTGAAGCCAGCCTAAATGAATCGCTGTAAGAAATTCACGTTACCTGTTTACCAGAGCCGACCACAAACACTCCACCAAGAATAAGGCCTTCCCCTTCCAGGTTACCCTCAAAGCCAGCTTTCCAAGCTCTACGGAAATTCTGCCATACTCCCAACCGTATAAATCCCAGCAACATCATTTTCCTCTTCTGAGGTCCATAAAAGCGTTTCTGAGGAATGAACAAAAGTGGATACAAATAGGAGTTGATAGAGGCGCTGTACCTTTACAGAAAGTTCTTTGTTTCCATCTACCAAGCTGTGTCATAAATTACGAGCAATTAGTGTTAGTACCAAGTTCCAGTTTATATTTGTTAGAGACCATTTACTATATAGTAATATCAGTTGAAGCTGAGGAGGCCAAGTCTACGTAGTACAGCATATCACCAAAAACACCATACCCACAGTGAAGCATAGTGGAAGCAGCATTTTTCTTTGGGTCTTTAGCCAAGGTGGAGGAATTTCTGAACAGTTTCAAATATTAGTCAATTTGCACCAAAACCTTCAGGCCTCTGCTAAAAAGCTGAAAGTGAATTTCACCTTCCAGCATCTCTAAGCATCCCTCCAAATCAACAAAAGAATGGCTTTGCCATAAGGTTAATGTTTTGCCATTACCCAGCCAGAACCAAGACCTGAATCCAATTGAAAATCTGTTGGTGACCTGAAAAGGGCGCTATACACAGAATATGCCCTTGCAAGTGACAGATTTCCTTGAAGTAAAGAGTCCAAAAGTTGGTACAAATTTCAAATCCTAGATGTGCCATGGTAAACACCTACCCAAGACAACCATATGCAGTCATCAATTCAAAGGCTACTATGACACAGTATTAGCTTTATTCTGGAGTTACACCAGGGTATGGCATCTGATGCAATATGCTAGTGACCCTTGGCACCAGCTCTGTTGTGAGCCGCAGCAGAGTGTCCTGCTACTGTGCTCCGATCCTCTCACATGACAGAATCGGAGCACAGCTGTGGAGGAGGCAGAGAAATGAATTTCCCCATCTCCTCTGCTGTCGGTGTCTGCGTATATGGCACTGCACTCGGGTGATATCCAAGTGCAATGCAATGTTTCACTTGCACCCGTAGGCTTGTATTGGTGCGAGGGAGCAGTCTCACTGCCAACAGCAGCATACGGCCAATTAAGTTCTCGTGCCGAGTCGGCATGCGAGAATAATCGCATGTGTAAGCTGCCCCAAAGAGTAACACTGGAGCGAGTGCCATGTGATGTTTTATAGCATAGCACTCGGCCGTGTTGCATGGTAGCGTGACTCCGGCCTATGGCCATTTTCAGTAGAATACATCAGTATCTGTAAGCCAAAAATGAGGAGTGGAACACTCAGAGGTAAGGTATAATAGAAACAAGTCACCACATCTGCATTTTTCACCCTCTCCTGATTTCGGCTTACAAATACTGCATGTGTGAACGTGGCTTAAGGGTGTGAATATTTATGTACCTACATTTTAAGATTCAGGTGGAAAAAGAAAGATGGTGTCTCAATAGATTTGTACACATGTGGATTATATTAAAAATGTGGAAAAAGTCCACCCCACCCCTAAAAAAAACCTGGAATTTTAACAGTGGCGTGTTGACTTCTATCCACTTTACCTGAATGGGGAAGATGGGGTTAGGGTGGGAAAGAAACTGCCCATTCTTTTACCTGTTAACCCCTTATGTAACAGTAAAATACAAGAAACCCTCAGTACCTTTACATCAAGAAAAAGATCCCCTTTAAAGTAAGGCTGAAAATCGTCGATCTCTGTTCCAATCTTCTCCTTCACCACACCATAAAGGGGGATTCCTAACTGGTCAAGCTCAGGCTTGAGTTGGGATATCTCAGAGGCCTCCTGCAATAGAGAGAACGGTGACAGGTTTCCTAAAGCAAGACACTTGGGCGCCACACACCCGGAACCGTGCGCTTCCCTAGCAGACGCTCGGAATTTTCTCATACAGGCTTTGGTTAGGCAGTGCAGGTGGCAGATCAGGTTTAAGAGTTCACACCAGGATTTTAAAGCATTAACTCCATTCCAATGCCTCATTTCTCTTTGTGAAGAAATCTCTGACATGCTTTGATGAACATGCCTTATTGTTTACACAACCTCAGGAACTGAAAGAAATAATGCTTACGATCTTCAGTGATATCTTCTGCATGGCTAATTATAGAATGTTAGTGGAAAAAAAAAGTGCTACCATGCGGGTACGTCTGCAAATACTGATGTTCTGAAACCTAATCTTTATCTAAATTAAAAATGCAAGAGACAAAAAACAAAACAAAACAGTATGCTGTAAACGTGACAAAAAAGAAAACAAAAACATTTTGCCCATTTTTAGTTGATTTTTGCTTGATACATCTTCATACAATTCTTTTTTTTGCAATTTAGGCAGAATGCACCATATAAATGAGGACCTAGCCTAAAGCAATGCTTTTCCCCAGGGAAAAGAGACAGTCATGCATGCATGTTTCACAGCATTAATGAATAAAGCACCCAAGTGGCGATGATTGAATGTGCTCAGATAACGTCTTATCCGAGCACACTCTGGTGTTATCCGAGCATCTGTGAGTGCTCATATATTACAGTTGCGCTCAAAAGTTTACGTACTGCAGAAGAATTTTTTTCTTTGCCTTTTTCAGAGAATATGAATGATAACACCAAAACTTTTTCTCCACTCATGGTTAGTGGTTGTGTGAAGCCATTTATTGTCAAACTACTGCGTTTTCTCTTTTTTAAATCATAACAACCCAAAACATCCAAATGACCCTGATCAAACGTTCACATACGCCATTTCTTAATACCATGTATTGCCCCCTCTAACATCAATGACAGCTTGAAGTCTTTTGTGGTAGTTGTGGATGAGGTTCTTTATTTTCTGAGATGGTAAAGCTGCCCACTCTTCTTGGCAAAAAAGCCGTTCAAAAAGCCTGTAAATTCCTGGGCTGTCTAGCATTAACTCTATCATTGAGATCTCCCCAGAGTGGCTCAATGATATTGAGGTTAGGACACTGAGATGGCCACTCCAGAACCTTCACTTTGTTTGGCTGTAGCCAATGACAGGTCGACTTGACAGTGTGTTTTGGATCGTTATGTTGGAACGTCCAAGTACAAGTACCATGCGCAGCTTCCCTGATGATTGCAAATGTGCCTCCAGTATTTGCTGATAACGTACTGCATTGATCTTTCCTTCAACTTTGAGCAAGCTTCCTGTGCGTTTGTAGAGCACACATCCCCAAACATCAGTGATCCACCTCCGTGCTTTACAGTAGGAATGGTGTTCCTTTCATCATAGGCCTTGTTGAGTTCTCTACAAATGTAACGTTTATGATTGTGGCCAAAAAGTTCAATTTTGGTCTCATTACTCCAAATAACCTTGTTCCAGAAGTTGAGGCTTGTCTCTGTGCCGTTTTGTGTAAATTGTAGGCGAGATATTTTCTGGCATTTGCGCAGTAATAGCTTTCTTCTGGCGACTCGACCATGCAGCCCATTTTTCTTCAAGTGCCTCCTTATTGTGCATCTTGTAACAGCCACACCGCTAGTTTTCAGAGAGTCCAGTATTTCAGCTGATGTTATCTGTGGATTTTTCTTTGCATCTCGAACAATTTTCCTGGCAGTTGTGGATTAAATTTTTGTTGCTCTACTTGACCATGGTCTTGTTTTTACAGAGCCCATCATTTTTCATTTGTTAATCAGTTTGAACACTGCTGACTGGCATTATCAATTAATTGGATATCTTTTTGTATCCCTTTCCGGTTTTAAACAGTTCAACTACCTTTTCCCGTAGATCTGTTGACAATTCGTTTGCTTTCCCCATGACTCAAAATCCAGAAACGTCAGTGGATAGATGAAAGATGCAAAAGTCTGTCTGGATCCCAGAAACTTGTTCAGCTTTTATGCACACACACTGATCACAAGCAAACAGGTTACAGGTGAGGATGTTATCAGGCCAAAAATCGCCAGGGTATGTGAACTTTTTATCAGGATCATTTGGAGGTTTTGGATTGTCATTATGATTTAAATCAGCGTTTCCCAAACTCCTGTTCTCACGGACCCCAAGGGTCATGTTTTCAGGATTTCCTTTGTATTGCGCAGATGGTGGAAGTATCATCAAGGCATCAAGAATTCTCTCACCTGTGCAACACATATGGAAATCCTGAAAACATGACCCGTGGGGTCAGTGAGGACTGGAGCTTGGGAAACACCAATTTAAAAAGAGAAATCACAGTAGTTTGACAATAAATGGCTTCGCCCAACCACTAACCATGAGTGGAGAAAAAGTTTTGGCGTTATTCATATGCTCTGAAAAAAGGTCAAGGCAGCAAAAGTTTTGCCCGGGTATGTAAACTTTTGAGCACAACTGTATGTTCGAGTCTCTGTGGCTGCACGATTCGCGGCTGTTAGACAGCCTCAACACGTGGGGACTGCTTGCTTGTTAGGGAATCGCTTGTGTTGAGGCTAACAGCTGCAGGGGCTTGAAAACAATATACAAGCACTCCCAGATACTCTGACAACACCTGAGCGTTTTGGGATAAGACGTTATCAGAGCACATTCGCCCATCACTACACTTAAGGTATGCTTTAAAGCCCCCCAGTCTCAAAACCTCATGGTGTCGCAGTAGTTGGACCACAAGCAATCAGCACGTTATTTGGGAGTACCCATTAAAAGAATTTACTATATTCGCCATCAGGCTACAGAAAATGTCACCTGTTACTATGCACAGATTGCGGGTGCAGTAATTACCTTCCTAGGCCTGATGACCACGGTTCGCATTAACTTAGTACAGATGTTCTTTAATTGTACATACAATGTTAACTTGATAAACTTTGTAAGTGAACAAAAGTCAGATCTGCCTACACATTTTGTGGTCTCCTGGAAAGAGATCTTACTCTATATGGAGTGCTTATACTATTTAAGGTTGGCAACAAGCAGGCAGGTATTCACTCCATAGGCATAGATATAATGGATGCAGAGGTGGCAGTCATGCCAGGTCTTGATGCTTACGGGGTCCTTTTGCATCAAAGGAAACCAGGATCCCAAGCAGCAAGAATCAAAAGAAGCAGCTGCGCTATTACAGCCGAGTGTATTACTCCATGTTTTCTCTGAAAGGGTTTCCATTATAAGCTGGCCGGGGCCATTTGTCTCAGATTAGGAGTCCAAGAGGTTGGTCCCCGGTAATGTCATCTCACTAGACTGTCTGGTCTCTCCCTACATATGGTCGTAGGTACCTGAAATAACCAGAATAGACGTGTGAAACCAGTCTAAGACAGAGCTAAATGTAACTAGAAAGAAAAAAAAAAAAAGAAACTTTCTGCATGTGTTTTCTCAGAAGTCACACCACTCTTGTCCATGGGCTGTGTCTGATATTGCACCACCGCCTCGTTAGTGTACATAAGGCTGAGCTACACCAGACACGGCCACACACCAAAGAGGGGCGGATTCTGAGAGAAATCACAGTGATCGCAGATAACCAGCACGCATGTAATCTTGTAAGACAAAGGTGAGGTAATCAATACTGAAGGTTGATGTGCACCAGGTACGTTCACTATGGTGACCTGCAGCAGTTGATAAAATGGACACCTGTAGGTCGTCTAGACTAGAGAATATACAGTTAGGTCCATATATATTTGGACAGAGACAACATTTATTTAATTTTGGTTCTAGACATTACCACAATGAATTTTAAACAAAACAATTCAGATGCAGTTGAAGTTCAGACTTTCAGCTTTCATTTGAGCGTATCCACATTAAAATTGGATGAAGGGTTTAGGAGTTTCAGCTCCTTAACATGTGCCACCGTTTTTAAAAGGGACCAAAAGTACAGTAATTGGACAATTGACTCCAAGGCTATTTCATGGACAGGTGTGGGCAATCCCTTCGTTATGTCATTCTCAATTAAGCAGATAAAAGGGCTGGAGTTGATTTGAGGTGTGGTGTTTGCATTTGGAAGGTTTTGCTGTGAAGGAAACATGCGGTCAAAGGAGCTCTCAAGCCATCCTTAAGCTGCAAAAACAGAAAAAAACACATCCGAGAAATTGCTACATTAGGAGTGGGAAAATCTACAGTTTGGTACATCCTGAGAAAGAAAGAAAGCAATGGTGAACTCATCAATCCAAAAAGACCTGGGCGCCCACGGAAGACAACAGTGGTGGATGATTGCAGAATACTCTCCATGGTGAAGAGAAACCCCTTCACAACAGCCAACCAAGTGAACAACACTCTCCAGGTTCAAATTCCATCCATTAGCCCCAAAACACACAACTCAAGCAAAATCCAATGGGTCTATGAATGCAGCAATTAATACAAAGGTTGCAAATAATTATTGTATGGGGAGTGCTCTCCAAGGGTTAATCACTCACATCAAAATACATGCAATAAGTATCCAGTATAGTGGTGCAACTTCAGTGACCATGTCCTGTCCATGCACTGGTTGAATAAAACCAAGGGTCCACTACCAATAAAGAGCACACTTTTAGGAACAGGAGAACGTTCTATTGGTTTTTCGGTATGTCAGGTTTAATGGATGGTGTACAGTTCTTAACACAAGATGGCTCCTACATGATTGTGTGTATAGAACATTACAAGCATATCTGAAAATATTGCACCCCTCAAGTAGAAAATTCAGCAAATTAGACAGGTATATGACAGATTTTATTTTCTTTTTGCTGAATTACCTCTCTGCATAAAAAACAGCCAGGCCTGCGCACAGCCATGATCACCGCTCCATTCCTCTCCCACAGTTCTTTTGCTTTGAAGGTCCTTGATTCTGTAGGAAATAAAATAAATAAATAGCAATAATTTCCTTATATCAGAGTCCATTGTTCACAGTAAGCTCTGCATTCTTCTGGATAATATTGCATATATGAATTATACAATGACCTTCTAAATTAGACGTTTAGTATTTGTCATTATTTAATCTAATATATGGCCATTAGACAAGGATTCCTAAAACTGCAGTCCTTGCAGCCATCACACGCAACTTCGCCAACCCATCTAACTTCATCACTCCCACAAACTGCTTAGTAGCCTCCTAAAAACACAGACATGCCCCCAAACAGTGGAGCTTGGGGTGGGGTTAGTAGAAGCCATGCCTGTTAGGTTTCTCTCCTCGCTGTATTGTTCAGGCAGAATCTACAAGCTATGGAACCAGAGCACCACCATTGTAGTCACTGCAAGCGCCATCAATGAAGTGTGACCCTATACAGAGTCCAAAGGGAATGGGAAGCTTCTACGAAATAATGTGGAAAAAGATGTTCCAGGATTACGGACAAAGGGGCATGGAGGCATTTACTAAAGCAGACATGAACATGATCACAGGGGCAGAGGGCTCAGGAGAAGCCTACTCACCACACACAGCAGATGTCCAACCATGTTCACTGCTGTTAATATAGATCTACTGGATGAGAATGGGGTCTGTTTTTTTTTTTTTAATTCGCTCGTGTGACCCTAGCCTTATTTGGAATCTCTTCCCTCAAATAATTCAATGTAACAGGTTTACTATGAGAATTGACTGAGAAATAACCCAGTTTCAGATTCCACTGGTACCATAAGTTGCGCTTACCATCTGATATAGGCTTCAGATCTGTGTCTTCTAAATATTCTAAGGTAGCCTTGTCTGTCGTAGGAAGGAAGTAGTCTGTGTTGGCCAAAATTATCCCAACCACTGCCGCTCCAAGAGCTCCAACGCTGATCGACCACATTGCCATAGCATAAATCTCAGATTCTGGCACGCCCCACATCGCTGAAATAAAGATTTGTAAAAATGACATTATATAAACCTACAATGCAAACTGGTCAGAGCAAATAATCAGGTTTCACTGTATTACAGCCATGTCTTCCCTGGCAAGCCAGCTAAACTGGAGCTGGATCGATTTTGTTGCGGAACCGCAGCGGATTTTCCGCGCAGAATTGCCGCAGTTCCGCAAGTGTTTGACCAAGCAATGTTAATCAATGGGAAGAAAAAAAAAAAAAAAAAAAAAAAAAAAATTATTGCTGTGCACATGCTGCGGAAAATTTCGAACTGATTCCGCAGCGGTTTATTTTCCGCAGCATGTCAATTCTTTTTGCGAATCCGCTGTGTTGCTACACCCATTGAATTAGTGAAATCCACAGGGCAAAAAATGCATGCCAATCCGCAAAAAAAAAAAAAAAAAAAAAAATGCGCTGAGTTTTACATGCGGTTCCTGCAGAATCCGCTCAGGAAATTCCACAGCCCAATTCGTGCACATAGCCTAAATGGATGTATAGAAGCTGAAGACAAATATTTTAGGTGTAAATATAGATAGGAGACCGTAAAAAAAACACTATTTGTGCAATTTGATGTATTTTGTGACAAAAGCAGAATTTTGGTTCATGTAAAGTGGCTGTCACAAGGTCCATGGTGGTTAGAATAGGTTTATTACATTTGTGTCCTGTGGTTGGAGAAAGCGGTGATTATTCCAGCATTCCTCTGTATGCAGATTACAGAACATACTGCTCCTATGCCTGCCGGCCATTAAATCCCTCAGCTTTGGGCTCCTTACAGAGGAACGCAGGGAGGACAAAGATCACAGGTCTTTATCCCATCTGATGGGTGTGTAACCTCAGGATAACATCACATTTCCATAGCATTGGTCTTTATAGAGGAATAAAGAAATACAGTAATACATCAACTGCATGTTAATCTACCCTAACGCAGACCAGCTGCCAACTCAAGTGTCAACCAATTGCAGTAGTGTGAACGAAGCCCAATATGAGCTTTGGTGCTTTTTTGACGTTGCATAATTTCTGCACCTATTTAAATTAGGTTTAGAAAGCGGTGATTATTCCAGCATTCCTCTGTATGCAGATTACAGAACATACTGCTCCTATGCCTGCCGGCCATTAAATCCCTCAGCTTTGGGCTCCTTACAGAGGAACGCAGGGAGGACAAAGATCACAGGTCTTTATCCCATCTGATGGGTGTGTAACCTCAGGATAACATCACATTTCCATAGCATTGGTCTTTATAGAGGAATAAAGAAATACAGTAATACATCAACTGCATGTTAATCTACCCTAACGCAGACCAGCTGCCAACTCAAGTGTCAACCAATTGCAGTAGTGTGAACGAAGCCCAATATGAGCTTTGGTGCTTTTTTGACGTTGCATAATTTCTGCACCTATTTAAATTAGGTTTGTTATGTTTTTTTTTTTCATTACGGTTGTGGCGTTTGGCATGGCTAAGGTTGCTTTGCTTTTGATATGTTTTTTTTTTTGCTTTGAAAAAAAAAAAAAAAAAAACCTTGATAATTGGGTGCGAATTGCATGTGTTTTTGATGAGTTTCAGCAGCGAAAACGCGCTAAAGATGTATGTGGTTTTTTTTGCTGCAGATTTTCCACATCTAATTTAAGTCTATTCGGAAAATCAATACAGAAAACTCAGCGGGCCCACAAAAGAAACTGACATGTTGCAAATATGAAACACGCACCGCAGGCCAGTTTACACCCTGTATTAAAAAAAAAAAAAAAAGTGGGCATGAGACGTCTATACATCTCATCCACTTTGCTTAAACTGTAAGACGCTGCGTGTTTTCATGCAGCAAAAACACGCAGCGTCAAAAAGGCACCAAAATCTCATCGTGGGAATGTGTGAGCTTTGTAAGGAGAATTACCGTATTTTTCGGACCATAAGACGCACTTTTTTCCCCAAAAAATTTTGGGGGAAAATGGGGGTGCGTCTTATGGTCGCAACATACTCACAAATCCGGTGGTGGCGGTCCCGATGAGCCTCCCTGTGCTCGGTGGTGTCGGGGCTCTGTACTGCGTGGGGGCGCTCCGCCGGCATTTCGTTATAGCCAGAAATCCCCCAGCAGCTCCGTTGCACTTGCTGCAACGTGGTGGTCTCTGGAAAGATGGCTGCGCATACTCAAATCTCGGCAAACGAGATCTCGGGACAAGATCTCGTTGCGGAGATCTGACGCTGAGCATGCGCGGCCATCTTTCCGGAGGCCCCAGGCGGCCATCTTTCCGGAGGCCTCCGCCTGCCAGCAAGTGCAACGGAGCTGCGGGGGGCTTTCTGGCTATGACAAAATGCCGGCGGAGCTCCCCAAGCAGCACAGAGCCCTGCTGCAGCCACACTACAGAGCCCCGACACCACCGCACCACAGAGCACAGGGAGGCTGCATTGAAACCACCGCCACGGGACTTGTAAGTATATTGCCACCCCACAGAGCACAGACACCCCACCCCACAGAGCACAGACATCCCACAGAGCACCCCTGAAACAGAGCACCACCGAACGACCCCTGTGACCACTCCTCTACCTGTGCTAATCCCTTCGCTGGTAATTAGTGTTGAGCATTCCGATACCGCAAGTATCGGGTATCGGCCGATATTCGCTGTATCGGAATTCCGATACTTAGTTCCGATATTTTTCCAATATCGTATACCGGAATCGGAAGTTCCCATAATTCTTTGAGAGGCAATGTGATTTTAGTCAGCCAGTGAGGAATCTTATGAAGTGTGGGCACATCCTGTAATGCTGCGGTCATCTTAACTAATGGCATGGCTGTGATTGGCTGCTGAAATGTCAGAATGCACTTTAAAAGGCGCCGCCGCCATTTTAGCATCACTGTGCTGTGAACTCAGTTAGGGACAGAACGCTGTTCTGCTGACTTAGAGGGACAGTTAGATATTGCGATTTTGTGTACTGGGCTTTAGGCAGGCTAGCACCAACCGCTGTGTAAAGCTTCCTTTTGCCAGTGTTGTTTTAACAGCTCTGTGCAAGGTGTGTGTGAGAGTGCAGGTGACGCTGCAGTTTGCTCTGCATGCAACGCTGTCTGTAGGCATCTGCATGTGTCACTCACAGACTCTTTTTTTTTCTTTAGTGCAATTCTTGCTGCTCCATTCAATAGAAATTATAGTGTGACGCGCTTCCATCCGTATCCAATACATTGGTTGCAAACACTATAGAAGTAGACAAAGGAGTAGCCTTTCACAGATTGTGAACAGTTGTGTTTCAGTGTTCACTTCAGTCTGTGTTTTTTATTTTTTGAGTGCACATCACGCTCCAGTTACTTGTTCAAGCACTGCTGCTTGTACTCTGCTGAGCGTGTCTCAGTGCCTCATCCTTTTCATTTATCTCCAATTGGTTCTGCTCCATTCCATTTAAAATCTAATCTATTAGTGTGACGCGCTTCCATCCGTATCCAATACATTGGTTGCAAACACTATAGAAGTAGACAAAGGAGTAGCCTTTCACAGATTGTGAACAGTTGTGTTTCAGTGTTCACTTCAGTCTGTTTTTTATTTTTTGAGTGCACATCACGCTCCAGTTACTTGTTCAAGCACTGCTGCTTGTACTCTGCTGAGTGTGTCTCAGTGCCTCATCCTTTTCATTTATCTCCAATTGGTGCTGCTCCATTCCATTTAAAATCTAATCTATTAGTGTGACGCGCTTCCATCCGTATCCAATACATTGGTTGCGAACACTATAGAAGTAGACAAAGGAGTAGCCTTTCACAGATTGTGAACAGTTGTGTTTCAGTGTTCACTTCAGTCTGTGTTTTTTATTTTTTGAGTGCACATCACGCTCCAGTTACTTGTTCAAGCACTGCTGCTTGTACTCTGCTGAGCGTGTCTCAGTGCCTCATCCTTTTCATTTATCTCCAATTGGTTCTGCTCCATTCCATTTAAAATATAATCTATTAGTGTGACGCGCTTCCATCCGTATACAATACATTGGTTGCAAACACTATAGAAGTACAGAAAGGAGCCTTTCACAGATAGTGAACAATTGTCTGCAGTGTTCACTGCAGTCTCTGAGGAATAACCACACTTAGGCCTTATAACTTTTCTGACTTTCTTTATCAATCTACCAAGATGAAGAAGGCAGGGAGTAAGGCACGTGGTCGTGGCCGTGGAGTTTCAGCAGGGAGAGGACGTCGGGATTCTGTGGCTGCTGCCGCACCCAGTGACACAGCATCCACCAGTTTTCCCCGTGAGCGTTCCTTTATGCGCACTTTTGTAGGAGCTCAGCGTACCCCCCTGCTGCGGGAAGAACAAATTGAAGCCGTTGTTGGTTGGATGGCAGCCAATGCATCGACTTCAATTCCTTCCACCTTCTCTCAGGACCACAGCACTGTTGAACAACCATCTGTCTCTTCACCGCCTGCAAAATTGCCCAGGCAGTCAGAGAGTTCTGAACTGGAGCCAGCTGAGTCTCTGCTTCTGTTCTCAGAATCTGTTGGCTTGCAAACAGGGGCCCAGCCAAGCAGCATTCTGGAATGTGAAGAGGCAGTATGCAGTGATGCGCAACAGCTGTGTCTCTCTGAATGTGAAGAGGCGGGTGAGCCAGTGCCGATGGTCAGCACACCGCAGAACGCATCTGATGATGATGAGACTCAGGTGCCATTTTCTGTTGAGCATGGTGCTGGCCAGACCTCCCAACAGCAGCAGGTGTTGGAAGAGGGTAGTGGAGATGATGAGGTCCAAGACCCAACATGGCGTGAGGAACAGGAAGGTGGTGGTAGCAGCTCTGAGGAAGAGATTGCCCCAACGGTCCAAACAGTAGGGAGAGGTAGGCTGCAGACTCGGTTGCCTGTAGCCTCCAGTTTGGCACCCGTTTGTAGCAGTTCTCTTCCAACAGCCAAAACGGGCGCTCCCAGGACTTGCACTGCGTGGTCCTTTTTTGACACACTTGCAGATGATATTTGCTATGTCAAATGCAAGCTGTGTAATCAAAAAGTAAAAAGAGGTAAAAATGTCAGTAACCTTAATACCACAAATATGTGGAAACATGTGCGGTCAAAGCACGTGGTTGAGTTCCAAAGACACACTGGAGATGTAGGCCAACCTACAGCAGCACCTACATCTTCAGCTCGTGTTGGAGCCTCTTCCTCCAGCTCACACACAGCTGGTTCGGCTTCCTCACAGGATCGCCATGGAAGAACCTCTGTCACTGTTGTCCAGAGACCCAGTGTTATTCCACCCACAGCTGCAAGTTCCCTGTCATCCTCACACTCCCAGGCCACTGTACAGCCATCGGTAGCACAGGCATGGGATAAAAGACGGCCATACTCGGCAAACCATCCACGAGCACAGGCTCTGAATGCTGGCATTGCAAAACTCCTGTCCCTTGAAATGCTGTCATTCAGGCTGGTGGAGACTGACAGTTTCCGTAACTTAATGGCATTGGCAGTCCCACAATACAATGTGCCCAGCCGATTTTATTTCAGTAGGCAAGCCGTCCCTGGTCTGCAAAAGCATGTTGAGGGAAAAATTAAACATGCGCTACTAAACGCCGTCAGTAGCAAGGTCCACCTGACCACCGATGCGTGGACCAGTACCCATGGCCAGGGACGATACCTTTCCCTCACTGCCCATTGGGTCAATGTTGTGGAGCCGGGTACAGATCTTGCGAGTGGCGCTGTACGTGTTCTGCCAACTCCAAGGATTGCAGGAATCAAGTCTGTCCACATTGACTCCTCCTCCTACTCCAGTTCCTCAGAATCATCGCTGCAGGAGCCATCACGGTCTACCTCCACATGGACCCGTGAACGCTTACCTGATGCGACCGATATGAGCACAGCCGTGGCCAAACGTCAACAGGCCGTCCTGAAATTAATTTCAATGGGGAATCGAAGCCACACAGCGCAGGAGCTCTGGAATGCCATCAAGCAGGAGAGCGACGTGTGGTTTTTGCCAGCGAATCTCCAGCCAGGCTTGGTAGTGTGTGACAATGGCCGAAATCTGGTGGCAGCTCTGGGCCTTGGCAACCTCACTCACATACCATGTCTGGCACATGTGCTCAACTTGGTCGTGCAGAGTTTTTTGAGGGACTATCCGGATCTTGATGCACTGCTGCACAAGGTCCGCCTAGAGTGCGCTCACTTGCGACGTTCCAGCATGGCCAGATCGCGCATTGCAGCTCTGCAATGCAGATTTCGCCTTCCTGAACATCGCATCATATGTGACGTACCCACCAGGTGGAATTCCACGTTACATATGTTGGAGCGGTTGTGTGAGCAGCAGCCAGCAGTAATGGAGTATCAGCTGCATCAGGCGCAATCAACTCGCAATTTGCGCCGTTCACACTTCACCACTACTGAGTGGGCCTCTATGAAGGACATCTGCCACGTTTTGCGTGCGTTTGATGAGTCAACGCGGATGGCGAGTGCAGATGATGCACTAGTCAGCCTGACTGTCCCCCTTATCTGCCTGCTTCAAAAAACACTGCAAGCAATAAGGGATGAGGTTTTGGAAGAGGTGGAGGATGAGGAGTCACAAATTCCATCACCTTCTGGACAGTCAGCGCAACGTGGTTCCTCACAAAGGGCTGGGCAGTGTTCACTTTGTGAGGAGGATGAGGAGGAGTCAATGGAGGAGGAAGACATCGCTCCAGAGGGAGGTACACAACGCTCTAGTCAGTATGTAGAGCGAGGGTGGGGTGATGCAGAGCAGTCAGAGATGACGCCTCTTGCAGGGGACAGCGTTTCTTGGCCAGTTGGGAGTCTGCAGCACATGGTTGATTTCATGCTGCAGTGCCTGAGAAACGACCGCCGCATCGCCCACATTCTCACCACGTCTGATTATTGGGTGTACACCCTCCTAGACCCTCGCTACCGGGACAACTTACAAAGCCTCATCACACCGTTGAACCGGGAGCGTAAAATGCGGGAGTACCAAGACACACTGGTGCAATCCATAATGTTCTCCATTCCAGCCGAGAGCACTGCTGCTGCTACTGCTTTACAAAGCAGCTCTGTGCGTCGAGGCAGTGGAGACAGCTCTGCAACAAGAGGGAGCACAAGCAGCGCCTCTGCACAGGGCAAGACCAGTATGTTCCAAATGTGGCGAAGTTTTGTGGCAGCGCCACAAATGTCTACACCATCCGAGACGGCTCCAGTCAGCAGGAGGCAACGTTTCCGTAAGATGGTGACAGACTACATGTCTTTCCCTCTCAGTGTACTCCCAGATGGCTCTTCCCCATTCAAGTTTTGGGTCTCTAAGCTGGATACATGGCCAGAGCTTAGCCAGTATGCATTGGAGGTGCTGGCTTGCCCTGCTGCCAGTGTATTATTGGAGCGCGTCTTTAGTGCTGCAGGTGGTGTACTAACAGACCGTCGCATGCGACTATCCTCCGATAATGTAGACCGGCTTACTTTTCTGAAAATGAACAAGGCATGGATCTCGCCAGAATTTGTCTGTCCGTTTTCAGATTAAATAACTGGTTCGCAACGTTATCCATGTCTCCTGTTATGTTCATCTTTCTACCACCTGAACTCTACTCCCTGGGCTACAACACTGGCAGTTGCTGCTCAGAAGTGTCGTGTCCACAGACCAATACACAAGCTATAGTGTTACTGGGGTTCAGTAATGTCAGCTGTTCCCCCTGCTGTGTGAACGGCAAAAAGTCATGCTGCCTCCACCCTGTTGTCTTCTCATCCCTGGGCTTCAACACCGCCAGTTGTTGCTCAGAAGTGTCATTGGCACGGGTACTCACTCCTGCCCAGACTGGTTACAGCACGCCATCTGTTTCCTGTCAGTGTAAAAGTCACTTAGCCTCCAATAAGTTGTCCTGTCGTGTTGCGGTCGGGTTAGCTGACTCTATGGTGCTTGGAGTTTAGGTGCTTCCTATGTGTGCTGCGGGATATGCAAATAAAGGCTGTTTCCGTTGTGACAATAGGACAATCACCCACTGTAGTACTGTGGGATTCGGTAACTGCGGCCGGCTCGCGGCCTGTCAACTTAAATTTCCATGGGTACCTTCTGCTACCCGTCCGGGTTCCAGTACCGTCAGCTGGTTCTCCGCAGTGCCTTTGCCCTAGGTGCCTCCATCTCGGTATCCGAGTTCCAGCAACGTCTGCTGGTCCTTGGTAGTGCTTTGGAGCACAGGTACCTCCTGCTTAGTAACCGTGTCCCAGTAACGTCAGCTGGTCCTCGGTTGTGCCATTGGCTCTTTTCCTTCTGCTGCCCCTCCGGGTTCCAGCACAGTCAGCTGGTCCTCGTTACTTGCATTGGCTCTTGTACCTTCTGCTACCCGTCCGGGTTCCAGTACCGTCAACTGGTTCTCCGCAGTGCCTTTGGCCTAGGTGCCTCCATCTCGGTATCCGAGTTCCTGCAACGTCTGCTGGTCCTTGGTAGTGCTTTGGAGCACAGGTACCTCCTGCTTAGTATCCGTGTCCCAGTAACATCAGCTGGTACAAGGTTGTGCTACAAATACAAGATACAGAACAATAAGCAGAAGATCTAAAAGCAGAAGAACATGAAGTATAAGACCAAAATGAAGAGCAAAATATATGCTCTAAATTATAAGCAGAAGAAGACTAAGCAGTGTATGGGGGTGAGTCCGTTCCTCCTCGTGGTGCCCCTGGAAAATGCCTGCTGCTGCTGCAGGCTAAACTGAACACGGACAAATACTGTTGTAATTTAAATCTTTTGTGACAGCAAGAACGGAAGAATGAAAAATTCATACTTTGACAGATTACAAGTACAGGATTCTCTGTCACAAATAAGAATATGATGAAGAAGATTAAGTACAATATGAATTAGAATGATAGTTTAATAAGAAGAATATGAGTAATGTTAACAAAAAGATGAATAGCAAGAAGTTTAAGAAGATAAAGAAGGTGAAGATGAAGAATAATTTGATGAAAAAGATGATGCTGCTGAAGATTATGAAGGAGAAAGTGTGTCAAAAGTTAAAAAGGTGAAGAGCATGGAAGTTGTGAAATATACATATTTGCCAAAATAGAAAAAACGTGAACAACATTGTCAATTTCTTCGTCAATCCGAACATCTTTAAAAAAAAAAAATATTTATGCTATTCCATTTGATTGGGTTAAACATCTATGCCTTTAATGTCTCCTCACCTTCCCCAATACATTCTACATTACTCTTTGTTGTTTTCCTTCATGTACAATTAACCAACAAGGCAAGAATGGGGTTTTTTTAATTCCGATATTTTGTTCCCATAGACTTACATTGGATTTCCGGTATCGGTATCTCCGATATTTTTTGGGTATCGGCGATACCATTCCGATTCCGATACTTTTGGATATCGGAAAGTATCGCTCAACTCTACTGGTAATCTGAATTCGGACTGTAAGACTGACCCCCATTTGACACTTTTTTCCCCCTATTTTTCTTCTGAAAATTTGGGGTGCGTCTTATAGTCCGAAAAATACGGTAGGCAGTAGTGATCAAAAAGATTTGCAGGACCCTTGTCTAGCAGACACGTTAGCAGCCCGTGGCCACCTCCACTAACCTGTTGGCATCCCCGATACATCTTTAATTAGAAGACCCACCATGACATCACTGTAATGCGAAGCAAGCATGACGTTGCGCCAGACCCACTAATAAGAAGCACCAGGGATGCCAGAGGTAGGAAAGGCTTACAGGGATTTGGTCCAGTGGTCACAGACTACTAACTTGACCATTGCTCAACTATTTTGCTCAACTATTATGAGGATTTATAGACTCATCTCCACATTTCAACGTGCTAGAATAGAGAGCTTCTATAAAAAGAGCTCTCACATGTACACGAGTTACCGAGAAGGCCAATATTTTAAAATATTAAAATGTAAAGTCTGAAGATTTGTCACAAATATCCAGTATTTTGTGTGCAAGAGGAAGGTGACATGACTGCAATTTACATACTTGCAGTCACTAGGGATGAGCGAATCTGTAGATGTTCAGGTTCTGCCAAACTGTCGTCCAAAAGTGCAGCTCGGCATCCCAACGTGACCCCAGACCCAATAGACGTCAATGGCGACCAAAACTTCGGTGGAGGCAGGACAAAGCCAGAAATAGGCACTCGCCCTTCTCCCAAGCGACCCTGTGCATCACCTTAGGTGTGGTGGGTGATGAGGCAGGACAGCCGTGGTGTCCTCCGGAGGCCAGTCACCTCACCCTTCCCGTGCAGGCGGTGTTTTCCATACACTTGCCACTTGAGGACCTGCCTGCACAACGAGCCGTCTTCCCCCCCCCCCCCCATTCCCACACGGGCTCCGTTGCATGGTGACCAGTGGTAATGAAGAATCAGGGTTTGATTCTGTAATGGAAGCAAGAAAAATGGCTACCACATCCAATAAAGGCCGCAGTCGTGCAAATGGACCACTCCTGAATCGGTGATGTAGCAAGTCAAAATAACCATACATGACCATTTAGAGGCTCTTAATCGGAATGAGTACTTTAAATCCTTTAATGAGGATTTACAGTAGGGAAAATCTGGTGCCAGCAGCCGTGGTAATGCCAGCTCACTCCAGTAGCATACACTAAAGTCTCCTTTGACTAACGCGTACACACGGATTGTAGTCAAACTGTGAATGGTCAATGAGTTAATTTTGCCTGCTTTCAAGAATTTTCTGACAATAACTCTCTATAAAAAACATGAAGTCAATGTGGAAAAAAAAAAAAAAAAAAAAAAAAATCAAGCTATGGACACACTCCACCAGCAGCATCACATCAATTAGGAGACTCAAAAGTTAAATGTGGAAGAGCCATTGGTATGTGGCGACGTTCTCTACCACCATGTTGTAATGCTGGTGGTGCCGGATGTTGTGGCGTGCTCATAAAGTTTTGCCACATTTCGGCCATGCTAACACTGCCTTCCGAGGTGGCGCCTTGTTCTTCCACTGAGCACCAGCAGTCAGTAGTTTCTCTACCAGCGTGCACTTGTATTCATACATTTTACAATCAAGCTCCAGTGACGAAAGTAATGATGGTACGTTGCCCTTGTAGGAGGGATCTGGCAGAGTGGCCAGCCAGTAATCAGCGCCGATAATAGGGGCAACTCGGCGGTCCTTACGCAGGCACAGCAGCATGTTGCATAGTGCACACCAGATGTGGTCCACAACATGTATTTTCAGGGTAGGTATGGCATGCCTGCAAAAAAGTAGTGGCTGCTGGGTACAAAGTACTGAGAGACAGGCACTGCCAGAAGGGTGTGTTTATTTAAGATGCATATACAAAAGAAATAAAAAACTGTAATGGCCAAGTGAAGAGATGCCACTATAAACAGATAAAAAAAAACAAACAAACCACATAACTAGAAAGTTGTGGGAACCTTGTAGTAAACTGTGCCGAGCTTCTCACTGTAATGCATGACATGACATATGGCCAGCTAGATAGTGGAATCCAGGTCAGGGAAGACTTACACATAATGAGCTAGCAAAGACATTGATTGAGCATTTTACCTCCCTTGACATCCCAAGTTTTATTGAGCCAATAGTGGCATGATACATTCTCATCTTTAAAACACTTTTACAAATTTATGTAAAAATAATCTCCAAAAACAGTTGTGCAACTTTATGAAACCATTACATACCATCCAAAAGTTCAAGGACAGTGCAGGTACTTTTGCCCCATTCATAAAGAAAACAAACAAAAAAACAACAACAAAACACCTTTTCATTTGATTTCAGACCTGAACCCTCACACCATTACATTACAACTCACTGATTGGTGCGTCATGGGTCTGATGAGACACCGACTTCCTCAAAACATCAGAAGTCCTGATAAAGACCCTGCGCGGCTCAGGTGTGGGTACTTATGTCATTACTGGCAGCCATCACAGCACAGGGTCCGTGCCAACAAGCCTATTGTTTCAGCCTGAATTACTCCTATAAAACCCAACGCTCACTTTGCATGCACTTCCTTTTTTTGTTTTTTATAGAAATGGAGGCATAGTGCTAGGAATCTTTACACGCTCCGATCATACCGGTGAGCAGTTTGTGCATTAACCACAACCAGTAAAGAGAATGAGAACCTAGTTTATCTTTATACCCTTTGGCACACACTTAAGAGGTGCGAGAACCCCATCCTTTAACCCCTTCCCTACCTTGGAAGTACCGAGTACATCCAGGTTGTTAAGTACTTACCGACCTTGGAGGTACGGGAACGTCATGGCAGCACCGCGATCATGTGCTTGCTGAATCTTGTCCCCACAACTATGATTGGAAACGCTGTGATTGGCTGTTCAGAATTCAACCGCCAATGACGCCAGTGTTTCAGGCGATGATCGATGCTGCAAGAGCAACGATCATTGGTTGGAGCCTAGCAACCACAGAGGCATCAAGGCCAGGTGTGATTGGACAATGGCGTCAATCGCACCAATCAGAGTGCACAAACGAAATATGACCCCACAATTACCGGCCCCTGTACTTTCTCATTCTAGCTGCGGACGTGTACAGGACAGTGCCTGTGTCGTTCTGTCTCGCTGTGCTGGGCCTTCTGGTGCCACAGACTTTCCAGCCTGTGCCATCACTTCTGCTGGTGCTGCCACTGAAGAAAGACATCCCTGAGCTATTCAATCCACCTCATCCCCCTCTTGCCACCAAGAGCTGATCAGTACTTGATCGATTGATTTTTGGCAGGTTTCTCTTTTTCGTGCATCTTGCAGCCGTCAAATGCTGATCAGTGACACAAATCACTGATAAACGTCCATGCTTGCCATTTTTCAGGACTTTTGTCCCATCTACCTTTTTCCCCTCCCACTCAGTGTGCATCCTACAGCCGCGGATCAGATGCACACCGCCGAACAGTGTCTGTGCTCGTTTTTGCCAAGGACTTTTTTTTTTTTATATTATCCCCCTCTAGCACCACATTGCGCTACCGCGGATGTCATTTTTTACATCTTTTGTGCCCTAGAGCTAACGGTTTACGCCAACGCATGGTGCGCCATAAAGTAACGCATCATCGCTAACGCATGCCGATTTCGGCATTAGTCACTATTATTGCGGCCAATGAGTGCGTTAACGCATCCATTACACAGTGATAGTGCCGCTATGTAACGGATGTGCTCAACGCATGGCCCCTAACGCAATGTGAACCCAGCCTTACAGCCGTCAAGAGCTGATACACAGTGATCAGCTTCCGGTTGCTTTTTTTTTTTTTTTTTTTTTAAATATCTACTGATTTTATTTTTCCTCTTCTTTGAGTTTCTAGATTTCCTTTCTTTCCTCTGCTATTATAAATAGCACCATTTACACAAGCCCCACACAATACAAGTATAAAGGCACCACTTACACACACACATACGCCCAGTGTTCTGACTAAAATAAAAATGGCCCATTTGTCAATAAGACACTATTCAGAGGAGGCGTACACTTTCCTTACCTCAGATTAAGATTCAGCCTGAGGAAGATCCCACATTTCTCATCTAGTGAGCGACCCCCAGCAAGGCACCCTAGGAACCAGGCAATCGATCCAATGTGAACGCCATCAATCGAAAATGATCGGCCTGTTATTCCGGATTTCATGGGCAGCTCAGGACTCAAAATTTGATATTACAGGCCTCACTGAAATTTTTTGTAAATTCCATTTCAGCGAGGAAATAAAAGTTATGGTGACCCAGGCAAATTTATACTCCCATCAATTTTTCACCCAAAATCCCACATCATACACCAGATGGATCCCTGTGAATGCAGCAGAAGTTATGACATTTTGGAGAATTGTGCTGCATTTGGGCATAGCCAGAAAACCAGAGCTTCGGCAATATTGGAGTACTGATATTCTCTACAGCACACCGGTATTCCATATGGTCATAACAAGGACACGATTTGAAGTGATCTAAATATTTTTACATTATAGTGATAATGCGCAGTGTCCTCCATGAGACGATCCTAACTTTGATAGTATACATAAGATTTGGACAGTAGCTGAACACTTCAGCAGAAAATTTGCTGAGTTGTATAACCCCCTAAGGGACATTTGTATAGATGAATCGCTTGTTCATGTCAAAGGAAGGCTAAAATTCTGGCAATACCTGCCCAGTAAAAAAAACAAACAAAAAAAATAAAGACACACGTGTCTCCCTAAGCCGTTGCTAATTGTGCAAACAATGAAAAAAATGTCAACAGCATAGGCCAACGCCGCGACAACATGTTGGAGGTCAAGTATAAGGACAAGAGGGATGTCTTTATCTTGACCACCATACACCGTGATAACAGCTCCCTTGTCACTGAGTTACAACACCAAAAACAGATTGTATAATGAATTATAATAAGTTTATGGGTTGTAGATGTCTCAGATCCTCAAACCACACAGTGCCATGCAAAAAGCAAAAGTATGGTACAAAAAAAACAAAAAAAACGTGCACACTGTACAATGCTTTAGTGCTATTCCGATTTGCAGGCAAAGGAGACCTGCCTTCAGTTTCAGAAGGTATTCATCAAGGCCCTAATGTTTGGCACTCAGGAAGGTAAGGGTCCCAGTACTTCTGTGACAATACCAGCACTATCAGTTTCAGGTCAACGTTTCCAGGAGAGTTTCCCCAAACAGCAAAAAAGAGAAGATCACAAAAAAAGTGCAGAGTATATAACTTACCAATGTGAAACCTGCCCTGGGAAACCTGGCCTTTGCATTAAGGATTGCTTCAGAGAGCACTACTCTGCACATCTTACACAACACATTATAAATTCATACACCAGTAAAAAGCATCATCATCATTAATGTAACTATTCCTTGAGGGGTGTAGTTTCCAAAAAGGTGTTACTTGTGGGGAATTTCCACTGCGAACAAACCATTCCATCAAAGTCTGAGCTCCAAACGGTCACTCCTTTGCTTCCGTGCGGCCAAACAGTAGTTTTCCCCCCACATATGGGGTATCTGCACACTCAGCAGAAATTGCACAAGTTTGAGTCCGTTTTTTCCTGTTACCCTTATGAAAATAAAATTGGTGCGAAAAGAACAAGATTTTTTATTTTCACGGCTCAACGTTATAAATTTCTGAAGCACCTGGGTGGTGGTGGTGCTTCAGAAAGTTCCCTGAGGGTCTAGTTTCCAAAATGATGCCGTGGTTGTGTGTGTGTGTGTTGTGTGTGTGTGTGGTGTGTGTGTGTGTGTGTGTGTGTGTGTGTGTGTGGTGGTGGGGGGTATTTCCACTGTTTAGGGGCACATCAGGGTCTCTCTAGACGCGACAGCGTCTGCTCTCAATTCCAGCAAATTATGCGTACAAAAAGTCAAACGGCGCTCCTTCCCTTCCAAGCTCTGCGCCCAAACAGTGGTTTTCCCCCACATATGGGGTATCGACGTACTCTGGAGAAATTGCACAACAAATGTTGAAAGCCATTTTCTCAAGTTACCTTAAAAAAAACAAAACAAAAAAAACACGGGTCTAAATTAAAATATGTGAAAATGTTAATGTTCATTTTTCCTTCCACATTGCCCCAGTTCATGTGAAGCACCTGAAAGGTTAATAAACTTCTTGAATATGGTTTTGAGAAAATTGAGGGGGTGCAGTTTTTAGAATGATGTCACTTTTTATCATATAGACCCCTCAACGTCACTTCAAATGTGATCTCTTTAAAAAAAAAAAAAAAAAAATGATTTTGTTGTAAAAATGAGAAATCACTGGTAAGCTTTTAACCTTCTAACTTCCTAACAACAAAAAAAAAAATTAGGTTTCAAAAATTGTGCTGATATAAATAATATTTCCCACATATCTGCTTTACAACTATTTTGTGTGACATGACGGATTTAAAGCGACCTGCCCGTTGTGAGGAGACTTCTGCTGTGAAGCCGCCATTACTCATACACAAGTTTATCTGCAAACAGTGAGCAGGCCGCTGCACAAATGCCGTAGACCCTTAACAGCTGACTAGACCCCCCCCCCACAATCAAATTTTAAAGGGGCTGATTACTACTGGACAACCCGAGCGTAATCGATTCAGGACCAGAAGTAAAACGCAGACAATCTATACTCGCCGGCTGCAGCCATTCCAGTGATGTTGGGCCGCAGTTCAGGGAGGCGACAACGTTTTTGTAGCCAGTGAGCGGCTACTTGTTGATGCAGCTGCCGGCCGGTAAAGAGCTCATTTTAATTCAGACCCGATTTGATTAACCTGCGGTAGTCTGGCAGGGAACAACCCCTGGTTTCTCCCAAGGGTAGGCTAAATAGACAAGAGTACATGCCTTTCCCAAGCCATGCGCTGCCGTGCAACATGATTAATGTTTGATTTGATGAGCGTTACATTCGTACCTTTACTGACCAACCAGAAGAATTAGATTTACGAGCTGGCGAAGCAGAAATGCTCCCTTACCCGACAGGTTCTGCTCAGCCCCATACCAAAAAATTACACACATGTAATGAGCATGTCACACAGAAAACATCAGTGATTGACAGCAGCTGCGGACAGTCATTTAAATGCCACTGTCAATCTGCTGCAGCAATTTAATGCTGATGCAACTGCTAAAGGCCTCCAGCTGCAGGCAGGGGCCACTGCCGGCTCGGCAAGCCCAGCCACAAGCAGGGGTCACCGCCGGACCGGCAAGCCCAGCCACAAGCAGGGGTCACCGCCGGACCGGCAAGCCCAGCCACAAGCAGGGGTCACCGCCGGACCGGCAAGCCCAGCCACAAGCAGGGGTCACCGCCGGACCGGCAAGCCCAGCCACAAGCAGGGGTCACCGCCGGACCGGCAAGCCCAGCCACAAGCAGGGGTCACCGCCGGACCGGCAAGCCCAGCCACAAGCAGGGGTCACCGCCGGACCGGCAAGCCCAGCCACAAGCAGGGGCCACCGCCAGCTCGGCAAGCCCAGCCACAAGCAGGGGTCACCGCCGGACCGGCAAGCCCAGCCACAAGCAGGGGTCACCGCCGGACCGGCAAGCCCAGCCACAAGCAGGGGTCACCGCCGGACCGGCAAGCCCAGCCACAAGCAGGGGTCACCGCCGGTCCGGCAAGCCCAGCCACAAGCAGGGTCACCGCCGGACCGGCAAGCCCCAGCCACAAGCAGGGGTCACCGCCGGACCGGCAAGCCCAGCCACAAGCAGGGGTCACCGCCGGACCGGCAAGCCCAGCCACAAGCAGGGGTCACCGCCGGACCGGCAAGCCCAGCCACAAGCAGGGGTCACCGCCGGACCGGCAAGCCCAGCCACAAGCAGGGGTCACCGCCGGACCGGCAAGCCCAGCCACAAGCAGGGGTCACCGCCGGACCGGCAAGCCCAGCCACAAGCAGGGGTCACCGCCGGACCGGCAAGCCCAGCCACAAGCAGGGGTCACCGCCGGACCGGCAAGCCCAGCCACAAGCAGGGGTCACCGCCGGACCGGCAAGCCCAGCCACAAGCAGGGGTCACCGCCGGACCGGCAAGCCCAGCCACAAGCAGGGGTCACCGCCGGACCGGCAAGCCCAGCCACAAGCAGGGGTCACCGCCGGACCGGCAAGCCCAGCCACAAGCAGGGGTCACCGCCGGACCGGCAAGCCCAGCCACAAGCAGGGGTCACCGCCGGACCGGCAAGCCCAGCCACAAGCAGGGGTCACCGCCGGACCGGCAAGCCCAGCCACAAGCAGGGGTCACCGCCGGACCGGCAAGCCCAGCCACAAGCAGGGGTCACCGCCGGACCGGCAAGCCCAGCCACAAGCAGGGGTCACCGCCGGACCGGCAAGCCCAGCCACAAGCAGGGGTCACTGCCAGCTCAGCAAGCCCAGCCACAAGCAGGGGTCACTGCTGGACCGGCAAGCCCAGCCGCAGATATTGCCCACGATTTGGACAGCCCCTTCTCAAACCCCTTGCTTGGCCCTAATAAAAAAAAACAAACAAAAAAAAACCTACCTCTTGTGCCGCCACCGTTCCTGCCGTGTCAGCACTCACGTTCCTGGGGACCTTGTGCGGTGACACGCGAGTTGGGCGCCCAATCAGCGCTGGCGTCACTGGCCCCACTTTCGGACAAATCGAATATCCAGAGGAAGTCGGGGCTGCAGCTGCCTCTCACTTCCTCTTTATGTTCGATTTGTCCTAAGGCGGGCCCAGTGACGCCAGCGCTGATTGGGCGCCAACTCGCATGTCACCGCACAAGGTCCCCAGGAACTCGAGTGCCGACACCGCGGGACCGCCGCAGGCACAGGAGGGGAGCACAGGCTTTTTTATTTTATTGGCACCAAACATTTAGATCAAGGGGTTATCCTTGTAGTAGACAGCCCCTTTAAGTACATGGTAAAATGGAAGTTATTCAAAGCTACAACTCACCCTGCAAAGACACAGCCCTCATACAGCTATGATCATGGGAAAAAAAAAAAAAAGCAGTGAGAAACTTGCAAACAACAAGACACAAGCCTGGCTATGGAGGTGAGGGGTGAGACAGGCGCTGGCCTCTCGCCACTTGTCACCATGGCTGACGGAGGGTCCCTGGCACTGGTTGGGGGGCAGTGATATATGGGTCCCTTCTGTAATACACTATTCATCTGATTCAGCATTACACAGCTGTCGGGCTCATGGATTCTCACCGCTGATGGACATGGGGCAGGAACAAGATTTAAAATCACTAACAAAAAATCTTGTTTGCATTTGTAACCCCTTGTGGTCCAGCGGGTGATAATTTGCACATCTGATGACACTGCTTATGTTGATTAGATTGTTACTATAGTAACGGTCAGCGGGGGGGCACACAGAGCATTGGGTCCATGTCCATCTCCAAAACAACTTCTTTTAGGGGATGTTCACACGTGGCAGCATTAATGCAGCAGTTTTTCCTGTCCATTTTACAGTTACAGCAAAGTAAATTTAAAGTCTTATTCACTCTCGGCAGTTTAATCTGCGACATGTGAGCGCTGAGCATTTCTCACCCATTCAAGTGAATGAAAAAAAAACCCACGCAGCACTCCCTCCGCCAACACTCGTGTTCCGGGTGCAGCACAGCCCGTGTGAGACAGGTGCAGTATTGGGCTGCAATAGGCACATAGTGTCCTAGGGGCCCTCGTCTGTCTGGGCCACCCCTGACAGCACATAGATTACACACCCAGGTTATCAGATGGTCTGAGTGCACAGGAGAAACGCTGCGTGTGAATGAGGGCGAACATTAGAGTCCGGACTGCCTGCACAGCAGGAGCTGGGAGAAGACGCACCTTTACAAAGCGGAGGACATCAGAAGGGAGGAAAGAAACAGGACGAGACTGCAGGTCAAGTGCTGGGGAACATAAACGTCTCCCACACCACAGAACTAACTGCCTTCTACGAGGCACTACAAATCCCAGCATGCACTGCCTCTCCGCAGCCAGTACTCACATGTAGCAGATCCCAGCAGTCTGGAGCTACAGCAGCAGCAGCAATAGTCCGGCAGTCGTGTGACTGCAGCTTATCTCATAGGTCTCATAGAGCGTATTCAGGGGCGTGGCCGTGACTCAGACCGAGGCTCCCCGAGTGCAGCGCCCAGCTCGCGCAGGTAGGGCTGTGCAATCGTCCTGCGCTCCTGCCGTGCACACGGGGATGTGGTCTGCGCTGCCTGCTGCCTGCGCTGCCTGCAACTGCCGCTGCCTGCCTGCACTGCGCTGCCTGCCTGCGCTGCCTCTGCCTGCGCTGCCTGCCTGCCTGCCTGCGCTGCCTGCCTGCACTGCGCTGCCTGCCTGCTATCGTTCATAGTGTCTGCAAGTTACTAATCAATAAATAATAAATCCGATTTATGGCCGTCTCCAGTGATACATTTGATGAGCTCTTCTCATCAGTCACAGGCTGCAGCGGTTCTGGGACTTGTCTTCTGGAGCCAGTGGAGGGGCCTACAAGGGGAGAATGGCTCCATTTAATTATTTAAAATCAATTCTTAGCTATAAAAGTAAATACTAGAAAACACACGCCGGAATCTGCTGGTGCGTCCGCCTTTCATCCAGTATGTCGAGATTTCGTCATTACTCCTTGTAATTACCAAGGTTTCCCGACTTTTTTTGAATAATCTGATGAATACGTCGCCCGGTCCCACCTGCAGCCAGGAGTCAGGACTGATGCTGGAGGTCACTTGTGATTGGCTTCTTGCATGTAGAGTTTTTTGGCATCGTGTCTTCAGGAACTCGTCTATTAGGGGCTGTGCACTTCTGGGCGTCCTCTGCTTAATCACGTAAGGGCCATATTTGAAATAAAACACTCAGCTCCTATTCCAGTGACGCACGCCACCTGAATCTCTGACACCGACATTTACATGACATCATTGCCGGCGTGCACAGTCACCAACGTCTACCAGTTTCCTGCAACCCAACATCAGGGAACCAATGAGTTCCCATTGTAGCCCGGAATCTGCCTCCATAGATGCCATGTCAGGCCTCTTTCACACATCCGGTTTTGGCCTTCAGGCACAATCCGGCCAACAAGTAAAAAGACGGATCCGGCGTACATTGGGGCAAAACTGATGCAACGGATCCGTTTTTTTAGCCGGATCCGTTGTGAAGAGAGAGAGAGACCAGGCAGGCATACATAAAGAAAACGGAGTCCGGTGGCCGGATCAGTCCTATGCCTGATCCGGCACCCATAGACTTGCATTGTATGAGCAAGCCTGACGCGCCGCTTCAGGCACTGTCCATTGTTTAGTGTCACAGTATCTCCTCTTTTTAAACAAAACCAACTTTTATTGTAACCATTAAAATTTAGAACAATACTAAGCCAAATTGGCAAAAAGACATCATACGAGAAATAAGTGAAAAACACCAGAGGGTCGTGCTAATCCCTACAATGGCCTATATTACCCTACCTACCCGCGGAGGTTGGCACCCTAGAACCTGCGCAGTAGCGCCCCCGCTCCTCGACGGCTTACCCTGCTCACCCTATAGGGCCCTATGGTGGCTGGGAGTGAGGATAGAGATGAAAAATGGTAGATGAGAAAGATGAAAAGAAATGATATTTTGTGTCTTCATGAAGTGCACGTTTGATTTTAATAGGATATTCCTTATATATGCAAACTAGGTTTCCAGATATTAAAGGATATAGATTGAAGACTTTATATAGGTAATAAGGCCACAGAAAATACCAAAAATAAAAAAAAAACTAAACAAAAACCACACACTAAAATCACCCAAAACAAGTGCTGATTCTAGAATTTCCAAATATCTATATATTGATAGCTAGATATCCTATACAAGAGTAATATACTCCTATATAGCTTTATTCTTCAATATAGATATACAACTAAGTGGAACCAAGTATAGAAATATTTGAGGACTTAGTTCGATATGAAACAAGAAAGAATTATGTCACCCAGATATAGCAGGAAATTACCTGATACCTATCAGATACTAACAACAGGAACTATACTGTGTTTATTTGGCAATCTATCAATATCTTGACCATTTGATTGATTTGTTAGTGTATATATATATATATGCTATATCTGGGTGACATAATTCTTTCTTGTTTCATATCGAACTAAGTCCTCAAATATTTCTATACTTGGTTCCACTTAGTTGTATATCTATATTGAAGAATAAAGCTATATAGGAGTATATTACTCTTGTATAGGATATCTAGCTATCAATATATAGATATTTGGAAATTCTAGAATCAGCACTTGTTTTGGGTGATTTTAGTGTGGGGTTTTTGTTTAGTTTAGTTTTTTATTTTATTTTTGGTATTTTCTGTGGCCTTATTACCTATATAAAGTCTTCAATCTATATCCTTTAATATCTGGAAACCTAGTTTGCATATATAAGGAATATCCTATTAAAATCAAACGTGCACTTCATGAAGACACAAAATATAATTTCTTTTCATCTTTCTCACCTACCATTTTTCATCTCTATCCTCACTCCCAGCCACCATAGGGCCCTATAGGGTGAGCAGGGTAAGCCGTCGAGGAGCGGGGCGCTACTGCGCAGGTTCTAGGGTGCCAACCTCCGCGGGTAGGTAGGGTAATATAGGCCATTGTAGGGATTAGCATGACCCTCTGGTGTTTTTCACTTATTTCTCGTATGATGTCTTTTTGCCAATTTGGCTTAGTATTGTTCTAAATTTTAATGGTTACAATAAAAGTTGGTTTTATTTAAAAAGAGGAGATACTGTGACACTAATATATTGTTCTTTCTCTGATATATCTATACTACTGTGATACTGTCCATTGTTTCCGGCGGAAAAAAAAACGTTACAGGATGTGTCCTGTCCGGCCGCCAGAATTAAAATCTATGACGGATATGGCAGAAACCAGACAAAACGGAAGGACATGCGGCACGATCCAGCGCTAATGCGGCGGTAAAAAAAACGGATCCTTTTTCTTTAAAAAAAAGCCGGATCGCACCTGACGGCGAAAAACTGATGTGTGAAAGAGGCCTTAGTCGTCCTATGATGCTCAGATACAGGCAGAGCTCCACAGGAGAACCACAATTTCCTCATATACTCCTACTGTGCATTATAGAGTTGTGTGAAAAAGTGTTTGCCCCCTTCCTGATTTCCTATTCTTTTGCATGTTTGTCACACTAAATATTTCAGATCACTAAACAAATATTAGACAAACATAATACAAGTAAACACAAAATGCCATTTTCATCCCATCTCACCTCCTCCCCAACCTCACCACTACACTAATCCTATCCCTAACCCATGTCTTCAACCTATCACTATCTTCTGGTACCTTCCCCTCTCCTTTCAAACATGCCACAATCACACCTATCCTCAAAAAGCCATCCCGTGACCCGAGCGCTGTGTCCAGCTATCGCCCCATATCTTTGCTCCCATTTGCTTCCAAACTCCTTGAGCAGCACGTCCACACTGAACCTTCCTCTCACTTTGCATCTAACTTGCTCTTCGACAACCTACAATCTGGCTTCCGTCCCCACCATTCCACTGAGACTGCCCTGACCAAACTTACGAACGACTTACAGCCAAAGCTAACAGAATTCTCTATACTCCTCCTTCTAGACCTGTCCTGTGCCTTTGACACAGTTGACCACTGCCTCCTGCTACAGATCCTCTCTTCCTTTAGTGTCAAAAACCTTACCCTATCCTGGATCTTCTCATACTTTACCAACCGCACATTTAGCGTTTCCTACTCCCACACTACCTCCTCATCTCGCCCCCTCTCTGTAGGCTCTGTCCTAGGACCCCTACTCTTCTCAATCTATACCCTTGGCAAGAGACAACTCATAAAATCCTATGGCTTCCAGTACCATCTATATGCTGATTACACTCAGTTCTACCTCTCTGCGCTCCAGAATCCCAGAGTGTCCATCAGCCATATCCTCCTTCTTCTCCTCTCACTTCCTCAAGCTCAATGTGGACAAATCTGAACTAATTATCTTTCCTCCATCTCGCAAAACCTTCCCTACCTGATCTATCTATCACAATAAATGAATTCACACTTTCCCCTGTCCCGGTAATCCGCTGCCTCGGAGTAAAGGGTATGCCACACTAAACAACATCGCTAACGGATCGCTAAAAAACGTCACTATTTAGCGATCCCGTTAGCGATGTTGTTGTGTGCGGCAGCTGCCAGCGACGAGCTTCCTGCTGTGATCTCGCTCGTCGCTGGAATCGTTCCGGACCCTATTTTATCGCCGGCGCTCCCGCTGGGTAAGTATAATCGCTAAGTGTAGCACCTTTTCTTAGCGATTTAGCAGTACTTTTGTACCGCTAAAGTCGTTAAGGAGATCGCTAACCGCGATAGCGTCCTTAACGACATCGCTAAGTTAGGTAGCTACTAGCGATATAGAAACAATCCCGCTAGCGATCTCATTAGTATGCGACGCTAACGAGATCGCTAGCGGGATTGTGTAGTGTGGCAGTACCTTAACCCTTGACTCTGCCCTGTCCTTCAAACTGCACATCCAAGCTCTTGCCACCTCCTGTCGCCTCCAGCTCAAAAATATTTCCAGAACCCGTTCTTTCCTCAACCCTCACTCTACCAAAATGCTTGTGCATGCCCTAATCGTCTCCCGTCTCGATTACTGCAACATCCTCCTCTGTGGCCTACCTTCTAACACTCTTGCACCCTTCCAGTCCGTCCTTAACTCTGCTGTCCGACTAATTAATCTCTCTCCTCACTACACTCCTGCTTCCCCTCTTTGCAAATCCCTTCACTGGCTCCCAGTTTCCCAGCTTATCCAGTTTAAACTACTAACACTGACCTACAAAGCCATCCATAACATTCTCCTCTGTATATTTCCAAACTAATCTCTCAATATCTTCCCTCATGTAGTCTCCGGTCCTCCCAAGACCTCCTTCTCTCCTCCACAGTTATTCGCTCCTCACCCAATCACCTCCAAGATTTCTCCTGAATATCCCCCATCCTCTGGAATTTTGTGCCCCAACATGTCTGGTTATCCACCACGTTTGGATCCTTCAGACGGAACCTGAAAACCCATCTCTTTAAAAAGCTTACAACCTGTAGTGACCACCTGGCCACCTCAATACCATTGGAGCTATTGCAACCCCTGGACCTACTGTCTCCTTCCCCATAAACCTGTAGAATGTAAGCCCGCAAGGGCAGGGTCCTCTTCCCTCTGTACCATTTTGTCATTGTTAGTTTGTTTACTGTAAGTGATATTTGTATTTTGATGTAACCCCGTCTCATGTACAGCACCATGGAATAAATGGTGCTATATAAATTAATAATAATAATAATAATTAAGAGAAAAAGAAATCCAAACCTACAGAGCCCTGTGTGAAAGAGTGATTGCCCCCTCACCCCCCTTAAAACATAAACTAACTGTGGTTTATCACATTTTTGGGAACCTGAGTTCAGTTTCCTTAGCCACACGCAGGCCTGATTGTTGCCACACCTGTTTTCAATCAAGAAATCACTTAACTAGGACCTGCCTGACAAAGTGAAGTAGACCAAAAGCTTCGCAAAAGCTAGAGATCATGCTGCGATCCAAAGAAATTCAGGAACAAATGAGAAACAAAGTAATTGAAATTTATCAGTCTGGAAAATGTTATAAAGCCGTTTCTAAAGCTTTGGTACTCCAACAAACTACAATGAGAGCCATTATCCACAAATGACAAAAACATGGAACAATGATGTACCTTCCCAAGAGCAGCCAGCTGACCAAAATTACCCCAAGAGCGCAGTGACGACTCATCCAAGGGGTTACAAAAGACCCCACAACAACATCCAATGAACTGCAGACCGCAGTTAAGGTCAGTGGTCATGACTCCACCATGAGAAAGATACTGGGCAAAATGGCCTGCATGGCAGAATTCCAAGACGAAAATCACTGCTAAGCAATAAGAACATAAAGGCTCGTCTCAGTTTTGCCAGAAAACATCTTGATGATCCCCAAGGCTTTGGGGAATACTCTGTGGACTGAGGAGAAAAAAGTTGAACTTTTTTGAAGGTATACACCCCATTACATCTGGTGTAGAAGTAACACAACATTTCAGAAATGCAAATCATAGCAACAGTCAAATATTGTGGTAGTGTGGTGGTCTCAAGCTGTTTTGCTGCTTCAGGACCTGGAAGACTTGCTGTGGTAAAAGGAACCATGAATTCTGCTGTCTACTAAAAAATCCTGCGGGAAAACGTCCGGCTATGTGTTCATGACCTTAAGCTGAAGCGCACTTGGGTTATGCAGCAGAACAATGATCCAGAACACACCAGCAAGTTCACCTCTGAATGGCTAAAGAAAAACAAAAGAGTTAGGAGTGGCCTTGTCAAAGTCTAGACCTTAATCCGATTGAGATGCTGTGGCATGACTTAAAAAGGCGGTTCATGCTTGGAAACGCTCCATTGTGGCGGAATTACAACAATTCTGCAAAGATACCGTATATACTTGAGTATAAGCCGACCCGAGTATAAGCCGAGTGTTAGGGATCGAGTTCCCACTGCTGCACAAGGGGAATCTCGAGCCAGTCCCGCTGCGGTCCCCCATCTATCTCCAGCTGCAGTGGAGCCTGCTCAGCAGAGACGTCGGTCCCAGCGTCTCGCCCAGTTTAACACTGTGCAGAGGCTTGTTGCGGTCTTTCCTGGTTCCTCTATTATAACTAGTGCTGGAGCAGGCAGTTCGGGAACTAAGTCCCTGCTTTCTCCATCTGAGCATGCCCAGGGCAAGATCTCCCATTGGAGATCAGGGGTCACATGCTCGGTTACAGCAGCGACTCCCATTGGTCCGCCAGGAAGGTCCTGAAACTACATGTGTTCTGGAATGGTTTCGCATTGGTCCTTTTCTGGCAGGTCCTGCAGTTGCTACTATAAAAGGGTGGCATGGCTGGGCCGCCATGCGCTAGTATCAAATCTGTTACTGTCACGCTGTTACTGCATACAGGAGGTCTGGGGTCTATGCTGACCCTAAGCTGGGGTCCTGACTAATCCCTCTACCTGGAGGTACTGTTGATGGTACAGAGGTCCAGGCCGCCAGAGTAATCCCTACCTCCTGAGGATCCCTGAACCTCAGTGATCTAGTCCTGAGAAGGACCCTGATCACAACACTGGGGACTGGTAGGTATATGCCTAGACACAGTAACAGACGAACGAGACAGTACAAGGGGTAAACTAAAATCCACCTTGCATACAAAAGTCATACCACAGGAAACAGAGGGGACACCAACGGGTACGGAGATAAATGATAAAGCGAGGAGGGGAAAACGACCACACCAGGTACTCTTTCACTTCAGCCTTCACAATACAACGATCCGCTCTGCTGGTCTGCATGAATGCTTTCACCGACACTTCCCTAGCAGACAGGCAGGTATTTGAAGGAATCCAATTACAGCAACATTAATTGCAGCTGAGCGAGGCTGGTCTTGACCAGCACAGAGAGAGGTAGAATTAACTCCCTCACTGGCGAAAAACACCCAGCACCAGAAACTCAGCTGTGAGAAGTCAGGGTGTGCAATCGCGACGATCTTCGCAGCGACACACCCGTGACAGTACCCCCCCTTCTACGAGGGGCCTCCGGACCCTCAGGGCCGGGTTTATCTGGGTGAGTAGTGTGGAAAGCCCGAATTAATCGGTCTGCGTTAATATCCGACGCCGGAACCCACGTCCTCTCCTCAGGACCATACCCCCTCCAATGAACAAGGTACTGAAGGGACCGGCAATTCAGACGTGAATCGATGACTCTTGACACCTGGAACTCCAAGTTACCATTGACCACCACAGGAGGAGGAGGTAAAGGTGAAGGTATCACCGGCGCCACATACCTCTTAAGCAACGATCTGTGGAACACATTATGAATTTTAAATGTGGGAGGGAGGTCAAGACGGAATGCAACCGGATTAATTATAGCACTGATCTTGTATGGCCCGATGAACCTGGGACCCAGTTTCCAGGAGGGAACCTTAAGTTTTATATTCTTGGTAGACAACCATACCAGATCGTTCACACTTAGGTCCGGACCAGACACTCTCCTCCTATCAGCCATACGTTTGTATCGGTTCCCCATAGTACTCAGATTATTCAGCACTCCTCTCCACACTGAAGCAAGTGACGACGAAAATCGTTCCTCCTCAGGAACCCCAGAAGAGCCCCCCCTATTGAAAGTACAAAACTGGGGGTGAAAACCATATGCCCCAAAAAACGGGGACTTACCAGTGGACTCGCTCCGCCTATTATTTAGAGCAAACTCAGCCAGAGGCAAGAAAGAAGCCCAGTCCTCCTGGTTCTCTGACACAAAACACCGGAGATATGTCTCCAAGCTCTGGTTCAGACGCTCTGTCTGACCATTGGTCTGCGGGTGAAAAGCCGATGAAAATGACAACTGCATCCCCCGCCGTGTACAAAATGCTTTCCAGAATTTGGACACAAACTGAGAGCCCCGATCCGACACCACATCGGAGGGTACCCCGTGAAGCCTTACAATCTCCCCAATAAACACCTGCGCAAGAGTTTTAGCATTAGGAAGAGCAGGAAGAGCGATAAAATGTGCCATCTTGCTGAACCTGTCCACTACAACGAGTATGACTGTTTTACCCGAAGATGGCGGGAGGTCCGTAATGAAGTCCATAGACAGATGAGTCTACGGACGCTCCGGGATCTTCAAAGGTAAGAGGACCCCAGACGGACGGGTATGTGGTTTCTTAGAGCACGCACAAACCTCGCAGGACGTGACAAAAGTTACCACCTCCCTATGTAAGTTAGGCCACCAAAACCGGCGCAAGAGGAGATCCTCAGTTGCTTTACTCCCTGGGTGTCCTGCCAAAGCTGAATTATGGTGTGCCTCGATCACCTTTTGTCGCAACTGATTTGGAACAAACAGTCTCCCTGGAGGTCCTACAGGGGCGTCCCCCTGAGCCTCCAATACCTCCTCCTCAAGCTCAGAGCATACTGCCGACACCACCACCCCCTCCTGAAGGACCGGAATCGGGTCCTCCGTATTCCCAGCCCCTGGGAAACAACGAGATAAGGCATCCGCCTTAACATTTTTTGACCCAGGACGATATGTGACGACAAAATTAAACCTGGTAAAAAACAACGACCACCTAGCTTGTCTGGGATTCAGACGTTTAGCGGACTCTAAATATAGCAGGTTCTTGTGATCGGTAATGACGGTGACCGGGTGGACTGTCCCCTACAAAAAATGACGCCACTCCTCTAAAGCTAACTTAATGGCCAAGAGTTCCCTATTGCCGACATCATAATTCCTCTCAGCGGACGACAATTTTTTAGAGAAGAAGGCGCACGGATGCCATTTACCAGGGGACGAACCTTGTGACAATACTGCTCCCACCCCTACCTCGGAAGCGTCCACCTCAACAATGAACGGCTGTGACGCATCAGGCTGAATAAGTATGGGTGCAGAAGCAAAACATTTTTTCAAGGAAGAAAACGCTTGACAAGCCTTGTCAGACCACCTTGAAAAATCCGTCCCTTTTTTAGTCATGTCTGGGAGAGGTTTAACTATGGACGAAAAATTACGAATGAATTTCCGGTAGTAGTTAGCAAACCCCAGGAAACGTTGTAATGCCTTAAGATCCTCTGGCAGATCCCACTCAAGAACTGCCCGCACTTTCCCAGGGTCCATACAAAACCGGATGCTGACACCAGGAATCCTAAAAACTGAAGTTCCTGTATGGCGAACACACACTTCTCCCATTTGGCGTACAGTTTATTATCCCGCAAGATCTGTAACACCTGCCTAACATGCTCCTGATGAGACACAAGATCCGGCGAGTAAATTAAGATATCATCCAGATATATGACCACAAACTGTCCCATTAGATGGCGAAAGATGTCATCTACAAAGTGTTGAAACACCGCCGGGCAATACTCAGACCAAATGGCATGACAAGGTTCTCGTAATGCCCCTCCGGAGTGTTAAATGCCGTCTTCCACTCATCCCCCTCCTTCATCCTAATCAGATTGTACGCCCCCCTGAGATCCAACTTAGAGAACCATTTGGCACCCACGATCTGATTGAAGAGATCGGGAATAAGTGGGAGCGGATATTGATCTCGGACCGTAATCCGATTAAGCTCACGGAAATCCAGGCAAGGGCGTAGGCCTCCATCTTTTTTCTTCACAAAGAAGAACCCCGCGGCCACCGGGGAAGATGAAGGTCTAATATGCCCCTTAGCCAGACTCTCTGAAATATAATCCTTCATGGCCTGTCTCTCAGGACCAGAAAGGTTATACAACCTAGATTTCGGTAACTTGGCCCCAGGGAGCAAGTTAACAGAACAGTCATACTCGCGATGAGGAGGTAGTTCTTGACACCCTTTCTCTGAGAATACATCCTCAAAGTCCACCAGAAATGGAGGTAAGGCCCTAGGAGCGACCGCACCAATGACCGTATTTATGCAGTTTTTCTTACAGAATTCACTCCATTGGCTTATCTCTCTGGATTGCCAATTAATAACCGGGTTATGCTTAGTTAACCAAGGAAGGCCCAGTACTATAGGAGTGGGAAGACCCTCCAACACATAACAAGACAACAGTTCTTTATGTAACGCCCCCACTTGAAGATCTATGTTATGCACTGCTTGCAAAAAACTTCCCTGACCGAGAGGTCTGGCGTCGATCGAGAATATGGGGACGGGTTTAGCCAACACACTCAATCGCATACCTTGAACCCGGGCAAAGCGAGCATCCACCAGATTAGCCCCGGCCCCACTATCCAGAAGAACAGATATCCTCTCAGTTTTCGCACCCACCACCACCTCCGCCGGTACGAGAAACTGAGACGAACTTAGGGACGAAATACTTACTCCCAGATTGCCGTCCACCACACAATCTGGGATCAATAGTTTTCCGGCGACTTCTCACTCTGCAAAGGACGGGATGGACACCCCCTAATAAAATGTCCTTTTTTTCCACAGAAGAAACAAGTTCCTGTTTTGTGGCGCCCCACCGATCCCCTCCCCCGGAATGATGTCCCTCCTAATTGCATAGGCTCCTCTGGACTGACCAGGGGAACCTCCGTATAAGGGACCCTTGAGGAAGGTGGAGTCATCACAGGGGGCGAAGTTACCCCGAACCTCTCCCGAAGACGTCTGTCAATACGAATAGCAAGGGCCATAGCGGCTTCCAGTGACGTGGGAGGGTCATACTGTGCCAGCACATCCTTTAATTTGTCAGATAAACCTTGACAAAACTGGCTCCTAAGAGCCGGGTCATTCCACTGGGTGTCCGTGGCCCACCTACGGAACTCCGAACAGAATTCCTCCGCCGCGACGATCTCCCTGCTGGATCCTACGTAACTTAGATTCAGCAAGGGAGACCCGATCCGGGTCATCATACACAAGACCCAGAGCCGCAAAAAACCTATCCACTGACTGGAGAGCTGGGGAGCCCGGGGGGAGAGCGAACGCCCAGGATTGGGGGTCTCCTTGTAGGAGCGAGATGACAATCCCCACCCTTTGTTCTTCACTTCCAGATGACCGAGGTCGCAGCCGAAAGTACAATTTACATGCCTCCCGGAAAGCAAAAAACTTGTCCCGCCCCCCAGTGAATCTGTCAGGGAGAGCTACTTTAGGTTCAGGTCCGGCCTGCTCCGGGGGTACAAAACCTTGGACTTAACGTCCGCCAGCTCCATGGACAAACTCTGCAACTGCCGAGCTAGACTGACTACTGGATCCATGGTGACTGGAGAAAACCTTTAGCGGTCGGTGAAAATGTCACGCTGTTACTGCATACAGGAGGTCTGGGTCTATGCTGACCCTAAGATGGGTCCTGACTAATCCCTCTACCTGGAGGTACTGTTGATGGTACAGAGGTCCAGGCCGCCAGCGTAATCCCTACCTCCTGAGGATCCCTGAACCTCAGTGATCTAGTCCTGAGAAGGACCCTGATCACAACACCGGGGACTGGTAGGTATATGCCTAGACACAGTAACAGACGAACGAGACAGTACAAGGGGTAAACTAAAATCCACCTTGCATACAAAAGTCATACCACAGGAAACAGAGGGGACACCAACGGGTACGGAGATAAATGATAAAGCGAGGAGGGGAAAACGACCACACCAGGTACTCTTTCACTTCAGCCTTCACAATTAGAGTTGAGCGATACTTTCCGATATCCAAAAGTATCGGAATCGGAATGGTATCGCCGATACCCAAAAAATATCGGCGATACCCGATACCGATACCGGAAATCCAATGTAAGTCTATGGGAACAAAATATCGGAATTAAAAAAAACCCCATTCTTGCCTTGTTGGTTAATTGTACATGAAGGAAAACAACAAAGAGTAATGTAGAATGTATTGGGGAAGGTTGAGGAGACATTAAAGGCATAGATGTTTAACCCAATCAAATGGAATAGCATAAATATATTTTTTTTTAAAGATGTTCGGATTGACGAAGAAATTGACAATGTTGTTAACGTTTTTTCTATTTTGGCAAATATGTATATTTCACAACTTCCATGCTCTTCACCTTTTTAACTTTTGACACACTTTCTCCTTCATAATCTTCAGCAGCATCATCTTTTTCATCAAATTATTCTTCATCTTCACCTTCTTTATCTTCTTCTTAAACTTCTTGCTATTCATCTTTTTGTTAACATTACTCATATTCTTCTTATTAAACTATTATTCTTATTCATATTGTACTTCATCTTCTTCATCATATTCTTATTTGTGACAGAGATTCCTGTACTTGTAATCTGTCAAAGTATGAATTTTTCATCCTTCCGTTCTTGCTGTCACAAAAGATTTAAATTACAACAGTATTTGTCCGTGTTCAGTTTAGCCTGCAGTAGCAGGCATTTTCCAGGGGCACCACGAGGAGGAACGGACTCACCCCCATACACTGCTTAGTCTTCTTCTGCTTATAATTTAGAGCATATATTTTGCTCTTCATTTTGGTCTTATACTTCATGTTCTTCTGCTTTTTGATCTTCTGCTTATTGTTCTTAAGTCTCTTGTTTTGTATCTTGTAGTTTGTCTTAACCTTCTCAGTCCTGTTGGGTAATCTTTTATTTCTTCTTTGTGATGGTGTTTAGGCTGGTTGGCTTGATGCTCGTCGTCCTTGTGGTCGTCATCTTCTTCGGGGTGGTCATCAGGGTCGTCGTCTTCATTGTTGGAGATCCAGAGTGATTACCCAAAAAAACATTTAAAAAATCTTCAATTTGTAATGTAGCAGAAGGTACAAGAGCCAATGCAAGTAACGAGGACCAGCTGACTGTGCTGGAACCCGGAGGGGCAGCAGAAGGAAAAGAGCCAATGGCACAACCGAGGACCAGCTGACGTTACTGGGACACGGTTACTAAGCAGGAGGTACCTGTGCTCCAAAGCACTACCAAGGACCAGCAGACGTTGCTGGAACTTGGATACCGAGATGGAGGCACCTAGGCCAAAGGCACTGCGGAGAACCAGTTGACGGTAACTGGAACCCGACTTGTAGCAGAAGGTACAAGAGCCAATGCAAGTAACGAGGACGAGCTGACTGTGCTGGAACCCGGAGGGGCAGCAGAAGGAAAAGAGCCAATGGCACAACCGAGGACCAGCTGACGTTACTGGGACACGGTTACTAAGCAGGAGGTACCTGTGCTCCAAAGCACTACCAAGGACCAGCAGACGTTGCTGGAACTTGGATACCGAGATGGAGGCACCTAGGCCAAAGGCACTGCGGAGAACCAGCTGACGGTACTGAAACCCGGGACGGGTAGCAGAAGGTACCCATGTAAATTTAAGTTGACAGGCTGCGAGCCGGCCGCAGTTACCGAATCACACAGTACTACAGTGAGTGATTGTCCTATTGTCACAACGGAAACAGCCTTTATTTGCATATCCCGCAGCACACATAGGAAGCACCTAAACTCCAGGCACCATAGAGTCGGCTAACCCGACCGCAACATGACAGGACAACTTATTGAGGCTAAGTGACGTTTACACTGACAGGAAACAGATGGCGTGCTGTAACCAGTCTGGGCAGGAGTGAGTACCCGTGCCAATGACACTTCCGAGCAACAACTGGCGGTGTTGTAGCCCAGGTATGAGAAGAGAACCGGTTGGAGGCAGCATGACTTTTTGCCGTTCACACAGCAGAGGAACAGCTGACATTACTGAACCCCAGTAACACAGGAACAAGTGTTGACTGTGCTAACAGCACTTCCGAGCAACAACTGGCGGTGTTGGAGCCCAGGGATGAGAAGACAACAGGGTGGAGGCAGCAGGACTGTTTGCCGTACACACAGCAGGGGAACAGCTGACATTACTGAACCCCAGTAACACAGGAGCAAGTGTTGACTGTGCTAACAGCACTTCCGAGCAACAACTGGTGGTGTTGTAGCCCAGGGATGAGAAGACAACAGGGTGGAGGCAGCAGGACTGTTTGCCGTTCACACAGCAGGGGAACAGCTGACATTACTGAACCCCAGTAACACAGGAGCAAGTGTTGACTGTGCTAACAGCACTTCCAGGCAACAACTGGCGATGTTGGAGCCCAGGGATGAGAAGACAACAGGGTGGAGGCAGCAGGACTGTTTGCCGTACACACAGCAGGGGAACAGCTGACATTACTGAACCCCAGTAACACAGGAGCAAGTGTTGACTGTGCTAACAGCACTTCCAGGCAACAACTGGCGGTGTTGGAGCCCAGGGATGAGAAGACAACAGGGTGGAGGCAGCAGGACTGTTTGCCGTACACACAGCAGGGAACAGCTGACATTACTGAACCCCAGTAACACAGGAGCAAGTGTTGTCTGTGCTAACAGCACTTCCAGGCAACAACTGGCGGTGTTGGAGCCCAGGGATGAGAAGACAACAGGGTGGAGGCAGCAGGACTTTTTGCCGTTCACACAGCAGGGGAACAGCTGACATTACTGAACCCCAGTAACACAGGAGCAAGTGTTGACTGTGCTAACAGCACTTCCGAGCAACAACTGGCGGTGTTGGAGCCCAGGGATGAGAAGACAACAGAGTGGAGGTAGCAGGACTTTTTGCCGTTCACACAGCAGGGGAACAGCTGACATTACTGAACCCCAGTAACACAGGAGCAAGTGTTGACTGTGCTAACAGCACTTCCAGGCAACAACTGGCGGTGTTGGAGCCCAGGGATGAGAAGACAACAGGGTGGAGGCAGCAGGACTTTTTGCCGTTCACACAGCAGGGGAACAGCTGACATTACTGAACCCCAGTAACACAGGAGCAAGTGTTGACTGTGCTAACAGCACTTCCGAGCAACAACTGGCGTGTTGGAGCCCAGGGATGAGAAGACAACAGGGTGGAGGTAGCAGGACTTTTTGCCGTTCACACAGCAGGGAACAGCTGACATTACTGAACCCCAGTAACACAGGAGCAAGTGTTGACTGTGCTAACAGCACTTCCGAGCAACAACTGGCGGTGTTGTAGCCCAGGGATGAGAAGACAACAGGTGGAGGCAGCAGGACTGTTTGCCGTACACACAGCAGGGGAACAGCTGACATTACTGAACCCCAGTAACACAGGAGCAAGTGTTGACTGTGCTAACAGCACTTCCGAGCAACAACTGGTGGTGTTGTAGCCCAGGGATGAGAAGACAACAGGGTGGAGGCAGCAGGACTGTTTGCCGTTCACACAGCAGGGAACAGCTAACATTACTGAACCCCAGTAACACAGGAGCAAGTGTTGACACTGCTAACAGCACTTCCAGGCAACAACTGGCGGTGTTGGAGCCCAGGGATGAGAAGACAACAGGGTGGAGGTAGCAGGACTGTTTGCCATACACACAGCAGGGGAACAGCTGACATTACTGAACCCCAGTAACACAGGAGCAAGTGTTGACTGTGCTAACAGCACTTCCAGGCAACAACTGGCGGTGTTGGAGCCCAGGGATGAGAAGACAACAGGGTGGAGGCAGCAGGACTGTTTGCCGTACACACAGCACAGGGAACAGCTGACATTACTGAACCCCAGTAACACAGGAGCAAGTGTTGACTGTGCTAACAGCACTTCCAGGCAACAACTGGCGGTGTTGGAGCCCAGGATGAGAAGACAACAGGGTGGAGGCAGCAGGACTTTTTGCCGTTCACACAGCAGGGAACAGCTGACATTACTGAACCCCAGTAACACAGAGCAAGTGTTGACTGTGCTAACAGCACTTCCGAGCAACAACTGGCGGTGTTGGAGCCCAGGGATGAGAAGACAACAGGGTGGAGGCAGCAGGACTGTTTGCCGTTCACACAGCAGGGGAACAGCTGACATTACTGAACCCCAGTAACACAGGAGCAAGTGTTGACTGTGCTAACAGCACTTCCAGCAACAACTGGCGGTGTTGGAGCCCAGGGATGAGAAGACAACAGGTGGAGGCAGCAGGACTGTTTTGCCGTTCACACAGCAGGGGAACAGCTGACATTACTGAACCCCAGTAACACAGGAGCAAGTGTTGACTGTGCTAACAGCACTTCCGAGCAACAACTGGCGGTGTTGAGCCCAGGGATGAGAAGACAACAGGGTGGAGGCAGCAGGACTTTTTGCCGTATCACACAGCAGGGGAACAGCTGACATTACTGAACCCCAGTAACACAGGAGCAAGTGTTGACTGTGCTAACAGCACTTCCAGGCAACAACTGGCGGTGTTGGAGCCCAGGGATGAGAAGACAACAGGGTGGAGGCAGCAGGACTTTTTGCCGTTCACACAGCAGGGGAACAGTTGACATTACTGAACCCCAGTAACACAGGAGCAAGTGTTGACTGTGCTAACAGCACTTCCGAGCAACAACTGGCGGTGTTGTAGCCCAGGGATGAGAAGACAACAGGGTGGAGGCAGCAGGACTGTTTGCCATTCACACAGCAGGGGAACAGCTGACATTACTGAACCCCAGTAACACAGGAGCAAGTGTTGACTGTGCTAACAGCACTTCCGAGCAACAACTGGCGATGTTGTAGCCCAGGGATGAGAAGACAACAGGGTGGAGGCAGCAGGACTTTTTGCCGTACACACAGCAGGGGAACAGCTGACATTACTGAACCCCAGTAACACAGGAGCAAGTGTTTGACTGTGCTAACAGCACTTCCAGGCAACAACTGGCGGTGTTGGAGCCCAGGGATGAGAAGACAACAGGGTGGATGCAGCAGGACTTTTTGCCGTTCACACAGCAGGGGAACAGCTGACATTACTGAACCCCAGTAACACAGGAGCAAGTGTTGACTGTGCTAACAGCACTTCCAGGCAACAACTGGCGGTGTTGGAGCCCAGGGATGAGAAGACAACAGGGTGGAGGCAGCAGGACTTTTTGCCGTTCACACAGCAGGGGAACAGCTGACATTACTGAACCGCAGTAACACAGGAGCAAGTGTTGACTGTGCTAACAGCACTTCCAGGCAACAACTGGCGGTGTTGGAGCCCAGGGATGAGAAGACAACAGGGTGGAGGCAGCAGGACTTTTTGCCGTTCACACAGCAGGGGAACAGCTGACATTACTGAACCACAGTAACACAGGAGCAAGTGTTGACTGTGCTAACAGCACTTCCGAGCAACAACTGGCGGTGTTGTAGCCCAGGGATGAGAAGACAACAGGGTGGAGGCAGCAGGACTGTTTGCCGTTCACGCAGCAGGGGAACAGCTGACATTACTGAACCCCAGTAACACAGGAGCAAGTGTTGACTGTGCTAACAGCACTTCCAAGCAACAACTGGCGGTGTTGTAGCCCAGGGATGAGAAGACAACAGGGTGGAGGCAGCAGGACTTTTTGCCGTACACACAGCAGGGGAACAGCTGACATTGCTGAACCCCAGTAACACAGGAGCAAGTGTTGACTGTGCTAACAGCACTTGCAGGGAACAACTGGCGGTGTTGGAGCCCAGGGATGAGAAGACAACAGGGTGGATGCAGCAGGACTTTTTGCCGTTCACACAGCAGGGGAACAGCTGACATTACTGAACCCCAGTAACACAGGAGCAAGTGTTGACTGTGCTAACAGCACTTCCAGGCAACAACTGGCGGTGTTGGAGCCCAGGGATGAGAAGACAACAGGGTGGAGGCAGCAGGACTTTTTGCCGTTCACACAGCAGGGGAACAGCTGACATTACTGAACCCCAGTAACACAGGAGCAAGTGTTGACTGTGCTAACAGCACTTCCAGGCAACAACTGGGGTGTTGGAGCCCAGGGATGAGAAGACAACAGGGTGGAGGCAGCAGGACTTTTTGCCATTCACACAGCAGGGGAACAGCTGACATTACTGAACCCCAGTAACACAGGAGCAAGTGTTGACTGTGCTAACAGCACTTCCGAGCAACAACTGGCGGTGTTGGAGCCCAGGGTCAAGGAGGATGTTTAAATACTAGATCAAGTATTTTCCTTGTTACGTGTCAATTAAAAATGTCTATACTCCAAACAAGAGGAATATAACCTTTAGTACCATAAGATGATGATTTTACTTAAAAAAATATATGTAAATTAATAATTTACAAACATAAACGCATACATTAACATGTTTTAAAGCAATGCAAACCACAATTAAAATAGGTTAAATAATCTGCTATACGGTTTAAAATAAAAGCATACAAGTACATATCAGAATCCATTAACCCCTCTCTGCCATCAGACAAACT
>JARQOD010000003.1:515341302-515423893 GCA_033576555.1 Oophaga sylvatica | reverse complement strand
TGCCCACTCATGATGAGGCAATGGGTTTAGGGTGGCCTCTTTCGTGATATAGTGCTTGCTTTTCACCGCTTGGGCACGTTGGGCTGCAATTGGACGGTGGAAGGCTGGTAATTCAATTTCTTCAAGTGTGTCCAGATCTTCTCCCCCGTCTGGTAAATTGGGCATTCTGGACAGTGCATCAGCATTGACATTCTTATGTCCCGCTCGGTACTTGATGATGAACTCGTAGTTGGACAGCCGGGCCATCCATCGCTGCTCCAGCGCACCTAGCTTTGAGGTTTCCAAGTGAGTCAGCGGATTGTTGTCCGTGAAGATGGTAAACTTTGCCGCAGCTAGGTAATGTTTGAACCGCTCGGTCACAGCCCAGACGATGGCGAGGAACTCTAACTTTAAGGAGCTGTAATTGTCAGGGTTCCTTTCAGTGGGACCAAGTTTCCTGATGGCGTAGGAGATCACCCTTTCTCTGCCATTCTATACCTGCGACAGTACTGCTCCCAGTCCAACGTTGCTGGCATCAGTATAGAGGATGAATGGTTGGTTATAATCTGGATAGGCCAGAACTTCATCCCCCGTAAGGGCCATCTTCAACCGAGTGAAGGATCTTTCCAGTTCATCATTCCAATCAAACGTAGAACTTTTCTTTCTGGCCTTCTTTGGCTGGCCCACAAGGAGATTTTGCAGAGGGCGGCTATCTCAGTGAAGCCCTTGATGAACCTTTGGTAGTAGCCTACCAATCCAAGGAACTGGCGTACCTCGTGGATGTTGTTGGGCCTCTGCCAGCCCTGGATAACAGTGACTTTGTCAGAATCTGGCGCCACACCTTCTGCACTCACTACGTGGCCTAGGTACTGCACCTTGGGCTTCAGGAGGTGGCATTTGGATGGCTTCACTTTTAGGCCAAATTTGGACAGGGCCTTCGAACACCTTAGCCAGGTGCTCCAAGTGTTCCTCATAGGTCTTGGAGATGACAATGATGTCATCAAGGTAGATTAGGACTGGCTCAAAGTTCATATGCCCAAGGCAGCACTCCATCAATCTCTGGAACGTTCCTGGCGCGCTGCAAAGCCCGAACAGCATGTAGTTGAACTCTGAGAGGCCCATGTGTGTTGCAAAGGCGGTCTTCTCTTTGTGTGCCTCTGCCACGGGAACCTGCCAATACCCACTAGTGAGATTTAAGGTAGAGAAATAGTTAGCAGTTCTCAGTGCAGCTAGTGACTCTTATATCCTAGGCAACGGATAGGCGTCTTTGTGGGTAATGCTGTTAAGTTTCCTGTAATCAACACACATCCTCATTGTACCATCTTTCTTTCTAACAAGGACTAGTGGAGCTGCCCAGGGGCTGCAACTGTCTCTGAACACCCCAGATCACCCCAGCCTCCTTCATCTCTCGTAACATACCTTTGGCATATTGGTAGTGATTTGGGAGTACAGGCCGATATCTTTCTTTAATGGGCGGATGATTTCCAGTTGGGATATGATGTTGGACCCCTTTTGCCTGCCCAAAATCTAAAGGGTGTTTGCTGAATACCCGTTCAAACTCTTGAACCACTGGGTAAACCCCATTCTTTTGGTGTGAAGGGGTGGAGTCTGTGCCTACATGCAGCTGCTGACACCAATCCTCCAGCTGTTTTGCAGAGCCATTGTCCTCCGCCTGGTTAGACGAGACCAAGGGTTCTGTCGTCTGAATTGCGTTGTTACTGACAGTGAACAGCTTAGCAACGGTGGCATACCGAGATAGTTTGGCCTCCTCCTCCCCACAATTTAAGATGCGTACAGGTACCCTCCCCTTGCATACATCAACTACCCCTCTGGCTGTCAGAATAGTGGGCCTACTATCAGAGTACACTGGTTCTACCAGAGCTTGGTAATCTCTTCTTCTGAGGCCTATGGCTGCCCGACACCAAATTAACATTTCACTTTTTGGGGGTATTGCAATGGGGAATGCATCACCCACTCTGACACTGCCGACTTCTCCGCCAGTTAGCTCTACCTGCTGTCTTTGCATCAGGGCCTTGATCTCCTTTTGCAGGACCCATTGTTCTCTGGAACCAGCAGTTTCGGCTACCTGCTGCAACAAAACAATAACCTCGGCAAGACAATTTTCTCTCACATTAGTACCTAAGGTCATCATTGGGTTACATTCTCGTCGATCAATGTCTACAATTATCATACCTTGGACTTTCAATTTTACTCGCCCCAACTTAATGGTCACTTCCTTATACCCCTTCTGCGGCAAAGGCTAACCATTGCTGGCTACTACTGTCAGCTCATCAGCTGGGCCACGAGTAAAATCAGAGTCAGCCCAGTATCGTTTATAAAGGATATATGGCATAGTTGTCACCTGAGAGCCAGTGTCCAGCAAAGCGTTCATTGGGATTCCATCAATCACCACTGGGAGGACTGGTCGCCCTCCGACGTATTTGGCTCGCCAGTTCTGTGGGCCTGGTCGTCTTACTTCTGGGGGTTGGCCCTCTGCCCCAGGGGTTGCTCGACAGAATCTTGTGATGTGCCCTGCTTTTCCGCAGGGGCGGCAAATGGGACGACCGTCCTTGTCGTAGCGATCGTTGTCTCTCCCTCTGATTGGTGGGATCCTCTTCTTCCATCGCCATGGGACGTCATCCGGACTGGAGGCCAACTCTATCTTCTCCTTTTGGGGCACTTGCAAGGACTGCACGGTTTTGGTTAGTGCAACCACACTTTTGGTCAGCTCTTGAACCTGCAGATGCAGCTCTGCAGACTGGTCATCATCCAGGGTCTGTGCGTCAGCCTCAGCGAGAGCCTGAGGGAAGGATGCTGCCTCCTGGTGGTATGTAATGGCTGGGCGCCTAGGGGGCGCTGGACGGCTGACATTTGGTTCATGTAACGCCCGGATAGCCCTGTCTTTAAAGTCTGCAAAGCTCAGGTCAGGGTTTTGTTGTGCCATGATGCGCAGCTGTGACCTGTGGGTGCTGGACAGGAGTCCCTCAACAAACTGCTCCTTCAACAATCTGTCTCCATCCTGCACGCTGTCTGGGTCAATCTGCTTTATGGCCCACAGTGCCTCCTGAAGGTTAAGAGCATAGTCCCGTATACTGTCCTGCACCCTTTGTTTGCACCCAAAGAACCTCATTTTTATTTCTGCTGCAGTGCGGGTGTCAAAGGTGCTCCTCAGCTTAGCAAGAATTTGCTTAACAGTCTCTTTATCAGTGCCCTGCCAGGACTTTACTTCTCTTTGCGCTGCACCAGTTAACTGTCCAATGAGAATGTTTACTTTTTGGTTTTCAGACAAGGGGTATACATCAAATAAACTGCACAGTCTCTCCCTGAAATCGCTCAGGATGTACGGCTCCCCTGAGTATTGTGGTAGCCAGGCCGCTCCCGGTATATATGGCATTGAGAGTGGCATTATAGGGACTGCTGCAGCGGTCACTAGATCTTGCTGCGCACTGGGGACTATGGCTGCGCTGGCAGCTGGGTTCTGCGGCGCTATTGGAGCTGCGGCTGCATCTGACTCTGCATCTGGCGGCGCTATGGGGGCTGCGGCTGCGTCCGCCAGCATATCTTCTCCTACATGAGACATTCTCTCCCCCCCTAGTTAATCTCAGTCAGGCTCTGCGTTTCCACTGGCTTACCAGGCTCCGCCGGCTGGTTGAGTGGTGTGCGCCGTGATCTCAGGCCTCAGCTCCCTGTGCTCTGCAAACTGCCGTTTTCACGCGCAGCACCTCACTTTTCGCGCGCTATCACTCTGAATCCGCCCACGACGGCACGCCTCTCTTCTCTCTGCGCACCTCGTGGCGTTATGATGGCGGCCACTGCACAAGCTTTCATCAAAGTCTCTGGCACAATTAAACAGTTCAATATAGGCACACAGGACCCGGTGATACCGGGCTACGATATCCTGTTCATGACGACAAGATGGATCGTCCGCCAGGGCAGTGGGATACTCGGTACCGGGCCGGTGTATTGAGGGGATGTGTCACAGCGGCAGTGACCCGGTCCGTGGCCCTGGGCGTCCAATGAAAGGGGAATTATTTACAGGGGATGTTAGAGTTTGTAGTGTAGGTATTCGTGACGCCACCTGTGGTATCTGGTCAATGGCGACCAGCGCTTCGGTGCAGATCCTCTGGGATAGATGGTGAGATGCAGCAGAGTTGGTACAGTCTCCCACAGGTGAGACTATGGGATCCCAGGGCAGGTAGAAGGTAGTAATAGTGCTGGGAGATGTAGCTGAGTGCAATGGATTACGCAGGAAGAAACTGAGAAACAGTCAGTGAGTTGCAGTTTCCAAAGCTTTACTTACAGTTTTGCAGGCAAAGCATCCAGGGCATTGAATACAGGTCGTACTGGAGTAGGTCAGCCTGAAAGTAGTTTAGGATCCCCTTATTACAGGTGGGATGTGAGGTCTCCTTCCTAGCACTGTTCTGTGAGGCATTGGCTGCTATAAGCTCCGTCCAAGTCCCTCTTGCTCTCCGTCTCTTATTCAAGTTGAACTTAACTCTCATTACATGCAGCTGTAGCCTATTTCAGGAACTAATCACTTATGGAGTCTCCGGCTCACATGTGCTGCTGCTTTGTGGAAGAGTCTTAATAGAGACAGAGAACCTGCCGTCCTCTGCCCTCCGAATTCTGCTGCTGGGATTTTACTACACCCTCTCAGCCTCGGACTCCAGGGGTCCGGTTTCTGGCGCTTAGACCTGGGGATGAGCCCTACTATGGCTCCAGTCCCCCAGCTTGTTTTCACCACGTCTTCCCTCTCTCGTTCCCTCAGCTAGACTCACTAACTTCTCCCCCAGCCAGAATATTCCAGAGAAGCTCTCCTGAAAATCAGGTGGTTGCGCTCCCCCTTCTGGTCTGGAGTCAGAAAGGTGTTGTATGATGTGTTACCTGCTAAGGGATCCTTCTGTGCTTTCAGGCATGACATCACCCTCCCCTGGAGGAAGGCAAGGTCACTGTGGCAACCAAACTCCTGGGGTTCCACATTTGCTTATGGTATGTTTTATTCATTTTTCCCTTCCATCTCTAACATTCAATTATTCTATGTACCAAAATTTAGGGAAAAAATTTGATAGCAGTATCTACAGAAAAATATGGATGTGCTCAGCGTCTGACCATTTTCTAAGGGTTTTATATAGTGTTAAAAATCTAAAATGCCTTTTAATAACAGGTTGTTTCTAAATTATAAAAGGATGGTAAAAACGCAATGGATACAGATTGCATGCGCATGCAATACAGATGACATATGGATACTATGCGAGAAAAAAAGAAAAAAAATCGCAGGATCGCATTGCACCCACAACATTGGTGCGATTTTTTTCCAGAGATGAGAGCGACTCCTTAGAGATACAGTTGGACATCGACTGCATCTCCTTTGGCCTGGGACTACTGTATATGTGACACGCCGACCAGGGCCGTGGGGTACTCGGAACCGGGTCAGACAGTTCTTTGGGGAAGTCACGGGGCCCGACTCCGTGGTCCTGGCTGTGCCGTAAAATGGGGAATATGTATATGGGATTTAAAGTGACGCCACCTATGGTGTTCAGCAACAGATGGCCGACTCTGATAAAGGAGACCGCTGGGGCTGATGGTGACGCAGCTGGGATGGTTCTGCTCCCCACAGGTGGAGCGGGGCCCCAGGGCTACCGGTTCTGCTTATGTCAGGCTTGTGTACCTTGTGGTGCAGGACTCAGGGCACAAGAGATCACTGGAGGACACAAGGACTGTAGTTTTCTTTTCCTTTACTTGATGGTTGATAGTACAGACTGGGGCACTGGTAACAGATCGTAATGGAGAGCAATTTTGGATACACCTGGCCAGGTAGGTACGGAGCCCTTCCTTCTGTGCTGTCCTCCCTTTTTTTTCCTCGCTGCCTAACAGATTACTGTTATGATTTGGTAGCTGAGGAGAGCAGGCAAAAACGGCAATACACCAGAGAGGTTGGAATCTACTGGATTGCAGTACCCTGACTAACCACCACAACTAAAGGCAGCCGTGGAGCGTTCCTAAGTTGGTCCTAGATGCCTCGTCACAGCCTGAGAGGTTAACTACACCTAAAGATAGAAAGAGGAAAGCTATCTGCCCCGGAGCAGATCCCCAAAGAACATAGGAAGCCCCCAAACATGTAATGGCGGTTAGACAAGAGGAAATACAGACACAGACAGAAAATAGTATGAGCAAACGTTGGGGCCCAATCTACCTGGACAGAAAAGGATAGGAAGGACACTTACTGCAATCCAAAAAACCCTAAAAAATACCAACTCTACTAATTGCAAAAACACCTGAGATCACACGACCTCTACCACCTAAATTGGTTCTCTGGTGTCACAAAACTAAGCAGCAGCCACTGAAAAATCTGGAAAAGGCAAATGAACAAATAAAGGTACTGCCACACTAAACGCTCCCGCTAACGATCACAATAACGACGCATACTAATGCGATCGTTTTTGTTATCGTTTTAATGTCGCTAGTAGCTGCCACATTTAGCGATCTCGTTAACGACGCATAAGCGGTTAGCGATCTCCTTAACGACTTTGCGATGTAAAAAACAGCGCAAATCGTTCACAAAACGTGTCAGACACAGCGATATAGGCTCACCAGCGGGACGCCAACGATCAAAATATGGTCCAGAACCCTAGTGAACGATCAGCGAGATCACAGCAGGGGCCACGTCGTTGCTACATGCCACACACAACAGCGTCACTAATGAGATTGCTAAATAGTGACGTTTTTTAGCGATCTCGTTAGCGACGCTGTTTAGTGTGGCATACCCTTAACAGTGGCTCAGATAAACTGAGAGGAGCACAAGCCCCCGGAGGGGACCTGGCTGACCTCCACAGAAGTGCAAAGAACAATGCAAAAAGCGAGCACAAAAATAAAAGTAGAAAATATCTTATCTGATAGCAGAAGATGCAGGCAAGACTCAGCAAGCTTCCAAGTGAACAAGGAACCACAGTTGAGACAAGAACAATTGATCACCGGCAACCACGATGGGAGGGAACCTCCCTTATATAAGACCAGTCTGTAACTCCTGATTGCCAATCATCATTGAATGGTTCAGTACTGTTTGTAACCACCAGAGGGAGCTTCTGCTCAGAATTCATTTCTAACACATTCACAACAGATTACCCTCTTGCTGCTAACTGACTCTCTCTTTTTTTTTAAAAACAAACCATTGCCCGCATGGCAGGCAACTCGAGCCTATCACAGATGCTGCTCCTTTGTGTCGGCTCCAGGCTCTGGTATGCTGCTGTGCCGCCAAGTATTAGATCGGGCCAGGAGACCTGCAGTCTCCTGCGCTCCGAATTTAGCTGCCGAGACTTCAGTACCCGCGCAACCATGGACTCTGGTATCCGGTCCCTAGCGCTCAGCTCTGGGGCGAGTTTAATCACAGCTCCACTCCCCAGGTTCTGCTCGACTTCTCTCCTACTGACACCTGGTAAGGGGAGCCCTCCTTGCTTCCAGGCAAGACATTCCTCCCTGTGAGGAAGGCAATGTCACTGTGGCAACTGGACTCCTGGGGTGCCACATATGCGATGAAGAAGTATTTGATTACGACACTTTCAGCAAATAAAAATGGCAGCGTCAGTGGCTGCAGAAAAAAATTAACTGTATTTGGATCAGAGTCTTATCAGAACTTGGTCAGTGTCAGTTTTACCATTAGTTTCATCAGCGATTTTAACACATGAAAAAATTGATTAAAAACAAAGCGTCTCCTATCCACTACAGAGTTAGTCATGGACATCACACGGACCACTCTCGAATGTCATCCGTGTTCCGTCAGTGATTTTCACAGTGTCATGTATAGTGTACAGTTCCTATAGCGTCTTGTGCTTGGGTGCGAGGAAAACACAGGAGACATAGGTTGAAATGAAAAAGACTTGTATTACTTCATACAAGCATGCTGAAAAGTTCACACAGTTTGCAGGAACAGCGACAGGAGACACAGCAGGCCAGAGTAACTTCAAGCACTACAATAAATCTCCAAAGCAGGTTCAGGATCTCTTCTCTGTACCGTAATTCCTCTGCAAACATGGATTCACCAAACAGCAGGTTTCCAGAGTCCAAAAGTGTTCCAAGGTTCCTCAGTAGGGAATAGCTGGAGTACAAGTCCAAGGCTTCCAGGAGTCAGGTCACAGACTGACTGAGGCTTGATTCAGGAGCACTGATTGTTCAGCTGAGGCTGCTTAAGAAGCAAGAGGGAAGAATCAGGGCGGGAACATGAAAACTGGAAACTCCATATTAACTGAGGGCAAGAGCTGCAGAAAGACAGAAAGCAAAATGGCCGACGAAAAACTGAGTTTCAAGGAACATGTCAACAGAGACAAAGAACCTTACATTACTCCCCCCTTAGGGACAACCTCCGGATGACCTCAGACCAGGCTTGTCAGGGTACCTCTGATGAAACTGGCGGAGCAGGCGAGGAGCATTTACATTATTGACTGGTTCCCATGAGTTGTCCTCCACTGGGTAGCCCTGCCATTTAATCAAATATTGCAACTGATTTCTGTACAACCTGGAATCTAGAATCCTTTCCACCATAAATTCTTCCTGACCATCGACCAGCACTGGGTCAGGGCAAGGAGAAGAACGTCCAGGAAACGTATTGGGTGTTGCAGCCTTTAGTAGGGATACATGAAAGACAGGGTGGATTCTCATAGTTCTGGGCAGTTGAAGACGACAAGCAACAGCACTTATAATCTTATTGATCTTATAAGGTCCAATGTACTTATGTCCCAATTTAGACGATGGAATCTTTAATTTAAGATTTCTGGTTGACAGCCAGACCAAATCTCCTACCTTGAAAGCTGGTGCAGGTTTACGAAATTTATCTGCTGCTTTCTTGTACCTTTCCTGAGCCAATTCTAGATTTTCCTTTAGAAGATCCATATTCTTTTGTAAAGAAGTGATTCTTTCAGCCACTGCCGGCAAGGGCGTATCTATGGGAAATCGAGGAAGAATGTTAGGATGATAACCTAGATTGGAGTAAAAAGGAGACTGCTTAGTGGAGGCGCTCTGAGAGTTGTTATAAGAGAACTCAGCCAGTGGAAGTAGATCCACCCAATCATCCTGTAGGTGGCAGATAAAACAGCGGAGATACTGCTCCAGGGTCTGATTGGTTCGTTCTGTCTGTCCATTAGTCTGGGGATGAAAAGCAGAAGAAAGGTTTACTTTAATGTCCAATGCTGCACAGAAATTTTGCCAAAACCTTGAAGTGAATTGCACCCCTCGATCCAAAATGACCTCATCCGGTACTCCATGTAAGCGAAACACATTCTTAATCATCAAGTCTGAAGTCTGTTTTGCAGTGGGTAAGCCGACACAAGGGATAAAATGAGCTGCCTTTGTTAGACGGTCAACCACCACTAGAATGGTGTTCTTCCCTTGAGAGGTTGGTAACTCCACAATGAAGTCCATAGAAATGGATCCCCACGGGCGGGACGGGGTGGGAAGAGGTTGCAACAGACCAGTTGGTGAGGAGCGAGGTGTTTTGCATCTTGCACAGACTTCACATGAAGTGACATAGTTTAAGACATCTTTCCTGTAAGTGGGCCACCAAAAGAAACGAGAAAGAAATTCTTGTGTTTTTAGAATTCCCCTATGCCCGGCTATCTTGGAATCGTGGATGAGTTGCAATACTCTCAATCTGACTGTTTCAGGTATATACAGACGTTGTCCCTGAATCCACACACCATTCTTAAAGACAAGACTTACGTCCCTTGGGGGTTGAGCCAACAAAGAATCCGCATGGTATGCTTCCTTGATGTCCTTAAGTAGGTCTTGATTATGAATCACTCCCAGGAATCTAGAGTCAGGAAGAATAGTCTTAGGAGGAGTAAGTGGACGTGTCTCTGCTGAATGAATCCTAGAGAGTGCATCAGCCTTTCCATTGCGTGATCCTGGTCTATAAGAAATGACAAAATTAAATTGGTTTAGGAAAAGATTCCAGCGAGCCTGGCGAGGAGTCAGGCACTTAGCCGACCTGATAAATTCAAGGTTACGATGGTCTGTCAGGACGACTATTTGCTGTGCAGCTCCCTGAAGAAGGTGTCTCCATTCCTTGAAGGCGGCAATAATGGCCAACAATTCTCTATTGCCCACATCGTAGTTCCTCTCAGCCGAAGACAACTGCTGGGAAAAGAAGGCACAGGGATGCAAGACATTCTTCTCACCTATTCTCTGAGAGAGTATAGCTCCAACGGCACAGTCTCAAGCATCCACCTCTATTATGAAGGCAAGCTCGGGGTTGGGATGTACTAAGATAGGTGCGGTGGTAAATTTATCCTTTAAACAGGAAAATGCTTCCTGAGCTTGCGGGGTCCAGGAGAACCTAGACTGTTTCCGGGTAAGTTGGGTGATAGGTGACACTACCTCAAAAAAATTCTTAATGAAACGTCTATAGAAGTTGGCAAACCCGATGAAACGCTGCACCTCCTTCACATTTCTAGGAATTGGCCAATCCTTGATGGCTTGGGTCTTGCTTCCATCCATACTAATCCCTTGCGTAGATAGTACATACCCCAGAAATTGAATTTCGGTCCTATGGAATTCACATTTTTCAAGTTTGATGTAGAGATGGTTTTGTCTTAGGCGTTCTAAGACCATTCTCACATGTCCATGATGTTCCTCTGTGGAGTTAGAAAAATTAGAATATCATCCAGATAAATCACCACAAATGTATCTAGGAGATCCCTGAAGATATCATTCACGAAGTGTTGGAAAGTGGCTGGGGCGGTACTCAGACCAAAAGGCATAACTAGATATTCAAAGTGTCCATAGCATGACCTGAAAGCAGTCTTCCATTCATCCCCAGGTCTAATACGGACCAAGTTATAGGCCCCACGGAGATCCAATTTAGAGAAAATTTTGGCATGCCGCACTCTCTCCAACAACTCAGGGATTAAAGGCAATGAATAACGGTTTCTAATAGTAACCTTATTGAGTTCCCTATAGTCTATGCAGGGTCTCAGAGATCCATCTTTCTTCTTCACAAAGAAGATGGGTGCACCTGCGGGAGATGAAGAGGGGCGTATGAAGCCCTTGGCTAAATTTTCGTCTATATAATCCTTCAAAGCTTTTAGCTCGGGCCCCGCTAGGGGGTAGATCTTACCAAAAGGTATCTCGGCTCCAGGCAATAATTCAATTGGACAATCATAAGGACGGTGAGGAGGAAGCTGATCAGCGTTCTTCTTGTCACATAAATCCACATAGTCCTGGTATACAGCTGGTAGTTCAGGGACTGACATGGTTCCTTTAGGAACAGAGCAAGCTGAAACTCCTTGACTCATCTGTTTCTCCGGAAAGTGTAATTCCTTGGTCTCCCAGTTAATCGTAGGATTCTGCGCCTGCAGCCATGGTAGCCCTAGAATAATGGGAAAGTGGGGAGAAGAGATAAGCAAAAAAGACATTTTCTCCTGATGATCTTTACCCATAAGGACCCTCAAAGGCTCTGTTTCTTGATCCACTGGTCCAGAAGTCAGTAGAGAGCCATCCACAGTCTCCATCTGTACTGGAGTAGCCTTCTTCACTGAACGTATCCCCTGTTTCAGAGCAAAGGAGATATCCATGAAATTTCCACTTGCTCCTGAGTCGATCATAGCAGAGCTAGACACCCAGACTGAGTCAACCCAGAGTTTGATGGAAAGGAAGCAATGAGAATTGTTTCTTTTTACAACTCAGCTGGGACACCGCTGAGGAAACTTGAAAAATTGCAGCGTTTATACCGTCATCGTCCCCAGAACTAACAGAGTTTAAGTCAGAGAAATCAAGATCTCTTGCAGCAGATCTCTCTGGAGCCTGAGGCTCGGACATGACAGAGCTCCTCTCGCAACACTCATAGTGAATGACTGCTGCAGTAGTCTTACGAGAACGGCTAGGGCAGTTTATAATGAAGTGCCCTGACTTACCACAGTAGAAACATAGATTTTCCTTTATACGATGTTCTTTGCGTGCATCACTAACCCGTCTTTGTAAAGAGTCCACCTGCATGGGTTCAGGTTCTGGTTCCCTTGTGATCCTACTCAAAGGTTCCTTAGCTGAGGAGGGAGGTAGGGAAAGGTTAGTGCGATTATTTTCGAACCATCTCTCTTGTCTGCGTTCAGTCAGACGAGCATCAATACGGATACAATATTTAATAAAGTCACCTAACGCAGTGGGAGGGTTGGCACGAGCAAGTTCATCCTTAATCAGTGGAGACAACCCTTTCCGAAAAATAGATTTTTTAGCGGAAGTGTCCCAAGCGGTATCAAGAGCCCATCTCCTGAAATCCAGGGCATATTCGGCTACTGAACGCTTACCTTGGCGCAAAGTTAACATGGCTGCTTCAGCTGTTGCACCTCGATTGGGGTCATCAAACACCTGCCCCATGGCTGAAATAAAAGCATCAAGGTGATTCAAACAATCATCCTCAGTCTCAATCAGAGGGTTTGCCCACATCAAAGCCTTATTGGTAAGCAACATGATTATAGTAAGCACTTTGGATCGTTCAGTGGGAAATTGTGAAGCATGTGCAGAGAAAAATAAATTGCATTGATTAATAAATCCCCTGAATTTCTCACGTTTACCGCCAAAACGAAAAGGAGGTAATTTGGGGATCCCAGAACTCGGGGTTATGGCAGGAGCCTGGGCTCGTTCCTCTAGAGCCTCAATCCTGGCTCGCAATTCCTGGGTAGTCTGTCCAAACACTTGCAAATTATGATTAGTGAGGTCCTGTAGGCTTGCAAAACGGGTTTTTAAAGTCTGTACATCTGAAAGGATTGTATCAGTCACTCCGCAAAGTTCCTTTATGCGGGCCTCCATCTTCCAGATCTTTTAAGGCAGAAGTGCTGGAAGAGGAAAGGAGAAAAAAAAACAAAAAAAAAAACAAAACAATAGTGTTTACCTGTGGTAACACTCCAGAGTAAAATTTTAAGGGAATGCGATCACCTGGAATGGTTGTGAGAAGTCACAACCACTGTCATCACATAAGGTATTAAACGGACATCTGATATCCACAGTCACAGCAGACACGGCTTTCCCAGACCCAGCAGACACTAAACATTGGCTCCTGAATCTTGTCATGTATAGTGTACAGTTCCTATAGCGTCTTGTGCTTGGGTGCGAGGAAAACACAGGAGACATAGGTTGAAATGAAATGACTTGTATTACTTCATACAAGCATGCTGAAAAGTTCACACAGTTTGCAGGAACAGCGACAGGAGACACAGCAGGCCAGAGTAACTTCAAGCACTACAATAAATCTCCAAAGCAGGTTCAGGATCTCTTCTCTGTACCGTAATTCCTCTGCAAACATGGATTCACCAAACAGCAGGTTTCCAGAGTCCAAAAGTGTTCCAAGGTTTCTCAGTAGGGAATAGCTGGAGTACAAGTCCAAGGCTTCCAGGAGTCAGGTCACAGACTGACTGAGGCTTGATTCAGGAGCACTGATTGTTCAGCTGAGGCTGCTTAAGAAGCAAGAGGGAAGAATCAGGGCGGGAACATGAAAACTGGAAACTCCATATTAACTGAGGGCAAGAGCTGCAGAAAGACAGAAAGCAAAATGGCCGACGAAAAAACTGAGTTTCAAGGAACATGTCAACAGAGACAAAGAACCTTACACACAGACACATAGGGGTCAATGCATTAAGGTGCTAACACCAGAAATCTGATGTAAACACCCTAATATGCTGCAATATGTTTTCGCAACTCAGCAGTTGCGCAAAAATATTTTGACCCTTGGCGTTTATAAGCCAGTCCTGACCAGCTCGCCAATATGGGTGTAGCATGGGTGGGATATGGACAGGATGGACCGTGGCCCCCGACTGGCGTCTGTTTCTAGTAATGGAGCAAGCGAAGTATCAGACACGCCTGATTCATTAAGGGGTGATTGAGTTGTTCAGTGTACTCCAGCGAGCACTTCATTAAAACTGGCGTGCTTTACCCCAGTCTTGATGAAACACCTCATAGCCTAAAAAAGACACCGTGTAAACTTACACTAGTGTTCTTAAAAATCTCCCATTTTTTTCGTAGTTGGTGCACAATAATGTGGGCGCTGGCCCATTTTGAGGAGTGAAGTGTATACTGGTCCTTCTCGTGTGTGATACCTACCTGCAGTTCTTCTGTGGTTGGTGAGACACTCACGGTCTGGTTTAATCACTGCACCATCCTCATGTCAGGCTATGCACAAAAACTGACCTGGTTACAGATAGATTTCCTGCCGTGAGGAGCGGGATTACCTCATATCTGAATCAAAATTCACGTTACAGTAAAAATCATCAGGAAAGCGAGACAAACTTTTACCTGGACTCACTAGAAATCAGTTCAAGATTTTAAAGAAAATCCTAAACTCAGGAACACACTTTTTAAATCACTGTTTGTTAGGAGTGAACATATTTCCATGTGTAAGTAGCGCCATCATGTGGTATAGTCAGGATTTACAGCACATTTATCTGCTGGGTGCTTTGTGACTATAAATACTCATCTCTGTTTTGTTCACTATGAGCCATTTCATTTATTCACAAGAATCTAGTTTATTTGCAGGCTATTTTTTTTTTGCATCTAAGAAAAAAGAATCAAATTTGATCCGTGTTTATTTTCATCTGATTTTCAGCCATTTTTAAAGTTTAACCTATTAGTAAAAAAAGGTGCACTATTAGGCCCGAGTCACTAAACGTATGAAAAATCCTGCCAAGAGTCGCACGAGTGTTCTCCGTATGGTCATCCGTGTGTAATGCGTTTGCAATGCGATGATGCAATTTTCTCCCACCGATTTATCCGTATGACATCCGTATGGCTTTACATTTCTCACTGACTTTACCCATTGAATTAAATGACTCAATGGCCGGAAATGACTAAAAAATGGGGGCGTATTTTTCGCAAGCTAGACGGATGTTCCGTGTGGCGTCCGATTTTTTCTCGCACCCATAGGCTGGCATTGGCAAGTCTCGGACGATAAACGCATACAATCGCAGCATGCTGCGATTTTATACGCACGTCGAATACGCCTAAGAAAAACAACAGTGATGTGAGCTGCCCCATAGATTAACATTGGTCCGAGCGCTATGTGATGTTTTCTCGCATAGTACTCGCCCTTATTCTAAGGTAGCCTGACTGCGGCACATGCCCCGGAAGAAGCGAGCAGCGAAACGGCTGATATGTATATATTTTTTATAGTGGTTGTCCCGCAGCTGATATATATACTGTTGTCCCAGCTTATTTCTTATTGCTATAACGCGGTGCTTTCCCTCCCTTTTGGAGGTTTTTTAGCCCTGTCTTTTTTAGCATTATTTATTACTGTTTTAATTTATTAGAAATAATAAATTTATTTTTAATCTTATATTCCTGAGTTGGAATCGCTTCTTGTCTAGTGGTAACGAACCACAACAGACCATTTTGATGTAATCTATATATCTATGTATGCTATGTGTATATATCTATTCTAACCTGTCACGCTGTGATTTTACTGTACGCGGCACATGAATTGCTGGCTTTTATTCTATCTATCTATCTATGTACAGTGGGTACGGAAAGTATTCAGACCCCTTTAAATTTTTCACTCTTTGTTTCATTGCAGCCATTTAGTTAAGTCAAAAAAGTCGTTTTGATGCTGCGCCGACAGCAACAAAATGCAACATGTTGAGTTAGACACAGTTCGGCGCCGCGTCAAAATGACGCATGCGGACACATCCACATACATCCGCATGGCCTGCATACCCAATGTAAAAGATAGGTACGCAAGACGCTTTCAGACGTAGACGGAGCTGAACGGAAGAGGTGGGTAGTGGGGGGGGGCTTAATTGAGGAAGTACGTAGCCCTAATCTGCTCTGCCCAACGCAATTGTGAAACCAGCCTTAGGCTATGTGCCCACATTGCAGAAATGCTCCGGAATTGTCCGCAGCATTTCCGCAACTCCCCGTTGCGGGTAAAACGCATGCGGAATTTGCAAACGTTTTCCCGCAAAACACAAGCGTTTTTAGCTTGCAGAATGCTAGCACTTTTCCAAGCAATTTGAAGCATTGCTTGGAAAAGTGATTGACAGGTTGGTCACACTTGTCAAGCATAGTGCTTGACAAGTGTGACCAACTTTTTACTATTGATGCTGCCTACGCAGCATCAGTAGTAAAAGATAGAATGTAAAAAATATAAAAAAAAATAAAAAATATGGATATACTCACCTCCTGGTGGTCCCTGATCTCCTCAGCGGCGATCCCGGTCCTCAACGGCGCTTCCACCAAATTCCGTTCCCAGGCGTGCTTAGCGAGAATGACCTTTGTGACATCGCGGTCACTCGACCGCAACGTCACAAAGGTCATTCTCGCTAAGCACGCCTGGGAACGGAACTTGCCGGCAGCGCCGTTGAGGACCGGTAGGACTCCGGGGGCCGCCAAAGGGTAAGTATATCCCTATTTTTTATTTTCATTCTGTTTTTAACAGGAATATGGTACCCAGGGCCTGGAGGAGAGTCTCCTCTCCTCCAGACCCTGGATACCATTCGCACATGAAGCGCTCACTTTACGCATGGTGGGCATAGCCACATGCGTAAAGTGAGCGTTTCAATGCAATCCTATGGCGGCAGAATCTCCGCGATTCCGCAAAATTAATGAACATGCTGTGGAATTTTCTGCTATGCGATTCCGCAGCGGAAAAATCCACAGCATTGGCACAGCAACTGCGGAATCCCATAGGATTGTATGGGATGCATTTTGTTAGCGTTTTTATAAGTGTTTCCACAGCGGAAAAACGCGGCGGAAGCGCTTAAAAAATGCCATGTGGGCACATAGCCTTAGTCTTCTATCTAGGAGAATCATGGCTAGAAACCCCACATAAAATCCCACTCTTGATACAAGACTGCTTGCAGAGTTTCTTGTGGATCCCACCTTATGCAGAACGAAGAGTGAGAACCACTGTAAAAAGTCTCTGAAAAATGTGACATGCTGCAAAATTAAAAAATCTTCAGCACAGGTCAATTTCTGCACAGAAACTATCTGTAACGTATGGATGGAAATTTTGAAATCTGATTAATTTTGCTCCCAGGATAAATATGGATGAAAAAAGTATTTCACCGCAGCCTCCTATTTATGGGTGACACAAATTTAGGAAAACAACTGCATAGAAAATTACGGCCCTCATTCATCAAAGCAATTTCTCCAGAATTCTGCAATAAATTGCTTTTGGTGTTTTCACAGCAGTGTCACACAGCTTCGCTAAAATGGATAGAGATGTGTCAGGACTGGGGCGCAACGCACAACTGGTCTAATTCATGGCAAACTGTGGCGTTCTCTACACCAAGAATCTTATTCCGATCAGCGACAGGAGTAAGATTTCAGGCCTAGCACAGGAGGCACATGTCATTCGTCAGACACTAATTATGAATCCGGAGCGTCTAACTCCAGCATGTCCCCTCATCAATACCAGCTAGAAAATTGCCGATCTTCATGAATCATGGATTACATCTTTAAATTGCAGTTTTCAATGTAATTTTTTGTTTGCTGTGTGGTTGTGATCATGAGTTCTATCAGCCTTGAAACTAATTTACGCTGATATTATTTCCCTGCCTGCAAGACGCCGTCCTTCTCCCTTGGCGCCTGCTGGAGACCATGATCTCTTCTGCTGTTGTTGTATTGCATGACAGTAAAGAGGATTTATATCCAAAAGTGAAGAAGCAACTTGTTACTTGTAGCCTAAACATCACTTGTAAGCATAAAGGATGTGAACACGCACTTCTGATAGTATTGTTTGCCCTTATCTGTTACGGACTTGTGCAGTTATGTACAAATATCAGATTAGAAAGTACAGAGGCAATCTTGGCTTAGCATCCTTTAGAGTGTGTTCACACAGGGCGGTTTTTCTGCTTATCAAAAAACCGGTGTTGGTAGGAAATTGCTGGGTAAATAAAGCATGTTTTTAGTGTTCTTTTTTGTGTTTTAAAGGTACTGCCACACTAAACAATCCCGCTAGCGATCACGATAACGACGCATACTAATGCGATCGCTAGCGGGATTGTTTCTATATCGCTAAGTGCGGCCACATTTAGCGATATAGTTAACGACGCTATCGCCGTTAGCGATCTTCTTAACGACTTTAGCGGTACAAAAGTACCGCTAAATCGCTAAGAAAAGGTACCACACTAGCGATATATACTTACCCAGCGGGAGCGCCGACGAGAAAATAGGGTCCGGAACGATTCCAGCGACGAGCGAGATCACAGCAGGAAGCTCGTCGCTGGCAGCTGCCGCACTGAACAACATCGCTAACGGGATCGCTAAATAGTGACGTTTTTTAGCGATCCCGTTAGCGATATTGTTCAGTGTGGCATACCCTTGAGTTGAGTAGTTAAAGGGGTAAGGTTTCTCCTTGTGCGGAGTGACATACCAGCTCTGGCTTGTCAAGGTAAGGAGGCTTATTCGCAATGCAATGCTCCTCTGGGAAATTTAGTATGCAAATTGCCTCTTCAGAGAAAAAGAGGACTTGAACTCTATAGCGCCAGCTTTTGGAAGTAGCGATCCTACAAGTCACAATCAACCTGTAATGTATGTAGTACAGTTCATATAGCGTCTTGTGCTTGGGTGCGATGAAAACACAGGAGTCACAGGTTTGATATAGAAAAGTCCTGTATTACTTCATACAAGTTGGCAGAAATAGTCACACAGTTTGCAGACACAGAAACAGGAGACACAGCAGGCCAGAGTAATCCAAGCTCAGCAATCACTCTCCAATACAGATTCAGGATCTTCTTCTCTGTTACCGTAAGTCCATGCAAACGTGGGTCTTTCAAAGAGCAGGGTTCAGAGTCCACAAGTGCTTCAGAGTTCCTCAGTAGGAATAGCTGGAGTACAAGGTCCAAGGCTTACAGGAGTCAAGTCACAGGTTCACTGCAGGCTAGATTCTGAAGCACTGATTGCTCAGCTGTGGCTGCTTAAGAAGCAAAGGAGAGAATCAGGGCGGGAACATGCAAGCTGGAAACTCCATTTTGACTGAGGGCAAGATAGCTGCAGCAAGACAGAAAGTAAAATGGCTGACGAACAAACTGAGTTTCAGGAATATATACACAGAACCTTACATTACTCCCCCCTTAAGGACAACCTCCGGATGACCTCAGACCAGGCTTGTGTGGGTACCTCTGATGAAACTGACGGAGCAAGCGAGGAGCATTAACGTTATTGACCGGTTCCCATGAGTTGTCCTCCACTGGGTAGCCCTGCCATTTAATCAGATATTGTAACTGATTTCTATACAACCTGGAATCTAAAATCCTTTCCACCACAAATTCTTCCTGACCATCGACTAGCACTGGGTCAGGGCAAGGAGAGGAACGTCCAGGAAACGTATTGGGTGTCGCAGCCTTTAGTAGGGATACATGAAAGACAGGGTGGATTCTCATAGTTCTGGGCAGTTGAAGACGACAAGCAACGGCACTTATAATTTTACTGATTTTATAGGGTCCAATGTACTTATGTCCCAACTTAGACGATGGAATCCTTAACTTAAGATTTCTGGTTGACAGCCAGACCAAGTCTCCTACCTTGAAAGCTGGTGCAGGTTTACGAAATTTATCTGCTGCTTTCTTGTACCTTTCTTGAGCCGATTCCAGATTTTCCTTTAGAAGATCCATATTCTTCTGTAAAGACGTGATTCTTTCAGCCACTGCTGGTAAAGGCGTTTCTATGGGAAATCGTGGTAGAATGTTAGGATGATAACCTAGATTAGAGTAAAAAGGAGACTGTTTAGTGGAGGCACTCTGAGAGTTGTTATACGAGAACTCAGCTAATGGAAGTAGATCCACCCAATCATCCTGTAGGTGGCAGATAAAGCAGCGGAGATACTGCTCCAGGGTTTGATTGGTTCGTTCGGTCTGTCCATTAGTCTGGGGATGAAAAGCAGAAGAAAGGTTTACTTTAATGTCCAATGCTGCACAGAAATTTTGCCAAAACCTAGAAGTGAATTGCACCCCTCGATCCGAAATAACCTCATCCGGTACTCCATGTAAGCGAAACACATCTTTAATCATCAAATCTGATGTCTGTTTTGCAGTGGGTAAGCCGACACAAGGGATAAAATGAGCTGCCTTTGTTAGACGGTCAACCACCACTAGAATGGTGTTCTTCCCCTGAGAGGTTGGTAACTCCACAATGAAGTCCATAGAAATGGATCCCCACGGGCGGGACGGGGTGGGAAGAGGCTGTAACAGACCAGTTGGTGAGGAGCGAGGTGTTTTGCATCTTGCACAGACCTCACATGAAGTGACATAATTCAAAACATCCTTCCTGCAAGTGGGCCACCAAAAGAAACGAGAAAGAAATTCCTGTGTCTTTAGAATTCCTCTATGCCCAGCTATCTTGGAATCGTGAATGAGTTGCAATACTCTTAATCTGACTGTTTCAGGAATATACAGACGTTGTCCTTGAATCCACACACCATTCTTAAAGACAAGACTTACGTCCCTTGGGGGTTGTGCCAAAAAGGAATCCGCATGGTATGCTTCCTTGATGTCCTTAAGTAGGTCTTGATTATGAATTACTCCTAGGAATCTAGAGTCAGGAAGAATAGTCTTAGGAGGAGTAATTGGACGTGTCTCTGCTGAGTAAATCCTAGAGAGTGCATCAGCCTTTCCATTGCGCGATCCTGGTCTATAAGAGATGATAAAATTAAATTGGTTTAAGAAAAGATTCCAGCGAGCCTGGCGAGGAGTCAGGCACTTAGCCGACCTGATAAACTCAAGGTTACGATGGTCTGTCAGGACGACTATTTGCTGTGCAGCTCCCTGAAGAAGGTGTCTCCATTCTTTGAAGGCGGCAATAATGGCCAACAACTCTCTATTGCCCACATCGTAGTTCCTCTCAGCCGAAGACAACTGCTGGGAAAAGAAGGCACAGGGATGCAAGACATTCTTCTCACCTGTTCTCTGAGAGAGTATAGCTCCAACGGCACAGTCTGAAGCATCCACCTCTATTATGAAGGCAAGCTCGGGGTTGGGATGTACTAGGATAGGTGCAGTGGTAAATTTATCTTTTAGACGGGAAAATGCTTCCTGGGCTTGGGGAGTCCAGGAAAACCTAGACTCTTTCCGGGTAAGTTGAGTGATAGGTGACACTACCTCAGAGAAATTTCTAATGAAACGTCTATAGAAGTTGGCAAACCCGATGAAGCGCTGTACCTCCTTCACATTTCTAGGACTTGGCCAATCCTTGATGGCTTGGGTTTTGCTTCCATCCATACTAATTCCTTGTGTAGACAGTACATACCCCAGAAATTGAATTTCGGTCCTATGGAATTCACACTTTTCAAGTTTGATGTAAAGATGATTTTGTCTTAGACGTTCCAAGACCATTCTCACATGTCCATGATGTTCCTCTGTGGAGTTAGAAAAAATTAGAATATCATCCAAATAAATTACCACGAATGTATCTAGGAGATCCCTGAAGATGTCATTCACCAAGTGTTGGAAAGTGGCTGGGGCGGTACTCAGACCAAAAGGCATAACTAGATATTCAAAGTGTCCATAGCGTGACCTGAATGCAGTCTTCCATTCATCCCCAGGTCTAATACGGACTAAGTTATAGGCCCCACGAAGATCTAGTTTAGAAAAAATTTTGGCATGTCGCACTCTCTCCAATAACTCAGGGATTAAAGGCAATGGATAACGGTTTCTAATAGTAACCTTATTGAGCTCCCTATAGTCTACGCATGGTCTCAGAGATCCATCTTTCTTCTTTACAAAGAAGATGGGTGCACCTGCAGGAGATGAAGAGGGGCGTATGAAGCCCTTGGCTAGATTTTCATCTATGTAATCCTTTAAAGCCTTTAGCTCGGGCCCCGCCAGGGGGTAGATCTTACCAAAAGGTATCTCTGCTCCAGGCAATAATTCAATTGGACAATCATATGGACGGTGAGGAGGAAGCTGGTCAGCGTTCTTCTTGTCACATAAATCCACATAGTCCTGGTATACAGCTGGTAGTTCAGGGACTGACACGATTCCTTTAGGAACAGAGCAAGCTGAAACTTTTGGACTCATCTGTTTCTCTGGAAAGTGTAATTCCTTGGTCTCCCAGTTAATGGTAGGATTCTGAGCCTGCAGCCATGGTAGCCCTAGAATAATGGGAAAGTGGGGAGAAGAGATAAGCATAAAGGACAGTTTCTCTTGATGATCTTTACCCATAAGAACCCTCAAAGGCTCTGTTTCCTGATCCACTGGTCCAGAGGTCAGCAGGGAGCCATCCACAGTTTCCATCTGTACTGGAGTAGCCTTCTTCACTGAACGTATTCCCTGTTTCAGAGCAAAGGAGACATCCATAAAATTTCCACTTGCCCCTGAGTCGATCATAGCAGAGCTAGACACCCAAGCTGAGTCAACCCAGAGTTTGATGGAAAGAAAGCAATGAGAATTGTTTTTCTTACAACTCAGCTGGGACACCGCTGAGGAAACTTGAAAAATGGCAGCGTTTACACAGTCAACGTCCTCAGAGGTAACGGAGTTTAAGTCCGAGAAATCAAGATCTGTTGCTGCAGATCTCTCTGGAGCCTGAGGCTCGGACCTGACAGATCCCCTCTCGCAACACTCACAATGAATGAGTGCTGCAGTAGTCTTACGAGAACGGCTGGGGCAGTTTATAATGAAGTGCCCTGACTTACCACAATAGAAACATAGATTCTCCTTAAAACGATGTTCCTTGCGTGCATCACTAACCCGTCGTTGTAAAGAGTCTACCTGCATGGGTTCAGGTTCAGGTTCCCGTGTAATCCTACTCAAAGGTTCCTTAGCTGGAGAGGAAGGTAGGAAAAGGTTAGTACGATTGCTTTCGAACCATCTCTCTTGCCTGCGTTCAGTCAGACGAGTATCAATACGGATGCAGTAGTTAATAAAGTCACCTAACGCAGTGGGAGGGTCGGCACGAGCAAGTTCATCCTTAATCAGTGGAGATAACCCCTTTCGAAAAATAGATTTTTTGGCGGAACTGTCCCAGGTGGTATCAAGGGCCCATCTCCTGAAATCCAAGGCATATTCAGCTACCGAGTGCTTACCTTGGCGCAAAGCTAACATGGCTGCTTCAGCTGTTGCACCTCGATTGGGGTCATCAAACACCTGCCCCATGGCTGAAATAAAATCATCAAGGTGATTCAAACAATCATCCTCAGTCTCAATCAGAGGGTTTGCCCACATTAAAGCCTTGTTGGTAAGCAACATAATTATAGTAAGCACCTTAGATCGTTCAGTGGGAAATTGTGAAGCATGTGCAGAAAAAAAAAGATTGCATTGATTAATAAATCCCCTGAATTTCTCACGTTCACCGCCAAAACGAAAAGGGGGCAACTTGGGAATCCCAGCACTCGGGGCTACGGCAGGAGCCTGGACTCGCCCCTCTAGAACCTCAATCCTGGCTCTCAAATCCTGGGTAGTCTGTCCAACCACTTGCAAATTGTGATTATTGAGGTCCTGTAGATTTGTAAAACGGGTCTTTATATTCTGCAAATCTGCAAGGATATTATCAGTCACTCCGCAAAGTTCCTTTATGCGGGCCTCCATTTTCCAGATCTTTTAAGACAGGATTACTGGAAGAAGAGGAGAGAAAAAAAAACAATAGTGTTCACCTGTGGCAACACTGCAGAGAGAAAAAAAAATTAAGGGAACTGCTCACCTGGAATGGTTGTGAGAAGTCACAACCACTGTCATCACAGAAAGTTTCAACCAGACATCTGATATCCAGAGTTACAGCAGACAAAAAAGAGAAAAGAAAGGAAAAAAAAAAAAAATAGTGTTTACCTGTGGTAACACTGCAAAAAGAAAAAACTTAAGGGAATTGCTCACCTGGAATGGTTGTGAGAAGTCACAACCACTGTCATCACAGAAAGTACAACCGGACGTCTGATATCCACAGTACAGCAGACACAGCCTTCCAGACCCAGCAGACACTAACGTTTTGGCTTCAGAATCTTGTAATGTATGTAGTACAGTTCATATAGCGTCTTGTGCTTGGGTGCGATGAAAACACAGGAGTCACAGGTTTGATATAGAAAAGTCCTGTATTACTTCATACAAGTTGGCAGAAATAGTCACACAGTTTGCAGACACAGAAACAGGAGACACAGCAGGCCAGAGTAATCCAAGCTCAGCAATCACTCTCCAATACAGATTCAGGATCTTCTTCTCTGTTACCGTAAGTCCATGCAAACGTGGGTCTTTCAAAGAGCAGGGTTCAGAGTCCACAAGTGCTTCAGAGTTCCTCAGTAGGAATAGCTGGAGTACAAGGTCCAAGGCTTACAGGAGTCAAGTCACAGGTTCACTGCAGGCTAGATTCTGAAGCACTGATTGCTCAGCTGTGGCTGCTTAAGAAGCAAAGGAGAGAATCAGGGCGGGAACATGCAAGCTGGAAACTCCATTTTGACTGAGGGCAAGATAGCTGCAGCAAGACAGAAAGTAAAATGGCTGACGAACAAACTGAGTTTCAGGAATATATACACAGAACCTTACACAACCCTTTAATGAGTTTTGCAATATGACTTATGATAAAAGCCAAATAAGTATCTCAATTTGCGGACACGGTGTTTTGGACTATTGGCCCTCGTCAGTGCAAAATATGAGAACTGATTTGGCAAGGTGAGAGGCTCTGGACTGAGGTCTAAGGGGTAAGGTTTCTCCTTGTGGAGAGTGACATGCCAGCTCTGACTTGTCAAGGTAAGGAGGCTTATTCGCCATGCAATGTGTCGCACCGCCTTGTGAGATGCAGAGCCCAGTATCTCGGAGGATGGTTCAGTCACGGTGACTCCGATGGCTCTAACAATCCCTAGGTTAGGTGGCAATTATAAAGAGGGAAGATGACTGATGTATGAGACTGTGAGTGATGTTGCCCGCAAATTGTGAGGCCGCGGACAGAAGAATCATACACCGAGGATCCTGTGCAAACTTGAAAGCTGATCTTTACTGAAGATTGGTAACATTTCTTATGTTTTCCAACACAACAGTCATGGTAGCAGATATACTTTTTCTTACTCACTGCGACTATCAAAACCTTTTCTCGGTCCCGGCCTTGGGAGGATGGCAGTAAATTTCATTAGACTAACGGTGCTGCGGGTAGGGGAAGGATCAACCGACCTTAATTTGATCAGAGTATCCGGGAAAACTGCTATGCAGTTCTGCAGTCTCAGCACTCTATCGCTGGAAAACGCAGGGCACTCTGAATCGGGTGCTATTTGTATTCCCGATGATCCCAAACGAGGAGCCCCAATTTCCTACCTCCTTTCACCACGGGAACCGCTCATAACTCCCCGTTTTCAGTCTCACGCCACCTCCAACCGCCACTTGTTTCAAATCAGAAAAACTAGTTGCAATGCCCAACTAAGGCAGCAGAGGGCAGCAAAGTACTACAAATTGTAATACCAGAACAAGGCAGGAGAGGGCAGCATAATATTAAATAATTTACCTCCTCCCAAGGCAAAACAAGGTGTAAGGTTCTGTATATCTGTTTCTGAAACTCAGTTTGTTCGTCGGCCATTTTGCTTTCTGTTTTGCTGCAGCTATCTTGCCCTCAGTTAAAATGGAGTTTTCCAGCTTGTATGTTCCCGCCCTGATTCTCTCCGTTTGCTTCTTAAACAGCCACACCTGAGCAATCAGTGCTTCAGAATCTGGCCTGCAGTGAACCTGTGTTCTGACTCCTGAAGCCTTGGACTTGTACTCCAGCCATTTCTACTGAGAAACTCTGGAGCTCTTGTGGACTCTGAACTCTGCTCTTGAAAGCCTCACGGTTGCATGGACTTGCGGTAACATAGAAGAAGATCTGAATCTGTTGTGGAGAGTTATTGATGAACTTAGATTACTTTGGCCTGCTGTGTCTCCTGCTTCTGTGTTTGCAACCTGTGTGTTTATTTTTGCCAATTTGTATGAAGTAATACAAGACTTTCTTTTTCAACCTGTGTCTCAAGTATTTTCATCGCACCCAAGCACAAGACGCTATATGAACTGTATCACATACATTACAAGATTCTGAAGCCAAACGTTAGTGTCTGCTGGGTCTGGAAAGGCTTGTCTGCTGTACTGTGGATATCGGATGTCCGGTTGTACTTTCTGTGATAACAGTGGTTGTGACTTCTCACAACCATTCCAGGTGAGCAATTCCCTTAAGTTTTTTTTTTCTGCAGAGTTATCACAGGTAAACACTATTGTTTTTTTTTCCTCTTCTCTTTTGTCTGCTGAAACTCTGGATATCAGATGTCTGGTTGAAAGCTTTCTGTGATGATAGTGGTTGTGACTTCTCACAACCATTCCAGGTGAGCAGTTCCCTTAAAGTTTTTTCTTTCTTCAGTGTTGCCACAGGTGAACACTATTGTTTTTTTTTTCTCTCCTCTTCTTCCAGTATCCTGTCTTAAAAGATCTGGAAAATGGAGGCCCGCATAAAGGAACTTTGTGGAGTGACTGATAATATCCTTGCAGATTTGCAGAATATAAAGACCCGTCTTACAAATCTTCAGGACCTAAATAATCACAATTTGCAAGTGGTTGGACAGACTACTCAGGATTTGCGAGCCAGGATTGAGGTTCTGGAGGGGCAAGTCCAGGCTCCTGCCATGGCCCCGAGTTCTGGGATTCCCAAGTTGCCCCCTTTTCGTTTTGGTGGTGAACGTGAAAAATTCAGGGGATTTGTTAATCAATGTAATCTTTTTTTTTCTGCACATGCTTCACAATTTCCTACTGAACGATCTAAGGTGCTTACTATAATTATGTTGCTTACCAACAAGGCTTTGATATGGGCAAACCCTCTGATTGAGACTGAGGATGATTGTTTGAATCACCTTGATGACTTTATTTCAGCCATGGGGCAGGTGTTTGATGACCCCAATCGAGGTGCAACAGCTGAAGCAGCCATGTTAGCTTTGCGCCAAGGTAAGCACTCAGTAGCTGAATATGCCTTGGATTTCAGGAGATGGGCCCTTGATACCACCTGGGACAATTCCGCCAAAAAATCTATTTTTCGAAAGGGGTTATCCCCACTAATTAAGGATGAACTTGCTCGTGCCGACCCTCCCACTGCGTTAGGTGACTTTATTAACTACTGCATCCGTATTGATACTCGTTTAACTGAACGCAGGCAAGAGAGATGGTTCGAAAGCAATCGTACTAACCTTTTCCTACCTTCCTCTCCAGCTAAGGAACCTTTGAATAGGATTACACGGGAACCTGAACCTGAACCCATGCAGGTAGACTCTTTACTACGACGGGTTAGTGATGCACGCAAGGAACATCGTTTTAAGGAGAATCTATGTTTTTACTGTGGTAAGTCAGGGCACTTTATTATTAACTGTCCCAGCCGTTCTCGCAAGACTACTGCAGCACTTATTCATTGTGAGTGTTGCGAGAGGGGATCTGTCAGGTCCGAGCCTCAGGCTCCAGAGATAGCTGCCGCAACAGATCTTGATTTCTCGGACTTAAACTCCGTTACCTCTGAGGACGTTGACTGTGTAAATGCTGCCATCTTTCAAGTTTCCTCAGCGGTGTCCCAGCTGAGTTGTAAGAAAAACAATTCTCACTGTTTTCTTTCCATCAAACTCTGGGTTGACTCAGCCTGGGTGTCTAGCTCTGCCATGATCGACTCAGGTGCAAGTGGAAATTTTATGGATGTCTCCTTTGCTCTAAAACAGGGAATACGTTCAGTGAAGAAGGCTGCTCCCGTACAGATGGAAACTGTGGATGGCTCCCTGCTGACCTCTGGACCAGTGGATCAGGAAACAGAGCCTTTAAAGGTTCTTATGGGTAAAGATCATCAAGAGAAACTGTCCTTTATGCTTATCTCTTCTCCTCACTTTCCCATTATTCTAGGGCTACCATGGCTGCAGGCTCAGAATCCTACCATTAACTGGGAGACCAAGGAATTACACTTCCCAGAGAAACAGATGAGTCAAAAAATTTCAGCTTGCTCTGTTCCTAAAGGAACCATGTCAGTCCCTGAATTACCAGCTGTATACCAGGACTATGTGGATTTATGTGACAAGAAGAACGCTGACCAGCTTCCTCCTCACCGTCCATATGATTGTCCAATTGAATTATTGCCTGGAGCAGAGATACCTTTTGGTAAGATCTACCCCCTGGCGGGGCCCGAGCTGAAGGCTTTAAAAGAGTACATAGACGAAAATCTAGCCAAGGGCTTCATACCCCCCTCTTCATCTCCTGCAGGGGCACCCATATTCTTTGTAAAGAAGAAAGATGGATCCCTGAGACCATGCGTAGACTATAGGGAACTTAATAAGGTTACTATTAGAAACCGTTATCCATTGCCTTTAATCCCTGAGTTATTGGAGAGAGTGCGACATGCTAAAATTTTTTCTAAACTAGATCTTCGTGGGGCCTATAACTTAGTCCGTATTAGACCTGGGGATGAATGGAAGACTGCATTCAGGTCACGCTATGGACACTTTGAATATCTGGTTATGCCTTTTGGTCTGAGTACCGCCCCAGCCACTTTCCAACACTTAGTGAATGACATCTTCAGGGATCTCCTAGATACATTCGTGGTAATTTATTTGGATGATATTTTAATTTTTTCTAACTCCACAGAGGAACATCATGGACATGTGAGAATGGTCTTGGAACGTCTAAGACAAAATCATCTTTACATCAAGCTTGAAAAGTGTGAATTCCATAAGACCGAAATTCAATTTCTGGGGTATGTACTGTCTACACAAGGAATTAGTATGGATGGAAGTAAAACCCAAGCCATCAATGATTGGCCAAGTCCTAGAAATGTGAAGGAGGTACAGCGCTTCATCGGGTTTGCAAACTTCTATAGACGTTTCATTAGAAATTTCTCTGAGGTAGTGTCACCTATCACCCAACTTACCCGGAAAGAGTCTAAGTTCTCCTGGACTCCCCAAGCCCAGGAAGCATTTTCCCGTCTAAAAGATAAATTTACCACTGCACCTATTCTAGTACATCCCAACCCAGAGCTTGCCTTCATAATAGAGGTGGATGCTTCAGACTGTGCCGTGGGAGCTATACTCTCTCAGAGAACAGGTGAGAAGAATGTCTTGCATCCCTGTGCCTTCTTTTCCCAGCAGTTGTCTTCGGCTGAGAAGAACTACGATGTGGGCAATAGAGAGTTGTTGGCCATTATTGCCGCCTTCAAAGAATGGAGACACCTTCTGCAAGGAGCTGCACAGCAAATAGTCGTTCTGACAGATCATCGTAATCTTGAGTTTATCAGGTCGGCTAAGTGCCTGACTCCTCGCCAGGCTCGCTGGAATCTTTTCTTAAACCAATTTAATTTTATTATTTCTTATAGACCAGGATCGCGCAATGGAAAGGCTGATGCACTCTCTAGGATTTACTCAGCAGAGACACGTCCAATTACTCCTCCTAAGACTATTCTTCCTGACTCTAGATTCCTAGGAGTGATTCATCATCAAGACCTAATTAAAGACATCAAGGAAGCATACCATGCGGATTCTTTTTTGGCTCAACCCCCAAGGGACGTAAGTCTTGTCTTTAAGAATGGTGTGTGGATTCTGGGACAACGTCTGTATATACCTGAAACAGTCAGATTGAGAGTATTGCAACTCATTCATGATTCCAAAATAGCCGGGCATAGAGGAATTCTAAAGACACAGGAATTTCTTTCTCGTTTCTTTTGGTGGCCCACTTGTAGGAAGGATGTTTTGGATTATGTCACTTCGTGTGAGGTTTGTGCAAGATGCAAAACACCTCGCTCTTCACCAACTGGTCTGTTACAGCCTCTTCCCACCCCGTCCCGCCCGTGGGGATCCATTTCTATGGACTTCATTGTCGAATTACCAACCTCTCAAGGGAAGAACACTATTCTAGTGGTGGTTGATCGTTTAACAAAGGCAGCTCATTTTATCCCTTGTGTCGGCTTACCCACTGCAAAACAGACATCAGATTTGATGATTAAAGATGTGTTTCGTTTACATGGAGTACCGGATGAGGTTATTTCGGATCGAGGGGTGCAATTCACTTCTAGGTTTTGGCAAAATTTCTGTGCAGCATTGGACATTAAAGTAAACCTTTCTTCTGCTTTTCATCCCCAGACTAATGGACAAACCGAACGAACCAATCAAACCCTGGAGCAGTATCTCCGCTGTTTTATCTGCCACCTACAGGATGATTGGGTGGATCTACTTCCATTGGCTGAGTTCTCTTACAACAACTCTCAGAGTGCCTCCACTAAACAGTCTCCTTTTTTCTCTAATTTAGGTTATCATCCTAATATTCTACCACGATTTCCCATAGAGACGCCTTTGCCAGCAGTGGCTGAAAGAGTCACGACTTTACAGAAGAATATGGATCTTCTAAAGGAGAATCTGGAATCGGCTCAGGAAAGGTACAAAAAGGCAGCAGATAAATTTCGTAAACCTGCACCAGTTTTTAAGGTAGGAGACCTGGTCTGGCTGTCAACCAGAAATCTTAAGTTAAGGATTCCATCATCTAAGTTGGGACATAAGTACATTGGACCCTATAAAATCAGTAAGATTATAAGTGCCGTTGCTTGTCGTCTTCAATTGCCCAGAACTATGAGAATCCACCCTGTCTTTCATGTATCCCTACTAAAGGCTGCAACACCCAATACGTTTCCTGGACGTTCTTCTCCTTGCCCTGACCCAGTGCTAGTCGATGGTCAGGAAGAATTTGTGGTGGAAAGGATTTTAGATTCCAGGTTGTATAGAAATCAGTTACAATATCTGATCAAATGGCAGGGCTACCCAGTGGAGGACAACTCATGGGAGCCAGTCAATAACGTTAATGCTCCTCGCTTGCTCCGTCAGTTTCATCAGAGGTACCCACATAAGCCTGGTCTGAGGTCATCCGGAGGTTGCCCCTAAGGGGGGAGTAATGTAAGGTTCTGTATATCTGTTTCTGAAACTCAGTTTGTTCGTCGGCCATTTTGCTTTCTGTTTTGCTGCAGCTATCTTGCCCTCAGTTAAAATGGAGTTTTCCAGCTTGTATGTTCCCGCCCTGATTCTCTCCGTTTGCTTCTTAAACAGCCACACCTGAGCAATCAGTGCTTCAGAATCTGGCCTGCAGTGAACCTGTGTTCTGACTCCTGAAGCCTTGGACTTGTACTCCAGCCATTTCTACTGAGAAACTCTGGAGCTCTTGTGGACTCTGAACTCTGCTCTTGAAAGCCTCACGGTTGCATGGACTTGCGGTAACATAGAAGAAGATCTGAATCTGTTGTGGAGAGTTATTGATGAACTTAGATTACTTTGGCCTGCTGTGTCTCCTGCTTCTGTGTTTGCAACCTGTGTGTTTATTTTTGCCAATTTGTATGAAGTAATACAAGACTTTCTTTTTCAACCTGTGTCTCAAGTATTTTCATCGCACCCAAGCACAAGACGCTATATGAACTGTATCACATACATTACACAAGGATCCGTTATCACAATTGAAATCATGTAAGAAATAGTGCACACTTACCATATAACATACATTAATAATGGTTTTTCTGGTCACTACAAATGCTCCTCTGGGAAATTTAATATGTAAATTGCTTCTTCAGAGAAAAGGGGGCTTGAACTCTATAGTGCCACCTTTTGGAAGTAGCGAACCTACAAGTCACAATCAACACTTTAACGAGTCTTGTAATATGACGAGGGCCAATAGCCCGAAACACTGTGTCTGCAAATTGAGATACTGATTTTGGCTTTTATCCTAAGTCATATTGCAAGACTCGTTAAAGGGTTGATTGTGACTTGTAGGATTGCTACTTCCAACAGGTGGCACTATAGACCTGCAGCAAACAAGCCGTTCATCCAGTCACTGTGGCGACAGATCACAAAAATCTAGCTTATATTGAATCTGCCAAGTGATTGACAGGCCCAATGGTCTTTATTTTTTTCACGATTTAATTTTTCTATTACGTTCAGACCAGGGTCTAAGAACGTGAAGGCGGATGCTCTGTCCGGTAGTCTTGATTCTGTGTCTCCTCCAGAACCTCCTTCATCCATTCTTCCTCAGGGTGTTGTTGTGGCCATGGTTTCCTCTGAGCTGGAAGCTGAGATTCGTACTGCTCAGTCCTTGGCTCCTTCCAATACCCCTGAATGCAAACTGTTTGTCCCTGTGTATCTCAGATTACGCCTCTTGCAGGAATTCCATGATTCTGTGTTGAGTGGTGATCCTGGGGTCACTGCCACCCAGAAAGCAGTTGCTAGACTCTTTTGGTGGTCCTCTATGCATAAGGATATTAGAGATTTTGTGTCTGCTTGTGAAAGTTGTGCACGCCCCAAAGTATAGCATTGCCAGCCGGCAGGGGAATTGGCTCCTTTGCCAATTCTGGAAAGACCATGGACTCATTTGTCCATGGATTTCATTTCATTTTTACCGTAGTCTGGGGGGATGACTGTTATAGCTCACTTCATCCCAATATCTGGGTTACCCAATGCTGAAACTCTCTCCAAAATGTTTATTGTTCATGTGGTATGATTGCATGCATGGGATTCATCTAAATTTTATATCAGATAGGGGTGTATAATTTGTCTCTAGATTTTGGAGGGCTTTCTGCAGAAAACTGGGGATTGATTTGTCTTTTTCCTCTGCTTATCACCCTGAGACTAACGGTCAGACAGAAAAGATGAATCAGTCTTTAGAGCAAATTTTAAGATGTTTTGTCGCCGATCAGCAGGAGAATTGGTCATCATTTGTTCCTCTGAGTTTGCCTTTAAAAGTCGGGATAATCAGTCCACGGGGACCTGTAATTACGGGTTTCATCCTCATTTTGGTGAGTTCTCAAGGATAAGTTCTGGGTGTCCAGGGGTGGATGTCACCATTCAAAAGCTGGGGGATGTCTGGAGGAAGGTTAAAAAGAACATTGGGGGGCTCAGCATCGGCACAAGTGGAAGGCCGATAGGAGACGCTCGTCAGAGGTCGCCTTCAAAGTGGGAGATAAAGTATGGCTATCGTCTAAAAATATTAAATTGAAGGTGCCCTCGCTGAAGTTGGGTCCAAGATTCATTGGTCTGTATGAAATTCTGGAGGTGGTCAATCCAGTTGCCTTCTGATTAAGTCATTGTTGAAGGAATTTATTCCCCCTGTTCTGTCTTCTTCGCCCCCGCCTCCTCTGGTGTCTATTGAGGGAAGCTTGGAATATGAGGTACAAAGGATCATTGATTCCCGAATGGTCCGGAATTCCCTTCAATATCTGGTACAATGGAAAAGGTATGGACCTGAGAAACGGTCTTGGGTTTCAGCTCATTCTGTAAGGGCTGATCGGTTGGTCCAGGCCTTTCATCAGAGGTTTCCTGGGAAACCTGGGTGTCCAGTGGCCCCTCTTGAAGAGGGGCTACTGTCACGATCTACACTCTGTTTCTGTCTTTTTGTTACTTTGTGTTGGGGCTGTGCTGCAATCACCTGTGTTCATTTTCCTTAATTAGTCTTCTACTTAGGCATGCTAGCTCCTCCACCCATTGTCAATCGTGCACTTCCTGCTGCCTGTGTAAGACTGATCCCTCTGCTCTGTGCCTGACCCAGCTTGACTTGATTCTCTCCCGGACTTAGACCCTTTGCTTGACCTGACTTTTCTTTCGCCTGCTCCCTGTAAACTGTCTTGTCTTTCTGGCTTTCATGACCTCGGCTCGTGAATTGGATTTCGTCTCTGACTTCCCTTTGTTGTACAGTGCCATTTTCTGGACCCGACCTCGGATTGTTTGACCTCCTGTTATTTATTCTGTAAGTAGTATATATTTTTTACTCTCTGTTATTGTAGTCTTTCTCTCCACTTCTGGGACTAATATTTACTACAGTGACTCGCGTCACAATAACACAGTTACCTAGAGCACGGCTTCCAGAGCACACTCCCCACTTTTTTCCTTTCTTCTACACTACACATTGGAATACAGACGTGCTCCCACCATTAATATATAATTGGCTATTATGCAATCCACCTTTCCAAATATAAATTGTAATCCACCACTGTGCTCACACTAACTATAAATAGCTATTTTCATTCAGTCATTGCATCTTCAATGCCCCCACTCTGTACTTCTCGCTCCTCCGATTCATTATATTTACATGCCCCTTCCACCCCAATTCATTGTCACGTCTTCTCTCTCTCCCACCCCCACTCTATATTCATTATCCTCTGCTCTCCCCCACATTCAATACATCATTTACACTCCCACCACCTTCAAAAGTCATCATTATTTGCTCTCCTCCAGGTCCTCATTTGCTCTCCCCATCCCCCACCTTCAATTCAATTGCTGTCCCCAACCCTTACCCTCAATTCATCATTTGCAGTTCCCATCTCCCTCATTTCAACATTTGCAGCCCCCCTTCAATCATTTGCAGCTCTTGTCCATCATTTGTAACCCCCTCTCATCATTTGCAGCCCCCTCCAACATGTGCAGTCCCACTCCATTTATCATGTGCAGTCCCCCTTGCCCCATTTCGTGTGTAGTTGTCATGGGTGTATCGCCACGAGGATCGTCGCGATTACACACTCTGACTTCTCACAGCTGAGTTGCTGTTTCTTTGTGTTTGGTAATGAGGGAGTTAATTTTACCTAGCTCTTTGCTAAGACTAGGTCCAGCCTCGCCCGGCTGCTTTTGATTATGTTCTAATTAGATTCCTTCATATACCTGCCAGTCTGCTTGTTAGATGCCGGTGAAAGCATTCATGTAGTCTAGCAGACTGGATCGGTTCTGAGAATACTTAAGCTAAGAGCTCCTTAGTTGTTTTTACTCTTACAGCTTATAGTTTACCTCTGAGACCTTAGGTGTTCCTACTGTGTGTGAGTGTTGTATGTAAGACTTTATTTACTTTATTTCTTGTCTTTCTTGTATGTCTTTCTGTTCATTAACCGTTACCTGTTCATTCCCTTTGGTGGTAATCAGGGTCCTTCTTAGGACTAGATTACAGTTGGCAGGGATTGATAGGAGACAGGGTTTACGCTGGTGGCCTGGACCTCTGTACCTTTAACAGTACCTCCAGGTAGAGGGATTTGTTAGGACCCCAGTTTAGGGTCAGCATAGACCCCGGTCACTCTCTAGCCGGAGACGGTGTATAACGGATTCCGTATTGACCCACTGGACATTGTCAGGTAATTCTATGTTATCATATATCTATGCGCATGTTATATAGGATGTTGCCCTTTTGATATAGATTACTGACATCACATATATATATATCTGCTATACAGCGTGACATTTTCACCGGCCCTACTAAAGATTCTCTCCAGCTGTCATGGATCCAGTAGCCCAGCTGGCCCGGCAGTTGCAGGGGTTGTCCATGGAGTTTGCAGACATTAAGTCCAAGGTTTTGTTCCCCCCGGAGCAAACCAGATCTGAACCTAAGGTTGCTCTCCCGGACAGGTTCACTGGTGGGCGGGACAAATTTTTTACTTTCCGGGAGGCATGTAAATTGTACTTTCGGCTGCGGCCTCGGTCATCTGGGAGTGAAGAGCAGAGGGTGGGAATTGTTATCTCGCTCTTACAAGGGGACCCTCAATCTTGGGCGTTCTCTATTCCTCCAGGCTCCCCAGATCTCCAGTCAGTGGATCGATTTTTTACTGCCCTGGGTCTGGTATATGATGATCCGGATCGAGTTTCCCTTGCTGAAACAAAGTTACGTAAAATACGGCAAGGAAATCGTCCAGCGGAGGAATATTCTTCTGAGTTCCGTAGATGGGCAACAGATACTCAGTGGAATGACCCAGCTCTTAGGAGCCAGTTTTTCAAGTGTTGTCTGACAAATTAAAAGATGTGTTGGCTCAGTATGATTCTCCTCCATCACTGGAGGCTGCTATGGCCCTCGCTATTCGCATGGATAGACGAATTCGGGGAAGACGCGAGGTAACTCCGCCTCCCGTGATGACTCCACCTACTACTAAAGTCCCTTATACTGAGGTTCCCCTGGTCTGTTCTGAGGAACCCATGCAGTTGGGAGGGACATCTTTTTGTAGGAGGGAATCGGCGGTGCGCCGCAAGACTAGAAGGTGTTTCTTTTGCGGGAGAGAGGGACATTTTGTTGGGGGGTGTCCATCCCGGGCCTCTTTGAGCAAAGGAGTTAACCTGGGAGTGTGTATTTCGTCCCCAAATCCCTCTCAGTTTCTCGTGCCTGCGGAGGTGGTGATTGGTACTAGAACTGAGAGGATTTCTGTTTTTCTTGATAGTGGGTCCGGGGCTAATCTGGTGGACGCTCGGTTTGCCCAGGTGCATGGTATGCAACTGAGTGTATTGGCCAAACCGGTCCCTATAGTCTCTATTGATTCTAGACCTCTCGGTCAAGGTAGCTTGGTACAAGCTGTTCATAACATAAATCTTCGAGTAGGGGCAATACATAAAGAACAATTGTCTTGTTATGTGTTGGAGGGTCTACCTACTCCTATTGTGTTGGGACTTCCTTGGTTGGCTAAACATAACCCAGTGATTGATTGGCAATCCAGAAAGATAAGCCAGTGGGGTGAATTTTGCAGGAATAACTGCATGAGCACGGTCATCGGTGCGGTTGTGCCTAGGACTTTGTCTCCTTTTCTGGAGGACTTTGGGGAGATGTTCTCAGAGGAGGGGTGTAAAGAATTACCTCCTCATCGCGCATATGACTGCTCAATAAAGTTGCTTCCTGATGCCTTATCTCGTACTTTCCCAGGGGCCGGGAAGACGGATGATCCGGTTCCTATTCCTCAGGAGGGAGTTGTAGTGTCAGCTGTATGCTCTGAGCTTGAGGGGGAGGTATTGGGGGCTCAGGGGGACGCCCCGGTGGGACTTCCAGGGAGACTGATAGTTCCAGATCGGTTAAGACTGAAGGTTACGGGGAACCGTTATAAACGGATGGCTGATAGGGGGAGAGTTTCTGGTCTAGATCTGAAGGTGAACGATCTAGTTTGGTTGTCTACCAGGAATATAAAACTTAAAGTTTCCTCCTGGAGGTTGGGTCCCAGATTCATCGGGCCGTTCAGGATCAGTTCCATAATTAATCCGGTGGCATTTCGTCTGGACCTCCCTCCTACGTTTAAAATTCATAATGTGTTTCACAAGTCATTACTTAAAAAGTATGTGGCACCAGTCATACCGTCACCTCTACCTCCTCCTTCAGTGGTGGTCAATGATAACGTGGAATTTCATGGGTCGAAAATCATTGACTCACGTCTCAGTCGCCGATCCCTTCAGTACTTGGTTCATTGGAGGGGGTATGGTCCTGAGGAGAGGACGTGGGTCCCTGCGTCTGATGTTAACGCAGATCGATTGGTTCGGACCTTTCACACAACTCACCCGGGCAGACCTGGCCCTGAGGGTCCGGAGTCCCCTCGTAGAGGGGGGGTACTGTCATGGGTGTATCGCCACGAGGATCGTCGCGATTACACACTCTGACTTCTCACAGCTGAGTTGCTGTTTCTTTGTGTTTGGTAATGAGGGAGTTAATTTTACCTAGCTCTTTGCTAAGACTAGGTCCAGCCTCGCCCGGCTGCTTTTGATTATGTCCTAATTAGATTCCTTCATATACCTGCCAGTCTGCTTGTTAGATGCCGGTAAAAGCATTCATGTAGTCTAGCAGACTGGATCGGTTCTGAGAATACTTAAGCTAAGAGCTCCTTAGTTGTTTTTACTCTTACAGCTTATAGTTTATCTCTGAGACCTTAGGTGTTCCTACTGTGTGTGAGTGTTGTATGTAAGACTTTATTTACTTTATTTCTTGTCTTTCTTGTATGTCTTTCTGTTCATTAACCGTTACCTGTTCATTCCCTTTGGTGGTAATCAGGGTCCTTCTTAGGACTAGATTACAGTTGGCAGGGATTGATAGGAGACAGGGTTTACGCTGGTGGCCTGGACCTCTGTACCTTTAACAGTACCTCCAGGTAGAGGGATTAGTTAGGACCCCAGTTTAGGGTCAGCATAGACCCCGGTCACCCTCTAGCCGGAGACGGTGTATAACAGATTCCGTATTGACCCACTGGACATTGTCAGGTAATTCTATGTTATCATATATCTATGCGCATGTTATATAGGATGTTGCCCTTTTGATATAGATTACTGACATCACATATATATATATCTGCTATACAGCGTGACAGTAGTTCCCCGTCCCCTCCCTGACTTCATTATTTTCAGCCCCTCCATTATTTGCAGCCCCTTCATCATTTGCAGCACACCCTCCTCCCCCTCCCCAACTTCATCATCTGCAGTCCTCGTCCCCTCCTTCCCTTCATCAATTGCAGCTCACTTCACCATTTGCAGCCCCCTCCATCATTTGCAGCCCCCATTATCATTTGCTGCTCCCCTTCATAATTTGCAGCCCCCTTCATCATTTGCAGCTCCCCTCACTCATTTAATTCATTTTATAAAGAAAATAAAACGTTTTTCATACTTTCCTCACAGACGAACCCCAGCCAGCGCAGCTCTACTTCTGTTGTCCTCGTACATGGACACCTGACCAGAAGTCCAGGGTAGGTAGCAGGAGCTGCGTATCCGTCTAGGTTAGATGGCCGTGAAGCTCCGAGAAAGCTCCCAAGAACAAGCACCGACGTGTGCGCCGCAGCGCACAACTCGTTAGTGCATGATGAGGCCCGGTGAGCAGAAACACAAGAGGCGGGACCCGCTCTGTACCGCTGGCTCGCCGGGCCCCATACAGCAGTAAGGGCAGTATTGCTCTGATGGCGGCCCTGATTGCAGCAGACAACATATTCCGAGTCACAGATAGTGTTCTATTTTATAGGTTCTCTGGGTAATATGATGGGCAAATACTGACTCTTTTAATATTAAAATGCAGTTTACACAGGCCAAACAAGGCATCCCTTTCTCTGCACTCCTGTCAAGTACATTTGAAATGTTTTTTTGAGAGAACCAATGTCTGATTGTACCAATTGGTCCTTGATGTTCCTACTTCGTCTATAGGAGAAGAGTGGGCGATGTTTGAATTCCTCAACTCTGGGCAAGCATTTAGTTAGCATATTCCAATATTTATTTATTACACCAGCTATGACTCTTCTCTCTTCCGTTATGTCATTACCATTACTCTATTCAACTCTTTTTTTCTATTCTTATTATGTAGCAATGAATTTCTATCTAGGTTTTGCACCTTATTTCTCTGCAGACTCAATAGTTTCTCGGGGTACCCTCTATCTTTAAATTTCCTAACCAGAGAATCTAAGACACCATCCAGATTCTCCTCATCACTGACTATTTGTCGTACCCTTAAGAACTGGCTCAACAATATGGATTCGACCATTTTTTGTGGATGCTGGCTGTTATAATAATAAGTCATTCTTATATCTATCTTTTACATAGAGGATTGTATTAAGTGTCTTATTTTCTTGCCTAACCAAAGCATCCAAAAATTGTATGCTAGAGGTTGAAGATACAAGTGTAAACTTTATAGCTGGATTTATTGTGTTCAAATAATGGAAGACACATAGTTCTTCCTGGGTTCCTGCCCACAGGAGGACGACATCGTCTATGTATCTCCATTCTCCACCACTCCAATACATACTGGAAGGAGTGGGACACATAGATGAGGTCCTCCTCCAGGGTACTGTGTAATCCGCATAATAATAGTACTGGTGAGAGTAAAGTATGAGCAATGTGGACTTTAGCTACGGACGCCGTGCAGGCGCAGTAACATACTTTCAATATGCCACCTTAAACCTGGTGCGGATAAGTTCCCAATCTTCTCTAAAGAGCATGCGCGGGTGAGTTCAGCTGCATCTGTGCTCCGATTGGCTGAGTAGTTAGTGACTGGATGATAAAGCGCTGAGACATTCGCAGTAGCGATCTATAGACGCCGAAATTGGCGGCTATGGCCATTGAATATAGCAATACACACATGGGTGAGTCATTCCGATATTAATGTAGCACATATGCACTTATTTAACAATTAAATGTGTCATATGAACTTCTGATGGAATTACAGGTGCTTCTCACAAAACTAGAATATCATCAAAAAGTTAATTTATTTCAGTTCTTCAATACAAAAAGTGACACTAATCTACTATATAATTGTCTAATTCTGTCTGTCTGTAACGGAAATCCCGCGTCGCTGATTGGTCGTGCCCGGCTGGATGCGACCAATTAGTGACAGGTGCAGTCTGGCCGCGAATTGGCGCAGGATTTGAAACACCCACGCCACCGCTATCGTTAGGAGATCAGCGGCGCTAGCCCAGCAGCAGAAGCCTCCACATATACCCCTAAACTACATACATATTCTAGAATACCCGATGCGTTAGAATCGGGCCACCATCTAGTATATTATATAGACACATTACAAACAGAATGATCTATTTCAAGTGTTTATTTCTGTTAATGTTGATGATTATGGCTTACAGCCAATGAAAACCCAAAAGTCATTATCTCAGTAAATTAGAATACTTTGTAAATGATTTTAAAATCCGAAATGTTGACCTACTGAAATGTATGTTCAGTATATGCCCTCAATACCTGTTCGAGGCTCCTTTTGCATCAATTATTGCATCAACGCGGCGTGGCATGGAGGTGATCAGCCTGTGGCACTGCTGAGGTGTTATGGAAGCCCAGGTTACTTTGATAGCAGCCTTCAGCTTGTCTGCATTGTTGATTCTTGTGTCTCTCATCATAGCATGCTGACATTTTTTTTCATGCCAAATCTTATCTGCAGATCTGCTCTGACTCACTGAATAACATTGGTCAGAGTGCATTGTAAGATTATCTCGCAATGCACTCCTTTGTATTATACGACAGTGTAAGAGAGATTTGTATAATTACAAAGAGTGTCTCTGGAGGACCTATATTGTATGACACACTCAGCTCAATGATGTGTGTCAGTGTGTCTCTTGTTCTATGTGTGTGGCTGAGCCTAGAATTTATGAACTCTTGGTGATATGTACAGTACAGACCAAAAGTTTGGACACACCTTCTCATTCAAAGATTTTTCTGTATTTTCATGACTATGAAAATTGTACATTCACATTGAAGGCATCAAAACTATAAATGAACACATGTGGAATTATATACTTAACAAAAATGTGTGAAACAACTGAAAATGTCTTATATTCTAGGTTCTTCAAAGTAGCCAGCTTTTGCTTTGATTACTGCTTTGCACATTCTTGGCATTCTCTTGACGAGCTTCAAGAGGTAGTCACCGGGAATGGTTTTCACTTCACAGGTGTGCCCTGTTAGGTTTAATAAGTGTGATTTCTTGCCTTATAAATGGGTTTGTGACCATCAGTTGTGTTGTGCAGAAGTCTGGTGGATACACAGCTGATAGTCCTACTGAATAGACTATTAGAATGTGCATTATGGCAAGAAAAAAGCAGCTAAGTAAAGAAAAACGAGTCGCCATCATTACTTTAAGAAATGAAGGTCAGTCAGTCAGAAAAATTGGGAAAACTTTGAAAGTGTCCCCAAGTGCAGATGCAAAAACCATCAAGCGCTACAAAGAAACTGGCTCACATGAGGACCGCCCCAGGAAAGGAAGACCAAGAGTCACCTCTGCTTCTGAGGATAAGTTTATCCGAGTCACCAGCCTCAGAAATCGCAGGTTAACAGCAGCTCAGATTAGAGACCAGATCAATGCCACACAGAGTTCTAGCAGCAGACACATCTCTACAACAACTGTTAAGAGGAGACTTTGTGCAGCAGGCCTTCATGGTAAAATAGCTGCTAGGAAACCACTGCTAAGGACAGGAAACAAGCAGAAGAGACTTGTTTGGGCTAAAGAACACAAGGAATGGACATTAAACCAGTGGAAATCTGTGCTTTGGTCTGATGAGTCCAAATTTGAGATCTTTGGTCCCAACCTCTGTTTGAAGACTTCCATTGAAGGAGAACTCACCACCTCTTGTGGCAGCCTGTTCCACTCATTGATCACCCTAACTGTCAAAAAGTTTTTTCTAATATCTAATCTGTGTCTCCTCCCATTCAGTTTCATCCCATTGCTTCTAGTCTTTCCTTGCGCAAATGAGAATAAAGATGATCCTTCTACAATGTGACAGCCCTTGAGATATTTGTAGACAGCTATTAAGTCTCCTCTCAGTCTTCTTTTTTGCAAGCTAAACATTCCCAAATCCTGCAACCGTTCCTCATAGGACATGGTTTGCAGACCGGTCACCATTCTGGTGGCTCTTCTCTGAACTTGCTCCAGTTTGTTGATGTCTTTTTTAAAATGTGGTGCCCAAAACTGGACACAGTATTCCAGATGAGGTCTGACCAAAGAGGAGTAGAGGGCAATAATGACCTCACGTGATCTAGACTGTATGCTTCTGTTGATACATCCTAGAATTGCATTTGCCTTTTTTGCTGCTGCATCACACTGTTGACTCATGTTAAGTCTGTGATCAATTAGTATACCCAAGTCTTTTTCACATGTGCTGTTACTTAGCCCTATTCCTCCCATTTTGTATATGCTTTTTTCATTTTTATTGCCCAGATGTAGTACTTTGCATTTTTCCCTGTTAAAATCCATTCTGTTAGTTGCTGCCCACTGCTCCAGTTTATGTATATCTTTTTGAATCCTCTCTCTCTCTTCTCTAGTATTAGCTACCCCTCCTAGCTTTGTGTCATCAGCAAATTTGATCAGTTTACCCTCAATTCCTTCATCTAAATCATTGATAAAGATGTTGAACAATACAGGGCCCAAAACAGAGCCTTGTGGTACCCCACTTGAGACATTCTTCCAACTGGATGTGCAGCCATTTACAACCACTCTTTGGGTCCGATCACTAAGCCAGTTATGAATCCACCTAACAGTTGCCTTGTCCATTCCATACTTAGTCATTTTTTCAATAAGGATTGTGTGAGATACTTTGTCAAATGCTTTGCTGAAGTCAAGATATACTATATCTACAGCATTTCCCTGATCCACCCAGTCAGTGATTCTGTCATAGAAGGAAATTAAGTTAGTCTGACATGACTTATTAGTTACAAACCCATGCTGACTCTGTTTAATCACTTCATTTTTATCCAGGTACTTGCATACATGTTCTTTAATAATTTGTTCAAAGATCTTTCCTGGTATAGAAGTCAGACTCACCGGCCTGTAGTTCCCTGGGTCCACCTTCTTCCCCTTTTTGAAGATAGGAACAACATTTGCTCTTCTCCAGTCTTCTGGGACTTCTCCTGTTCTCCAAGAATTTTCAAAGATTATGGACAGTGGTTCAAGAATTTCTTCTGCTATCTCCTTCAGTACCCTGGGGTGTAATTCATCTGGACCTGGAGACTTGAATTCATTTAGGTTAGCTAAGTGTTTCCTCACTGTCTTTCTGTTTATAGATATCCTGGATTCTTCTATTCCTTTAATAGGACAGTGAAGATCAGTTGATGTTACATTTCCTTTCTGAGAGAAACAGATGCAAAATAGGAATTTAAAAGTTCAGCCTTCTCAACATCCTGACTTACCATTTCATCATTTTCATCCTGTAAAAATCCTATAGCATCTTTGACTTTTCTTTTACTTTTGACGTATCCCCAAAATCCTTTTTTGTTGCTTTTGACGTCACTTGCAAGCCTTAATTCATTGTCAGCTTTAGATAATCTGATTTGTGCCCTGCAGGTTCTGCAGACAGCATTATATTCTTCTTTAGATATGCCTCCCTCTTTCCATTTGATAAACATTTCTTTCTTCCTTTTTAGCATGTGTTTAAGTTCTATGTTCATCCATCCTGGTTTCCTTAAATGCTTCCCATTCTTCCCTCTTTTCGGAATTGTTAACAATTGTGCTTTGAGAATCTCATTTTTCAAGATTTTCCATCCTTCCTGGACATTTTTGTCCTTAAGGATATCCAGCCATTGGATCCCTCCAATTCTCTTTCTGAGTTCCTTAAAATCTGCCTTTCTGAAATCTAACCTTGACGTCTGAGTCTTCACAGGTCTTCCTCCTCTTGTTATCCAAAATTCTAAAATAGCATGGTCACTACCTCCTAGGGTCCCAGCCACTCTTACCTCCTCCACCATGTCCTCCCTGTTTATGAGGATTAGATCCAAGGTAGCAGATCCCCTTGTTTTCTCCATTACCTTTTGGAAGATAAAGTTGTCAGCAAGAGAGGATAAGAATTTCCTGGACCTGTTAGTTTTGCCTGAGAGAGATTCCCAACAAATGTCTGGATAGTTGAAATCTCCCATGACCACTATGTCATATTTTTTGGAGAACTTGGCCATTTGATGCATAAAGAGTTCATCCATATCTTCAGCTTGCACAGGCGGCCTGTAGTAAATGCCTACAATGGTGTCCTTTCCATTGTTCTGTCCTTGTATTCTTACCCAAACAGTTTCCACAGAACTCCCAGTCTCTGAAGCTTCAATCTCTGTGCAGATATACGCTTTTCTAACATACAATGCAACACCTCCTCCTCGTTTATCAAGTCTGTTTCTTGCAAATAAGTTGTAACCTTCTAGCCTTGTATTCCAATCATGTGTATCGTCCCACCAAGTCTCAGTGATTCCAATGACATCATATTTCTTCTCCTGCGTTAGTAGCTCCAGTTCTCCTTGTTTGTTGCCCATGCTTTGTGCATTCGTATAGAAACACTTTAGTTTGTGATTGGTTTCTCTTTCTTCAATATTTTTATTATGTAGATTTTTTTGTCTTTGTTCTTCCCCTTCACTTCTAATAGCAGAGTTCTCAATAGCATTTTTCAGGTGTATGGCTTTTGCTGGCGTTTTGCTTCCCTTCCCACATTGTTCTAGTTTAAAGCTCTCCTGATGAGTGTAGCAAGGCGACTTCCAAATACATGTTTTCCAGTCTTCGTAAGGTGCACCCCATCTCTAGCAAGTAGTCCATCGTACAGGTAATTCACTCCGTGATCCAGAAATCCAAATCCTTGCTGACGGCACCATCGACGTAGCCAGTTGTTCACCTGCAGAATCTTATTCCACCTCCTTGTTCCATGGCCATCCACTGGAAGGATGGAGGAGAAGACCACCTGCGCTCCCAGTTCTTTCACTTTCTTACCTAAGTTTTCAAAGTCACTGCAGATGGTTTCCAGGTCACTTCTTGTGGTGTCATTTGTCCCCACATGTATTAGCAGGAATGGGTAGTCATCTTTATGTCTGAAGAGTCCTGATATCCTGTCAGACACATCTTTAATTTTTGCACCTGGAAGACAGCACATTTCTCTTGAGGTTATATCTGGTCTGCAGATAGCAGCCTCTGTTCCTCTCAACAGGGAATCGCCCATGACAACAACTCTCCGTTTTTTCTTCACAACATTTTTCTTTCTCCATTCAGGAGGACTCTGAGGGCGTACAAGGTTACTCTTTGTGGGCAAAGTCTTATCCTGATGTATTTCTTCATCGTTCTCCTGTGTAAGAGCCTGGTACTGGTTTCTGAGCAGAATTGGTGCTGACTGCCTCCTGATCCTCCTGCTTCTCTGGGTCACATGCTTCCATTCCTCTGTTTCTTCAGTTGCACTTCGAATTTCTTCTCTTTCTGTACCATGAAGAGATAATTCTGCTCTGTCTAAGAACTCTTCACCTTCCTTAATGGTCTTCAATGTAGATAACCTCTCTTCCAGATTTTGCAACTTTTCCTCCAACAGGGACACAAGCTTGCATTTGTGGCATGTGAAATTTGGCTTTTCCACTGGTAAGTCTATGAACATGTAGCAAGAAATGCAGCTCACCACATGGCTCCTGGCCTCTTCCATGTTCTTATTGTTCAAGAGATAATCAAGCGGTGAAATATAAGCCAAAACTAGCGCGCCTAGCGGCGCGCGGTTTACTGATGTCCTCCTTTCAGCTGCAACAGCCAAAATCCAGTGTTCCTTGAGCTCGCGGAGACTCTTCACTTATCCCAGAAGGCACTGGGAATATGCAAATTATCTCCTCGGGACTCCTCCCCTGGTTTACTGATGTCCTCCTTTCAGCTGCAACAGCCAAAATCCAGTGTTCCTTGAGCTCGCGGAGACTCTTCACTTATCCCAGAAGGCACTGGGAATATGCAAATTACCTCCTCGGGACTCCTCCCCTGGTTTACTGATGTCCTCCTTTCAGCTGCAACAGCCAAAATCCAGTGTTCCTTGAGCTCGCGGAGACTCTTCACTTATCCCAGAAGGCACTGGGAATATGCAAATTATCTCCTCGGGACTCCTCCCCTGGTTTACTGATGTCCTCCTTTCAGCTGCAACAGCCAAAATCCAGTGTTCCTTGAGCTCGCGGAGACTCTTCACTTATCCCAGAAGGCACTGGGAATATGCAAATTATCTCCTCGGGACTCCTCCCCTGGTTTACTGATGTCCTCCTTTCAGCTGCAACAGCCAAAATCCAGTGTTCCTTGAGCTCGCGGAGACTCTTCACTTATCCAGAAGGCACTGGGAATATGCAAATTATCTCCTCGGGACTCCTCCCCTGGTTTACTGATGTCCTCCTTTCAGCTGCAACAGCCAAAATCCAGTGTTCCTTGAGCTCGCTGAGACTCTTCACTTATCCCAGAAGGCACTGGGAATATGCAAATTATCTCCTCGGGACTCCTCCCCTGGTTTACTGATGTCCTCCTTTCAGCTGCAACAGCCAAAATCCAGTGTTCCTTGAGCTCGCGGAGACTCTTCACTTATCCCAGAAGGCACTGGGAATATGCAAATTATCTCCTCGGGACTTTTCCCCTGGTTTACTGATGTCCTCCTTTCAGCTGCAACAGCCAAAATCCAGTGTTCCTTGAGCTCGCGGAGACTCTTCACTTATCCCAGAAGGCACTGGGAATATGCAAATTATCTCCTCGGGACTCCTCCCCTGGTTTACTGATGTCCTCCTTTCAGCTGCAACAGCCAAAATCCAGTGTTCCTTGAGCTCGCGGAGACTCTTCACTTATCCCAGAAGGCACTGGGAATATGCAAATTACCTCCTCGGGACTCCTCCCCTGGTTTACTGATGTCCTCCTTTCAGCTGCAACAGCCAAAATCCAGTGTTCCTTGAGCTCGCGGAGACTCTTCACTTATCCCAGAAGGCACTGGGAATATGCAAATTATCTCCTCGGGACTCCTCCCCTCATTTATAAGGCAAGAAATCACACTTATTAAACCTGACAGGGCACATCTGTGAAGTGAAAACCATTTCCGGTGATTAAATCTTGAAGCTCATCAAGAGAATGCCAAGAGTGTGCAAAGCAGTAATCAAAGCAAAAGGTGGCTACTTTGAAGAACCTAGAATATAAGACATATTTTCAGTTGTTTCACACTTTCTTGTTAAGTATATAATTCCACATGTGTTAATTCATAGTTTTGATGCCTTCAGTGTGAATGTACAATTTCATAGTCATGAAAATACAGAAAAATCTTTGAATGAGAAGGTGTGTCCAAACTTTTGGTCTGTATATGTGAAGACATATACGTGTATGTGTGTGTTCTGCAAGGGTTAATGTCAGGCCAGCAGGGGTTAATGTCAGTTATCCTTGCTGGCAGCTTGCTGCAGCTGCGGAGTTGCTTGGTCAGCTGCTGTGGGTGGTGACTACTCCACCATCCTTTAAATAGTCACCTGATGCATCAGCTGACTGTCGGTGATAGAATTTCTCTGGGACCAGCTGATGAGTGAGGAGCTTTCTGGTGTCAGCGTGTGTCAGCTGTTTGAGGTCCTGGTTCCGTATCCTCTGCTGAGTGGGGTTTGCAGCATCAGCTTGGAAGGTAAGTTTCCTTATTTCCTGTCTTTGCCTGTCTTGTGCTTGTCACTACCCGCTGTGTTTTCACTATCTGCAGTGGTGAGGCGAGCGTCCTTGCCGGCCAGTGCACTAGCCAGGGTATAGTGAAGTGATAGCTAGGGACAAGGGTTGTGATGGCGGCAGGGGGAAAAGGACCTGCTTAGGACGTTAAAAGGAGCTTAGGGATAGGCACAGGCTGACTTAGGAGTTGCACCATTCCTCGTTCCCAATTGTGAGGGCCTTCCTTCCCCGTTTTCCATCCTTGTTGTTGGTGTTCATAGTGTTGTCTGCTGGACTTAACTGAGTCAGATCATGACATTATTACGAGCCCATATTTTTGCCGGTGAACCTATGGCTGAAGCAGGGGCTTTGACTTGCCTGATCCAGACCCTTACGGAAGAGTTAACAGAACTGCAAACTCAGGCGGTACAGCAGGTTCAGCAAGTGTCTGGGTTCATGGTCTCGGCTCATGTCTTGGCTAAACTGAGCCAAGGTTCTCTGGAGTGAGAGATAAATTTCAGGCTTCGCCTTTGTTTTTCAGGGAGTGAGGAACAGTATGTGGGGTGTGGTATGGCGACTGGTCATGTGGTTAAAGGGCGGTATGTATCACATAGGTGGGTGGACTATGTGATGGAAGTCTCAGCTTGTTTGGGGCAGCGGATCTACTGCTAAGGTTTAATTATATGTTGGGCAGGCTTCCAGGTGACTCGGAGTCGATGGGTGGGCCAAGACACCTACACACCCCTCTGAATGGGTGTGTGTCAACACATAAGATGGAGCCTGTGTTTAGTTAGTCTTAGCCAGAGTGAAGAGGCCTGTGATATACCTCCGGAGAGGACGACTTGGCAACCATAAGTGATACTGACCGGAGTCAGCGAGAAGTGTTTGCCTCTGATAGAATTAACTGGGAACCTGCATGGTTGCTGACAGTCAATGTACAGTAATCCATAGTACGTACATGGGGCTGCACATTAGGAAGTTCCTGGAGAGTGGTTTATGCTGTATTCTAATAAACCAAATGGACTTTTTAACCCTGAATGTCCTGGTATATTCCTCAATGACCAGCCGAGTGAGTACTCCCCTTTTACAGTGGATTATAGTCTCCCTTCTCAAGGGTGATCCCCAATCCTGGGTCTTCTACCTGCCAATCGATTCACCATCTTTGCTGTCAGTGGACGAGTTTTTTGTGGCATTGGCGCTGGTGTATGGGGATCCTGATTGCATCTCCCTGGCTGAGTCTAGACTTCGTAAAATCAAGCAGGGGGGCTGGCTGAGGAGTACTGCTCGGAGTTTCGGAGATGGGTCACTGACACGCAGTGGAACGATCCTGCTCTTAGGAGCCATTTCTGTCAGCTAGGCTTCAGGATACTCTGGTGCAGTATGCTACTCATGGGTCATTGGAGGCCGCTATGGCCCTTGCTATCCAGGTGGATAGACGCCTCAGGGAGAGACATACACTGAATCTACCCTCTGTTGTTCTTTCTAGAGAGGAGGACACACAGGTGCAGACGGATGAACCCATGCAGGTGGGAGGAGTCTCTTCTCAGACTAGGTTGCCTGCAGTTCACCTTGGGACGGGGGCATGTTTTTTCTGTGGTGTGACTGATCATTACATCAATGTCTGCCCAGCTCGCGCCAAAAAGCCGCGTTCCACTGGTCGTGTGGAGAGAGATAACCAGGGTTTGTACATTTCCTCCATTTTTTCATCTCAGTGTACCATTCCGGCTGAAGTGGTGGTTGGTGGGGAAATTGAGACTATACCGGTTCTTGTGGATAGTGGGGCTGGAGTCAATTTGGTGGATTTTCGCTTTGTTTAGACCCATGGTCTGATCTGTAGGACGCTGGCAAGACCCATTTCCATTTTGGCAATTGACTCTGTTCCTCTCAGCCAGGGGATTGTGACCCAAGTGGTAGATAACCTGCTAGGGATGAGGTTCGTGACAGCGGCGGGGGGAAGGACCCACATAGGGCATTAGGGGAGCTTAGGGATAGGCACAGGCTGAGTTAGTAGGTGCCCCATCCCTTGTTCCCTATTGTGAAGGCCTTCCTTCCCCTTTTTCTATCCCTGTTGTTGGTGTTTATTGTGTCATCCATTGGACTTAACTGAGTTGGATCGTGACACTTACCATTTTCCGACATCATCTTCAGGTCTTTTGCTTTTGTCCTTGGGTTGAAATGCACGTTGGACCAAAGCACGTTCATCTCTGGGACACAGAACCCGTTTCCTTCCTGAGCGGTTGAAAATTCCCATCTTGTTTGTACTTGCTCATAATTGTTTGTAAAGATGAACGAGGCACCTTCAGGTATCTTGAAATTGTACCCAAGGATGAGCAAGACTTGTGAAAATCCACGATTCTCTTCCTGATATCTTGGCTGATTTCTTGAGACTTTCCCATGATGCTACACAAAGAAGCAACGTATTTCAAGTGTGCATTAAAATACAACCACAGGTGTGTCTCTAAGTAACTCAGATGTTGCCAAAAAACCTATCAGAAGCTTCCAAACACATGACATCATCATATGGGCAGTCCAGAATTGTTTAAAGGCATAGCAATCTCAGTCTATGTAAATTCTTTGACTTTGCATTAAAAAATGCCTTAAAACATTCTCTTTCTCTCATTATTCTGTCATTTGGCAAATATTAATAATTATGGCAATCCTAATTTACCTAAAACGGGAAAGGTTTATTCGGATTTCATGTCAGATATCGAGAAAAACATGTATATTTGTCTTTTTATATAGTGTATGTAAACTTCTAGTTTCAACTGTATAAACCGGGATGTGCCCAGTATATACAGTCATGGCCAAAAGTTTTGAGAATGACACAAATATTATATTTTCACATGATCTGCTGCCCTCTGGTTTTTATGTGTGTGTTTGACAGATGTTTTTATCAGACAGAAATATAATTGCAAACATATGAGTAACTAAAGCTTATATTGACAGTTAGAATGAGTTAATGCAGCAAGTCAATATTTGCAGTGTTGACCCTTCTTCTTCAGGACCTCTGCAATTCTCCCTGGCATGCTCTCAATCAACTTCTGGACCAAATCCTGACTGATAGCAGTCCATTCTTGCACAATTAATGCTTTCATTTTGACAGAATTTTTAGGTTTTTGTTTGTCAACCCGTCTCTTGATGATTGACCACAAGTTCTCAATGGGATTAAGATCTGGGGAGCTTCCAGGCCATGGACCCAAAATCTCTATGTTTTGTTCCCTGAGCCATTTAGTTATCACCTTTGCTTTATGGCAAGGTGCTCCATCATGCTGGAAAAGGCATTGTTGATCGCCAAACTGCTCTTGGAGGGTTGGGAGAAGTTGCTCTTGGAGTACATTCTGGTACCATTCTTTATTCATGGCTGTGTTTTTAGGCAAGACTGTGAGAGAGCCGATTCCCTTGGCTGAGAAGCAACCCCACACATGAATGGTTTCAGGATGCTTAACAGTTGGCATGAGACAAGACTGGTGGTAGCGCTCACCTTGTCTTCTCCGAATGAGGCGTTTTCCTGATGTCCCAATCGAAAAGGGGATTCATCAGAGAAAATAACTTTACCCCAGTTCTCAGCAGTCCACTGCCTGTACCTTTTGCAGAATATCAGTCTGTCCATGATGTTTTTTCTGGAGAGAAGTGGCTTCTTTGCTGCCCTCCTTGAGACCAGGCCTTGCTCCAAGAGTCTCCGCCTCACAGTGCGTGCAGATGCACTCACACCTGCCTGCTGCCATTCCTGAGCAAGCTCTGCACTGCTGGTAGCCCGATCCCGCAGCTGAAACACTTTTAAGAGACGGTCCTGGCGCTTGCTGGTCTTTCTTGGGCGCCCTGGAGCCTTTTTGGCAACAATGGAACCTCTCTCCTTGAAGTTCTTGATGATGCAATAGATTGTTGACTGAGGTGCAATCTTTCTAGCTGCGATACTCTTCCCTGTTAGGCCATTTTTGTGCATTGCAATGATGACTGCACGTGTTTCTTTAGAGATAACCATGGTTAACAGAAGAGAAACAATGATGCCAAGCACCAGCCTCCTTTTAAAGTGTCCAGTGGTGTCATTCTTACTTAATCATGACAGATTGATCTCCAGCCATGTCCTCATCAACACCCACACCTGTGTTAATGGAGCAATCACCAGGTTAGCTGGTCCTTTTAAGGCAGGGCTGCAATGATGTTGAAACGTGTTTTGGGGGATAAAGTTCATTTTCTAGCCAAATATTGACTTTGCAAGTAATTGCTGTTAAGCTGATCACTCTTTAAAACATTCTGGAGTATATGCAAATTGTCATTAGAAAAAGTGAAGCAGTAGACTTTGTAAAAATTAATATTTGTGTCATTCTCAAAACCTTTGGCCATGACTGTACACTGGTCAAAAAAATAAAGGGAACACTGAAATAACACATCCTAGATCTGAATGAATGAAATATTCTCATTGAATACTTTGTTCTGTACAAAGCTGAATGTGCTGACAACAAAATCACAAAAATCATCAATGGAAATCAAATATATTAACCAATGGAGGCCTGGATTTGGAGTCACCCACAAAATTAAAGTGGAATGTAATGTCCTTAAAACAAGTCAAAATGATGCTCAGTAGTGTGTGGCCTCCACCTGCCTGTTTGACCTCCGAACAATGCCTGGGTATGCTCCTGATGAGGCTGCGGATGGTCTCCTGAGGGATCTGCTCTCAGACCTGGACTAAAGCATCCGCCAACTCCTGGACAGTCTGTGGTGCAACGTGACGTTGGTGGATGGAGCGAGACATGTTGTTCTAGAAGTGCTCAATCTGATTCAGGTCTGGGGAATGGGAGGGCCAGTCCATAGCTTCAATGCCTTCATCTTGCAGGAACTGCTGACACACTCCAGCCACATGAGGTCTGGCATTGTCTTGCATTAGGAGGAACCTGAGGATCTCATCTCGGTACCTAATGGCAGTCAGGCTACCTATGGCGAGCACATGGAGGGCTGTGCAGCCATCCAAAGAAATGCCACCCCACACCATTACTAACCCACTGCAAAACAGGTCATGCTGAAGGATGTTGCAGCAGCAGATCGCTCTCCACGGCGTCTCCAGACTCTGTCATGTCTGTCACATGTGCTCAGTGTGAATCTGCTTTCATCTGTGGAGAGCGCAGGGCGCCACTGGCGAATTTGCCTATCCTGGTGTTCTGTGGCAAATGCCAAGCATCCTGCACGGTGTTGGGCTGTGAGCACAACCCCCATCTGTGGACGTCAGGCATTCAGACCATCCTCATGGAGTTGGTTTCTAACCGTTTGTGCAGACACATGCACATTTGTGGCCTGCTGGAGGTCATTTTGCAGGGCTCTGGCAGTGCTCCTCCTGTTCCTCCTTGCACAAAGGCGGAGGTAGCGGTCCTGCTGCTGGGTTGTTGCCCTCCTACGGCCCCCTCGTCTCCTGGTGTACTGGCCTGTCTCCTGGTAGCATCTCCAGCCTCTGGACACTACGCTGACAGACACAGCAAACCTTCTTGCCACAGCACGCATTGATGTGCCATCCTGGATGAGCTGCACTACCTGAGCCACTTGTGTAGGTTGTAGAGTCCGTCTCATGCTACCACGAGTGTGAAAGCACAACCGACTTTCAAAAGTGACCAAAACATCAGCCAGAAAGCATTGGTACTGAGATGTGGTCTGTGGTCCCCACCTGCAGAACCACTCCTTTATTGAGTGTGTCTTGATAATTGCCAATAATTTCCATCTGTTGTCTATTCCATTTGGACAACAGCATGCGAAATTGATTGTCAATCAGTGTTGCTTCCTAAGTGGACAGTTTGATTTCACAGAAGTTTGATTTACTTGGAGTTATATTCTGTTGTTTAAGTGTTCCCTTTATTTTTTTGAGCAGTGTATATTGTACCCATAAATAGATATTTTACTGGTGACTACTGGTCACTTCAATGTACTGGGCACTTCAATATACTGGACATTACAACATACTGGTGACTACAATGGTGTAGCGTCCGCCTGCTGCGTGTCTGAACTGCAGGTAAGACAGCACCCCGAGAAACCCAGAGACCCTTTACAGGATCTGGAATTACAGCGAAGCCCAGGGGGTAGCTGCCTATAGGAGCAGTGGACCGGAGCAGGAAGGACGCTAGGAAGGGAATAAAAAGCGAGACCAAATGCGTAGTCAGAAGTCCAAAGGTCAAAACCGGGAGGGCAGCAAAGGTACAAAATCGGCAGGCTAAAGAAGGGTCAAAATCCAGGCAAAAGTCAGAGTCAAAACCGGGAGGGCAGCAGAGGTACAAAATCGTCAGGCTGTATTCAGGTCAAAATCCAGGCAAAAATCAGAGTCAAAATAGCAATAAACACTAGCACACTGGGGAAACCAAGACTATATCTGGCAGCCTGCAAGACAGGCTCCAGGGTATTTGAAGGGCATGGCTACCTCTCACAGGCTCACAGCCTGATGACCTCATCTGGACCGCCCCCAGAACCAGGCCAGATGTTGATGCATGACTGACACCAACCACTTCACCTCTAACAGAAGAGCGAAGCCTGCACCCACCAGACGCCTGCGCAGGGACCCCTTCTCTGTCACCAACATCACCCACAGGAGAAACATGGCGATGCCCAGCGACAGAGGCCGGCGTCAAAGGAGCGGAACCATATGAGGATACCGATCTCCTATCACCGGCACCACCAGCTGAAGGAGTCCGGCGCCTCCCAGCGGCCGAGGCAGGAACACCAGCCACTGAGTCCAACGGCGACGTGACAAATGGCAGCAATTTTCACTCAGCAACATCCACTGCTGCTTGTTTCTGGAAAACACCCATGGAGTCAAAATCATCACTACACCTGTAAATAAATTCCCAAAGGGTATACTTTAAAAAATGGGGTCACTTGAGGGATGATTTTGCTCTTCTAGCACTTACGGGCTTTGTATATAGAGTCCGCCAACTCTTATAGGAAAACCTGTGCTACAGGAGCAAAATAGCGCTCCATACCTCCAGAAACTCACCATATGGCTAAGCAGTACTGTAGTCACATGTGGGGTATTTTGCACGTTCAGCAGAAATTGTGTGACAAATTTTGATGCCAAAAAGTTTGTTGGTAAAGATTTAATTATTTTTTCTTCACTGCCCAAAGGTATAAAATTCTGTGATACACCCGTGGTGTCAGTATGATCACTGCATCCCTAGATTAATTCATCAAGAGGTGTAGTTTGTAAAATGAAGTCACTGAGTCTGGTGTTCTGGCACCTCAGTGGGTCTTCGAGTGGGTAATGGCACCCGCAAACGATAACAGTAAAATCTGCAATATTATATGGCGCTCCTTCCCTTCTGAGCTTTGCACTGTGCCTGAAGGGTATGGGCGCAATCAGAAGAAATTTGTACAATAAATTGAGGTCCATTTTTTCCTATTAGCCCTTAGAAAAATTAAAAACTTGGAGCTCAACATTTTAGTTGTAAAAATGTAATTATTTTTTCTTCACCGCCCAATGATCTAAAATTCTGTGAGGCACACGTGGTGTCAGTATGATCACTGCACCCCTAGAGGGTGCTGGTATGTCACTCTCCACAAGGAGAAACCATACCCTTTAACCCTCAGTCCAGAGCCTCTCACCTAGCCAAATCTGTTTGCATTGACAAGGCCAATAGCCTGAAACACCGTGTCTGCAAATTGAGATTCTGATTTGGCTTTTATCCTAAGGGTCTGTGCACACGGTGCGGAATCTGCTGCGGATCCGCAGCGGATTTGCCGCTGCAGACCTGCAGCAGGACTGCAAGTGATGTACAGTGGCATTAGAATCAATGGAAAAAAAAATGCAGTGCACATGCTGGAGATTTTTCCGTGCGGATTTAAATCAACAGCATGTCACTTCTTTTGTGCAGTTCCGCAGCGTTATGAGACCTGCTCTAAATAGAAATCCGCAGGTCTGAAAACGCAGGGGAAATCCGCACAAAAAACGCTGAAAATCCGCATCAAATCCGCACTAAATCCGCAGGTAAAACCCAGGTCGCTTTACCTGCGGATTTACCAAAATCTGCGTGGAAAATTCCTCAGCAGAATCCGCACCGTCTGCACATAGCCTAAGTCATATTGCAAGACTCGTTAAAGTGTTGATTGTGACTTGTAGAATCGCTACTACCAACAGGTGGCGCTATAGAGTTCAAGTTCTCTTTCTCTCTGAAGAGACAAATTGCATATTAAATTTCCCAGAGGAAAATTGCACAGCAAATAAACATCCTTACCTTGACAAGCCAGAGCTGGTATGTCACTCTCCACAAGGAGAAACCTTACCCTTTAGACCCTGCACCCCTAGATGAATTTATTGGGGATGTAGTTTGTAAAAATGAGGTCATATATGGGGGGGTGTTTGCTGTTCTGGCACCTTAGAGGCTCTGCCAAAGTGACATGGCACCCTCAAACCATTTCAACAAAATCTGAACTCCAATATGGCACTTTTTCCCTTCTGACATTTGCACTATGCCTCAAAAGTAGTTTTCAATTACATAGGGGGTATCAGTGTACTCAGGAGAAATTGGACAACAAATTTTGTCTTCCATTTTCTCCAGCTATCCTTGTGAAAATGAAAAAAATAGGGGCTAAAACAACAGTTTTGTGAAGATTTTTTTTTTATTTTCACAGATTAACATTGTAAAATTCTGTAAAGCATCTGGAGGTTCAAGGTTCTCATCACACGTCTACATAAATTCCTTGTGGGGTCTAGTTTTCAAAATGGGGTCACCTGTGGGGGTTTTCACTGTTTAGGCATATCAGTGGCTCTCCAAACATGACATGACACCCGCACACCATTCCATCAACGTTTGCATTCCAAAACATTACTTTTTGCTTTCTGAGCACTGCCGTTTGCTCAAATGGTAGTTTTCCCCCACACATGGGGTATTTCAGGAGAAATTGCATAACAAATTTTGTGTTCCATTTTCTCAACTTACCCTTGTGAAAATAAAAAAAATTGGGGCTAAAATAAATAATAATTTTTGTAGGAAAAAATGATTTTTTTATTTTCACATCTCAACATTTTAAACTTTTGTGAAGCACCTGGAGGTTAAGGTGGTCACCATACATCTAGACACATTCCTTAACCCCTTCATGACCGAAGCTTTATTCATTTTTGCGGTTTCATTTTTTGCTTCCCTTCTTCCCAGAGCCATAACTTTTTTATTTTTTGGTCAATATGACCATATGAGGGCTTGTTTTTTGCGGGATGAGTTGTACTTTTGAACGACACCATTGGTTTTAACATACCGTGTACTGAAAAATAGGAAAAAAAAATCAAAATGCAGTGAAATTGCAAAAAAAGGGCAATGCCACACTTACTTATTTTGGCGTTTTTACCAGGTTCACTAAATGCTAAAACTGACCTGCCATTATGATTCTCCAGGTCATTATGAGTTAATAGACACCAAACATGTCTAAAAAAAAATTGCGCCATTTTCCGATACCAGTAGCGTCTCCATTTTTCGTGATCTTGGGTTGGGTGAGGAATTATTTTTTGCGTGCCGAGCTGATGTTATTAATGATACCATTTTGGTGCAGATACAACCTTTTGATCACCCGTTATTGCATTTTAATGCATTGTCGTGGCAACCAAAAAAGCGTAATTTTGGTGTTTTGAAATTTTTTCTCACTACGCCATTTAGCGATAAGGTTAATCCTTTTTTTATTGATAGATCGGGAGATTCTGAACTCATCGATGCCAAATATGTGTGTTTGATTTTTTATTGTTTTATTTTGAATGGGGAGAAAGGGGGGTGATTTGAACTTTTATATTTTTTGTTTTTATATTTTTTTAATTTTTTTTTACTTTTGGCATGCTTCAATAGTCTCCATTGGAGACTAGAAGCTGCCACAACCCGATCGGCTCTGCTACATACAGGCGGTGATCAGATCGCCTAATATAAAGAATTACTCATTTGCTATGAGCGCCGACCACCAGGCTCATTACACCATTTGTGTAATATGACTCTCTGGTTTTAAGGGCATACAAATTAAAAGTTTGAAAACTGCAAAGTTTTCACCATATTCCTGATATTATTGCAAATAATAGCAAGTCATATCTAAGAAATTTTGTCACTATCTCAAAGTACAATATGTCACAAAAAGCAATCTCAGAATCAGTGTGATTTGTTGAAGTTTTCCAGAGTTATTACCTCATAAAGTGACACTGGTCAGAATTGTAAAATTTGGCTTTTTTAGGAAGGTGAAAACAGGCTTGAGGGGTAAAGGAGTTAATCTGCTATTGATCGTTCTGTACCCATTACTCCAGCAGGTGTAAAGAGACTGGGAAACAGGAGTTCAAAGACTTGAATACTGTTAATGGTCTGAACTCAGTACATGTAAATACAACCGAAATATTTCTGAGATGGTGCAATATATGAGCATTCAGGGCCCCACTTTGTCTAATACCAGCACTGTGCCCAGGACATGTCTGACCTTAGACAGTAGGCACAGCTCCCAACTGTCCCGGATTCGGAGGGACTGTCCCATGTTACGTCACATCACAGTTTTTTTCACGGCTTTTACTAACCTCTCGACGTCTTCATAACTCCTCCTCAGGGGACGTGGCTGCTATTTACCACTGAGCTACAGCCCACAATGATGTAGATTGGAGATTTTGATTATTTTGACCTCTAAATTGCAGGCAATGAATTCAGAAACAGATTATACATATCCATAGAAATATATTGTGTAAACAATGTATTTTTATGGTGCCTGTATACTGAGGAGAAGAAAAAGATTTTTTGGTTCTTATACAAATAGTAAATATAACAAACAATTACAATTAATTTTTCCATCAGTGTTCCAGGTCTCAAACATATAACCGTAAAACATTACGACAAGGTTACAGACATTACAGACTTAATCTACTGAGCCAGACGTCCTGATGATGTTCAGAGATTTTTGTGTATTTGATCTGTCCTGCAGGCTCTGACTACAAGCAGATTATACTGATAGAAATACCCTGCTTTGTACAATGTACGTTTCTGCATTGTAAAGCGAGAATAAGAGATTTTTTTCACTCTATAAAATTGCTAAAAATAATTAAAAACTTTATAATGGAAAAAAAATGTAATTTTGAATGCGTTTTTTTTTAAAAATAATAAGCAACACTAATCAGCACATAACATGGACATATTTGATGTCACTGCAATTGTAGTGACCCACACAACACAGCAATCAGATTACTTACGGGAATCGGTAAATGACGTAAAAAAAATGGCGTGATTGGTATTTTTTCTCTATTAAACCCATTAAAAAATAAAAAAAAAAACTGTAATGCTGAGGCCGTGTTCACACGTAACGTAAATGCTGCATTATTTCTGCTGCTTTTTTTTCTGCAGGTGTCCACACCACACAACGCAATAACAATGTACTCTGATTATTACGTGTGTGCTGCGTTTCTTTTATGTGTTTTTGCAGCTTATTTGATGCAATTTTGGGGCAGATATGAAGCAGAGTTTCTAACGCTTTTTTTTAATAGTACAGAAAATCTTTGATTCTGCCCTTAAAACTACAAGTGTTTTTTTTTCAGAAGAAGCCTATAGAGAAAAAATGCACCAAAACCGCAGAGTTCAACCGCGTCTTCAGACCACTGAGAGTGGAGATTTCATGGAATCACATCCACTTTGCTTTGAAATTTAGACCGTGTTCACATGTAGGGTAAATGCTGTGGATTTTCTACTGCTTTATTTGCACAAAAATTCTGCTGTTTAACTGTCCAAGCAAAATGGATGCGATTTCATGAAAACTGCGCCTGCTATTAGCATTCAACAAACTGTACTTTACATTATGTAAAAATTAGTACCGTATATACTCGAGTATAAGCCGAGATTTTCAGCCCATTTTTTAGGGCTGAAAGTGCCCCTCTCGGCTTATACTCGAGTCATATACCAGCGGGTCGGCGGGGGAGCGCAGCTGTCCTATATACTCACCCTCTCCTGGAGCGGTCTCTGCAGCCCCTGCTCTTCTCCCACGGTCTCTGGCGCCTGTGTTCAGCGGTCATGTGGTGCACATATTCATGACTTTAATGAGCGGTACCACGTGACCGCTGAAGTTAGGCATAGCTGCCGGAGACCGTGGGAGAAGAGCAGGGGCTGCAGAGACGCGCCAGGAGGGGGTGAGTATAAGCGATATTCACCTTTCCCTGTTCCACCGCTGCTCGCTGCTGTGTCCTCGCGTCCTCTAGCTGTGAATGTTCAGGTCAGAGGGCGCGATGACGTGGTTAGTGCGTGCCGTGCCCTCTGCCTGAGCATTCACTGCCGGAGGACCTGAAGACAGCAGCGTGCACCGGGGACAGGTGAATATTGCAGGTGCCGGGGCCTGAGCTAGCGTTGACACCGGCACCTGTCCCCAATAGTGCGCCGGTGTCCCCGCCTGCTCAGGACACTGGCACCTGGCCCCCAGCAACGAGAGGTATGTTATTTTTTTATTTTTTCATTTGCAGCGGCAGCATAAGGGACCTATACTATCACATGGTGGCATAATCTATGGAGCATCTTGTGAGGCATAATACATGGGGCAGAATATGGGGCACAATCTATGGAGCATCTTGTGGGGCATAATACATGGGGCAGCATATGGGGCACAATCTATGGAGCATCTTGTGAGGCATAATATATGGGGCAGAATATGGGGCACAATCTATGGAGCATCTTGTGGGGCATAATACATGGGCAGCATATGGGGCATAATCTATGGAGCATCTTGTGAGGCATAATACATGGGACAGCATATGGGGCATAATATATGGGGCAGCATATGGGGCATAATCTGTGGAGCATTATATGTGGCTCCTGATTCAATATGGCTATTCAAAAACATTTAACCTACTTTAATTTTACTTTTATTGGTATCTATTTTTATTTTTGAAATTTACCAGTAGCTGCCTCATTTTCCACCCTAAGCTTATACTCGAGTCAATAAGTTTTCCCAGTTTTTTGTGGCAAAATTAGGGGGGTCGGCTTATACTCGAGTATATACAGTATTTCTCTATATGCTTGTTTCTCCACATGTTTACAGCTGTTCTTCCTTTGCCTTTTCTTTCCCATTCCTTTTCTTCCCTCCTACCTCTTAAATGTTTTATATATAAGGTACCGTATCTTATATGTGTACCGTAACCCCTTTCCCCTTGCCTATCCTGTACATACCAATCTTTTTTATTTTCCTTCTATCCCTTTATTTTTTATTTTTCCTTTTTTCCATTTTCCTTAATAAACCATATTTTTCCTTAACCCTTCTCATCCTTAACCCTTTCCACCCTTTATTTTGTCTATATCTTTCATCTTTTTAAATTTCACTGGCTCTTTACATGTCAGTGTTTCCGGGTGACAGTTTTTACACATTCAAGTGAATAGGTCTGCGCACGTCAGTGTGTTTCCACAGACCTTGTGTCCGTGGGTAAAACACGCTGACATGTGTTTTTTAACAGTAGCACGGGCCGCAAAACGTCCCACAGACATGCACACTGGTGACATACAGATGAGATCCATGTGTCATCAATGTGACACATACCAGCGTCTGGGAATCAGCGGTACTGTTTGCGCTGTTCCCCGGCGCCGAGTGCTGGAAGACTGCTTTCATCATTGTGCACTGCTCGCGATGAACAGTACCGCTGATTCCCAGGCGTCGATATGTTGGATTATGGTGTGGGACAGAACGTCAGACAGGTGAGGGATATGGTTTTTAATTTTTGTTTTATTACAGGAGACGAGGGCTTCAGTGGAATTAGGCATTAGGTGAGTATAAGTGTTATTTTTAAATAAAAATTAAAAGTGTGTTTTGTTTTTATTTCAAATAAAAGACTTTATTCTGGCTGTGTCTTTATTTACCATAGAACTATAGGATTAGTAATGGAGAGGTGTCATATAGACACTTCTCCATTACTAAGCCGTGGGCTAGATGTTTCCAGACAATACAAAGGTGACATCAACCCCACAAATATTACCACACTTGCCACTACCACAGGGCAAGTGGGAAGAGCTGGGCAAAGTGCCAGAATTGGCGCATCTAATAGATGCACCTTTTTTGGGGCGGCTGCAGATTATTTTAGGCTGGGAGGGGGGCAATATCCATGGCTCCTTACCAGGCTGAGAATACGAGCTCCCAGCTGTCTACTTTAGCTTGGCTGGTTGTCAAAAATGGGGGGGAGACCCCTCGCTTTTTTTTTATTATTTATTTAAATAATTAAAAAATATGGTGTGGGGACCCCTCTATTATCGCACGAGTTATATGGCCGTCTGACTCCAGCCATAGGGAATAAGTTGAGATAACCCTTTAGTTTCCTGGTAAGATGCGCACATAAGCACTGTACAGAGTCAGGCATCCTGGCATTTAGGGGTCCCTGGCTGCTGACTGCCTAAGGGTCAAGCATTCTGGTATATAGGGGTTCCTGGCTGCCTCAGGGTCAAGCATCCTGGTATTTAGGGTCCCTGGCTGCCTCAGGGTCAGAGATCCTGGGATTTAGGGGTCCCTAGTTGCCTCAGGGTCAGACATCCTGGTATTTAGGGGTCCCTGGCAGCCTCAGGGTCAGACATCCTGGTATTTAGGGGTTCCTGGCTGTTGGCTGCATCAGGGTCAGGCAATCGGGTATTTAGGGTTCCTGACTGCCTCAGGGTCAGACATCCAGGCATTTAGGGGCTGCTGGCTGCCACAGGGTCAGACATCCTGGCATTAGGGTTGCTGGCTGCCACAGGATCAGACATCCTGGCATTAGGGTTCCTGGCACCTCAGGGTCAGACACTCCTGGCATTTAGGGGTTCTTTACTGATGGCTGCCTCACTCTACTCATCTGTCTCTTTAGAGTTTATTGGCGATTCCCTCATAATCTGATATTTTTTGGTTCACTTCTTATATGAAAAGTAAATAGAAAGTAAAATAAACAAGCACAATAGTATGACATGCTGCTATGGCATCGTTCCCACTACAGCGCTAATGACACGGATAATACCCAGCTTTCGCCTCGCAATGTATCATGCAGGGTGTGCAGCGATCCTCCCCTGGACCCTGCTAGTAATGGGCCGATCTCCAGGGATTTCCAGTATCAGTCTATGACACACACCAGTCAGGCGCCACCCATTGACATGAATGGAGGGGGTGCGGGGTTGTACTTCCTGTGTGACTGGGGAGGAGCGCGGTGCATTCACTGAGAAGACAACTTTGCAGTCCGCTCCTTGTAACTTCGTGCGGTGTCCGTGCTGAGCTGCCGGTGAGTGCCCGGAATGGGGGCGGCGTGTGCAGCAGCGGCATGAGGGGGCGTCAGCACCGGAGACGCGGGCGGGAAGAGGCTATCCATCTGTTGTTTACCCTCCATAGCTGGGGTTTGTGTAGGTCCTGGGTGTAATAACATTACCGGATATCTAATAACACACTGTGTGTATATAATATACACTGCACATGTGTACACTACCAGTCACTATATAATACACATTATCTGCATATATTATACACTACAACCATAGACATTACCAGTCATTTAATATTAGCACATGTATAATACACACTATCTGTATATAATATATTCTACATAAATAATAATAATAATTTTTTTTTTTATACCCCCATCATATTCCGCACGCTTTAAAAGTTTCAACGACTGAAAACACACAACCATGTATACATTCCATTATTTTAAAATTTTTTTTTACACATACACCACCCAATAATTTTTTCACATGTCAATATACACAATTAACAGTCATAAAAAGTTATATAAAAACACATATCATCAATAGGCATTTTATCACTATTTTTTAAATATCAACACTTTACGCTATACACAGCTTGCAAAATTTTACCGTATTAATGGAATCTATTATGTATCTTTTGTTTTATTTTATGACATTTTGACATAAACTCAAATAAAAACACCACCTAATGTAATTAAATTTGGGGAACCTACTTTAGATCAGTATATGACAAACCAACCCCGCATCTTTACTGCACAATAAATATTTCATATCGGATAAAAAATTTTATACACAATTTTTCCCTTTTTGTCATTGGGGTTAGCATTCCGTACTGCAAATAGGTATGGCCCATATTGGCTGATGGAAATTTCCGTTCCCCGACCAATTTTTTTTCGCAACGATCCGGAACGGATTTCACTGTCACGAAAGGCCGTCGGTGGGTCTGTCGGGAGTCGGGCCTTACCGTCGAAAGACCCCGGTCACGGGGGACCTTCAGGCCGCCACACTTTCCCCGGGGTCACATTTTTTCTCGCGATAACTCAGTGCTGGGGGAAATCCCGGCCAAAAAGCATCACCGTGACTCCCCCCGCCGGGGAAGCGGAACACGTGCTGCCCCGGGAAAACAGCTTGCCTGTCATTGCGATTAGCAGGCTATCGCGGGACAATCGTTAGGACTGCGCGGACAGTGGAACGTTGGTTTTTTTTTTTTTTTTTTTACAGGAGATCGGGGGCGTCGCGGGAAAAATTGAAAAATAAAAAAAGAAAACTTGTTTCTTTTTTTCATTAAAAAACTTTTTTTTTGCTTGTTTTTTTTTTTAAACTTTAAAAACTTTGATTAATAATGGATCGTGTCTTTTTAAACCTCTCGTTTTTTCCCGGGGATTTTCCCCTATTTTTTAACCCACCCAAGGGGTAAGCCCGGGGAAAAACCCTGGCCTTTTTAGCCCCAAAAGGGGGGTCCTGGTTTTATCCTTACCAAAAACCTTTTAAAATCCAGGGCCCACTCGCTTTTTTTGGGGGTTAACAAAAAAGGGGGGACCCCACCCTTTTTTTTTTTTGGGGGACCCCCATTTTGTTAACCCCAATAAGCAGACGCTTGGCCGGTATTTTCGGCTCAAGGCCAGGGGTTTGGCCCTTTCCCGCCAAAAAAAGGCCTCAGGGCTGCTTATCTGGCGGTTAACAAAAATAGGGGGGGCCCCACCCAATTTTTTTGGGGGCCCCATTTTTTTTAATCACCCAAAATGCAGACTGCGGGCCTGGGATTTCAGGCGGCGGGCCAGGTTTTGGCTCCAACAGCCAAAACCGGGCCCCACGGGCTGTTTTTAAACTGGCGGGGGAAAAAAAAAGGGGGACCCCACCCTTTTTTTTTTGGGGGAAACCCCTTTTTTTTTTAACACCCCAGATTGGGGCCCCGGTCCGTAAAGGGAAAAATCAAAAGCTTTTCCTTTTCCCCCAAAAAACCCGGGCTTAGCGGCCCCCCTGCTAAAAAATTTTGGGTTAACCGGGGGCCGACTGGCAGGGGTAGGTAAGAAAATTTTGCTTTAATTTTTTTTTTATTTTCAGGAAATGGTTTTGCAGGGGAAAAAAAAGCAAAAACGTGTGAAAATTTTTTTATTTTAACCCCTTTTTTTTTATTTAAAATTGGTGTTTTTATTTTTCTTTCATACAATAGGATTAATAATTTATAGTTGTCTAATTTACACTCTAATTTTTAACCTGGCTTAAAGTGACCTTTTAATGCAAGGGCTTTTAACCCCTTAAAACCCATTTGCCCCGCTACAGGGGGAAGGGGGGAAAAGGGGAAATGCCAAAAAGGGCAAATCAATTTTAAATTTGCCCTTTTTTGGGGTCTGGGGCAGATGTTTTAACCGGGGGGGGAGGGCAAAAAAAAGGTCCCTCTCGGGCTTTATTATCCCCCCACTCCGGGGTTTGTCCCCTCTGGTTGCAAAAAGGGCGGGAGCCCACGCATTTTTTTCAGCTTTTTTCCCTCATATATATAACATGTCATGTTTTTTTGGGCCAATATATATATAATTTATAGTTCAAACATTCTAAAAATAAAAGCCCTAAAAATTGCCCCTTTTGGAAAATGCAAACCCACGAAATACATTGTTTACATAATTTTTAACATGTCTTTTTATTATTTGATATCTAAAATTTCACAAACAATTACATATGTAATGTGCAAATTTCACACCTGTAGGGGTTTTTAATAAAGGAAATTCGTAGCGAAAAAGTTTTTTTTACAAAAAAAATTTAAAAAAAAACCCTTTAATAACCCCTACAGGTTGAAATTTGCACACTTACACTCATGTAATTGTTTGTGCAAATAGATATAAAAACTACATAAAAGAATGGTTAACTCTAGAAACCAAGTGTCATTTCTTCGGTGCTTCGTCCTTTCAAAAAACCGGCTTTACCCGGCAATTGAATCAGAGGGTTTTTACATTTGAATGTAAAACTATAAAATTTGATATATAAAATATTCACAATGACAGTTGTTATATAAAATTATAAAAAATATTAAAAAAAAATATTTTTTTAAAAAGTGTTATATTTAGTGTTTACAAAAAAGAAAGATTTTTTTTTTACGATATTTTGCCCAAGACTTAATTGTTTCCCCCGGAAAACGGATCGCCGATTTTTAAGGTAGGGCGATCCATTCCGATTCCGAACTTTGGAAGGGGAAAGTATCGCCCCAACCACGGCCGGGGTCTCCGACCTGAGTGAACATCTTTAAGCTTTTTTAGCCGGCAGCTCGAGGGGGATCGTTTAAAAACCAGGACTGGTGACAAGAATCCCTGTTTTTATCTTTTTTAACCCCTTTTTGATTTTTTAAAATTTTAATTTTTTTCCGGTAAAAAAAAAAGTGCTTTGGGGGGATGAACGGGGGTAAATTTTGACAAAGGATTTTCTGTCCATAAAATCCACTGTGAATGGCTAAAAGTATGAAGTTGTAAAAAACTGGTTGGGGGTAAGCAATTACGGTATGAGTTTAATACAAAAAAATTTACCAGATTTTTTACTCTTCACTACATAAAAAAAAGTGGGGCTGACACAATATACCCGCGGAGGGGGCCTAATGTGCACAAACGGGTTACTCTACACCGATGGACTTTACTACTTGGGGGGGTTTTTCCGCTACAGGGCAATCTGCTTTGGGGTTAAAGGGGGGGTTTTCCCTTTTAGGGGCAGTTCCCAATACAGGACCATTTGTGTAAGGAAATTTTTTTTTGGTCCTTTTTCTGTCTTGTTAAAAGGACAACAAGGGGGCCAATGCATCATGCAAGGAATGATGTCCACCACATCACTAGTCTTTGCATTTTTATATTTTTAGGCAACAGCCTGATAGCACGGGACCAGTCATGCAAGTGATAGTCCATTTTAAGGGTAACTTTCTCCTAGGGGGCTGACATGGGGCTCGGCATCCAAAAGGGGGTTTTTGGGGGTTATTCGTTTTTAAAGGCTCAGGGAAATTTGGAGGGATGAAAAATTGTCCAAGTAAGGACAATTTTTAACCCGCAATCTCCTGGGGACCACTAACACTTGTACCGGACCTAAAAATCTTGTTTTTTAGCTAATTTAAGGGTTTTTAATTAAAAATATTCGTATTATATTTATGTGAACCGGTTGTTTTAAAAAAGAAAAAATGAAAAAAAACTTACTTTTTATTATTTTTGTTAAAAAATTTAAAGGCTTTTTTGGAAATTTTCATTTTGCATTTTTGCACATACAAAAATTTTTTTACCCAAACTGTAAAAAAACAAAACAAAAATTTAAATGAAATTATATTTTTTCCAACAACAAAAAAAAAATTTTTTTTTTTTTATGTAAAATGATAAATAACACACGGTAAAAATTTTAAATTTTTTTCAAAGTCACAGGATAAATTACATTCCCCTTTTCATAAAATTTTTTTAAAATCGTAAAAAATCACATTTGATTTTGTGATTGCTTTTTGTTGGACAGAAGTCGCATCAATTTTTGGGTTTTTTCTGGGGTTTGGGTTCCGGGGCGTCCGTGGGGTTTTTTACAGTGCGGGGGGGAAATGTTTGGTTCACTTTTTTTAAACTTTTTGTTGGTCCTGTGGACAATGGTGCCTCACATCAGCTCAACGCCAGATCCCCCATTTTTGATGCCTATTTCAGGTTCTTAATAACCCGAACGGACACCCCCTCGAAAGAGACCCAAATTTCTTATCTACATCCTTGTTCAAAAAGTTAAAAATATTGAGAATTTCTACCCATTTTGGGGTTTTTTTAAGAACAGCAGGGGAAAAATATTTGGCACAAACTTACGGGAAAAGGAATCCTCACAGTATTGTAAGAGAAAATGTAGTCCGAAAAATCGTTTAACCAGATTTCACCCATTTTTTTTTGGGTAAAGTCCCCTCTAGCTTAAAAGCGGGGCAATACGGGTCGGCGGGGGGGAGGGAACGGGGGCGATTTAACTCACCCCCCGCCCGGTCTCTGCAGCCCCCCGCCCTTTCGCAAATTCCCGGGTCCTCCGCAGGGTCACTTTGGGGCCCCTCATTAAATATAAATGCAAAATTCTATTTAATGAGGGGTGTTTTTCGTGGGGAAAGGGCCGGAGATCGTAGGGAAAGGAGCCTGCAGTAGTGACCCCGGGGGGGGTGATAAGCGATATTTACCTTCCCCTTTCTCCACCGCGCTTCGTCCTTGTCCATTCCTCTGGCTGTGAAATTTAGGGGGAAAGGGCGCGATGACTTCGTTGTGCGCGCCCGCCCCCCCCGATATTCCCCGCCAGAGGATCGGACGGGACGCAGCGGAGCGGGGAGAGGGGACAGGCAAATACTCAGGGGCCGGGGGTCCTGAGCAACGGGGAAAAACCCACCTGCCCCCATAGGCCAAAATGCCCCCGCCGGGGTCAGGCCCCCACACCTGGCCCCCACGACAAAAGGATTCATTTTTTTTTTTTTTTTGCAACAGCGCAGCACATAAGGGACTTACTATGGGGCATAATCTGTGGGGCATAATTGGAGCATATGGGGCATAATCGGAGCATAGGGGGGCATAATCTGTGGAACATAGGGGGCATAATCTGTGGAACAATGGGGCATAATCTGGAACAAAAGGGGCATAATCTGGGAACATATGGGGCATAATCTGGAGCATATGGGGCATAATCTGGAGCATATGGGGCATAATCTGGAGCATAGGGGGCATAATCTGGAGCATATGGGGGCATAATCTGGAGCATATGGGGGCATAATCGGAGCATAGGGGGGATAATCTGCAGCATATGGGGCATAATCTGCAGCAATGGGGGGCATAATCTGCAGCATATGGGGCATAATCTGGAGCATATGGGGAATAATCTGTGCAGCATATGGGCATAATTTGTGTAGCATATGGGGCATAATCTGTGCAGCATATGGGGCATAATCTGGGAACATATGGGGGCATAATCTGGGGAACAAAGGGGGGCATAATCTGTGCAGCATATGGGGGCATAATCTGTGCAGCATAGGGCATAATCTGTGGAAAAGGGGCAAAATGGGGCATAATCTGGAGCATAGGGGGGCATAATCTGGGAACATATGGGGGCATAATCAGGGAGCATATGGGCATAATCTGTGCAGCATATGGGGCATAATCTGTGCAGAATATGGGGGCATAATCTTTTGAGCATATGGGGGCATAATCGTTGAGCATATGGGGCAAAAATCTGGAGCATATGGGGGCATAATCTGTGCAGCATAGGGGGGCATAATCTGTGCAGTTTAGGGGGGCCTAAATCTATGGAGCATATGGGGGCATAATCATTTTTAAACCCTAGGCTTATACGCGAGTAAATAAGTTTTCCCAGTTTTTTGTGGAAAAATTAGGGGTTGCTTATACATGGGTCGGCTTATACATGAGTATATACGGTATGTTAAATCTGCATGGACCAAAAGGACCTAAATAAATTGATAAATAGTAGTAGATTGTAATAATATCCAAAATGAGATTATAGCTCCTTATTTTAACCCATAAAATGGCTGGAGATCACTATAAAAGGCTATCGTAATTTTTTGACCGAAGACTACAGTGTATAAAAAATTGTGGTGAAAAAAGTAAACAAAAAAAAAAAAAAAAATATATATATATATAATATATATATATAAATATATTATATACACCCATAGTAAGAACCCCTTAAATGAGGAAAAGTCAATCAGCCACAAGTTTCAGAACCACATCTTGAATATTTTAAAAATATTAAAGTTCAAAATCGGTCGTTTTTGACTTAAGAGAGTAGCAGGGTTAAGTCCTAAATTTTGGTCAGTGTGGTGCTTGTGTGCAGAATGGCTTATGTGGAAATAATGGCGGGTTTCCCTTGCCAAGATCCTTCCCTCTCCCAACACCTTGTGGAGAGGCCCCTTTTACAAATCATTTGCTCCCACCTGCTTTCAGCTAATGCAGTGGTCCCCAACCTTTCTGTCCCTGGGAGCCACATTCAGCTCTGAGAGTTCATGAGCCGCATTCAGCTCCCGCCCCCCTCACACTAGTGCTACCAAAGCCCCCAATATGAGTATAATGATAACCAAAGCTTTTCCACAGAACTTACCCCAAAGCAGTATACAAAGAACCAAGCGTTCCCACAATACCCCATTCAGTATTCTACCACCGCACTGTCGCAAGCACCTTCAAGCACCTCCCTTACAGGTAGCATCATCCTGTCTCCAGCGTACCATACTTAAATTATCTGTAACCCCTAAAACTAGTATATGTGCATCCAGATCTGCTCTTCTGCACAGGGCTACTAACAAAACTCAGCATATTGAGTTGCCACAATTCAGGGGACCACGAGCCACACTGTTTCCTGAGCTACAGGTTTGGGGACCACTGATCTAATGTTTATGGGAACTTAATTTGTGAAATTGTTTTTGTTTCATGATACTTCTTTTTTGAAGCTCGCTTGGGTAAGCATTCATGTTTCACAACTGGCACTGCCATGCAGTGATCATGTTTCTTTTCTTCTGTCCCAGAAAGTAGGGGTCTGATTTTACAGTTGTGTGTGTGTGGGACATTGCCGCAAACTTCCCTTATAAGCAGGCGCCTGTCCTATTGATCACATTATGGCTCATATGATGATGTGACTACTTGCTTACACATTATCCGAGAGTCCAGTTAAGAGTTTTCTTACAAAGAAAGAAGGTGATTTTGTGCCAGTTGTACGCCTGGGAAGGTACTTGGGGTTAAATTGTAGGTTCATGTTACTAAGAGGGCTAGGCGTCTCCAAAAAAAAGTCAGTACTTAGAATTCACTACTAACGTCTCACCATTTGTGTATCCCATCCGTTACAACCGTGATCCCACAACTTAGAGAGATGAACAGAAAAAGCACAAACAAAGAAATAGTTTTCAAATAAGTAACATTTTATTAAGTATTTTTGAATACAAAAACTGAGATAAAAAGCAAAAAGTGACCTCAGATGTGAGAGACACTACAGTCATGGCCAAAAGTTTTGAGAATGACACAAATATTAATTTTACAAAGTCTACTGCTTCACTTTTTCTAATGGCAATTTGCATATACCCAGAATGTTATAAAGAGTGATCAGCTTAACAGCAATTACTTGCAAAGTCAATATTTGGCTAGAAAATGAACTTTATCCTCCAAAACACATTTCAACATCATTGCAGCCCAGCCTTAAAAGGACCAGCTAACCTCTTTTCAGTGATTGCTCCATTAACACAGGTGTGGGTGTTGATGAGGACATGGCTGGAGATCAATCTGTCATGATTAAGTAAGAATGACACCACTGGACACTTTAAAAGGAGGCTGGTGCTTGGCATCATTGTTTCTCTTCTGTTAACCATGGTTATCTCTAAAGAAACACGTGCAGTCATCATTGCAATGCACAAAAATGGCCTAACAGGGAAGAGTATCGCAGCTAGAAAGATTGCCCCTCAGTCAACAATCTATCGCATCATCAAGAACTTCAATGAGAGAGGTTCCATTTTTGCCAAAAAGGCATCAGGCGCCCAAGAAAGACCAGCAAGCACCAGGACCGCCCTCTTAAAAGTGTTTCAGCTGCGGGATCGGGCTACCAGCAGTGCAGAGCTTGCTCAGGAAGGGCCCAGCAGGCAGGTGTGAGTGCATCTGCACGCACTGTGAGGCGGAGACTCTTGGAGCAAGGCCTGGTCTCAAGGAGGGAAGCAAAGAAGCCACTTCTCTCCAGAAAAAACACATGGACAGACTGATATTCTGCAAAAGGTACAGGCAGTAGACTGCTGAGGACTGGGGTAAAGTTTTTTTCCCTCTGATGAATCCCCTTTTCGATTGTTTTGGGACATCAGGAAAACGCCTCATTCGGAGAAGACAAGGTGAGCGCTACCACCAGTCTTGTCTCATGCCAACTGTTAAGCATCCTGAAACCATTCATGGGGGGGGTTGCTTCTCAGCCAAGGGATGGGCTCTCTCACAGTCTGCCTAAAAACACAGCCATGAATAAAAAAATGGTACCAGAATGTCCCCCAAAGAGCAACTTCTCCCAAGCCTCCAAGAGAAGTTTGGCGATCAACAATGCCTTTTTCCAGCATGATGGAGCACCTTGCCATAAAGCAAAGGTGGTAACCTAAATGGCTCAGGGAACAAAACATAGAGATTTTGGGTCCATGGCCTGGAAACTCCCCAGACTTAATCCCATTGAGAACTTGTGGCCCAATCATCAGAGACGGGTGGACAAACAAAAACCTAAAAATTCTGACAAAATGAAAAGCATTGATTGTGCAAGAATGGACTGTTATCAGTCAGGATTTGGTCCAGAAGTTGATTGAGAGCATGCCAGGGAGAATTGCAGAGGTCTTAAAAGAAGAAGGGTCAACACTGCAAATATTGATTTTCTGCATTAACTCATTCTAACTGTCAATATAAGCTTTTGTTACTCATATGTTTGCAATTATTATATTTCTGTCTGTGATAAAAACATCTGTCAAACACACATAAAAACCAGAGGGGCAGCAATGATGTGAAAATATAATTTTTTGTGTCATTCCTCAAAACTTTTGGGCCATGACTGTATAGCCTACTGACTTTTTTAAACACACCCTGCTGAGTACTATACATTATTGTGGTTTTATAAGAAATGTATAATGAGAATTTTGCAGAGAGGACAGTCTTTAGAAATGAATCATGCTAGAGGCCAAATCTTGCAGTAAAAAATGCTTTGTGCAGGGAAAAGGAAACTCTGCACACCTACGTCCACATGGAGCATAACTTGGCAATTTAAATTGCCTATCGAATGCCCTGAGTATTGGGTTTCCCAGCAAATCCCTAAGATGAAGGCAGAAAAGGCACACTACAAAAATAAGAATGCAGGGAAATTTAACTTCTCAATGTGTTTCTTACTAGGTGTGTGGAGTCAGTGCCAGTCCCTCCACCCCGACCGCGTTTCGTCTACACTTCGGTGGGCGTGTCGGGGAAGAGGGAGACCGACCTTTAAACCCCGTGATACCAGTGAGCCCCGAGTGGAGCTTCACGTGTGAGTTAGATTGCCATGGAGATGCAGCGCCGAGTCCTTCCCCCAGCTTCTCCGAATGACTCATCAACTCCGGTAGGTGAGCCGCCCAAAAAAGCAGGCAGCCATGGAAAACGGCCGCTATGCATGTCGCAAGCTCGATTGCAGGAGACAAAAAAAGCTGAAAGCGGGCAGACCCCAAATGGCGCCCACTATTCCGGGCAACTCCCAACAGTGCAGTAAAGGGTATGGATAATTAAAAGAATTCAGGATTAAATGTACCAAATAAATTACAAATATAATGTGCCATGTGTAAATGTGCTGATAAGAATATATGAATTGGCACGATACATGGCTGATTTACTAGTGATAGATTTAGGGATAACAATCCTGTATGAAAAAAAAAAAGGCTACGGTATATTGCCATCGGTAAAATTACGAATGATTGTCATTTTTAATAATATTTAGTGTGCTTTTGTAAATAATGTAGGGTAAATTATTACCACCAGATTAAAGTGCTAATAATATCAACTGCATATAAAAACTGATTATAAAGGATATGAACAAAATAAACATATATATATAGGTGAAAAAGAAATCCCAATTTAAATACCAATGCTAAAATATTATGTTGTACATTACAAATTGCTTCTGAAAATGACTTTCATTCTTAAAAAAACAAACAAAGCTGAGCCAAGACGGCCTAACTTGTCCATGAAGGTTAAAATGCTTTTTCCAGAGTCAATGGAACAGGAATCCACACCCCTGATGTAAAAGTGAAAATGGCCACAAGGGGGAAACACCCGGGGGCACGAACCCAAGATAACAAAAACAATAAAAACGCGAAAAGTAAAATCTTATTTAACAATGTTTTAAAATTTAAAAACCCCCTTACCCAAAACCCCAATCCCCCAAAATTGGAACAAATGAAGCCCCTTTTAAAAAAACACAAAAACCCAAAATTTTCATTTAAATTAAAGGGGGGTAACTTCCCCCCAAAATCCAATTTGGCTAGATTTTTGGCAAGACCCATCGAACGACACAATACCCCTTTTTTAAAACTAAAACCTTTGATACAAAAGAATGCGGGTCTGTTTGAAAGTACTGATTTAAAAGGCCTCCTTCCAAGTCCCCTTTCTTTTTCCCCTTGTCTATCCGAAGTTTACGTTTGTGAGTCCGAGAAAATTTTCGCTTGGCAATTCAAAAATTCCCCTTTAGGAGCAAGTAAAAATGATGATAAAAAAAAAATCTGGCTTCCCATTGTAAAAAACTTACTTTTGGGCATTTATGCCCCCTTTTAAAAAGCCAAACCCCGGGTAAAACCTTTTTTTTTAACCACGTGCTACTCCTTTCTTTGGGGGTTTAATGACATGCCAAAATGTTTTTAAGATTTTGGTTTTCTCGCTGGAATGGGGAAATCGCGACTTTCAAGGGGGGGGCCCCCATAAAAAATTACCAAAGTTTTTGGATGATTTTTACAAATTTAGACCATTGGATTTGTAAATCTATCAACGGGCTTTTTAATCCCCTCTTGGGTTTTTTCCTTAAAAAGTTCATTTTTTGGGTATGTTTTGCTCATGATGTCCACCTAATCATTTTCCGCTGTAACCCCTGTTACTGAACCCTTTGTAATGCTAGGGAGCTTTTTAAAACGCCTGTTCATCTGAACAATCACTTTTTTTCTTAAAAATTGCCCTGTCGGATTCCCAATGGGGGATAAGGGGTGAAGACGACGTGAGGAAGATTGGTTGCTGTTTGGCTTCCTAAAAACTTAAATTTGTCAGATTTCGACGGGGGTAAGGTATTACTGGGGTCAAACAACAAATTTCTCCCCTACCTGATGTCATTTGATTTTTTAAAATTTAAATTCTATGTAATTTGGTCAAAGGGGTCCAAATCCTGTACGAGCCCTCCCAATGAACCACACATCATCATTAGTGCCCCAAATGTGTGTTCTCAAACCCTAAAAGGGATTGATGGAAAAGATCCCCCTATCCCAGCACCCAAAAAAAAATTACAAAAAGGCTTGTTTTTGTTCAAATTTTTTTTTTGTTGTAAATGAACTATTGGGTCCAAAATAAATTCCAACAAACGATCAGAAGGTCCACAATCTCGATGAACATTACAGTTTTTAAAACCCAGAGGTACCCCCAAAAACCATCTTTGTGCTTGAGGATTATACAAGGACTCCACGTCGCTGAAACATGACATATTATCGATAAATGCAGTTATCCATCTTTGCAAAAGCAGACGTGGTGCCTTGATAAAGATGCAGGCTGGCCACCAAGGGTTTCAAAATATCAAAATTATCACAAATGTTCCACAGGGGCTGCCCTTGCCAGCCAAAATTTGGGTCTTCCTTTTGGGGTTATTTTGGGTAAATGATTTTGGGGAAATTTAAATAAAAGGTGGGGGATTTTTGGTTCCAGTTTTTGCACGTTTTTTAATTTCGTTTTGGAATTGTTCTTTCCCAAAACTGCTCTTTGCAGATGAAATAAGAGGGGAATGATTTCAGGGGAATCGCCATAGCAAATTGCATTCAGAAAATTTTTATGCTTGGGTTTCAACAATTCATTTGTCATTTTTACAAATTGCCCTCTTTCCAACCTTTAAAACCCCATCGTCCCACCCTGTAATTCTTTTAAGGGTTTTTTTTGTCTAATTAATTTAAATTTTTTTTGTTTGACTGTAGCTATTTTTTTAATGTCAGTGAAAACCAAACTTTTGAAAAAATTACGCAGGACAAGGCAAAAAGAGGGAACCTTTTTTTATTTTTTGAACGCCTATAGGAAAGCACTTCCTCGGAGAGTCCACAATCTGCTCGCAGGGGTTCCAACACTTCTAGACTTCTTGCTCTTCCCCGGGTTTAACAACTAATGGTGTGGTTTTTGAATGAAGCTTTTTTAAAATAATTTTACAGGGAAACAATGCACATCTTTTATGGCTAAAAACCGCGCGGGGTGGATTAAACGCACTGACTCCACAAATCCAATAAGTAAAACAGAGAGATTAATCCGCACTCTTAAATTTTTGCTATTGCGCCTTTACGACTTCAACTTAGGATTTGCTGCACCAAAACTCAGGCACTATATTTGAGAAAATTTGGGGTCAGCGTTCCTTTTCCCTCACAAACACTTTTTTTCGCAGATTTTGCTTCAGCAGTTTATACAAAGCCCCTCCAAATTCTCATTACTATTTTTAACAGGCCTTCCAAAAAATTACTAAAGTCTAAATTTTTTTATTTTCCAAAAAGTAATGATTTCAAATAAAATTTTAAAAATTTTAGATTCATTACAACCACTGAAAAATTTTTCGGTCTTTTAAATTTTTTTTAATACGATGATTTGGCATACAACTCCTGATAACCCAAAAAACCGTCTCAAAAAATTACATATCAAGAAAAGGTTCTCTAAAAAACCTATTTTCCCTAATCTTCGAAACACTAATTAACTCTAAACACATGCAAAAGATTCCTGAGGCTTTTAAAAAACCCCTGCCTGTTTTATTTCTCCAAAACCCCCATCTGGAAGACAGCGACCCGACTGATTCAAGAAGGCCCCTTGACACCCTCAAGCAAGGGTAAACCCAAAAGAAATTTTCCAAAAAATAGGCGTTTCCCCGAGGCTTATCAAGGCACCCAAGGGGAAATCTGTTGGAAAAACAATGGGCAGAAAACGCTGTACAAAGAGAAGGGGACCGGACCCAGAAAATTGGGGAGAAGGACCCATTCCAGACCTGGGGACCGAGGAAGCAGGGACGAGTCTGGTGTAGAAACAACAGAGCCAACCGTCACAGGCGGTGCAGGGAAATGGGCTACAGGTCCGCATTCCCCAGGGAAACCCCTTTTTAACCAAAACAGCGCAGAGCGCCTACCTGGGCTACAGAGAAGCAGCACTGGACTGTTTTCTAAGGGTGTGGTTCACGGTCCGAAACCCCAGCCTTTGGGCGGAGCGAAATTCCGCTCCGCAACCCCGCCCCCTTCTGACCGCGCCCTTTTCCCGGGGGGTTTTCAGGACACCTCCGGAAAGAACCAGGGCTACAAGCCCTGGTTAAATTTCTGTTTCGCGACGCACCGCCCGCAACACCGGACATGCGCTCTGAAAAGACGCGCCCCATGTCCGTTTACGCCTTTGCCCCGCGGTTTTTTTCGCAAGGGGAAAGGGATTTCTTTAAAACCCCCCCACAAGCTGAACATCGGACGCTTTCTGTTTGGCGCTGCGCCCGTGCACGCCCAAAAAACGCAGCGTTTACTGATGTGGAAACCACCCAAGTTGGTCCCCCAAATACTTTTTCCCATTACGTCCCTCAGGGGCACCAGGGGGACTCCTCCCCTTTACCAAACGGGACAGGATCACGAGAGGTTTAAAAAGGCCCCCCCCCCTCCACCCTCCAGTGTTTTTTCCTGCCCCACGGGAGGTTTTTATGAGAGGTTGCTCCAGGAGTGGAGCGAAATAGAAGGGGGGACGTTTACAGGACCCAGGGGGGTCGTGCTGCGGGCCAATCCCTTCCCCCCCGTCAAGTACCGGGGGTGAAACTCCCTGGGGGATCCCTCAGCCCCAAGACCATGAGTGGATGAAGCTCCCGGTAAGCCGCTTCCTCCGCAGTGGGGGGCTCTCGGCTCTGCGCTGGGCCGGCCATTCCACGCAAGTAAACCAATTTGGCGGGGGGGCCAGGCCTTCTGGTGACGTCAGGGGGCCCGAGCAGGCCAGCGTGCGTTCCATGGTTGAACGCGGAGGTGCAGAAGAGACGGCAACAGGGAGGTTTTCCGGATCTCGGGGGGGACAAAGAGAAATCACTGCAGTAATGCAGCATTTCCGGGGGGACCCGCTTTTCCCCCATGCGGGGGCCCCGCGTTACCCCCCCCCCTTCTTTCTAGCAGGGATGGAGCCAGCACGGGGAGGCATCATGGAATGTTTGATGGCCCAGGCCCCGGACTGAAGCAGTCCCATGCCTTTGGCCGAAGCGGCATAAAGCCCAAAGCGAGGTGTGTTTCACATGTACACAGTCAGGCCTTGGACCTCTAAGCAAATAAGGCCATAGTCCAGGGTACATCTCTATTTTTACTTTAGTTAGTTGCATGTCAGGGCTGCACAAGCCTTAGATTGGAACTCAGAGGACTTTTTTTTTTTTAACATTTTTCCATTTTTTTATCAATAAACAAAATGTTTTTACTTTTTTTTTGCAATAACTACTCCAAACCTAGAAGGCGCATATGTTAATGCAGCACACGTCTCCGAAGACTGCCCCCCACTGGGGCATTAATTAGCTCCTTTGGGTGGGGCAGTCTGACAATTGAGAAAACTATTTGGCTTTTGTTTATCTGGGGAAATCTGGAAATTGCTCTCTTGGCTCTAACTGGGGCCCTCTCTTTTTGGACACCTTCAAGCAAGGGATAGCATTTTTACTGCCAAGTGTCTCTATGCATCATATTTGAGTGCCTCTTTTCATCATATTGCACAAGTGCGACATCATACGCTTTATATGCCTTTGTTTTAGTCACATCATAATTTCATTTTGCATCTTTGTGCCTCATGCATCTTATTGAGTGCCTCTGTGCTTGTACTGCATCAAGGCCCTATTCATCATTTTAAATCCCCTGTGCATTGTACGCTCATGGTGCCCTATTCACATTTGAGGCCCCTTTGCTTGTACGCATCAAGTGCTCCATAGGCCTTGTGTCATATACATCATATATCATTTTGCCTCTATCATCATATTGACTCCCTCTGTGCGGGGACTGCATCATATGTTCTATGCATCAATTTTGTTGCCCTGTCCCATTTTGCATCAAATGCTTCAAGTCCCCTTTGTCATTTACATCATTTATCATATTCCACATTGTTCCTCTATGTACATATTGAGTGCTTCTGTCATTGATTGCATCATATGCCTCTATCACATTTAAGTCCCTCGGGGCATCGTATTGCATCAGGGCCTCTATGCTTCAATGAGTCCTCGTACTCACTGCATCATAGGCCTCTATGCATCATATGAGTTCCCTGACATCACTTTGTACAGGTCTCTTCATCATTTTTTGCCCTGTCTCATTGCTCAGAGTCTTCATAGTCCTCTAGCTTCATAAACATCATTGCATCATAGGGGCCTGTTGCATCAAGTGCTCTAGGGCGTCATATTACATCAGGTCCTTTGGGCCGGGGTGGAAAAAAAAATGATTTTTTTTTAAAAAAATCAAAAAATCGGTTTTTTTTTTGATTAAATCGGATTTTTTTGTTTTAAATCGGATTTTTTTGATTTAAATCGGATTTTTTTAAATAAACTGTTTTTTGAGAAAAATTTTTTTACCACCAAAAGGGTTCTTCCATCATAAAAAAGCGAGTTTTTTAACTCAGTAGAAAAAAAAGGCTTTTATGTTAACATTCACAATCCCAGCTCTTTCCCAAGGTTTCTGTGGGTTTGGGGCAGTTTTTCTCCTATATTATCACAGACCCGCTTTATTTACGCATTTTAAAACGAATTTTACTCCGCAGAGGGCCCAGCCCCCTTCCTTTACGCAAAAATTTACAACTAACAAGTTGAGAAAAAAAAACCCTTTAACCATTGTTCTACAAACCTATGAATCAGAATCAACCCCTCAGTGCCAAATCCAAAAAGTTAGAAATATGTTTTTTTGATTTTTGGATGGAATAGATTTGCACAACACAAGAAAATGTGAATCAAGTGTGAGAAGGGGGAAGGGCAACAGACAAGAAAATAAAGTGAAACTTTGAGCCAATACTCAGCATAGCCACACACAAACAAGTCGGGGTCGTTTTTGTACAACTAGGTTTTTTACATTTTTTTCCTTAAATGGAACAGGCCGAAAATAAAATCTGAAAAAATTGAAAATGTTTTGGGATTTCCACTTTTAAACACTAGGGAGAGCACTGCTGAAATATAAACGCTACTCGATGCGACAGTAGTAAATCAGGCGGGTCGATCACTTGGACTTCCTCCTCCGACTAGTGTTTGTAATAACAGAGGATGTAGTTTAGGCTCACAGAGCGAGCCATTGCGGAGCCATTTTGTTGGGGACGCCAGTGAACGACAAGTAGGCTGTCACTGAGGACACCGGCACACTTTTCTGTTTCACGCCCTGTTTTAAAAACTGAGCACAGATACATGGAATCACACACTGGGATTATTCACGCACATGACACACGCATGTATCAGATACAGTTTGGGGTAGTGTATCGCATTATGGGAATTTAAAAACACCGTCTGGGGGGAATCACGCATAGAAATTTAGATACACCGGTCTGGGCTATCGCACATGATGAAAATTTGTATAACCGTCTGGGAAAACTTTGATTTAAAAAACACTATTTTAAAAACAGCCTTACGACTAGTGTTAAATCGTATTTAACGGGATTTTAAACATTTATTTAAATCAAATCCCCCTGCTTTGGGGGATCATTTTTACTTCTATGCCCTCAATAATTTCATCAAAGTTCTACATATACTTCAAAGCATCAATTACATCATATTTCATCGGGGGATCATGGGGGTTTCATATGCCTTTGTGCAGCAGATTGCTCTTGTCTTTATAGGCCCAAACACAGGGGGCATGAAGTCTTTTTTTCATTATTGCATCATACTACCATAGTGTCTTTGGCATCAAGGCATATAGTGTTTAAACCTCAATGTCTTTTTGCATTACATTCATCATATTCATCAAGGTCTTTTTGCATCATAGTGTCTTTCACATTAATTGCTCATATACACATAGTGTCTTCTGCATCATATTGCACATAGGCTTTTGAATCAACTGCATCATAGTGTCTTTCTACATTATATGCATCAAAATACATCAAGTGTTTTTTCTGCATCATATGCATCAAGTGTTTTTGTCACATATGTCTTTCTACATTATAGCACAATAAAACATGTCTTTCTGCAGATATTGCAGCAATGTCTTTGTAAAACATACGCATCAAGGTTTTGTGCATTTTATTGCCCCCTACTGATCATTCCTTTGTGCATTAATTGCACATATTGAAATCCCAAGTTTGGGTTCTCCCCCTTTTTATCACTCTGTCTTGAAAAATTTGTTTACTGTAACTATATCTAAAACTTGTTGTAGCCCCTTCTCAGACACACCATGGAATTAAGCCCCCATAATAATATTGCATCAAGTGCTTTTGTCATATTGCGCAAACCCCATGCCTCGAGAGTGTCATTCGTGTGTCATGTCCTCGTGCTTCATATACATCGGGCATTGTGGTTTTTTTGCCTGGGTTTGACCTCGACTTTGCCTTATTGCTGGCGCACTTGAGGGCGCTCACCACTCACATTTGTCTCGGGCCAACCCGGGTTTTAGAGTCCTCATATTTTTTGGGCCCAGGCCAGCTTCGTTTTCTTTTTTCCTTTCAACGGGCTTTGCCAACGAACACATGCCGAATTGGCCTAGTAACTTAGCATTTCCTTTAGATTGGGAAAAGAACCTCAAATGGTTACTGCCTTGAGATTAAAGGCAAGCTCTTCCATAGTTGGCTTTAAAAGGAGACAGACTTTTTCCCGGGGGTCATCCTATAAGGACATACTACTGTGCGAAAGCAGGAAACTCAAGGGGAAGAAAAGAATGCTTCCCGACTCCAATTTTCAGTCGGACTGTTTTTCCTGATCACACCCGGAAAAAGATTTTGCCCCTAAAACCGTTGTATACTTTCCAGGGTCGGGATTTCTGCCTGTCTTTTTGGCAAATCGGCGCACGTCATGGACCGAAAATCCCAACCCACGCTCGACAGCGTCAGGGGGTCCAAAAGAAAAGAACGTATCCAGACTCTTTCAGTTGAGGCCTCATGTCCTTTTATCACATAAAAAAAACTCCCCTCGAGGGAAGGAAACTAAATTCCCCCTAGTTTTTAGAATATGGTTCCTCCACCAGGGCAGTGGGGGTGTATAAACTCCTAAGAAAATTGCCTTTACGATATAAAATAAATAATGGCACCAACGTATATAAATGTCGAGCAATAACCAATAGAAACAGTCAAAACCCTTTTCAAAGGTTTTTAACAACATCCTCCCCACCGTTTACTGCACGATCCAACCCCAGCTTCCCGTGTCAACATCAGAAAGCAAGAGTGGTGATCCAACTTCCTTTTTAAACACTTCTACCGAAAGCCCAATTTTGTACTACAGGAATAACCGCCAAGGAGTTTTTCCCTTAGTTCCAAAAATACCAACCCTTACTGGGGTTGAGACCTCAAAGGTTTGGGAGTAACATGACTCCAGAATGTAGGGGACTACATCCCAATGCTCGCCATTTCCTGTACAACGTTTTTGCTGATCTTTCGCAGTCCAGGGGCTCTGTCCTGCAGGTCTCCTCTAAATAGGTAAGCCGTCTCTAACCAGGTTTTAATCGAGCCCAGGGGGGACCCAAGAAGGAAAAAGCCCGTTTTGTTAACACATCCCGCCGATACTGGGCTGACAGTCCTCATTGTGTGGTGACGTAACATCACAATTTTTGCGGGCAATAAGTTTTTTTAAAGGGTATTTCTGTGGCTGCGGTGCCCCATATTTTCAAAATAAATGAATTCCGCGGTTCATTAGGTATTGGGGACAACGGCTTTTTTCACTCTCCTCTCTGCGGGATATCTTGTTTTCCACATTTAAACTGGAATTGGCCATTAAAACAAAATCGGACCTCACTACTGTGATTTCTTTACGAATTTTTAAAACTTATTTCTTTTTGATCTTTCAGTCATTTTTATACTATCCTGGTTCTACCTGGGACTTTGGGCCTTTACTTCTGTTTCCCCCCCTGGAATTTTTTTGGTATTCTCCAGGTGCTGTCCGAGCCCTAATGGGAAAAGGAAAAAGACCACCGGTAATTCTATTTTCCCGGGAGCCCTCAGGACAGCACCCTATTCCCCCCCTTTTTGTTTTCTCTTTTGGATAAAAAAGGGTCAACTTCGGCGGGGGTCCGTCGAGTTTCCCAAGGGAAGATAAAAAAGAAGTTTTTTTCAATGGTTTCTTTCATACCGTTTTGGGGGA
>JARQOD010000003.1:515251837-515341202 GCA_033576555.1 Oophaga sylvatica | reverse complement strand
CGGATTTATGGCCCGATGGCTGGAAGGTTGAGTTAAATGCTGCTGTCAGAGTTTGACAGCGGCATTTAGCGGGTTAATAGGAGTGGGTGGCTCACAATTCCACCCGCGGATATTCCGGGCATATGTCGTCTGATCAAAACAGCTGACGTGTCCCGGGAGAGATGTGGGCTCACCAACGGAGCCCACAAGAAAGGGAGGGAGTCCGACATCGGCGTAAATTTAATGGTTTTGTAAATTTTGATGGAAAAATTAGAAATTGCTGGTCAACTTTTATCACTTCTAACTGCCGAGCAAAAAAAAAAGAGTCAACATGTGGGAAATGTTATTAACTATTTTGTGTAATATGACTCTCTGGTTTTAAGGGCATACAAATTAAAAGTTTGAAAACTGCAAAGTTTTCACCATATTCCTGATATTATTGCAAATAATAGCAAGTCATATCTAAGAAATTTTGTCACTATCTCAAAGTACAATATGTCACAAAAAGCAATCTCAGAATCAGTGTGATTTGTTGAAGTTTTCCAGAGTTATTACTCATAAAGTGACACTGGTCAGAATTGTAAAATTTGGCTTTTTTAGGAAGGTGAAAACAGGCTTGAGGGGTAAAGGAGTTAATCTGCTATTGATCGTTCTGTACCCATTACTCCAGCAGGTGTAAAGAGACTGGGAAACAGGAGTTCAAAGACTTGAATACTGTTAATGGTCTGAACTCAGTACATGTAAATACAACCGAAATATTTCTGAGATGGTGCAATATATGAGCATTCAGGGCCCCACTTTGTCTAATACCAGCACTGTGCCCAGGACATGTCTGACCTTAGACAGTAGGCACAGCTCCCAACTGTCCCGGATTCGGAGGGACTGTCCCATGTTACGTCACATCACAGTTTTTTTCACGGCTTTTACTAACCTCTCCGACGTCTTCATAACTCCTCCTCAGGGGACGTGGCTGCTATTTACCACTGAGCTACAGCCCACAATGATGTAGATTGGAGATTTTGATTATTTTGACCTCTAAATTGCAGGCAATGAATTCAGAAACAGATTATACATATCCATAGAAATATATTGTGTAAACAATGTATTTTTATGGTGCCTGTATACTGAGGAGAAGAAAAAGATTTTTTGGTTCTTATACAAATAGTAAATATAACAAACAATTACAATTAATTTTTCCATCAGTGTTCCAGGTCTCAAACATATAACCGTAAAACATTACGACAAGGTTACAGACATTACAGACTTAATCTACTGAGCCAGACGTCCTGATGATGTTCAGAGATTTTTGTGTATTTGATCTGTCCTGCAGGCTCTGACTACAAGCAGATTATATTGCTAGAAATACCCTGCTTTGTACAATGTACGTTTCTGCATTGTAAAGCGAGAATAAGAGATTTTTTTCACTCCATAAAATTGCTAAAAATAATTAAAAACTTTATAATGGAAAAAAAAATGTAATTTTGAATGCGTTTTTTTTAAAAAATAATAAGCAACACTAATCAGCACATAACATGGACATATTTGATGTCACTGCAATTGTAGTGACCCACACAACACAGCAATCAGATTACTTACGGGAATCGGTAAATGACGTAAAAAAAAATGGCGTGATTGGTATTTTTTCTCTATTAAACCCATTAAAAAATATAAAAAAAAAACTGTAATGCTGAGGCCGTGTTCACACGTAACGTAAATGCTGCATTATTTCTGCTGCTTTTTTTCTGCAGGTGTCCACACCACACAACGCAATAACAATGTACTCTGATTATTACGTGTGTGCTGCGTTTCTTTTATGTGTTTTTGCAGCTTATTTGATGCAATTTTGGGGCAGATATGAAGCAGAGTTTCTAACGCTTTTTTTTAATAGTACAGAAAATCTTTGATTCTGCCCTTAAAACTACAAGTGTTTTTTTTTCAGAAGAAGCCTATAGAGAAAAAATGCACCAAAACCGCAGAGTTCAACCGCGTCTTCAGACCACTGAGAGTGGAGATTTCATGGAATCACATCCACTTTGCTTTGAAATTTAGACCGTGTTCACATGTAGGGTAAATGCTGTGGATTTTCTACTGCTTTATTTGCACAAAAATTCTGCTGTTTAACTGTCCAAGCAAAATGGATGCGATTTCATGAAAACTGCGCCTGCTATTAGCATTCAACAAACTGTACTTTACATTATGTAAAAATTAGTACCGTATATACTCGAGTATAAGCCGAGATTTTCAGCCCATTTTTTAGGGCTGAAAGTGCCCCTCTCGGCTTATACTCGAGTCATATACCAGCGGGTCGGCGGGGGAGCGCAGCTGTCCTATATACTCACCCTCTCCTGGAGCGGTCTCTGCAGCCCCTGCTCTTCTCCCACGGTCTCTGGCGCCTGTGTTCAGCGGTCATGTGGTGCACATATTCATGACTTTAATGAGCGGTACCACGTGACCGCTGAAGTTAGGCATAGCTGCCGGAGACCGTGGGAGAAGAGCAGGGGCTGCAGAGACGCGCCAGGAGGGGGTGAGTATAAGCGATATTCACCTTTCCCTGTTCCACCGCTGCTCGCTGCTGTGTCCTCGCGTCCTCTAGCTGTGAATGTTCAGGTCAGAGGGCGCGATGACGTGGTTAGTGCGTGCCGTGCCCTCTGCCTGAGCATTCACTGCCGGAGGACCTGAAGACAGCAGCGTGCACCGGGGACAGGTGAATATTGCAGGTGCCGGGGCCTGAGCTAGCGTTGACACCGGCACCTGTCCCCAATAGGCGCCGGTGTCCCCGCCTGCTCAGGACACTGGCACCTGGCCCCCAGCAACGAGAGGTATGTTATTTTTTTATTTTTTCATTTGCAGCGGCAGCATAAGGGACCTATACTATCACATGGTGGCATAATCTATGAGCATCTTGTGAGGCATAATACATGGGGCAGAATATGGGGCACAATCTATGGAGCATCTTGTGGGGCATAATACATGGGGCAGCATATGGGGCACAATCTATGGAGCATCTTGTGAGGCATAATATATGGGGCAGAATATGGGGCACAATCTATGGAGCATCTTGTGGGGCATAATACATGGGCAGCATATGGGGCATAATCTATGGAGCATCTTGTGAGGCATAATACATGGGACAGCATATGGGGCATAATATATGGGGCAGCATATGGGGCATAATCTGTGGAGCATTATATGTGGCTCCTGATTCAATATGGCTATTCAAAAACATTTAACCTACTTTAATTTTACTTTTATTGGTATCTATTTTTATTTTTGAAATTTACCAGTAGCTGCCTCATTTTCCACCCTAAGCTTATACTCGAGTCAATAAGTTTTCCCAGTTTTTTGTGGCAAAATTAGGGGGTCGGCTTATACTCGAGTATATACAGTATTTCTCTATATGCTTGTTTCTCCACATGTTTACAGCTGTTCTTCCTTTGCCTTTTCTTTCCCATTCCTTTTCTTCCCTCCTACCTCTTAAATGTTTTATATATAAGGTACCGTATCTTATATGTGTACCGTAACCCCTTTCCCCTTGCCTATCCTGTACATACCAATCTTTTTTATTTTCCTTCTATCCCTTTATTTTTATTTTTCTTTTTTCCATTTTCCTTAATAAACCATATTTTTCCTTAACCCTTCTCATCCTTAACCCTTTCCACCCTTTATTTTGTCTATATCTTTCATCTTTTTAAATTTCACTGGCTCTTTACATGTCAGTGTTTCCGGTGACAGTTTTTACACATTCAAGTGAATAGGTCTGCGCACGTCAGTGTGTTTCCACAGACCTTGTGTCCGTGGGCAAAACACGCTGACATGTGTTTTTTAACAGTAGCACGGGCCGCAAAACGTCCCACAGACATGCACACTGGTGACATACAGATGAGATCCATGTGTCATCAATGTGACACATACCAGCGTCTGGGAATCAGCGGTACTGTTTGCGCTGTTCCCCGGCGCCGAGTGCTGGAAGACTGCTTTCATCATTGTGCACTGCTCGCGATGAACAGTACCGCTGATTCCCAGGCGTCGATATGTTGGATTATGGTGTGGGACAGAACGTCAGACAGGTGAGGGATATGGTTTTTAATTTTTGTTTTATTACAGGAGACGAGGGCTTCAGTGGAATTAGGCATTAGGTGAGTATAAGTGTTATTTTTAAATAAAAATTAAAAGTGTGTTTTGTTTTTATTTCAAATAAAAGACTTTATTCTGGCTGTGTCTTTATTTACCATAGAACTATAGGATTAGTAATGGAGAGGTGTCATATAGACACTTCTCCATTACTAAGCCGTGGGCTAGATGTTTCCAGACAATACAAAGGTGACATCAACCCCACAAATATTACCACACTTGCCACTACCACAGGGCAAGTGGGAAGAGCTGGGCAAAGTGCCAGAATTGGCGCATCTAATAGATGCACCTTTTTTGGGGCGGCTGCAGATTATTTTAGGCTGGGAGGGGGGCAATATCCATGGCTCCTTACCAGGCTGAGAATACGAGCTCCCAGCTGTCTACTTTAGCTTGGCTGGTTGTCAAAAATGGGGGGGAGACCCCTCGCTTTTTTTTTATTATTTATTTAAATAATTAAAAAATATGGTGTGGGGACCCCTCTATTATCGCACGAGTTATATGGCCGTCTGACTCCAGCCATAGGGAATAAGTTGAGATAACCCTTTAGTTTCCTGGTAAGATGCGCACATAAGCACTGTACAGAGTCAGGCATCCTGGCATTTAGGGGTCCCTGGCTGCTGACTGCCTAAGGGTCAAGCATTCTGGTATATAGGGGTTCCTGGCTGCCTCAGGGTCAAGCATCCTGGTATTTAGGGGTCCTGGCTGCCTCAGGGTCAGAGATCCTGGGATTTAGGGGTCCCTAGTTGCCTCAGGGTCAGACATCCTGGTATTTAGGGGTCCCTGGCAGCCTCAGGGTCAGACATCCTGGTATTTAGGGGTTCCTGGCTGTTGGCTGCATCAGGGTCAGGCAATCGGGTATTTAGGGGTTCCTGACTGCCTCAGGGTCAGACATCCAGGCATTTAGGGGCTGCTGGCTGCCACAGGGTCAGACATCCTGGCATTAGGGGTTGCTGGCTGCCACAGGGTCAGACATCCTGGCATTAGGGGTTCCTGGCTACCTCAGGGTCAGACATCCTGGCTTAGGGGTTGGTGATGCCTCAGGCGCAGGGTCAGACATCTGGCTTTAGGTTCTTTACTGATGGCTGCCTCACTCTACTCATCTGTCTCTTTAGAGTTTATTGGCGATTCCCTCATAATCTGATATTTTTTGGTTCACTTCTTATATGAAAAGTAAATAGAAAGTAAAATAAACAAGCACAATAGTATGACATGCTGCTATGGCATCGTTCCCACTACAGCGCTAATGACACGGATAATACCCAGCTTTCGCCTCGCAATGTATCATGCAGGGTGTGCAGCGATCCTCCCCTGGACCCTGCTAGTAATGGGCCGATCTCCAGGGATTTCCAGTATCAGTCTATGACACACACCAGTCAGGCGCCACCCATTGACATGAATGGAGGGGGTGCGGGGTTTGTACTTCCTGTGTGACTGGGGAGGAGCGCGGTGCATTCACTGAGAAGACAACTTTGCAGTCCGCTCCTTGTAACTTCGTGCGGTGTCCGTGCTGAGCTGCCGGTGAGTGCCCGGGAATGGGGGCGGCGTGTGCAGCAGCGGCATGAGGGGGCGTCAGCACCGGAGACGCGGGCGGGAAGAGGCTATCCATCTGTTGTTTACCCTCCATAGCTGGTGTTTGTGTAGGTCCTGGGTGTAATAACATTACCGGATATCTAATAACACACTGTGTGTATATAATATACACTGCACATGTGTACACTACCAGTCACTATATAATACACATTATCTGCATATATTATACACTACAACCATAGACATTACCAGTCATTTAATATTAGCACATGTATAATACACACTATCTGTATATAATATATTCTACATAAATAATAATAATAATCTTTATTTTTATAGCGCCATCATATTCCGCAGCGCTTTACAGTTTACTATACGTACTGTATGCACACAACCATGTATACATTACCAGTTATGTTATATTGTGTTTTACACATACTACCATCCGTATATAATATATTACACATGTACAATATACACAGATTAACAGTCATGTAATGTTATATAAACAACACATATTGCATCTAATAGTGCATATTGTATGCATCTATTTGTATAGAATATCTACTACACGTGTACGCTATACACAGCTATGCACAATTTACCAGTATTCTAATGGTAATCTATGTATAGTATGCTATTTGTTTATATTTTATGATCAGTTTATGACATATACTACTCAAATATAATCATCCACCTAATGTAATTACAATTGGGTATACACTACTTGTAGATCAGTATATGACAAACGCACATTACCATGCATCTGTTACTGCACATAGTGTATATTGTACATATCTGGATAAAATATATTTTATGTACACACATTGTTCACTTGTCATTAGGGTTGAGCATTCCGATACTGCAAATATCGGGTATCGGCCGATATTGGCTGTATCGGAATTCCGATTCCGAGTTCCGATATTTTCGTCATATCGGATACCGGAATCGGGATTGTCACTGTCACTGTCAGTGTCCGTCGGTCGGGTCTGTCAGGAGTCAGCGGCACTTACCTGTCAGAAGATCTCCGGCGGTCACGGGCTGGACTGCTTCATGGCCGCCATCATCTTTCCCCGGCGGTCACATGCAGTTTCTCGCGATAACTGCAGTGACTGCTGGGTAATCCCGGCCGTAAAGCAGTCAGTCCGATGACGTCACCGCCGGGGAAGCTGGTAAGCAGCTGTGCTGCGCCGCGATGACAGGCTCTGCCTGTCATTGCGATGTAGCAGAGCTGGATCGTCGTGGGACATCGTTATGGACTGCGTCGGACATGGTGGTATACTGTTGGTTTGTTTTTTTTCTTTTTTTACAGGAGATCGATGGCGTCGCAGGAATGAGTGTATAATAAAAGAAATGAAAACTGTGTTGTCTCTTTTATTTCATTAAAAGACTTTTTTCTTGCTTTGTCTTTTTTTTAAACATTTAAAAACTTTGGGATTAATAATGGATCGGTGTCTTATTGACACCTCTCTGTTATTAACCGGGCTTATTGTCACCGTGCAATCAACGGTGACATTAACCCCTTATTACCCCACTTGCCACCGCTACAGGGCAGTGGGAAGAGCCGGGTAAAGTGCCACAATTGGCACATCTTTTGATGCGCCAAATGTGGGGCTGCTGTAGCCTGGTATTATCAGGCTGTTGAGGGCCAAAATCCATGGGCCTTGACAGTCTTTTAATACCAGGCCGCAGCAGTCTGCATTTTACTTGGCTGGTTAACAAAAATAGGGGGACCCCTACGCCGTTTTTTTTTCGAGGGGATCCCTATTTTTGTTAACCAGCCAAGCTAAGCAGACTGCTGTGGCCTGGTATTATCAGGCTTGCAAGGTCCATGGATATTGGATCCTTACCAGCCTGAAAAACGAGGCCTCAGCGGTCTGCTTCATCTGGCTGGTTAACAAAAATAGGGGGGACCCCACGCCAATTTTTTTCGAGGGGATCCCCTATTTTGTTAATCAGCCAAGATATGCAGACTGCTGTGGCCTGGTATTATCAGGCTGGCAAGGTCCATGGATCTTGGCTCCTTAACAGCCTGAAAATCCAGGCCTCAGCGGTCTGCTTCATCTGGCTGGTTAACAAAAATAGGGGGGACCCCACGCCAGAGGGGACCCCTATTTTTGTTAATCAGCCTCGATATCAACTGATGTGTCCTGGTGATTATCAGGTGGAAAGGCATATCATGTTTAAGCCTGAAAATCCAGGCCTCAGCGGTCTGCTTCATCTGGCTGGTTAACAAAAATAGGGGGGACCCCACGCCATTTTTTTTTCGAAGGGAACCCCTATTTTTGTTAATCAGTTCCCTCTGACGTCACTGATGGTGTCCCTGGCTGACCTGAAGTGAAAGTGGAAAGCAATCAATTAAGCTTTCCACTTCCTCTCCTGTCAGCCAGGAGAGGAGCTCATTCATTTGGGGGTTTACTGTGCAGGCTGCAGCATTAGCTGCGGTCCCTGCAGTAAACATTAACCCTTTCTGAAGGATTACACCGTGGGACCTGACTGTGCATGGGATAGGTAAGAATAATTTTGCTTTATTATTTTATTTTTATTACAGGAAATGGTTTTAGCAGGTAAATAAAATATGGTCAAAAACTGTGTGATTATTTCATTAAACTTCTTTTTTATTAAAGTGTGTGTGTTTGATTTTTCTTTCATACAATAGGATTAATAATTGATAGTTGTCTAATTGACAGCTCTCAATTATTAACCTGGCTTAAAGTGACCTTTCAATTGCAAGGTCATTTTAACCCCTTATTAACCCATTTGCCACCGCTACAGGGCAATGGGAATAGACGGGCAAAGTGCCAGAAAGGGCAAATCTAATTAGAGATTTGCCCTTTCTGGGGTGTCTGGGGGCAGATGTTAGTAGCCGGGGGGGGAGGGCAAAAATAATGGTCCCTCTCTGGGCTATTATTATCTGCCCCCACTCACTGGCTTTGTCTGTCTGGTTGCGAAAATAGGGCGGGAGCCCACGCATTTTTTTTCAGCAATTTTACACCTCATATATATATATACATGTCATTGATTTGTGACACATATATATATATATATTTTATAGTTCATACACTTCTACATAGTATAATAGCCGCTAATTCAATTGCCGGCTTTTGTGAAAATGCAGAACCCGACATGAAATGACACTTGGTTTACATAGAGTTAACCATGTCTTTTCATGTAGTTTGATATCTGATTTGCACAAACAATTACATGAGTGTAAGTGTGCAAAATTTCACACCTGTAGGGGTTAATTAAAGGTGTAAATTCGTAGCGAAAAAGTCAGTTTTTTTTACAACAAATTTACACCTTTAATTAACCCCTACAGGTGTGAAATTTTGCAACTTACACTCTGTAAGGTTGTGCAAACTAATATCAATCTACATGAAACGACGTTACTATAACCGTCTTCTAGCGGGTGCTTTGTTTTTCATAAGCGCTTAACCGGCACATTTCAAACGTATTTACTATTAGAAGTGTCTAATCTACTTAGCGATTATTAAGATTTAAGCGGGTATAAAATATCTATATATTATAAAAAGGTTGCATATAGCGTTTAAAGGACTCAAGAGGGAGACGGCCCGATGATAATTGGGTGTTCCAGCGACGAGCGAGATCACAGCAGGAAGCTCGTCGCTGGAAGCTGCCGCACTGAACAATATCGCTAACGGGATCGCTAAATAGTGACGTTTTTTAGCGATCTCGTTAGCGATATTGTTTAGTGTGGCATACCCTTTACACTCATGTAATTGTTTGTGCAAATCAGATATCAAACTACATGAAAAGACATGGTTAACTCTATGTAAACCAAGTGTCATTTCATGTCGGGTGCTTCTGTCTTTTCACAAAAGCCGGCTTTACCCGGCAATTGAATCAGAGGCTATTTTACTATGTAGAAGTGTATAAACTATAAATATATGTATATATATATATATGTCACAATGACATGTGTGTGAAATATTATTATATATATATATATATATATATATATATATATATATATGCTATGTGTGTATATTTAGTGTTTACAAGGAAAGAAAGAGGTTTTTTTAGTTACGATATTTTGTTCCCATAGACTTACATTGGATTTCCGGTATCGGGTATCGCCGATATTTTAATGGTATCGGCGATACCATTCCGATTCCGATACTTTTGGATATCGGAAAGTATCGCTCAACTCTACTGGCCGGCGGTCTCCTGACCTGAGTGTAACATCTTAATGCATTTTTATGCAGCGGTCATGCTCGAGTTGGGAGTCAGATTGAAAGCAGCAGGGACTTGGTGACTATAGGAATCCCTGTGTTTATCTATTTTATACCAGTTTGAGTCTTTTTAAATATTAATCTTTTCCTGGTGAAAAAAAAAGTGCTTTGAGGTGGTATGAACTGTGGTATATATTGACAAAGGTATTTTCTGTCCATAAAATCCACTGTGAATGGCAGTAACAGTGTATGAAGTTGTAAGAAATCTGGTGTGAGGGTATGAAGTCTGAATTACGGTATGTAGTTTATATACTACAAATATTACCAGAGATTTCACTCTTCTACTACATAGAGTAAAATGTGCGGCTTGAGCACAACTATATCCGCAGCGGTATGGTCCTTATGTGCACATACTGGATTAGCTGCTATCACCGATGTGACATTACTAGTCTTGCGGGGTCCTTGCCGCTACAGGGCAGATCTGCTTTGGTTAAAGGGAGTGTTCCCATTATGGTCATTGTTACCAATATGCAGGACCTATTTGTGTAAGGCAGAATGTTGTTTTGGTCCTTGTTCTGTCTGTGTGTATACAGTGGACAACAACCGGACCAATGCTAGTCAGTGCATAGGAATGATGTCCACCATCATGCACTAGTCTTCTGCATTTTTATAGTTTTGATGGCAGACAGCTCGTGATAGCACAGGGACCAGTGCATGTCAGAGTGATAGTCCAGGTTTAAGGAGTAATCTTTCTCCTAGTGGACAGTGACATACGGGCTCTGGCATGCCAAGGTGAGTTGGCTTATTCGCCTTGCAGTGCTCAGGGAAACTTAGGAGGGGTATGAGAAGAAGTTGTCCAAGTAATGGACAACTTTAACCCTGCTATTCTCCTCGGTACCACTATACACTTGTACTCGGACCTAATAAAGTCTTGATTTTTAGCTAATTTAAGTGTTTTAATTGAATAATATTGCAGTATTATATTGTATGTGAACCTGGTTGTTTATAAACAAGTGAAAAATGGAAAGAAAACTTACTTTTTATTATTTTTGTGTCAAAACATTTAACATGGCTTTATTGGAATATTTATGCATATTGCATATTTGCACATACAAAAATATTTATCCAACTGTAAACTATAACTAATAACAATAAACTAAATGTAATTATATTATTTTCCAACAACAAAAAAAAATTTTAGTTTTTTTTATGTAAAATGATAAATAAGTCACACGGTGCAAAATTTAATTTTTGCAAATGTCACAGGTATAAATTGACATGTCTTTTGCATAAATATTTTTTACATCTGTAACATATCACATTTGATTTGTGATTGCTTGATGTTGGACAGAAGTCGCATCATTTCGGTTTTAGGCTGGTTGCGTTGCTGGTGGCGTCCGTGGGTATTGTAGCAGTGCTGGTGGAAGCTGTTGGTTCACTTTCTTTATCTTGCTGTTGGATCCTGTGGACAATGGCTGCCTCTACATCAGCTCATACGCACAGAGTCCATATTTTGATGCCGTACTTTGCAGGCTTACTTGGAATATACTGCCTGAACGGACACCCACCTCTGAACGAGACCAATTGCTTATCTACAGTCACATTGTCACCAGGATTATAAAATATTGGTAGAATTTCTACCCATTTGTTATTTTACATGAACAGCAGGGTAAAAATATTTGGCACATAACTATACGGAAAGGTAATCCATCAGCAGTATTGTAATGAGAAAATGTATGTACCGTATATACTCGTGTATAAGCCGAGATTTTCAGCCCATTTTTTTAGGGCTGAAAGTCCCTCTCTAGGCTTATACGCGGGTCATATACGGGGGTCGGCGGGGGAGAGGGAACGGGGGTGTCTGATCATACTCACCCCTCCGCCGGCGCGTCTCTGCAGCCCCCCTGCTTCTCGCACGATCTCCGGCTCCTTCCTGCAGCGGTCACTTGGCACCGCTCATTAAAGTCATGAATATGCATATATTCATGACTTTAATGAGCGGTGTGTCTGCTGTAGGAAGGAGCCGGAGATCGTAGGAGAAGAGGAGACGCTGCAGATAGTGACGCGCCGGCGGAGGGGTGAGTATAGCGATATTTACCTGTCTTCTCTCCACCGCTGCATTCTGCGTCCTTGTCCGATTCCTCTGGCTGTGAATGTTCAGGCAGAGGGCGCGATGACTTCGTTAGTGCGCGCCGCGCCCCCTGCCTGATCATTCACAGCCAGAGGAGTCGGACGAGGACGCAGCGTGCAGCGGTGGAGAGAGGACAGGCAAATATCTCAGGTGCCGGGGTCCTGAGCAAGCGGTGACACCGGCACCTGTCCCCCATAGCGCGCTAGTGTCACCGCCTGCTCAGGACACCGACACCTGGCCCCCAGCGACGAGAAGTGAGTATGTCATTTTTTTTTTTTTTTTTGCAACAGCGCAGCATCATAAGGGACATACTATGGGGCATAATCTGTGGGGCATAATCTGGAGCATATGGGGCATAATCTGGAGCATATGGGGGCATAATCTGTGGAACATATGGGGGCATAATCTGTGGAACATATGGGGGCATAATCTGGAGCATATGGGGGCATAATCTGGAGCATATGGGGGCATAATCTGGAGCATATGGGGGCATAATCTGGAGCATATGGGGGCATAATCTGGAGCATATGGGGGCATAATCTGGAGCATATGGGGGCATAATCTGCAGCATATGGGGGCATAATCTGCAGCATATGGGGGCATAATCTGCAGCATATGGGGCATAATCTGCAGCATATGGGGGCATAATCTGCAGCATATGGGGCATAATCTGGAGCATATGGGGGAATAATCTGTGCAGCATATGGGGCATAATTTGTGTAGCATATGGGGGCATAATCTGTGCAGCATATGGGGCATAATCTGTGGAACATATGGGGGCATAATCTGTGGAACATATGGGGGCATAATCTGTGCAGCATATGGGGGCATAATCTGTGCAGCATATGGGGCATAATCTGTGGAGCATATGGGCATAATCTGGAGCATATGGGGCATAATCTGGAGCATATGGGGGCATAATCTGTGGAACATATGGGGGCATAATCAGGGGAGCATATGGGCATAATCTGTGCAGCATATGGGGGCATAATCTGTGCAGTATATGGGGCATAATCTGTGCAGCATATGGGGGCATAATCTGTTGAGCATATGGGGGCATAATCTGGAGCATATGGGGGCATAATCTGTGCAGCATATGGGGGCATAATCTGTGCAGTTTATGGGGGCCTAATCTATGGAGCATATGGGGGCATAATCATTTTTCACCCTAGGCTTATACGCGAGTCAATAAGTTTTCCCAGTTTTTTGTGGCAAAATTAGGGGGTTGGCTTATACATGGGTCGGCTTATACATGAGTATATACGGTATGTGTAAATCTGCATGGACCAAAAGGACCTAAATAAATTGATAAATAGTAGTAGATGTAATATATAGTCCAAAATGAGATTATAGCTCCTTTATTTTAATCATAAAATGGCTGGAGATCACTATAAAAGGCTATCGGTAATTTTTGACCGAAGACTACGAGTGTATAAAAAATTGTGGTGCAAAAAGTAAACAAAAAAAAAAAAAAAAATATATATATATATATATATATATATATATATATATATATATACACCCATAGTAAGAACCCCTTAAATGAGGAAAAGTCAATCAGCCACAAGTTTCAGAACCACATCTTGAATATTTTAAAAAATATTAAAGTTCAAAATCGGTCGTTTTTGACTTAAGAGAGTAGCAGGGTTAAGTCCTATAATTTTGGTCAGTGTGGTGCTTGTGTGCAGAATGGCTTATGTGGAAATAATGGCGGGTTTCCCTTGCCAAGATCCTTCCCTCTCCCAACACCTTGTGGAGAGGCCCCTTTTACAAATCATTTGCTCCCACCTGCTTTCAGCTAATGCAGTGGTCCCCAACCTTTCTGTCCCTGGGAGCCACATTCAGCTCTGAGAGTTCATGAGCCGCATTCAGCTCCCGCCCCCCTCACACTAGTGGCTACCAAAGCCCCCAATATGAGTATAATGATAACCAAAGCTTTTCCACAGAACTTACCCCAAAGCAGTATACAAAGAACCAAGCGTTCCCACAATACCCCATTCAGTATTCTACCACCGCACTGTCGCAAGCACCTTCAAGCACCTCCTCTTACAGGTAGCATCATCCTGTCTCCAGCGTACCATACTTAAATTATCTGTAACCCCTAAAACTAGTATATGTGCATCCAGATCTGCTCTTCTGCACAGGGCTACTAACAAAACTCAGCATATTGAGTTGCCACAATTCAGGGGACCACGAGCCACACGTGTTTCCTGAGCTACAGGTTGGGGACCACTGATCTAATGTTTATGGGGAACTTAATTTGTGAAATTGTTTTTGTTATCATGATACTTCTTTTTTGAAGCTCGCTTGGGTAAGCATTCATGTTTCACAACTGGCACTGCCATGCAGTGATCATGTGTCTTTCTTCTGTCCCAGAAAGTAGGGGTCTGATTTTACAGTTGTGGTGTGTGTGGGACATTGCCGCAAACTTCCCTTATAAGCAGGCGCCTGTCCTATTGATCACATTATGGCTCATATGATGATGTGACTACTTGCTTACACATTATCCGAGGAGTCCAGTTAAGAGTTTTCTTACAAAGAAAGAAGGTGATTTTGTGCCAGTTGTACGCCTGGGAAGGTACTTGGGGTTAAATTGTAGGTTCATGTTACTAGAGGGCTAGGCGTCTCCAAAAAAAAGTCAGTACTTAGGAATTCACTACTAACGTCTCACCATTTGTGTATCCCATCCGTTACACCGTGATCCCACAACTTAGAGGAAGTGAACAGAAAAAGCACAAATCAAAGAAATAGTTTTCAAATAAGTAACATTTTATTAAGTATTTTTGAATACAAAAACTGAGATAAAAAGCAAAAAGTGACCTCAGATGTGAGAGACACTACAGTCATGGCCAAAAGTTTTGAGAATGACACAAATATTAATTTTTACAAAGTCTACTGCTTCACTTTTTCTAATGGCAATTTGCATATACTCCAGAATGTTATAAAGAGTGATCAGCTTAACAGCAATTACTTGCAAAGTCAATATTTGGCTAGAAAATGAACTTTATCCTCCAAAACATTTCAACATCATTGCAGCCCAGCCTTAAAAGGACCAGCTAACCTCTTTTCAGTGATTGCTCCATTAACACAGGTGTGGGTGTTGATGAGGACATGGCTGGAGATCAATCTGTCATGATTAAGTAAGAATGACACCACTGGACACTTTAAAAGGAGGCTGGTGCTTGGCATCATTGTTTCTCTTCTGTTAACCATGGTTATCTCTAAAGAAACACTTGCAGTCATCATTGCAATGTACAAAAATGGCCTAACAGGGAAGAGTATCGCAGCTAGAAAGATTGCACCTCAGTCAACAATCTATCGCATCATCAAGAACTTCAATGAGAGAGGTTCCATTGTTGCCAAAAAGGCATCAGGGCGCCCAAGAAAGACCAGCAAGCACCAGGACCGTCTCTTAAAAGTGTTTCAGCTGCGGGATCGGGCTACCAGCAGTGCAGAGCTTGCTCAGGAATGGCAGCAGGCAGGTGTGAGTGCATCTGCACGCACTGTGAGGCGGAGACTCTTGGAGCAAGGCCTGGTCTCAAGGAGGGAAGCAAAGAAGCCACTTCTCCCCAGAAAAAACATCATGGACAGACTGATATTCTGCAAAAGGTACAGGCAGTAGACTGCTGAGGACTGGGGTAAAGTTATTTTCTCTGATGAATCCCCTTTTCGATTGTTTGGGACATCAGGAAAACGCCTCATTCGGAGAAGACAAGGTGAGCGCTACCACCAGTCTTGTCTCATGCCAACTGTTAAGCATCCTGAAACCATTCATGTGGGGGGTTGCTTCTCAGCCAAGGGAATCGGCTCTCTCACAGTCTTGCCTAAAAACACAGCCATGAATAAAGAATGGTACCAGAATGTCCTCCAAGAGCAACTTCTCCCAAGCCTCCAAGAGAAGTTTGGCGATCAACAATGCCTTTTCCAGCATGATGGAGCACCTTGCCATAAAGCAAAGCTGGTAACTAAATGGCTCAGGGAACAAAACATAGAGATTTTGGGTCCATGGCCTGGAAACTCCCCAGATCTTAATCCCATTGAGAACTTGTGGTCAATCATCAAGAGACGGGTGGACAAACAAAAACCTAAAAATTCTGACAAAATGAAAGCATTGATTGTGCAAGAATGGACTGTTATCAGTCAGGATTTGGTCCAGAAGTTGATTGAGAGCATGCCAGGGAGAATTGCAGAGGTCTTGAAGAAGAAGGGTCAACACTGCAAATATTGACTTGCTGCATTAACTCATTCTAACTGTCAATATAAGCTTTTGTTACTCATATGTTTGCAATTATTATATTTCTGTCTGTGATAAAAACATCTGTCAAACACACATAAAAACCAGAGGGCAGCAGATCATGTGAAAATATAATATTTGTGTCATTCTCAAAACTTTTGGCCATGACTGTATAGCCTACTGACACCTTTAAACACACCCTGCTGAGTACTATACATTATTGTGGTTTTATAAGAAATGTATAATGAGAATTTGCAGAGAGGAGCAGTCTGTTAGTAATGAATCATGCTAGAGGCCAAATCTTGCAGTATAAAAAAGTGCTTTGTGCAGGGAAAAGGAAACTCTGCACACCTACGTCTCACATGGAGCATAACTTGGCAATTTAAATTGCCTATCGAATGCCCTGAGTATTGGTTCAGCAAATCCTAAGATGAAGGCAGTAAAGGCACAACTAGCAAAAATAAGAATGCAGGTATTGAACTTCTCAATGTGTACTTACTAGGTGTGTGGAGTCAGTGCCATGTCCCTCCACCCCGACGCGCGTTTCGTCTACACTTCGGTGGGCGTGTCGGGGAAGAGGGAGACCGGACCTTTAAACCCCGTGATACCAGTGAGCCGCCGAGTGGAGCTTCACGTGTGAAGTTGAGATTGCCATGGAGATGCAGCGCCGAGTCCTTCCACAGCTTCTCCGGAAGTGACTCATCAACTCCGGTAGGTGAGCCGCAAACAAGCAGGCAGCCATGGTAACGGCCGCTATGCATGTCGGCAAGCTCTGATGTGCAGGAGACAAACAAGTCTGAAAGCGGGCAGACCAGACTGGCGCCCACTATTCCGGGCAACTCCCAACAGTGCAGTAAGGGTATGGATATTAAAAGAATTCAGGATTAAATGTACCATAATAAATTACAAATATAATGTGCCATGTGTAAATGTGCTGATAATGAATAATATGAATTGGACACTGATACATGTGCTGATTCACTAGTGATAGACTTTAGGGATAACAATCCTGTATGAAAAAGAAAGATGGCTACGGTATATTGCCATCTGGTAAAATTACGAAGTGATTGTCATTTTTAATAATACTTAGTGTGCTTGTGTAAATAATGTAGGGTAAATTATTACCACCAGATTAAAGTGCTAATAATATCAACTGCATATAAAAACTGATTATAAACGGATATGAACAAATATACATATATATATAGGTGAAAAGATGAAATCCCAATTTAAATACCAATGCTAAAATATTATGTTGTACATTACAAATTGCTTCTGAAAATGACTTTCATTCTTAAAAAAACAAACATAAGCTGAGCCAAGACGGCCTGAACTTGTCCATGAAGGTTAGAAATGCTTGTCCAGAGTCATATGGAACAGGAATCCACACCCGCTGATGTAACGTGAAAATGGCCACAAGGGGGGATAACAGTCCCGGTAGCACAGAGACCTCAAGATAACTAAAAACAATATAAAAACGCGAAAAGTGAATAATCTTATTTAACAATGATTAAATTAAAAATCCCTGTACACAACCCTAATCCCTAAAATTGGTAACAAATAGAATGATGCCATTATAAAAAGGCACTGAAACCAAAGTTTTCATTAAGCTTAAGGGGCTACACTTCCCAGCCTATAAATCCAATTTGGCTAGATTTTTGGCAAGATCCCATCTGAACGACATCAATACCCTTCAGTTTGAAGAGACTAGAGTCACTTATGATATCAAAAGAAGTGTCTGGGTACTGTTTTGAGAAGTGACTGATCTTCAATGGTCCGTCCTTTCTCAATGTCCCTTACGTTCTCTCTTGTGCATATCCGAAGTTCACGTGTTGTGAGTCCGATGTAAAGTTTACTGCTTGGGCAATGTGCACTATAAATTACCCCTTTAGTGGAGCAAGTAATAAAATGACTGATGGAAAAAGTGCTGTTGCTTGCCGCATTGTAATAAACTTTACTTTTGGTCATGTTAGTGCACCCCTTACAATGACCACACGGATAAAAGCCTTTCTTCTTAACCACGTGCTACTCCTTACTGTTGGTGGTTTATAGTGACTATGTACCAAAATGTACTTAAGATTTTTGGATTTTCTCGCTGTGATGAGTGGAGACGTCGGCAGACATTTGCTAAGGGTGGGATCCGATAATAAAATTAGCCAATGTTTCTGGATGATTTCACGAAATTCAGACCATTGGATATTGTATATATCTATCAGACGGACATTGTCTGAATCCTCCATCTTGGATTTATTCCTGTAGAAAAGTTCATTTCTTGTGGTATGTTTTGCTCTATGATGTCCATCTCTAATCATTTTCCTGCTGTAACCCCTGTTACTGAACCTTCTTTGTAATGCTAGGGATTGCTGTTTAAACGCCTGTTCATCTGAACAGATTCACTTGATTCTTAAAAATTGACCTGTCGGTATTCCCCTAATGGTGGATAGAGGGTGTGAAGACGTAGCGTGTAGGAGAGTATTGGTTGCTGTTGGCTTCCTGTAAACTTCATTTGTCAGATTTCGACTGGGTAAGGTATTGATCTGTAGGTCAAGACAATCTAATTCTCTGCCTACCTTGTATGTCAGTTTGATGTTTAAATTATTCTTATGTAAGTTGGTCATAAGGGAGTCCAAATCCTGTATCGAGCCCTCCAGATGAACCACACATCATCGATGTAGTGCACCCAATGATGTGTGTTCTCTATGCCCTGGACAGGATTGATGGTAAAGATCTCCCTATCCCATGCACCCAGAAACAAATTAGCATAAGAGGCTTGTTTTTGTTCATAATTTTTTTTTGTTGTAAATGAAGCTATTGTGGTCCAAAATAAATTCCAACAGAACGATCAGAAGGTCCACCAATCTCGGATGAACATTACTAGTTCTTAAATACCATGAGGTAGCCACCAAACCATCTTTGTGCTTGATGGATGTATACAAGGACTCCACGTCTGCTGTAACTATGATCATATTATCTGATAAATGCATGTTATCCAGTCTTTGCAAAAGCAGACGTGGTGTCCTTGATATAAGATGGCAGGCTGGCCACCAAGGGTTTCAAGAAGTAGTCAAATGTATCACAAATGTTCTCACAGAGGCTGTCCTTGCCAGCCACAATTGGTCTTCCTTTGGGATTATTAGGATCAAATGAATTTTGGGAATTAAGTAAAAGGTGGGGAGTTTCGGGTTCCAGTTTTTGCACTGTTTCTAATATTCGTTTTGGAATTGTTCTTTCCAATACTGCTTCTTGCAGGATGGAAATTAAGAGGGTAACTGATTGCAGGGCAATCTGCCATAGCAAATATGGTCATTCAGAAGTTTGTATGCTTGGGTTTCATACAATTCATTAGGTCATTTCACAAGATTGCCACTCTTATCCAATGCCTTGAAAACCACATCGTCCCATCCCTGTATCTCTTTTAAGGCTTTTTGTTGGTCATAAGTTAGATTAAATTTTTTATGTTTGACTGTAGCTAGTTTTTCAATGTCAGTGGAAACCAATCTTGTGAAAAAAATCTACTGCAGGACATAGGCATAAAGAGGGAACCTTTTTAGATTTATTGAACAGCCTATGAGGAAAGCTACTTACCTCTGGAGAGTCCACATTCTGCTCTGCCAGGGATTCCAACACTTCTAGAGCTTCTTGCTCTTCCTCGGTGTTGAAACAATCTAATGGTGTGGTTTTTGAATGAAGCTTTTTCAAGATAATTTTACAGGCAAACAAATGCACATCTTTGATGGCTAAAAACGCGCGTCGGGGTGGAGTTAAACTGCACTGACTCCACAAATCCAATAAGTACACATTGAGAGATTCAATACCTGCACTCTTATTTTTGCTAGTTGCGCCTTTACTGACTTCATCTTAGGGATTTGCTGCACCAATACTCAGGGCATGCTATATATGTGAGACTTAGGTGTGCAGCGTTTCCTTTTCCCTGCACAAAGCACTTTTTATACTGCATGATTTTGCTTCTAGCATGATTCATTACAGACTGCTCCTCTCTGCAAATTCTCATTACATATTTCTTATACAGGTCCTTCTCAAAAAATTAGCATAAAGTGCTAAATTTCATTATTTTCCATAATGTAATGATTACAATTAAACTTTCATATATTTTAGATTCATTACACACCAACTGAAATTTGTCAGGTCTTTTATTGTTTTAATACTGATGATTTTGGCATACAACTCCTGATAACCCAAAAAACCTGTCTCAAAAAATTAGCATATCAAGAAAAGGTTCTCTAAACGACCTATTACCCTAATCTTCTGAATCAACTAATTAACTCTAAACACATGCAAAGATTCCTGAGGCTTTTAAAAACTCCCTGCCTGGTTCATTACTCAAAACCCCCATCATGGGTAAGACTAGCGACCTGACTGATGTCAAGAAGGCCATCATTGACACCCTCAAGCAAGAGGGTAAGACCCAGAAAGAAATTTCTCAACAAATAGGCTGTTCCCAGAGTGCTGTATCAAGGCACCTCAATGGGAAGTCTGTTGGAAGGAAACAATGTGGCAGAAAACGCTGTACAACGAGAAGAGGTGACCGGACCCTGAGGAAGATTGTGGAGAAGGACCGATTCCAGACCTTGGGGGACCTGAGGAAGCAGTGGACTGAGTCTGGTGTAGAAACATCCAGAGCCACCGTGCACAGGCGTGTGCAGGAAATGGGCTACAGGTGCCGCATTCCCCAGGTAAAGCCACTTTTGAACCATAAACAGCGGCAGAAGCGCCTGACCTGGGCTACAGAGAAGCAGCACTGGACTGTTGCTAAGGCTGTGGTTCCACGGTCCGGAACCACAGCGCTTTGGACGGAGCGGAAATTCCGCTCCGTCTAAGCCCCGCCCCCTTTCTGACGCGCGCTCTTTCCGGAGGTGTTCAGGACACCTCCGGAAAGAACGCAGGGCTACATAGCCCTGTGTTAAATTCTGTTGCGGCGACGCACCGTCGCCGCAACACGCGAGGACATGCTGCGGTCTGAAAAGACGCGCCGCATGTCCGTTTACGCAGGTCTGCCACCTGCGTGTTGTTACGCATAGTGGAGACGGGATTTCTTGAAATCCCTCCACTATGCTGTAACATCTGGACGCTGCGTGTTTGGCGCTGCGCCAGTGCACAGCGCCAAACACGCAGCGTTTACTGATCGTGGAAACTCACCCTAAGTGGTCCCAAGTACTTTTTCCCATTACGTCCCTCAGGACAGCACCATGGAGGACGTCCTCCCTTGACCTATAGCGGGACAGGATCACAGAGAGGTTAAAAGGCCCCTCCCACCTCCACCCTCCAGTGTTTTTCCTGTCCCTACAGGGGACGGTTGTATGAGAGGTTGCTCCAGGAGTGGAGCGAAGATAGAAGGTGGACGTTTTACAGGACCCAGGGGGATCGTGCTGCTGGTCCAATCCTTCCCCCTGTCAAGTAGTCCGGGGCTGAAACTCTCCTGGGGGGAGTCCCTCAGCCACAAAGACCAGTGAGTGGATGAAGCTCCTGGGTAGAGCCGCTTCCTCCGCAGTGGAGGCTCTCGGCTCTGACGCTGGCCGGCATTCCAGCGCAAGATACCGGAAGTCGTGCGGGGGAGCCATGGCGCTTCTGGTGACGTCAGGGCGCCCGAGCTAGAGGCCAGCGTGCGTTCCATGGTTGAACGCGGAGGTGCAGAACGAGACAGGCAACAGGCAGGTTTCCTGGATCTCTGGGGGCACAAGAGAGGAAATCACTGGCAGTAATGCAGCATTCCTGGCGGGACGCCGCTTCCCTCCATGCTGGGCTCTCGGCGTTACCAGCTCCCCCTGTCTTTCTAGCAGGTATGGAGCCAGCACAGGTGAGTGCATCATGGAATGTGTTGATGGCCTAGGCCTCTGGACTGATGCTAGTCTCATGCCTTTGTGCCGAAGCTGAGCATAAAGCCTCATATGCTGAGGTGTGTTTCACATGTACACAGTCAGGCCTTGGACCTCTAAGCTATGATAAGGCCATATGTCCAGGCTACATCTCATGATTTGACTTCAGTTAGTTGCATGTCAGGGCTGCACAGAGCCTTATGATTGGACTTCAGAGTGACTTTTTTTTTTGAAGCATGTTTTCCATTTTTTTATTCAATAAACAAGTGTTTCACTTTTCTTTGCAACTTAACTACTCCATCCATAGAAGGTCGCATAGTGTTAATGCAGCACATCGTCTCCATGAAGACTGCCCTCCAGCTGTGGCGCATTAATTAGCTCCTTCGGGTGGGGTCAGTCTGACAATTGAGAACTACTATTCAGGCTTGAGATTTATCTGGAACTCTGAGAGATTGCTCTCTTGGCTCTAACTGGGACCCGGTCTCTTGTTTGGACACCTTCAAGCATGGTATAGCAGTTGTACTGCAGCATAGTGTCTCTATGCATCATATTGAGTGCCTCTGTGCATCATATTGCATCAGAGTGCGACATCATAGCGCTTCATAGTGCCTTTGTGTCATGTCACATCATATATCATATTGCATCATTGTGCCTCAATGCATCTTATTGAGTGCCTCTGTGCATTGTACTGCATCATAGTGCCTCTATTCATCATTTTGAGTGCCCCTGTGCATTGTACTGCATCATGGTGCCTCTATTCATCATATTGAGTGCCCCTGTGCATTGTACTGCATCATAGTGCTCCATAGTGCCTTTGTGTCATATTACATCATATATCATGTTGCCTCTATGCATCATATTGACTGCCTCTGTGCGTGGTACTGCATCATAGTGCTTCTATGCATCATATTGATTGCCTCTGTGCACCATATTGCATCAGAATGCTTCATAGTGCCTTTGTGTCATATTACATCATTTATCATATTCCATCATTGTTCCTCTATGTATCATATTGAGTGCTTCTGTGCATTGTATTGCATCATAGTGCCTCTATGCATCATATTAAGTGCCTCTGGGCATCGTATTGCATCATGGTGCCTCTATGCTTCATATTGAGTCCTCTGTACATCACATTGCATCATAGTGCCTCTATGCATCATATTGAGTTCCTCTGTACATCACTTTGTATCAGTGTCTCTATGCATCATTTTTATTGCCTCTGTGCATCATATTGCATCAGAGTGCTTCATAGTACCTCTATGCTTCATATAACATCATATTGCATCATAGTGCCTGTGTGCATCATAGTGTCTCTATGCGTCATATTACATCATGGTGCCTTTGGGCCAGGGTGGATAAAAATCAATGATTTTTTTAAAAAAATCAAAAAAATCGGATTTTTTTGATTTAAATCGGATTTTTTTGATTTAAATCGGATTTTTTTGATTTAAATCGGATTTTGTTCAATAAACTGCTTTTTGAGGAAATATTTTTACCATCCAAAGGTTCTTCCATCATGAGATAAAGCTGAGTTGTTTAACTCAGTAGAATAAAGGCTGTATATGTGTAACATTCACAATGCCATGCTCTTCCAGAGGTTTCTGTAGGATTAGTGGGCAGTTTCTCTCCTATATTATCACAGACGCTCGCTTTATTTACGCAGTTCTCAAAACTGAATTTGACTCCGCAGAGGTCCCAGCCTCTTCTTCACGGCAAAATGTTACAACATGAACAGAGTTGAGAAAAAGACCTTAATCCTATTGTTCTACAAACCTATGAATACAGAATCAACCCCTTCAGTGCCAAGTCCAAGAAGTTAGACAATATGTTTCTGATTGTTTGGAGTGGAATAGATCTGCACAACACAAGAAGAATGTGAATCTAAGTGTGAGAAGGAGGAAGGGCAAGCAGACAAGAAAATGAAAGTGAAACTTTGAGCACAATACTGCAGCATAGCCACACACAAACAAGTCTGGATCTGTTTGTGTGTACAATCTGAGGTTTATTACATTCTTTCCTTATAATGGCAGCAGGCCGAGAAATAAAATCTGAAAAATAATTGTAAAATGTTTGGTATTTCCACTTTTAAACACTAGGCAGAGCAGCTGCTGAAATATAAACTGCTAGCTCGTATTGCGACAGTAGTAAATGCAGGCGGGGTCTGATCACGTGTGACTTCTCTCCTCCGTTACTAGGTGTTTGTAATAACAGAGGATGTAGTTTAGGCTCACAGAGCGGAGCCATTGCGGAGCCATTTTGTTGGGGACTGCCAGTGATACTGACAAGTAGGCTGTCACTGAGGACGACCGGCAGCATCTATTCTGTTAGTTCATGCTGCTCGCTGTATTATAAACTGAGCACAGATACATGGAGAGTATCACACACTGGGATTATTCACAGCACATGACACACTGCATGTATCTAGATACAGTGCTGAGTGTAGTGTATCGCATTATGGGATTAGATACACCGGTCTGGGGCATATCACGCATGATGAAATTAGATACACCGGTCTGGGGCGTATCGCACATGATGAAATTAGATATACCGGTCTGGTAGAAACTTTGATTTAAATCACTGATTTAAATCAAGCCTTACTGACTAGTGATTTAAATCGTGATTTTAATCGTGATTTAAATCAGTTTGATTTAAATCAAATCCACCCTGCTTTGGGCATCATAGTACTTCATAGTGCCTCTATGCATTATATTACATCATAGTTCTACATAGTACTTCTATGCATCATATTACATCATATTGCATCAGGGTGCATCATGGTGTTTCATAGTGCCTTTGTGCAGCAGATTGCATCATGGTGCTTTATAGTGCCTCTATGCATCAGGGTGCATGAATGTCTTTGTGCATTATATTGCATCATACTACATCATAGTGTCTTTGTGCATCAAGGTGCATCATAGTGTCTATATGCCTCATAGTGTCTTTCTGCATTACATTGCATCATATTTCATCATAGTGTCTTTGTGCATCATAGTGTCTTTCTACATTATATTGCATCATATTACATCATAGTGTCTTTCTGCATCATATTGCATCATAGTGTCTTTGTGAATCATACTGCATCATAGTGTCTTTCTACATTATATTGCATCATATTACATCATAGTGTCTTTCTGCATCATATTGCATCATAGTGTCTTTGTGCATCATAGTGTCTTTCTACATTATATTGCATCATATTACATCAGTGTCTTTCTGCATGATATTGCAGCATAGTGTCTTTGTGAATCATACTGCATCATAGTGTCTTGGTGCATTTTATTGCATCATACTGCATCATAGTCTTTGTGCATTATATTGCATCATATTGTAAGTCCGCAAGGATTGGGTTCTCTCCCTTCTGTATCACTCTGTCTTTGTAAATTTGTTTACTGTAGACTATATCTATAACTTTGTGTGTAGCCCCTTCTCATGTACAGCACCATGGAATTAATGCCGCTATAATAATATTGCATCATAGTGCTTCTGTGCATATTGCGTCATAATGCCTCAGTGCCTCGAGATGTGTCATTCGTGTGTCATAGTACCTCAGTGCTTCATAGTACATCGGACATTGTGGTTTTGTGTCTCTGGCTTAGACCTTCTGACTTGTGCCTTATTGCGTGGCCGCACATTGTATGGTCGGCTCACCACTTCACATTTGTCTCGGGCCAACTCCGGTTATAGAGTCCTCATATTTTAGGACCCAGGTCCAGCTTCGGTTGCTTTATTCCTTGCAACTGGGCTTAGCCAGACGAACAGCTATGCCTGAATTGGCCTAGTAACTTAGCATTTCTTCAGGATTGGAACAGAACTCTCAAGTGAGTTACTGCCTTGAGGATTAAAGGCAAGTCTCTTCCATAGTTGGCTTTAAAGGGAGACAGACTTCTCTGGGGCTCATCCTATAAGTGGACATACTACTGTGCTGAAAGCAGGAAATCTCATGAGGTGGAAGAAAAGAATGCTTCCCGACTCCACATTTGGCAGTCGGACTAGTTTCCTTGATCAACACCCGGTAAACAGATTCTTGGCCCCTAAATCCGTTGTATTACGTTTACCAGGGTCGGCATTACTGCCTTTGTACTTTGTGGCAAATCGGCGGCACTGTCATGTGACAGAAGATCCCATACCCACTGCTCGTACAGCAGTCAGGGCTCCTAATGTAAAAGAATCTGTATCCAGGACTCTTACAGTTGAGGCCTCATAGTCCTTCTGACTCACAGTAAAAAATCTCCCTCTCGAGGGGAAGGAAACTACTTCCCTCTAGTTTTAGAATATGGTTCCTCCCACCAGGGCAGTCGGGGTGTATAAACATCTCTAAGAAAATTGCCTTTTACGATATAATATATAAATAAGTTGGCACATACTGTATATATAATGTCGTAGCTAATAACTCATATAGAAACAGTCAAATATCCTGTGTCAAAGGATTTTTACCAACATCCTCCCCACCGCTTACTGTCATCGATTCCAGAGTCCAGACTTCCCGTGTCTAACATCAGTAAAGCAAGAGTGGTGATCCATATCTTCCTTTTAACACTTCTACCGAGAAGCCCAATGTTGGTACTAGCAGGAGATATTACCTGCCAGATGGAGTATTTCCTTAGTTCCAATAATATCCAACCCTTACTGGGGGTTGAGACCTCTAAGGTTTCGGAGTAGACATGATCTCCAGAATGAGTAGGGTACATACATCCCAATGCTCTGCCATTTTCCATGTACTAACTGTTATTTGGCTTGATCTTTCAGCAGTCCAGGGTCTCTGTCCTGCAGGTCTCCTCGTAGTATGGTAAGCCGGTCTCTAACCAAGGTTTAATCTGAGCCCAGGAGGACCAATGAAGGAACAGTCCCGTGTTGTTAAGCACATCCAGCCGATTACTGGTCTGTACAGTCCTCATTGTGTGGTGACTGTAACTATCACAATATTTTTGCTGGGCAATAAGATTTTTAAGGCTATTCTGTGGCTGCGGTGTCTATATCTATCACAATAACTGTAATTCTCTGCGGTTCATTAGTGGTATTGGGGTACAACGGCTGTGTTTCACTCTCCGTCTCTGCGGCATATCTTGTTTACCACATTCATACTGGAATTGGCCATTATAAACATATATCGGACACTCACTACTGTGATTATCTTTACGAATTTCTTTAGATATCTATATTTCTTTTTGATCTTTCAGATCATTTCTATATCTATCCTGGTTCTTACCTGGGACTTTGGTCCTTGAGCTTCTGTTCCCACCCTGGGATATTTCTTTGGTATTCTCCATGGTGCTGTCCTGAGGGACGTAATGGGAAAAGGAAATTAGACCTACCGGTAATTCTATTTCCAGGTAGTCCCTCAGGACAGCACCCTTAATTCCCTCCCTTATGTTTCTCTTTAGGATTGCAAGGGATCAATCTTCGGCGGATGGTCCGTCGAGTTGCCAAGGCTAGAGATAAAGAAGAAGTTGTTCAATGGTTTCTTACATACGCGTTTGTAAGGGCGCGTTTAGACCATTTCCTGCCATCCTTCGGTGGTACTTTGAAAAAAACACTGGAGGGTGGAGGTGGGAGGGGCCTTTTAACCTCTCTGTGATCCTGTCCCGCTATAGGTCAAGGGAGGACGTCCTCCATGGTGCTGTCCTGAGGGACTACCTGGAAATAGAATTACCGGTAGGTCTAATTTCCTTTTTCTGATGAAAGCAAATTTTGCATGTCATTCGGAAATCAAGGTGCCAGAGTCTGGAGGAAGACTGGGGAGAAGGAAATGCCAAAATGCCTGAAGTCCAGTGTCAAGTACCCACAGTCAGTGATTGTTTGGGGTGCCATGTCAGCTGCTGGTGTTGGTCCACTGTGTTTCATCAAGGGCAGGGTCAATGCAGCTAGCTATCAGGAGATTTTGGAGCACTTCATGCTTCCATCGGCTGAAATGCTTTATGGAGATGAAGATTTCATTTTTCAGCACGACCTGGCACATGCTCACAGTGCCAAAACCACTGGTAAATGGTTTACTGACCATGGTATTACTGTGCTCAATTGGCCTGCCAACTCTCCTGACCTTGAACCCCATAGAGAATCTGTGGGATATTGTGAAGAGAAAGTTGAGAGACGCAAGACCCAACACTCTGGATGAGCTTAAGGCCGCTATCGAAGCATCCTGGGCCTCAATAACACCTCAACAGTGTCACAGGCTGATTGCCTCCATGCCACGCCGCATTGAAGCAGTCATTTCTGCAAAAGGATTCCCGACCAAGTATTGAGTGCATAACTGAACTTTATTATTTGATGTTTTTTTGTTTGTTTTTAAAAAACACTTTTATTTTATTGGATGGTTGAAATATGTTAATTTTTTGAGACAGGTTTTTTGGGTTATCAGGAGTTGTATGCCAAAATCATCAGTATTAAAACAATAAAAGACCTTACAAATTTCAGTTGGTGTGTAATGAATCTAAAATATATGAAAGTTTAATTGTAATCATTACATTATGGAAAATAATGAAATTTAGCACTATATGCTAATTTTTTGAGAAGGACCTGTAAACCCATATTAATGTATTGTACTCGGCAGGGTGTGTTTAAAGGTGTCGGTGGCCTATAATGTCTCTCACATCTGAGGTCACTATTTTTGTTTTTTATCTCAGTTTTTGTATTTAAAAATACTTAATAAAATGTTACTTATTTGAAAACTATTTCTTTGATTTGTGCTTTTTTCTGTTCACTCCTTCTAAGTTATGGGATCACGGTGTAACAGACAGGATAACATCTCACCATGCAATATTGTAAAATCTTTTCTAAGCCTATGACCTTTTATTATTATTATTATTATATAATATTTCCCCTTTTTAAGGATTCAGTATCACATCTAACTTGCTTGTCTTTCACACACACTTATGCTGCCCCTAGATGTTATATGAAAAAGGACTATAACGAAATATCATACGAATTAGACATTCATCTGACTGGTGACAACTGGGAAGTTATGTTGCCCTGAAATAATATGTAGTGTTGCCCAATTGTCGTGTGTGATTGCTTTGCCCATGTTTGTGCCCCATCCCTGTCTTATATATTTTGGTCTAAAGTTAAATAACTGGAGAGAAAAAAAGTGCAATAGGGTCTTCTATAAAACAAAGGATATTTCAATAGCAATGTGCGCTCATCTGGTAAAGTTGTGACAGTCACAAGTCCTTTAGAAAGGCTGGTGCAGGACCTGCAAATAGATGAGATGCAAATGATGAGGAATATATTGGTTTAAAATCTGTGCTACCAAATGTCCAAAACATGATCAGAGACTCGATGAAGCATGAGTGCGGTTTATTTTGTCAACGCGTTTCTTGGTGTTCAGACTTCTTCATCAGGACAAAATCGCAATGTGTTGGACATTTGGCAGCGCTAACTTTTAACTACCACATTCCTCATCATTTGCATATTATGGTCTTAAGCAGAGTCGTAGTTGGAGGTTCAGACCAGTGCGAATAAAACACCTCTTAGAGGACCCTGTGCTGAAGTAGCGATTGGTTACAATTGCGGTGGTGCACTTTAATTACTGTGGCTTTACGCTGTGGGAACGTTGGCAGATCACTATGCATTGCGAAGGAACAACAACATTTACTGCAAAAACCACATTGGGCCTGCAATTTGTGCAGGTAGGTTTATTGAGCGTGCTCTACTGCATCATTCAGGGCTGTCGAGTCGGTAAGCAAAATCACCGACTCTGACTCCTCAATTTCCCTGACTGACTCTGACTCCACTGCACTGGTCACTACTGAGCATGTACATAAAGTGCAGCACAAATTCCAAGAATAGAACAGACATTTATAGGACAATTTTATAGATTTTCCAAATTCTTTTAAAAACATTTACAGCACATCCTGCACTGAACTCTTGAACCCAATTTATGATATATTTTAGGACAGGGGTCGACAAAGTTGTTCAGAATCTAGGAGCCAGCCAAAAAATTTAGGAGCCAGAATTTTTTTTTTTCATTTCATCATCATTGCCTCCCATCATCATCATTGACTCCTCATCATCATCAATGCCTGCCCATCATCATCATCGCCTCCTCATCATATCATCGCCTCCCCATCATCATCAATGCCTCCCCATCATCATCAATGCCTCCCCATCATCATCAATGCCTCCCCATTATCATCAATGCCTCCCCATTATCATCAATGCCTCCCCATTATCATCAATGCCTCCCCATCATCATCAATGCCTCCCCATCATCATCAATGCCTCCCCATTATCATCAATGCCTCCCCATTATCATCAATGCCTCCCCATTATCATCAATGCCTCCCCATTATCATCAATGCCTCCCCATCATCATCAATGCCTCCCTCATCATCAATGCCTCCCATCATCATCAATGCCTCCCCATCATCATCAATGCCTCCCCATTATCATCAATGCCTCCTCATCATCATCAATGTCTTCTCATCATCATCAATGCCTCCCCATTATCATCAATGCCTCCCCATTATCATCAATGCCTCCCCATCATCACTGCCCTCCCCCCACCACCATCACAATGCAGCACACAAGCACTCTCTCACATACACACACACACTGATGTACGCGCGCACACACACACACACACACACACACCTACCTGTCCGGCGTCCGCGCTCTCTGCCACAGCCGGCCGCTGAATGATGACGTCATTCAGCGGCGCTGCTGTGAGAGGAAGCGCAGGCGCCCCCTGGAGCCCGGAGCTGCGGCAGCGGAGGCACGGGAGAGGTAAGTATTGTGCCAGCTGCAGCCGGGGCCCTGAGGGGGCGGGGCGGGGGCGGCGCTGACACCGCTCTCCTCCGCTAACGGGCGCCGGGGTGCCCGACGTCGAGTGGGCCCCCCGCCTGCTCAGGGCCCCGACAAACCCGGGCGCCAGGCATGATTTTCTTGGCGACCTGGCGCCCGGGTTTGTCGAACCCTGTTTTAGGAGTTGTTCAATTTTATACAGACTCCGACTCCACAGCCCTGGTGTCATTTACACCTCTGGCCATGCAGAACACACCAGTCAAATCGTGACCGGCGGCTGTTCTCTGCACAATGAACGCTCACAAAGCTCAGCATTCAGCTAGTGCCTCGCAGGCACAGACTTTGACACCGACTGCTGTGCTCTGAACATTCAATCTCACCATGGAGAGCGCAGTAGCCAGTAACAATTAGCTCAACTTCTGCACCCTGCAGAGGCACTTTGTGAGCTAGCAAAGTGTTTAGTGTGCAGAGTTCAGCCAGTGATAATTTAATAATATTGCTGTGCTCTGCATGCTGGTAGTGGGCCCCCTCCATCCAACCCTCATCCCTGGTCAAAAAGTTGACAATTTGGAGACCTGTACACTTTCTGGATATTGCTGATTGGCAGCTTATATTAAATGGGTTGTCTAATACTGGACAAGCCCTTCTTAAATGCTGAAGTGGTCTCAAAATAAAATGGCAAATGCTCTACATCTCGGACCAGCGATTTCATGCTGTGAGATCCAACATTCATGAGACAATACACAGTCTAACAATTTGACGTTCCCGCCAGGAGACAAGGCGCCTGTGTAAGTGGTGAGTATGTGCTTTTCTTAATTTGATGTGAGACTACTTTAGCATTTAAGAAGAGGTTGTGCAATAGTGCGTACCCTTGGGCTCACCATCAGACCTCCTCTGATAATTTTGTAGCTGTCGGTATTGTCCCCTAACACAGGCCGCTGTTTTTATGAAGTCAGATATAATCCATCTAACAGTACCTGTGCATTTTTGTACTGGCTTCTAATTTTCTTTGTTTTTGACTCCACCTCAATTTATAAGGCCGTCCTGACATAGCCGTATAGACCAGACTATAGCTGAGCAGTTACTGCAGGTTGCATCTCCGTCATCTCCTATGTTGTCAGGTTAATATGACTCGTCAATGGAGCAATATCCTATACACAACACACGTCTAGATTGCTAAACCTATGGTTTGGTAATGTGAATGGAAAGAGGAACTTTGTGGTATATTTCTTGTTGTCACCTCTGCAGTGACCGCCCAAGATGATATCTTTGTGTTATCATATGTAGTGGAGGGCCATGTTTAGATTTAAAGGGAACCTGTCATGTGAAAATCTTCGGGTTAATAGCGTTCTGAACCTGCCCGGTGCCAGCCCTTAGAGCCCTGTTGACGTGAAGAAATGAACTTTATCCTCCCTGGCAGTATTTGGCGTTGAGTCATGGGGTTGGCACCGACATGGGTTCCGTCACCGTTCTGTGTATGGAGAGTGGCGGCAGTAACCACGCCCCCAGCCCTGACTGACAGCTCGCTCAGCATTAGGGCTGGCTGTCAGTCAGGGTCAGGGATGCAGTTACAGCTTCTGCTGATTATACACAGACCGCTGAATGCTGCTGGGGACAATAAAGTTGATTTCCTCCTGACAGAGGGTCTCTAATGCTGGGCAGGATCAGAACGTTATTACCCTGTAGATTAACCCCATACCTGCAGGTTATCAGCGGTTTTTCACGTGACCGGTCCCATTTAACTTTTGTTTTGCCTCTTGCAGCCAGTGTAACATTAAAATAATTACAGAATAAGTAAATTATGATGTTGAACCATGTCAAACCTTAGTTTTAGCATAGTATTTCATCTCAGTCTGCATCCTATACATGTTTTGGAAAATTTATGCTGGTGTTGTAACCCCTTCACCCCATGCCCGTTTTCCATTTTCTCGTTTTTCGCTCTCCTTCCCAGAGCTATAACTTTTTTTTTTTATTATTTTTTATTTTTCCTTCAATATGGCCATGTGAGGGTTTTTTTTTTTGCGGGAGGAGTTGTACTTTTGAACTACACCATTAATTTTGCTATATAATGTAGGAAACTGGAAAAAAAAAATTCAAGTGTGGTAAAATGGTAAAATTGCAAAAAAGTGCAATTCCACAATTTTTATTTTTTTTTTACCATGTTCGCTAAATGCTAGACCTGACCTGCTACTATGATTCTCCAGGGTATTACGAGTTTGTTGATACCAAACAATTATTGGTTCCTTTTTATTAAAGTGGTGAAAAAAATCCAAGGTTTGTTTAAAAAAAAAAAAAAAAAAAGCCCACCATTTTACGAGTCTCATAGCGTCTCCATTTTTCATGATCTGTGGCTGGGTGACTGCTTTTTTTTTTTTGTGCGCCGAGCTAACATTTTTATAGATACAATTTTGGGGTACATTCAATGTTTCGATCGCCAGTTATTGCATTTTATTGCAATGTTGCGGCGACCAAAAAATTTAATTGTTATATTAATTTTTAATTTTTTTTCTCGTTACACCGTTTACCAATCACATTACCGTATTTTTCGGACTGTAAGACGCATCGGACCATAAGATATACCTAGATTTTAGAGGAGGAAATTAGGAAAAAAAAACTGAAGCAAAAAATGTGGTCAATTCTGTACTTAATATCCCCTATCCTTTTAAATATGGTCCCCTCATCCCATCCTGATACACTTGGCCCCTTATCCCTATCCTGGTATGCTAGGCCCCCTTATCCCTATCCTGGTATGCTAGGCCCTCTTATCCCTATCCTGGTATGCATGGCCCTCATCCCCAGCCTGGTATGCATGGCACCCTCATCCCTATCCTGGTAGGAATGGTCCCTCTCATCCTTATACTGGCAGGAATGATCGCCCTCATCCCTATACTGGTATGCATTGCCCCATCCTTGTATGCAGGCCCCATCCTTAACCTGATATGATTGGCCCCCATCCCAGACCTGGTATGCATGGCCCCATGGGGCGTCTCTCATAGCAAATAGGCAGTGGCATACACAGGGGGGGTCTCCTGCAGACCCCGGGTTGTCATGCCAACCCATTGGCGCCCCGTGGTCATGTGACAGGGGCACTAATGGATGGAGCTAGTGACGCTCTTTTGGCGCGATCATGTTAAATGCTGCTGTTAGAGATTGACAGCAGCAATTAACATGTTAACAGCCTTGGATGGCTATTCCACTTGTGGCTGTTCCGGAAAAGATGTGGGCTCAATATCAGAGCCCGCATTTAAGGGGATGACACGACATATGACTTGATAATATTAAGCCTAATGTGTATGCTGCCTTCAGCATCTTGCCATTCCGTGCAGTATGTGACTTCAGATGTGATTTATTATTTCCATCCTTGTTTCTTTTTCTCTGTATTTGTACCTCATTAATCACGCTCTTTAGTCTTCTAGCCTGAGAATTTAAGAACTTTGTGTTATTTGCGATAATGCTAGTGGTGTTGTTAGCTCAATGATCTGTTATCGCAGTTTCTGCAGAGAACGGACTGTCATGTAAACCATGTGCCACCGTCTCTCCAGGTAGAGGACATTGTTGATTCAGTGGAGCATGGACATATCGCAGCTTTGTACTTACTTAAGAACCATAAGCCCTGGAGATAGTGAAGCTGTTGTGGGCACAGTGGCATCTTGTTTATTATACAGGAAATGAACAAGGTGACACCGCTATTGCATGTACTATACTGTCACAACGTTGTGGCACACCATGTTATTTCTCTGCATATCTAAGATCTAAAATAACTTTTTAACAAAGTGTTTCCAGAATAGCTATGTTTTATCGTCTCTGAAGGCCAGTAAACACAGTAGATGGCTGATCGCCAAACGATGACTGTTCGGCCGACTCTCCCCTACTTAGAAGCATCGATGTTGGTGGTTTTGGACAACAGTTGGATGTGTATGGGGTCCTTAAAGGGAACCTGTCAGCAGGATTGTGCTCAGTAACCTACAGACAGTGTCAGGTCGGCACCGTTATACTGATTACAATGATACATTGGTTGATGAAATTCATCTTGTGGTTGTTTAATCCAGGGTTCGACAAACCCGGGTGCCAGGTCTCCAGTGGCGCCTAGAAAATCATGCCTGGCGCCCAGGCAGTAGCGTAGCTACCGGAGGGGTGGGGCAGAGATGGCGGTGGCCCCGGGCTCGGCGGGGGCCCACCCGGAGCTATGCTACTGTAACTGTATCGGCGTGCACAGTGCACTGATAGTTACATTCTGCTGCAGAGCAGGGAGAATCGCTCTCCCTGCTCTGCCGCCTGCCGCTATGGGGCCTGAGCAGGCGTGGGGGGCCCGGCGCCAGCAGTGGGCCCCCCGCCCGTCATCAGAGGGTCAGCTGTATCGGCATCCAGCCGATACAGCTGACCGCATTGAGAGAGAAGGAGCGAGTGCTCCTTCTCTCCCATAATCCCCCTCTCAGCGTCTGACAGCGGGCGCTATGACGTCACTGCCCGGCGCCGGCAGTCAGACGCTGAGAGGGAGAGCAGTGAGCAGCGCAGGAGCCGGGAGCAAGAGAGGTGAGTACAGGATTTATTATTTTTGTAAAGGGGGCTGCATTATATTACAGAGCAGAGGCTCCATTTGGGGTACATTATAAATAAGGCTGCCTATTGGGTGCATTATAAATAAGACTGCCTATGGGGTGCTTTATAAATAAGGCTACCTATGGGGTGCATTATAAATAAGGCTGCCTATGGGGGAGAGCATTATAAAAAAGGGCCCTGCCTATGTGGGGGAGTGCATTATAAAATAAGGCTGCCTATGGGGGAGTGCATTATAAATAAGGCTGCCTATGGGGGAGTGCATTATAAATAAGGCTGCCTATGGGGGAGTGCATTATAAATAAGGCTGCCTATGGGGGAGTGCATTATAACCAAGTTTGTTAAAAAAAATTTCTGGCTACTAAATTTTTTGGCTGGCTCCTAGATTCTGAACAACTTTGTCGACCCCTGGTTTAATCTTTATTTTCAGTTTTCAGTTAATGATATGCTTGTGCTTCGACTCCGCCTGTGGGGGGTCTTCATGTGGTGCTCTTATTAGGTATTCACCAGTATGGCTTCTGACAGGTCACTGATCCCTCAGTGACGTGCCCCCTAGTTTATATAATGAAGATTATATTTATATTGTTAAAAAAAATAAAGTCTCCTCCAAGTTGTTGACACCATGACATTTAATATATAATCATTATGTAAAATATGGGGCAGGTCACTGAGGGATCAGTGACTTGTCATAAGCCCATACAGATACATATGTAAGCAGAGCACTACATAAAGACACCCCCCCCCCGCAGTCCGCACGAGCATATCATTAACTCAAAACTGAAAATAAAGATTAACCCCTCTCTGACATTAGACGTACTATCCCGTCCATAAAACCCGTGCCATTCTGCCCATGGACGGGATAGTACGTCATAGGCGATCAGCTGCGCTCCTGAGGGCAGCTAATCGCCGCCGGGTGTCAGCTGATTATCACAGCTGACACCCGTGACTGTGTGTCAGGAGCGGTCACGGACCGCTCCCGGCACATTAACCCCTAGCACACCGCGATCAAACATGATCGCGGTGTACTGGGGGCACAGGGGAGGATCGCGCAGGGTGGGGGCTCCCTGCGCGCCCCCCTGAGACCCTCAGACCAGCGCGATGTGATCGCGCTGTTCTGAGGGCTTCCTCCCTCCCAGGACCCGGATCCAAGATGGCGCCGGGGTCCTGGAGGGAGGCGGCTTCCTCAGTGCCTGCTGAGAGCAGGCACTGAGAAGCCTGCAGCTATGCCTGAGCGATCGCTGGTGTGACAGAGTGCTGTGCACACTGTCACACCAGCGATTTGATAAAATACAGTGATGTCCCACCCTGGGACAAAGTAAAAAAGTTAAAAAAATAAAAATAAACATGTTATAAAAAAAAATCCAAAATAAATAATAAAAAAAAAAAAAAATATTCCCCAATAAATTAATTTCTTCCTGTAAATAAAAAAAACAAAACAATAAAAGTACACATATTTGGTATCGCCGCGTCCGTAACGACCCCCCCTATAAAACTGTCCCACTAGTTAACCCCTTTAGTGAACCCCTTAAAAAAAAAAAAAAAAAACGAAGCAAAAAATCAATGCTTTATCATCATACCGCCGAACAAAAAGTGGAATAACGCGCGATCAAAAAGACCGATATAAATAAACATGGTACCGCTGAAAACGTCATCTTGCCCCGCAAAAAACGAGCTGCCATACAGCATCATCAGCGAAAAAATAAAAAAGTTATAGCTCGCAGAATAAAGCGATGCAAAAATAATTATTTTTTATATAAAATTGTTTTTATTCTATAAAAGCGCCAAAACATAAAAAAAGATATAAATGAGGTATCGCCATAATCGTACTGACCCGAAGAATAAAACTGCTTTATCAATTTTACCACACGCGGAACAATAAAAACGCCTCCCCCAAAAGAAATTCATGAATTGCTGATTTTTGTTCATTCTAACCTCCCAAAAATCGAAATAAAAAGCGATCAAAAAATGTCACCTGCTCAAAATGGTACAAATAAAAACGTCAACTCGTACCGCAAAAAATAAGACCTCACATAACTCTGTGGGCCAAAATATGCAAAAATTATAGCTCCAAAATGTGGCGATGCAAAAAACTATTTTTGCAATAAAAAGCGTCTTTTAGCGTGACAGCTGCCAATCATAAAAACCCGCTATAAATAGTAAATCAAACCCCCCTTTATCACCCCCTTAGTTAGGGAAAAATAATAAAATTAAAAAAATGTATTTATTTCCATTTTCCCATTAGGGTTAGGGTTAGGGTTGCGGCTAAAGTTAGGGTTAGGGTTGGCGCTAAAGTTAGGATTGGTTAGGGTTGGGATTAGGGGTGTGTTAGGGTTAGGTTTGTGGTTAGGGTTGGGACTAGGGTTAGGGGTGTGTTGGGGTTAGGGTTGGAGTTAGAATTGGGGGGTTTCCGCTGTTTAGGCACATCAGGGCTCTCCAAATGTGACATGGCGTCTGATCTCAATTCCAGCCAATTCTGCGTTGAAAAAGTCAAACGGTGCTCCTTCACTTCTGAGCTCTGCCATGCGTCCAAACAGTAGTTTATCCCCACATATGGGGTATCAGCGTACTCTGGACCCCAAGAGTTATTGTGCAATTTGTCCTATTTTTTCTGTTACCCTTGGGAAAATAAAAAATTGGGGGCGAAAATATCATTTTTGTACAAAAAAAATTATTTTTTTGTTTTTACGGCTGTACATTATAAACTTCTGTGAAGCACTTGGGGCTTCATAGCGCTCACCACACACCTAGATAAGTTCCTTGTGGGGTCTATTTTCCAAAATGGGGTCACTTGTTGGGGATTTCCACTGTTTAGGCGCATCAGGGGCTCTCCAAATGCGACATGACGCCCCCAGACCATTCCATCAAAGTCTGCAATCCAAAACGTCACTACTTCCCTTCCGAGCCCCAACGTGTACCCATACAGTAGTTTTCTCCCACATATTGGGTATCAGCGTACTCAGGACAAATTGGGCAACAACTTTTGGGTCCAATTTCTCCTGTTACCCTTGTAAAAATAAAATATTGGGGGCGAAAAAATCATTTTTGTAAAAAAAAAAAAAGATTTTTATTTTACGGCTGTACGTTATGAACTTTAGTGAAACACCTGGGGGGTTCAAAGTTCTCACCACACATCTAGATAAGTTCCTTGAGGGGTCTAGTTTCCAAAATGGTGTCATTTATGGGGGTTTCCACTGTTTAGGCAGATCAGGAGCTCTCCAAACACGACATGGCGTCCAGCCAATTCTGTGTTGAAAAAGTCAGACGGCGCTCCTTCCCTTCCAAACTCTGCCATGCACCCAAACAGTGGTTTACCCCCACATATGGGGTATCAGCTCACTCAGGACAAATTGCACAATAACTTTTGGAGTCTTGTTACCCTTGGAAAAATAAAAATTGGGGTGAAAAGATAATTTTTGTGGAAAAAATATGATTTTTAAATTTTACGGCTCTACGTTATAAACTTGTGTGAAGCACTTGGGGGTTCAAATTGCTCATCAAAAATCTAGATAAGTTCCTTAGGGGGTCTAGTTTCCCAAATGGGGTCATTTGTGGGGGGTTTCCACTGTTTAGGCACATCAGGGGCTCTCCAAATGCAACATGGCATCCAAACTCAATTCCAGCCAATTTTGGTTGGAAAAAGTCAAATGGTGCTCCTTCCATTCCGAGCTCTGCCGTGCACCCAAACAGTGGTTCCCCCCCACATATGGGTTATCAGCGTACTCAGGACAAATTGGACAACAACTTATGTGGTCCAATTTCTCCTGTTACCCTTGGGAAAATAAAAAATTAGTGACTAAAAGATAATTTTTGTGGGAAAAAAATAGGATTTTTTATTTTCATGCCCGGGCATTATAAACTTGTGTGAAGCACTTGGGGGTTCAAAGTGCTCACCAAAGATCTAGATAAGTTCCTTAGGGGGTCTAGTTTCCAAAATGGGGTCACTTGTGGGGGGTTTCCACTGTTTAGGCTCATCTGGGGCACTGCAAACGGAACATGACCCCCATTAACGTCTGCATTCCAAAACGTTACTACTTCCTTTCCAAGCCCTGCCGTGCGCCCAAACAGTTTCCCCCCCCACATATGGGGTATCAGCGTACTCAGGACAAATTGGACAACAACTTTTGGGGTCCAATTTCCTTGGGAAAATCAAAAATTTGGGACTAAAAAATCATTTTTGTGGAAAATTTATTTATTTTTTTTTCACACCCAGGCTTTATAAACTTTTGTGAAACACTTGAGGGTTCAAAGTGCTCACAACAGATCTAGATAAGTACCTTAGGGGGTCTAGTTTCCAAAATGGTGTCACTTGTGGGGGTTTCCACTGTTTAGGCGCATCAGGGGCTCTCCAAACGCGACATGGCATCCAATCTAAATTCCAGCCAATTTTAGTTTGAAAAAGTCAAACGTCGCTCCTTCCCTTACGAGCTCTGCCGTGTGCCCAAACAGTGGTTTTCCCCCACATATGGGGTATTGGCGTACTCAGGAGAAATTGCATAACAACCTTATCTGTCCATTTTCTCCTTTTACCCTTGTGAAAATAAAAAAAAAGTTTGTAAAAGATCATTTTTGTGGCTAAAAAGTAAAATATTCATTTTTTCCTTCCACGTTGCTGTAGTTACTGTGAAAGAAGGGTTAATAAACTTCTTGAATGTGGTTTTGAGTACCTTGAGAGGTGCAGTTTTTAGAATGGTGTCACTTTTGGGTATTTTCTGCCATATAGACCCCTCAAAGTGACTTCAAATGTGAGGTGGTCCCTAAAAAAAATGGCTTTGTAAATTTTGTTGTAAAAATGAGAAATCACTGGTCAACTTTTAACCCTTATAACTTCCTAACAAAAAAAAATTTTGGTTCCAAAATTGTGCTGATGTAAAGTAGACATGTGGGAAATGTTATTTCTTAACTATTTTGTGTGATATATTTCTCTGTTTTAAGGGAATAAAAATTCAAAGTTTGAAAATTGCAAAATTTTAAAAATTTTCGCCATATTTGCATTTTTTTCAAAAATAAACGCAAGTTATATCGAAGAAATTTTACCACTAACATGAAGTACAATATGTCATGAGAAAACAATCTCAGAATCGCGAAGATCCGTTGAAGCGTTCCAGAGTTATAACCTCATAAAGAGACAGTGGTCAGAATTGTAAAAATTGGCCCGGTCATTAACGTGCAAACCACCCTTGGGGGTGAAGGGGTTAAAGAACAACCACAAGACAGATTTCTGGCATCAACCAAAAACTGTGCGTAGGTTACTCAGCCCAATCCTGCTGACAAGTTCCCTTTAAGGCGAGCTCCACATCAATGTGTATTTTTTTTATTCTTTATACTTGTGTGTAAAAAAAAAAAAACCCGCTGTAGGAATTCTTTATTATACATACTGTAGACAATTTGTGAAACCTATTTATTTTTGTGATTTTTTTTTCCCCACCTCCCCCACACCATAATGTCTTGGTGCCCTCACATGAGCATGGATGATAGTATTAGAACAGTTTACCGTAATTACATTTGTGATAAAGTAAACTATGCCGACCAACTCGGCTCCCCCACTCCCCCATGCTGTTTTTACATTTGTAGTTGTGTATTTTTCTTGTATCCTTAGTTCACGGCTGCTTCATACATGATCCCAGTTTTTCATTTTTTCAGAATGGTCCCTTTTTTTCAGACAAGCTTTTTTTTTCATAATTTGATCAAATTTCCCTTTTTCCAAACTCTTTTATGGTTGCATATGTGCTTTACATTGGCGGCTTAACACTTAACATTTTTTTCATGCTTGGAAGGTTGAAGCAAACCTAAACTTTGGGATCCTGAAAACCCAGCAAAAATTGCAGCAAGCAAAGCAGTAAAAAGCAGCTAAACTGTTTTGCCTGCACCTTTTTTTTACTGCTAAAAGATCAGGTTTTGGTTGCAGAAAAAAGCGTCATAGTTGGACTATGTAAAAAAAGTTGTAAAAATATTTATAATACATCGTATATACTTGAGTATATGCCGACCCGAGTATAAACCGAGGCTCCTAATTTTGCCACGAAAAAGTGGGAAAACTTTTTGACATGAGTATAAACAGAATATGCATTGTCCCCTCATCACTATCATTGTATGCATGGCCCCCCTCATCCCCACACTGGTATGCATGGCCCCCTCATCCCCACACTGGTATGCATGGCCCCCTCATCCCCACACTGGTATGCATGGCCCCCTCATCCACCCAAAAGTATGCATGGGCCCCTCATCCACCCAAAAGTATGCAATGGGCCCCCTCATCCCCACACTGGGTATGCATGGCCCCCCTCCTATCCTGGTATGTATGGCCCCCTCATCCCCACACTGGTATGCATGGCCCCCCTCATCCCCACACTGGGCCCCCTCATCTCCACACTGGTATTCATGGCCCCCTCACCCCCACACTGGCACCCTCATCCCCACACTGGATATGCATGGCCCCCCTCCTATCCTGGTATGCATGGCCCTCTCATCCTCACACTGGTATGCATTGCCCCCCTCATCCTCACACTGGTATGCATGGCCCCCTCATCCACCCAAAAGTATGCATGGGCCCCCCCATCCCCACACTGGGCCCCCCCATCCCCACACTGGGCCCCCTCTTAACCACACTGGGCCCCCTCTTAACCACACTGGGCCCCCTCTTAACCACACTGGGCCCCCTCTTAACCACACTGGGCCCCCTCTTCCCCACATTGGGCCCCCTCTTCCCCACACTGGTATGCTTGGGCCCCCTCCTATCCTGGTATGCATGGCCCCCTCATCATCACACTGGTATGCATGGCCCCTCTCATCCTCACACTGGTATGCATGACCCCCCTCATCCCCACTATGGTATGCATGGCCCCCTCATCACCCAAAAGTATGCATGGGCCCCCTCATCCCCACACTGGGCCCCCTCATCCCCACACTGGGCCCCCTCATCCTCACACTGGGCCCCCTCATCCTCACACTGGGCCCCCTCATCCTCACACTGGGCCCCCTCATCCTCACACTGGGCCCCCTCATCCTCACACTGGGCCCCCTCATCCTCACACTGGGCCCCCTCATCCTCACACTGGGCCCCCTCATCCTCACACTGGGCCCCCTCATCCTCACACTGGGCCCCCTCATCCTCACACTGGCCCCCTCATCCTCACACTGGCCCCCTCATCCTCACTCCCCACTCCCGGCCCCCCTCATCCTCACACTGGGCCCCCTCATCCTCACACTGGGCCCCCGTCATCCTCACACTGGGCCCCCGTCATCCTCACACTGGGCCCCCGTCATCCTCACACTGGGCCCCCGTCATCCTCACACTGGGCCCCCGTCATCCTCACACAGCCCCCCATCCTCACACTGGGCCCCCTCATCCCCACACTGGTATGCATGGGCCCCCTCATACCCTATCCTGGTATGCATGGGCTCCCTCATCCCTATCCTGGCCCCCATCAGAAAAACATTAAAAAAAACATCTTACGCGCAGTGAATATTCAATTCTCTTTAGCAGCGGGCACAGGAGTTAGCTGCAGCAGCAGGCTCCTGTGACCTGCTTCTCCACCGCTGCCTCTCCCCTTCCATCTTCAGGGATAATGACTTGAGCATAATATGCGGGGGGCGTTTTCAGCACATACATACACATACATACAGCTCTGGCAAAAATTAAGAGACCACTTCACAATTTTTTATAAAATCAGCTTCTCTACATGTCTGACAGCCATTCCATTCCAGTGTCAGTTGAATTCCAACCAGAGTACACCTCATTCTACTTAATGTACTTCTGATTAGATGTTCAACCTGAACCAAATCTTATTTAACGAAGGAAAGTTTAAAAACCTGCTCTGGTGTTCATAATCCTCTTGGAATAGGACAATCTGGATGGCAAAACAAGTGCTAGTAATATCCCAAAAGTAATAGGTATGAAAAAATAACTTTTAACCATGCCAAAAGAGTTGAAAAGAAAAGTCTTGAGTGAGGAAAAGAAGGGCTCAATTCTGGCTTTACTAGCAGAGGGATACAGTGAGCATCATGTTGCCTCCGTTCTTAAAATTTCTAAGACGGCAGTCCATTACAACAAGGTCAAGCAGCAGACATTGGGGACAACAAAGCTACAGACCGGCAGAGGGTGAAAACGACTCTTCACTGACCAGGATGACCGACATCTTATTCGAATGTCACTCAGGTACCGCAGGATGACCTCAAGTGACCTAGAAAAGGAATGATAAATTGCAGCTGGGGTGAAGTGCACGGCAAGAACAGTTCGTAACAGGCTCCTAGAGGCAGTGCTCAAGTCATGTAAAGCTAGAAAAAAGCTTTTCATCAATGAGAAGCAAAGGAGAGCCAGGCTGAAGTTTGCCAAAGACCATAACGATTGGACCATAGAGGACTGGAGTAAGATAATCTTCTCTGATGAGTCTAATTTTCAGCTTTGCCCAACACCTGGTCGTCTAATGGTTAGATGGAGACCTGGAGAGGCGTACAAACCACAATGTCTTGCACCCACTATGAAATTTGGTGGAGGATCGGTGATGATCTGGGGATGCTTCAGCAAGGCTGGAATTGGGAGGGTTAATCTTTGCGATGGACGTATGAATCAAGCCGCATACAAGGTTATCCTGGAAAAACAATTGATTCCTTCTGCTCAGGCAATGTTCCCCATCTCTGAGGACTGTTTTTTCCAGCAGGACAATGCGCCATGCCACACAGCTAGCTCAATCAATGTGTGGATGAAGGACCACCACATCAAATCCCTGTCATAGCCAGCCCAATCTCCAGAACTGAACCCCATTGAAAACTTCTGGAATGTAATCAAGAGGAAGATGGATAGTCACAAGCCATCAAACAAAGAAGAACTGCTTAAGTTTTTAAAAAAGAGGACTTAAAAAATCCTCCAAAAATTCAAAAAATACAGCAAAAAGGCTGAGATGCTCCCCTGCCCAGGCCTTCAAACAAATGCACTATCAGGGTGCAGTGGAACCATATAGTTAAGATGGCGGCAACACAGGTGCAAGAATACTGATGACACAACCACTCACAACCTACCAATCCATGGAGGGGGCGGCTGCTTGGTATAATAATGCACAATGAAGACTTGTATGCAGCGCTGTTCACACTATGGCAATGCACAGCATCCTCCATGGATTCTTCTGAGCTTTGCACTGTGCCTCAAAAGTATTTTTCGACCACTTATGGGGTATCTACTTACTCAGAAGAAATTGCACAACAAATTTTATGGTGCAATTTCTTATGTTACCCTTGTGAAAATGCAAAATTTGGGGTTAAAAAAACATTTTTGTAAGGAAAATGCAATTTTTTTTTTCTTTTTTTACTTTTGTTTTTATCACGGCTCAATGTTATAAACTTCTGTGAAGCACCTTGAGGGTTCGAGGTGCTCACCACACATCTAGATAAGTTCCATGTGGGGTCTAGTTTCCAAAATAGTGTCACTAGTGGACAGTTTCCACTGTTTAGGCACTTCAGAGGCTCTCGAAAAGCGACATGGAGTCCGCTAATTATTCCATCAAATTTTACATTCAAAAAGTTAAATGGCGCTCCTTCCCTTCCGAGCCCTGCCGTGTACCCAAACAGTGGTATTCCACTTTTGGGTATTTTCTCTCATATTGGCCCCTCAAAGTCACTTCAAATGTTTTCCAATTTTGTTGGAAAAATTAAGTCACTGGTCAACTTTTATCCCTAATGTATTCCTAAAAAAATTTTTTTTTCTAATTCTGCTGATGCAAAGTAGACATGTGGGAAATATTATTTATTTATTAACTATTTTGTGTGATATAGCTGATTTAAGGGCATAAAAATTAAGTTTGAAAATTACAACAGTTCTAAAGTATATTATGTCTTGAAAAAATAGTCTCAGAATCGGTGGGATTCTTTGAATCATTCTAGAGTTATTACCACATAAAGTGATACTGGTCAGAATTGTAAAATTTGCTCATTGAACACATCCGGAATCACCGCAGCGCTACACAGGCCTGTGTTATTTCCCTTGCGGCGACGGAGCATCGCCGCAAGGGAATAGGACATACTGCGATCTAAAAAGACGTGCCGCATGTCCGTTAACGCAGGTCTGCCGCCTGCTTGTTTTTACGCATAGTGGAGACGGGATTTCTTGAAATCCCCTCCACTACGCTGTAACATCTGGACGCTGCGTGTTTGACGCTGCGCCAGCGCACAGCGTCAAACACGCAGCATTTACTGAGCCAATCCTGACCGTGGAAACACACCCTTAGATATGATGAGATCCAGGATAGGGTCAAGCCTGTGATGCCCAGAGATGAGAGAATCTGGAGCAGGAGGGAATGGTCCACAGTGTCGAAAGCAGAAGACAGGTCCAGGAGAAGCAGGACAGAGTAGTGTCGCTTGCTCTTGGCAGTTAGTATGTCGTTGGTGACTTTAGTTAGGGCAGTTTCAATTGAGTGATGCAGTCGGAAGCCTGATTGTAAGCGGTCAAAGAGTGAGCAGGAGGAGAGGTGGGAGGACAGTTCAAGATGGACATGCTGTTCCAGTAGTTTTGAGGCATAAGGGAGAAGAGATATCGGGCGATAGCAAGACGCAGAGGATGGGTCAAGGGAGGTCTTTTTGAGGATGGGTGTGATCGAGGCATGTTTGAAGAATGAGGGGAACACACCATTTGTAAGTGAGAGGTTGAAGTGGTGTGTTAGAGTAGGGATGAAGGCTGGCGAGGTTATGGATGAGGTGGGATGGGAGCGGGTCAAGCGTGCAAGTGGTGAGGTGTGATCTAGAAAGGAGGGTGGAGAGCTAATCTTCTGTCATGGTGGAGAAGTTGGTTTTTGAGGAACAGGGTTGAGTAGCTAAGAGGGGCATTTAGGACTGTAGGCCAAAGCTTTCTCTAATCGTATCAATCTTCTGCTTAAAGAAGGAGGCAAAGTCTTCAGCAGTAATTAGATAAGAGGGAGGAGGTGCTGGGGGACGGAGTAGATAATTGAAAGTGTTGAAGAGCTGTTTAGGGTTGTGAGACAGGGAGGATATGAGAGATGAGAAGTAAGTTTGCTTTGCGGCAGTGAGTGTGGACTTGAAGCTGGTGAGGGACTGCTTGTATGCGGTTAAGTGCTCGGCAGAGCGGGATTTCTTCTATCTCCGCTCAGCAGCCCTGAAAGCCCGTCTCAGTTCTTTGGTCAGGCTGGTCATCCAGGGCTGCCTGTTGATTGTGTTTTTGCTATTTGTGAGGGGGGCGGCCGAATCAAGTGCTGCTGTTATTGTGGTGTTATAAAAGGTGGCAGCAGCATCTGTGTCATGAAGTGAGGCTGCTGTAAAATGGAGGAGGGACTCAGAGAGCGATTGTAAATTGAGGTGTTTGAGATTTCTGCCAGGGTGAGTGAGTTTGTGGAGTGGGGGGTTGCGCACTAGCAGAGGAGAGGGAAGAGAATGTCAGTAGGTTGTGGTCAGACAGGGGGAGGGGTGAGTTAGTGAGATTAGTAAGGGAGCAGAGTTGGGTGAAGATAAGGTCCAGTGTGTGACCATCTTTGTGAGTGGCTGCGGAGGACCATTGAGTGAGGCCAAAGGAGGCAAGGCAGTGAGCGATAAAAGTTTGGAGGCAGCTGGGGTGGAAGCATCAATGGGGGTATTGAAGTCACCCATGATGATAGAGGGGATGTCAGCAGAAAGGAATTGAAGCAGCCAGGTGGTGAAGTGATCGGGTTAAGGCATTGTCACAAAGAAATGTCTCAAACTCCTATGTACTCCCACCCTCCCCTCTCCCGACAATAAGGAATGGATCAGGGGGGAAGTAGCACAGGTTTTTCCCATTGAAATCGATAACATGCTTTTTTCAGAAATGTTTTTGATGTGCAGAATCCGCTTAAAAATGCTAATCAAATACTGTTGATAAACCTATGCTTAGGTACTCTGTGGTGTGAAGGATTCTACAAGCAGGATCTCTAATATGTATTTTTGTGGTTAAAAATTCACTAATAAAAAAATGTAGCCAAGAAGGTCTCTCTGGGAGCAGGGCTCGTGGTATTGGTGCTCACCCGCATTCTGCTTTGTAGCTATTCTACATTATTTTCCAAAGTCCTCACAGTTTCCCATATAACTAAAAGCTTCCTGCCCTGGAAGACAAAACTATGACTGGTAACTATTGTTATCTACATTGCAACTCCTTTACATCCTTTTTCTAAATATATCTTTTTGTTCACCAGAGTCGGTGGTGTGAGTGGTTTCCTATACTAATATTAGAATCCAAAAAACGTAACTCTGGAGATGCTGCAGTGTCTGTCACGTATTGTTTTTCTCCTGTTAAGCACGGACACTTTAATCTATCAGTTTGACAAGTCTTGTATCTGTGATAACCTAGTGTCCTCATACAGGGTATGATGTCACATCCTTGTGTTGTGGTATTGTTTGAAATTTTCTAGTGAATTGACTCCTCGCCGCCCGTCAGGTCCTGCCCATTTGTTCGGCTTTCATTGTGTATCTGAGCTTTCTTATTATAACTAAGTAGAATTGTAAAGAGTTTCCAAAAAGAAGAAACTTTGCTCTGTTACATATTATTTCACTGCTTTTGACATGCTCAAGTGTTTTGTTTTTTTTTTACAATTTTTTTTATTTCTGTTTATTTTGATTTTTGGACTTTGTACACATGCTCATTCAATGTTTTTGTATTATTCGTACTTTATGTAACACTTTTTGTTTTTCATCTTCATTATTGGTTACAAATAATATTTAGTTCTCATATGGTTTCTACATATTCAGTATTCCATTTTTTATGGCATTCTTTATTTTATACAGTGGGGAATTAGTATTTGATCCCTGGCTGATTTTGTAAGTTTGCACACTGACAGACATGAAAATTCTATAATTTTTAGGGTAGGTTAATTTTATCATTAAGAGAAAGAATATCAAAAATAAAATCCAGAAAATCACAATGTATAAATTATATAAATTTATTTGGATTTTGCAGTGAGAAATAAGTATTTGATCCCCTACCAACCATGAAGAGTTCTGTCTCCTACAGACCAGATAGACGCTCCTAATCAACTCGTTACCTGTATTAAAGACAGCTGTCTTACATAGTTACCTTTATAAAAGACTCCTGTCCACAGACTCAATTAATCAGTCAGACTCTAACCTCTACCACATGGGCAAGACCAAAGCGCTTTATTAGGATGTCCGAGACAAGATCATGGACCTACACAAAGCTGGAATGGGCTACAAAACAATATGTAAGGCGCTGGGTTAGAAGGAGACAACTGTTGGTGAAATAATAAGAAAATGGAAGAAATACAAAATGACTGTCAATTGACATCGATTTGGGGCACCATGTAAAATCTCACCTCGTGGGGTATCCTTGATCATGAGGAAGGTGATAGATCACCCTAAAACTACACGGGGGAACTTGTTAATGATCTTAAGGAAGCTGGGACCACAGTCACCAAGAAAACCATTGGTAACACATTACACCGTAAGGCTAAGTGCCCACGTTCAGGATTATTCACGTTTTTTTTTTTGCGGCAAAAAACGTGTAAAAAACGCATGAATTAAGCATCCTATCATTTAGAATGAATTCTGCAATTTTTGTGCACATGGTGCGTTTTTTTCCGCGAAAAAAACGCATTGCGGAAAAAGAAGCAACATGTTCATTAATTTCGGGGAATTCTAGCGTTTTTCCCGTTATATTATTGACCTAGAAAGTTCAGGGAAAAATCGCGGTAAAAACGCGCAAAGTCCGCGCAAAAAACGTGCGTTTTTACCTCAAAAAAAGTCTGTTTTTGGTCAGGAAAATTCTGCACACATTCCTGAACGTGTGCACTTAGCCTTAAGGTTTAAAATCCCGCAGTGCCCGCAAGGTCCCCCTGCTCAAGAAGGCACATGTACAGGCTGTCTGAAGTTTGCCAATGAACACCTGGATGATTCTGTGAGTGATTGGGAGAAGGTGCTGTGGTCAGATGAGACAAAAATTGAGCTCTTTGGCATTAACTCAACTCGCCGTGTATGGAGAAATAGAAATGCTACCTATGACCCGAAGAACACTGTCTCCACTGTCAAGCATGGAGGTGGAAACATTATGTTTTGGGGGATTTTTCTGCTAAGGGCACAGGACTACTTCACCGCATCAATGGGAGAATGGATGGAGTTATATACCATAAAATCCTGAGTGACAATCTTCTCCACTCCACCAGGACATTAAAAATGGGTCGTGGCTGGGTCTTCCAGCAAGACAATGACCCAAAACATACAGCCAAGGCAACAAAGGAGTAGCTCAAAAAGAAGCGCATTAAGGTCATAGAGTGGCCTAGCCAGTCTCCAGACCTTAATCCCATAGAAATCTTATGGAGGGAGTTGAAGCTCCAAGTTGCCAAGCGATAGCCTCAAAATCTTAATGATTTAGAGAAGATCTGCAAAGAGGAGTGGACCAAAATTCCTCCTGACGTGCGCAAAACTCATCAACTACAAAAAAGTCTTACTGCTGTGCTTGCCAACAAGGGTTTTGCCACTAAGTATTAAGTCTTGTTTGCCAAAGGGATCAAATACTTATTTCTCACAGCAAACTGCAAATAAATGTAATTATTTATATAATTCATACAATGTGATTTTCTGGATTTTATTTTTGATATTCTATCTCTCACTGTTAAAATTAACCTACCCTTAAAATTATAGACTGTTCATGTCTTTGTTAGTGGGAAAACAAATCAGCAAGTGATCAAATACTTATTTCCCCCACTGTATTTTCTATAGTCCTTATTCCCCATACAGACCTGGTTCTGTTACTCCACACACCTTACACTATGAATACAGCACATGATCTACTTATATACTTGCCTCCTTCTCAGCTGTAATTAATGTCCTAGGCCAGTGATGGCGAACCTTCTAGAGACCGAGTGCCCAAACTGCAATCCAAAACCCACTTATTTTTCGCAAAGTACCCTGAATACTGAGGTTTCCGATTTGAAAGACAACTCGTACATTAGTGCGCTATAGAGTCAACATCAAAGAGCTTGTAAGTGCTGCACTCCAAGCCTAAGATACTAGCCACCAATTGTAGTGAAGGTCTGTTCTTGAGAATGGAGAGGATGTTTAATCAAAAGTAAAATTGCAAAGTTGTTTGTTTTTACAACCTCTTTGCAATTGTAACCCTTTATCATGATGAGAACAAACCCTTTAAAGCAGGGATATCAAACTCAAAAACACAGAGGGCCAAAGTTAAAAGCTTGCAGAAAGTTGCAGGCCAACCTTATCCCTATCCTTGCAGGCATGGCTCCTTATCCCCATCCCTCTCTGCATGGCTCCTCATCCCTGTCCTGGTATGCATGGTTTCTCATCCCTATCCTTGTATGTATGGCCCCCATGAGAAAAGCATTATAAAAAAACCCATCCTAATTTAACGTCCCTGCGTGCCCTCGCAGCATCTTGTTCCTATGCCAGCAGCATCTGTTGCTGAGCTATCACGTGTCCCCGCTTATTAAGGTAATGAATATTCACCTCTCTCCATGCCTATAGTAGTGCGGGCACCCATGCTGGCCTGGCAGCTGCTGGAAGCCGAAGGCTGCGGTTGTATCTGCGCACGCTATAAGAGAAATGATTCACTGCAAGTGCCGGCACAGGAGTTAGCCGCAGCAGCCAGCTCCTGCCTCCTGTGACCTGCTGCTCTGATGCTCCCCCTTCCCCCGCTGTCTTCTAGTCCTGAGGAGATGGCGATCGTGCTTACCGGGAGGGCTCTGTGTTCCCCCTCTGGCACGCGTGCCATAGGTTCACCGCCACTGACCTAGGCTGAACATATAGCCTATTCACATCTTGGATGTCACCTGTTTTTATGTATTTGCTTATTTATATGTAATTTTTAATAAAACTTTGGGGCATAAATGTACTCTTGTTTTAGGCTGTTGTCTTTATGCCTACATGTTGAGTAAACATTAGAATTTGGGGCCCCAAGGACTACCTGGCAGATAGTAGCTAACTACCCGCTTGTTGTGATCCCTGCTGATCTCTGTTGCCTATGAGGGATCACACAATGCTCCTGTCAAAGATTCTGCCGCTTCCACAGATGTCACATTGACAAGACAGTTTCCAAACTGCAGAAAGCCAGCTGTCAATCAGCAGGACATCGGCAATTACACCCCAGAACAGAACAGCCTGGAAAAGGAAGAGCTACTCTGTTGATGTGAGTTTGTTGGTAGAAATAGAGAGCACTCAGTACAGACAAGTGGCGTGACCATGAGGCTGGTCCCACCTGTCAGCAATCCCGAGCCCACTGCGCCGGCAACACTGTCATGAGAACAACACTTTAAAGTGACTGTCCAGTCCAAAACGATAAGTCTGCAGTCCGTCTGTGTGCCTTATGAATCCCCCCAGCGCCCATACAGCAGGGATTCACCAGTTTCAGACCCGGGATGGTATGTATGAGTTGCAGATACTCCCTGCCAGTGGGCACAGCCTTGTATTGAGCAATGACATACCCTGTCTAGTGACATTGCCAGTGAACGTGGCCGACTAGAGAGCACGACCTCTCTCCATACAACTTTATGGAAGCGAGGCTGCACCCATTGGCTGGAAATTGGGAAATTGTTATAACTTGTATCCTCTGTTCCCAGGTCTGAAACAGGCAAATTCCCGCAGCACACAGTGCTTGCACTGAGGGGGATTCGTAAATCTGCAGTCACATAGAGTGACTACAGACTTATCGATTTGGACTGGACAACACCTTTAACGATTGTCTTTCTGAAGCAGAATAAAAATAATGCTGTTAATTGTGTGGTTAAAACATACTGTGTAGCTCTTTACAGAAGTTACGCACATTGATCCCCATACCAAGTTCATAGCACTCCAGCTCCCTAGGGTTTTCTCCACATTTTACCTTCAAATTTGAATATTTCTCCACGTTCTTTATCAGTATGTGTATGGAGTGTGGAGGAAACCCACACAAACACAGGACGAACATACAAACTCCTTGCTGGGACTAGAACCCAGGACCCAAGCGATGTAAAGTTACTGTGCGAACCACTAAGCCACCAAGCTGCCCATGGATGAACATTTTAATGATATGTAAATTTTGAAAAAATGTTAACATTTTCAAAGCATCTCAGTTCATTGAATATGAGTACATACTTGGCAAAAAATCCCCTCACTTACACACCTTCACTTCTGTGGATGAGGTTATTAATGGTTGCCTGAGGACTGTTCTGCCACAAGTGAAGGCTTTTCGCAAGTCATCAAAATCCCTACTGGTAGCTCCCTTTGCTGTATCACTGGTTCTGACCGCTAAAAACCAAGCTGTTACTGTACCTGGAATGAAAACTTAAGGGATTTGATTATTAATGCCATCCTACGCCATAGTCCATTGGTGTATTGTTCCCTTGTGAAGGCCTCTTCATGGTGTTGCCCACTAGGTCTCCTGACCATTCTCAGCCTAACTTTGCGTCCAAAACAAAAGTGGAACTCAGTGAAGAGGATTCCTGCTTACATTCTTGTTTTGGTCAGTACCATAATAGTCTTTGAGAGCTGTAGCATGAGGTCAGTGGAGCACCTGTAAGTGGATTTCTGGCTCGTAGGACGATGTTGTTCAGACACCTTCTTATTATTTGTGTAGACACTGTTTTGATGGCTTAGTCTTGGTATATGTCGTCCAATTTTACTTGAGTTACAAATGGATGATGGTGAAACCAGTAATTGTGTCTTGGGAGATGTTTTTCAACTTGACAACTCCAAACCTCATTTTACTTGTGCAGTTGTGAGCGGCCTGTGTATCCTAGACGTGTATCATGTATTTTACTTGTGGTCCAAGTGTGCTATAAGCAGACACATTGCTGATAACCCCTTTTCCTTTTGAAAACCCTTTTGAAATGAATATTTCTTCTGTCGCCTGGTTCTGTTGCAGGGCTGCTTGCCCTGCTGGACAGTGTATTTATCTCAAGGCTGATGACAAAATAAAATGTGTATCTTGCAGATAGAATATTCTGCTACTTCTCACATGCTTCCTCATTTTTACACAGCTGTCAGGCACGGTGCCAAAAAGTAGGGTGGTGCCATGTCATGGCTAGGTCAATATCCTCTCATAGACCTAAAGTTCACGCTCAGGGCCTGGATCGCATATTGCTGCTGCCAACATGTGCATGTTTTACATTTGTTTCTTCTCTAGTAGTTAATCACTTCTTGTAATAAAGTGACTATGACCCTTCCTTAGGCTGCGGTCACACGTTCAGTATTTGGTCAGTATGCTACATCAGTATTCTGTCTTATAGGAATGGGTCTCCGCTCTATTATGCCAAATTTCATAGTGGGATATGAGCACAAGAGTGGTCTTGATGAGACGAGCCTACTGAGGGCATGCGATTTTTCCTGATTATTGCATGTTCTATCGGCATTCATTTATTGATGCACATTACAGTGTCCTCATCCTTCTTCTTTAGGCCTTCTGACACCATGCACTACTATCGATACAGCACAGCGGAAGTTAGCTGCTGTTACAAGTACCTTCTCTTCAGCTATAACATCATATTTTGGGTGAGTTTTAAATGGTACTGTATATCTAAAAGGATACATCATAATTGTCATCTGCTACAATTGTGTTGTCCAGGAGAAATGTATGTCTGTGTATGAAAATGCTCACTATTTGTATTGTAGTAGATGTGTCTAACTTCTGCTAATGTTCTCTCCTTAGCTTTCTGGAATGGTACTTCTGGGAATTGGTCTGTGGGCTTGGAGTGAAAAAGTAAGCATTTGCGTACTTTCTTTCTGACTAGTTAATACATTTAAACAAGAATCAATCATGATTTCCTTTTCAGTTGAAGTGGTAAAAAAATGTGCTAAAGGGAACCTGTCAAACTCCCACCCCAAAATATTTATATGATTATTTAGCTGTTCAAAAGCTAAGCTGGTTGATCCATCTATGACCCCACTAGGGCAGGTCTTGACTCATACTTACTGACTCACTGTTTCAGGTTATGCACATTAATGGCAATAGACCCTATGTTTTGTATTAAAGCATCTACTGAGCATGTCCAAAGGTCATTCTGAGGGGGGGGGGGCAGGGCCGCAGAGACATCATCTGATGTGATTGGTGGACCCTGTTTTATCCACTGTGTATAGAGGTAGGGCTATAATTGTAGTCCTGCCTCTGATGATAAAAAGCTTTGCTGAAAACTCTTCCTGAAATGACAGGAAGTATGAGCAAAAAATCCCCAGTGTGTGAAAGTAGAAATTACTAATTTTTGTTATAGTTGGTTGTTTTTTTTTCTTTACAGGGAATCATGTTACATCTAGAAATGTTACTTAACTGCAGGTATTTTGATAATCTGCAGATAAATATCATATAAATCATGTCTGGCTGCATTAGTTGAGCAGCAACAGGGAGAAAATGAAGTTTTATTATTCCTTCAGCTGTTCACTTCCAGACAATCGGGGTGGTGCAAGTAGCGGATCCAGTAACCACTTACTATACAGCTGTAAGCACTCCCCATACAGAGCAAGTTGTCGGAGTGCTGGGGAGTGATTACAGCGCTCTCACTGTGTAGTGATCAGTTACTGTAATCACTGCCTGCATGTCTCGATCACTGTAACAAACAGCTGCAGGGAGAATAAAACTTCATTTTCTCTCTGTAGCTGCTCCTCGACTTATACAGCTATACATGATTTAAATGCTATTTATCTGCAGATCACCACCATGTCTGTAGGTAAATAATTCTAGATTTAACAGGTTCCCTTTAAAAAATGACATGTAAAGTTTTTTGACTATATGACAATATATGAGGATATCAAATGAGAATATCAAATTGATGTTTTGAGGGGCTTAAGGGGATTGTATCAGCAATTGTATCAGTGGTGCAGCAGCAATACATTGCAATACTTCTGTACTGCAGCATATCGTCTTGTCTGCTATTTCCAATTAAATTTGTTTCCCGAGTAAGGTATTCTTGTCCTGGGTTAAATAACGTGTATGCCCCATTCCCCGGAGTCCAGCGCTACCTCTCACTGCTTACTTGCTGCAGCGGTGATGTGATGACTGCTTTGTACATGTCTGCTGCATCCAGTTACTGAGCTCAGTTGCTCGTGCCATCTAAATCAACATTACTACGGAGGTCATTGATGGGTTGCATCTGCATGTGCACTGTGGTCTTGTCATTGCTGCTGCCAGTAAACGGAGACTGATTCTACTCCCTTTTCATACGTTTTTCTTGGCTGGAGAGGTGGCATCCCTGATATCTCAGGTGACCATTGCTGCCAATCATTGGCCTAAGCAGTGTAACATCACTAAAGCGCTGACACCAGTTATTGGTTGCACGTAGGGTAAATGCGACGTGACTGCTGCATCCATGGAAATGATCCTTTGTTATTTTACCTATAGACACCACTCTTGCACTGTCCAATCGACACTCACTCTGTAGGTACACCCATTTGACACATATATAGCTCCTGTCCTACTTTAACAAGTGTTGCAACTGGCTAACAAATACCAGATTAAAATATAGGCTCACCTCCCGATGTGCAAGTGAGTGATACTAACCCTTTTATGCTGAGATCACCACTTATAAAAGCTTGAGTGGTGCTTCTAATGTAAGGTCCCTGCACTCGGTCTTATATTCACCCTCCGGTATCTTCACCTTTCTTTTGCACCACTTCGGTCCCATGGTGCCATCTAGTGACTGCAACTTCCGACAGATTGGCCTGAAGTCAAAAGTTATGTCACACAAGCTCGCAAAGCAAGTCTATGAGAACCAGAAGGCAGCACTCATAGACTTGCGTTGAAGAGTGACCTCCGGCTCGTTCCATGAAACACTGGAACAATCTGGCAGGTCACAAACTGCCAGAGATCGACAGGAAGCTGCGGCGATAGAAATGGAAGACAACGGCAGGTGAGTATGAGACTAAGTGCAGGGACCTTAGATTCAAATCATCACACAAGCGGTAAAAAAAAAAAGTCCTTCCTGTGGTGAGGACATGCTTGTACTAATAGAATTAAGTTGTTTTGTTCTAGGTCACTGGAGGAAGTGGTTCATTGTTGCGCTGAATTTGTAAAGCTGTTATTGTGATGTAAAATAAAACATTATATTGTGCTACCGTGTAGCCAAAAAATCTGTGCAAATGCTCTTATGCCCAAAAAAGAAAAAAGTATTTCAGGAGTGATACCTGTATTGGCTAACAAGAAAAAATATAGCTTTTAGAGATGATTCTACATGGACAAATTTCACCCTTCCACCAGACTAATTCCAGATATATACTAGTTGATTCAGTGGACATAGGCTGCCATAGTTCTCGGCAGTGGGAACCCTGTGCACACAGGACAGGGTATCACTAAGAACAATGTTTTTTTTTATGCTGCATAAAAAATTTCACCCTATGAACGAGCATTTTGCTCTTAATTTTGCACTTTGTTTCACCCACACAGCGAGGTAGAGTACAATCTCTACTGTTCAGCCTGTATCCTTTCGCACCTGTATGGCAGGACCATGTACTGGTCCTGTAGCCTGGTTGTCTCCCGCATGAAGCTGAGCGTGTGAAGAGGTTCTATCCCTGTTGTGATCCTGCTGTGCTTGCTTCCCTTGATCGCCCCCCCACCTCTGTCCCCACTTCGCTTCCCTCCCCCTCTGTAGCCTTGGAAGGTCTTGACTGGTATAAGCATAGTTATCATTTTTCTTGTGTTTTCCTGCTGTGGGTGGGTAGCATTTAGGATGGAGGATGTTTAGTTGTCCTATATGCACTGCGTTTGAGGGCTGCTGCTGGTGTTTGCTAAGTACTGTACATATTGCCTATTGTAGTGTGACTCTGCCATCAGCGCGGATCAATCAGTGCAACTGTCTATGCATTGGGTAACAAATCTGCGAGACTAGTGTTGGAGGCCAGTCATGGTGTCTGGTGGTCGCATCTGTGGCCATTTACCATGGCTGTCTTTGAAGAGTTCATTGGCCAATTGGAGAGGCCAGCGGTTGTTTCCGTCCACTCATCGGGGTGGGCAGATTCTGCCCTCCATCTAATCAGTGTGGCCAGCAGGTCGAAAAAACTGACCATCAGCTCGTTCAGAAGGGTTGCCGCCCATCAGGTAGTTCTTCCTACCAGTCTGAGTGCCCGGCATCTACCCTCGTGGTCTCCTCCCCTTCCATTTCCGAGGAGGTGACGCTGTTTTCGATGTATAATTTAAATGTGTGCTACACTGGAGGTCAGGCACCATGCAGTCCTCTCTACCTCCCCAGATTGCACCTCTCCCTGGAGTTTTGTCGGTGCCAAGTGGGCCAAGCAGCTGTGGTGTTGGTTTCTTGGGACTTCACCTGAGCGCACCTTTCATTGGATCGTGGACTGAGTAGGCTGTTGCTGCTCTGATTGGGAGCTAATATGTCTGGCGCATTAGCAGCTTTCCCACACTTCTCAGTAGCACCTTCCTTTTTCCCTACCGCCTTTCTTTAGTTTCACATAATGTCATAGTCTAGAGAGGACCGTGTATGCTCGTCGGCACAGCCTGCCCTGGTTACATATCATGCGTGTACTGCCTGTATGGCCGATCACGGCTGCAATCAAAGCGGCTTCGGTTCAGGTTTTCGACCAGGTTGCCTTCTATCTCTTGAAGAGGGTGCACAGGATCCTTTTTTTTTTCCCCTCAGATCTTTTGAGGTACACTCCCTATAACAGTCAAATCCTATCTATGGCTCACAGTCTGTTCTGGATCCCTATCAGGTGGACAAGTTGAGGGATGTGGTAGAGTCTTGTGTCAGCTGTAGACTCGTCTCTAGGGGTGGCAGCAGCAGACTTTTTTTTTTTTTTAAGAAGGGGTAAATGCGTGGCTGGAACCTTTCCTAATTACAAGCAGTTTGTTGAGGTACTACAGAAGGTATGGTAACGCCCAAATACGCATTTTCATAAGCATAGTCACATGGAGTTGTTGTACTCCTTTCCTGCAGAGTTGGTGGCATCCTGGTCCTCCTGCCTGTGGTGGATACGCATGTGTCTAGAACCACTACCCTCCCTCTTTTGGAGGTAGCAGCACTAAGAGATCATACAGACAAAAGTATAGAGTCTGTAGTCAAATCTGTTTTTGAAGTGGCGACCTTTGCCCTGAGCCCAGCTTTTGCCACCACTTGGGTGTGTAAATCAGTTACCACTTGGGCAAAATTCTTAAGGCGGGGCATTCTTGCAGCATCCCCGGGGGCAGAATTAGCTGAGATATCAGATTGCTCAGGCAAGCAGATATTTGTGTTCCGCATCCTCGGATGCTGCCGAGTGTCTGTTCGTCTCATTCTATGGCTCAAGGCATGGATGGCAGCTCTTGCTTCAAAGAAGTCTATTACAGGTCTGCCAACTCTGCGCTCTTGTCTGTTTAGGACCACATTTGACAAGATTATTGATGACCCCAGTGGTGGCAGGAGCACCCTTCTTCCTCAGGCCTGGGCTCACCGTACAATTCAAAGACTAGGGCTTGACACTTTCACCTATGTAGTCAGTTTCCAGCACCAGAGGTTTCCAGTCATCAGATTAAGTTTAATGTCTCCCAGGGAAGAAGGAGATCATCTTTTAGGCCTACACCCTCAGGGCATCTGCAGGGACTAGGGGCTAGCCCATTGATTCTAGAAATAAAAGGAGTCAATGCATGACGAGCTGCCCACACTTTGGAATTCTTCTGCCGTGTCTTCCTCTTCCAGGAACGTATAATATAATATTTGCACAGCTCTAAAGAGGTGCACCAGTAGGTTCCCAAACCATATGAATATATAAAGAAACTGGGCACACTCAATTTGTGTGAATGAAATAAAATTTAATACATACACTTGGTCACTAATACAGACGTTTCGGTCACGTCAGACCTTCATCAGTGTACTATAAAAAGTAAGTGATAATTTGTATGAACAAGATACAATATATACACATTAATGGGTCAAAATTATATTATATTATGTATAACAGGCTGTACAATATTAAACCTGTCACAAAAGTACTCAGAATGATAGATATAGAGATAATTAGCTTGAGGACCTACCTAGTGAAAGTGTATACCCAGAAATAGAAGGGATAAAGTTACGTATCACTGTAAGGCAAATACAGAACAAATATGCAATATAGTGCCTAGGCAATTGTGATAGAGGTATATGAGAAAGATTCTCAACATACCGATCTCAGTGGTGATATCCGTGGTAACTGTGATGAAAAATATACAATATAGTATATATGATGAGAAATTATATATAGTGAATCGCAGGGATGGTGATAAACATACCAGTTATGACAAGCCTTTAGATTATTCAATATGTGGTATAAGGCTGTGAAATAACAATGCGCCCATCAGAAAAGAGAATAGACGGCTCATGAGCTCCTTAGCGCCGTGGCAATAGCAGCGTGCACTTACCCGTGTGATGGCTATCAATACCTGGTGTACGGGACGCGGTATCCACCGCATGTCATAGCGTGAGAGGGAGTAGTGACTGGCTGTGTTAAATAACGCCAGTATCTCGTGGTGCACAGAAAGCCGGAAGTGCTTATACCGGAAGTGATGTCAGCGCTATAGTGGAGAGGATAGAGGCTGCGTTCTGCGTTCCATAGGGAGCGCCTGCGTTCCACAGTTAGAGCGCATGTCAGAAATTCAAGGAGGGAGGGTGCAGGGAGATAGGAAGTGACCATCCAAATAATGTAATTAGCGATTCTGTAAGAAAAAGCATAAGTATCAGTGCATATAATACAGTAATATGACATAAAGAATAACATTTCTTTTAAATAAATGATACCATGTTATTAGAAAAATGGATTTAAAGAAAAGCATGTAAGTCATAATCCTTATTTAACCCTTTGGGATATATGGTATTCAATTCATGGATCCAATATGCTTCCCTCCGTTTCAATTGGGTTACACGGTCTCCTCCTCGTCGTGGTTGGGGTATGTGTTCTAGCACTTGGAATCGAAGTTGTGATATATTGTGTCCCGCCGATATAAAATGATGAGGAATAGGAAGGAGTGTGTCTTTACATCGTATGGTGGACTTGTGTTTGGATATTCTATCCTTCACACTTTGAGTAGTCTCACCAATGTAAAGGAGACCACATGGGCACTTAATTAAGTAAACTACATAGTTGGAGTTGCATGTAAAGTAATGATTGATGGTATATCTCTTGCCAGTGTGGGGATGATGTACAACATTACCTTTCAGGACGTTGTTACATTGGTGGCAAGAGAGGCACGGGAAGGTACCAGTTTTGGGGTTTTGAAGGAATCTCTGGGTTGAAGTAAGTTTTTTGGAGCCAATGTCTGCCCTAACTAAATTGTCTCTTAGGTTACGTGCCCTCCTAAAACATGGCATAAACGGTTGTCTAAAGGCCTCAACCTCAGGGTGGGCAGTTTGTAGGATGTGCCAATACCTCCGTATGGCTGTGTGAATTTTGTACGCTGACGGGTGATAGTCATGTACAAAAGGTATCCTTTTGTCCCGTCAGTGTGTGGTCTCCTATTGGGGAGTGAGCTTGAACAGAGTGTGATGGATAGCCCCTTTCCTGGAATTTGGACTGCATTTCAGTGATCCTAGTTTGTTGTAATAATGGATCTGATACGATGCGAGTTACCCTCTGGATTTGGGATTGAGGGATAGAACACTTCATTTTGTACGGATGAAAACTAGAAAAGTGGAGGAGACTGTTCCTGTCAGTTGGTTTGGAAAGAGATCCGTGGTGAGATTGCCCTGTGGGTCCTTGATCACCAGGGTGTCCAGAAAGCTAATTTGGTGGTTATCATGGGTCATAGTAAAGTCAAGGCCCGACCATGAGGATCTAAGAAAATTGAAAAAGGTCATGAGCGTATTGAGGTCGCCTACCCAAATACAAAAAATATCGTCTATGTATCTTCTCCAGGTCAATACATGGTCCTGGAAAAGATGATGTCCATAGATGAGGGTCTCCTCGTAGTGTGCCATGTAGGCATTGGCATACGGTGGCGCGACGTTCGATCCCATCGCTGTGCCCTTCAACTGTAAATAGTATTGATCTTCGAACAGGAAGAAATTTTTAGTTAATACTATGGACAGTAGTTCACAACATAGGTCTACCTGATCAGGATGCATGCCTGAGTTGGATAGAAGGCGTCGTGTGGAGGATATGCCTTCAGTGTGGGGTATTGATGTATAAAGGTCACGTACGTCGAAGGAGACCAAAATGGCGTTTGATGGAATTGGGGTGATAGCCTTAATTACAGTCAAAAAGGATCCAGTATCTAGTAAAAAGGAGTTTTCTTAATCAATGGGGTGATGATTTTTTCTAAAAAGATAGATAGAGGAGACAAAACTGATTCGGTGGAGGCTACAATAGGGCGTCCCGGTGGATTATTTAAATCTTTATGAATCTTGGGGAGAGTGTAAAAGACTGGTGTTATGGGATGTTTTTTGATGAGAAACTCACATGTCTTTTTGTCAACTATACCTAAATTATAGTACTTATCTAAGGTGTCCTTGATGGTAGACTGAATGTTGGTAGTGGGATTCCCCGAAAGTTTACTATAAGTAGCTGTATCATTGAGTTGACGTTGAATCTCCCCAATATAGGCTGACTTGTCCATAACTACAATTGCTCCCCCTTTATCCGCAGGCTTAATGATAATATCTTTATCATCTTGTAGTGTTGATAGAGCCTGTCTATCCAGGGGGAGCAATTGGATGGAAAGTGTAATGTTTCCTCTGTCTGAATCTTGACGCAATTTGTGAAAGGATGTATTAACAAATTGAATGAATGTCTCTAACGCATGAGAGCCCACAGGTGGTCGATAGGTGCTCTTAGACCGTAGATTGAGACTTGCTGCTGTAAGGCAGTTAGGTAAAGGTACACTTGGGGTTGGTCTGGTAGATGGATCAGAGAAGTAGAGTTTTAGGTCGTAATGATCTATAGAATCTCTGAAGATCAATATCCAGTTTAAAGGTATTATTCCTGTAACTGGGGCAGAATGACAGGCCCCTCTGGAGGAGTCGATGTTCTGCTATACCCAGTATTTTTGATGAGATGTTCACCACAAGTGATTTAGTACCTGTGAACGTGTCACTCGAGTCGAATCCATGGTGCGTTGATTGTCGTTTCCCCCGCCTGGGCCTCTTCTCGTTGGGATCGTCTTTGGCGGCCTAAAAAACGCTCCTGGTAAGTAGATCTTTCGGGCCTCTCCAGGTCCGAGCCAGAGGTTGAAGCATCTGGGGAGGAACGGTAATATTGTCTGGTGGAGAATTGTCTGGACGAGGATTTGTTGCGCCATTTATAAACCCTGTCAAGGTCGTAGTCCTCTTGGTCACGCTGGAATTTGGTCCGCTTGCGTTGTTCGATGTCACGGCGGTGTTGAGCAACGTTAGCCTCTATCTTGGACTTCAGGGAATTGAATTCTTCTGCAGGGTTGGTCGCACTCAGTTGCTCTTCGGTATTTTTGAGTCTTTCTTCACTGGTCGAGATCTCTTTATGTAGATGCTCCAACGTAAGGACCATAAGATCAAAGGAACACTTGTTTAGTATGTGCTCAAACTTAGAACAGAATTCAGTGGAATCAGAAAAAAGTGTAGGGCGAAGTGATACCCTGAGTCCACGTGGTATTCTTTGTGCTTTTAAATATTCAGTTAAAGTGGCCCATGAAGTTCCAGATTAATATGGTGACGAAGTTCCCGCTCCCAGTCTCGGCCCCTGGTTTCACTTGCAGGGATTTTAAGAAAGTCACTGGGTACTTTGATAAGGCTATAATATTGGAAGCCTCTTCAGTGTTATAGGAAAAAGTCATGGAGGACATGACCCAAGCTAGAGCGTGCTAAATATAAGGGATAGATACGTATAATATAATATTTGCACAGCTCTAAAGAGGTGCACCAGTAGGTTCCCAAACCATATGAATATATAAAGAAACTGGGCACACTCAATTTGTGTGAATGAAATAAAATTTAATACATACACTTGGTCACTAATACAGACGTTTCGGTCACGTCAGACCTTCATCAGTGTACTATAAAAAGTAAGTGATAATTTGTATGAACAAGATACAATATATACACAAGTCCACCATACGATGTAAAGACACACTCCTTCCTATTCCTCATCATTTTATATCGGCGGGACACAATATATCACAACTTCGATTCCAAGTGCTAGAACACATACCCCAACCACGACGAGGAGGAGACCGTGTAACCCAATTGAAACGGAGGGAAGCATATTGGATCCATGAATTGAATACCATATATCCCAAAGGGTTAAATAAGGATTATGACTTACATGCTTTTCTTTAAATCCATTTTTCTTAATAACATGGTATCATTTATTTAAAAGAAATGTTATTCTTTATGTCATATTACTGTATTATATGCACTAATACTTATGCTTTTTCTTACAGAATCGCTAATTACATTATTTGGATGGTCACTTCCTATCTCCCTGCACCCTCCCTCCTTGAATTTCTGACATGCGCTCTAACTGTGGAACGCAGGCGCTCCCTATGGAACGCAGAACGCAGCCTCTATCCTCTCCACTATAGCGCTGACATCACTTCCGGTATAAGCACTTCCGGCTTTCTGTGCACCACGAGATACTGGCGTTATTTAACACAGCCAGTCACTACTCCCTCTCACGCTATGACATGCGGTGGATACCGCGTCCCGTACACCAGGTATTGATAGCCATCACACGGGTAAGTGCACGCTGCTATTGCCACGGCGCTAAGGAGCTCATGACCGTCTATTCTCTTTTCTGATGGGCGCATTGTTATTTCACAGCCTTATACCACATATTGAATAATCTAAAGGCTTTTCATAACTGGTATGTTTATCACCATCCCTGCGATTCACTATATATAATTTCTCATCATATATACTATATTGTATATTTTTCATCAGTTACCACGGATATCACCACTGAGATCGGTATGTTGAGAATCTTTCTCATATACCTCTATCACAATTGCCTAGGCACTATATTGCATATTTGTTCTGTATTTGCCTTACAGTGATACGTAACTTTATCCCTTCTATTTCTGGTATACACTTTCACTAGGTAGGTCCTCAAGCTAATTATCTCTATATCTATCATTCTGAGTACTTTTGTGACAGGTTTAATATTGTACAGCCTGTTATACATAATATAATATAATTTTGACCCATTAATGTGTATATATTGTATCTTGTTCATACAAATTATCACTTACTTTTATAGTACACTGATGAAGGTCTGACGTGACCGAAACGTCTGTATTAGTGACCAAGTGTATGTATTAAATTTTATTTCATTCACACAAATTGAGTGTGCCCAGTTTCTTTATATATTTTCCTCTTCCAGGAGGCATGGCTGATGTAGATCAGCGATGTCTGGGTCATTGCAGAATAGAAATTATTGCCCTTCGTGGGATCTGTTTTTCATATCTCGTACCCCAAGATTCCCCATCAAAAGAGCCAGTTTCGATCAGGCTATATATTTGCTGTTTCCAGCAAGAGTAACTACAGGGGTTACTCCTACAGAATGGATTAGTGGGTTCTGCTTAAAGGGAATCTTTCACCCCATTTTTGGAGTATGAGATGTGGCCACCGCCATCAGGGGCTTATCTACAGCATTCTGTAATGCTGTAGATAAGCCCCCGATGTTACCTGAAAGATAAGAAAAACGAGTTATATTATACTCGCCCAGGGGCGGTCCGCCGTCCGGTCCGATCCATTTCGGCGCCTCCCATCTTCTAGCGAAGCCATCCTTTTTTCTGCATCCCATCGCCACTCCTGTGCAGGCGCACTGATCTGCCCTGGTGAGGGCATAGCAGAGTACTGCAGTGCGCAGGCGCCGGGAAAGGTCAGAGAGGTCCGGCGCCTGCGCACTGCAGTACTCTGCTCTGCCCTCACCAGGGCAGAGCAGTGCCCCTGCGCTGGAGCCGCGACGGGACGTAAAGAAGAGGACGTCTTCGCTAGAAGATGGGAGGCGCCGAACCGGACAGCGACGCCCATCGGACCGGACGGTGGACCTCCCCTGGGTGAGTATAATATAACTCGTTTTTCTTATCTTTCAGGTAACATCGGAGGCTTATCTATAAGCATTCCAGAATGCTGTAGATAAGCTCCTGATGGCGGTGGCCGCATCTTATACTCCAAAAATGGGGTGACAGATTCCCTTTAAACCTTTTTGTCATACCCAAGGAAGAATCCTCAGTGCTACACATTTTAGATCTAAGATGACTGAATAAGTATATTCAGCTATGCAATTTCATGATGAAGTCCCTCTGCCCTGTCATTGCATCTATAGAGCCAGCTGAATTTCTGTTGTCAATAGATATTCAGAATGCTTACTTGCATATATCCTTTCAGCTCAACGTTTTTTTTTACTTTGCTGTCAACTAGGATCACTTTCAGCTTGTGGCCCTCCTCTTTGGTTTGGCCGCAGTACCCAGCATGTTCACAAAGTCTTTGCCTTAGTTATGCCACTGCTTTAGACCAGGGGGTGGCAGTGATCCGTTACTTAGACGATATTATCCTTAAGGCGCTTTCCTATTTGGAGAGCCTTCAGATCATCCTTGACTCCTGAGCTCACTTCTGGTGGATTGTCAACAGGGCGAAATCCTCTCTGGTCCCAATGCAGCAACTGCGGTTTTTGGGGATGATATTTGACACGATTGAAGAGTCAGTCTTGCTCCCGGAGAAGAGATCAGCTCTTAAGTCCATCATTCGGACCTTGAGACGACCTGGGAAACATCCCCTCTGTTTCTGCATGAGCGTTTTGGGCAAGATGGTGGTGGTTTTTGAGGTAGTCTGTTTGCACAGTTTCTTTGAGACACCTTGAGAATGCCAGTCTGTCTTATTGGAACAGGTCGGTGCAATCTCTGAATCGCCCCATTCGCCTTTCTCGTCACAGCTACCAGTCTCAGATGGTGGTTAACATCACCTCTGTTAGCCCCGGGTCACTCTTTTCACTTCATTCAGTGGCAGACCCTGATGAAGGATGCCAATTTCTTTGATTGGTGCTTCGGTATTAGCAGCATCTACTCTCAGGATTACCAGTTCAGATTATGTCTGATAATGCCACTGCTGTGGCTTATATCAATCGTCAGGATGGAACATGGAGCTGGTCTGCTATGTCAGAGGTTGCAAGAATTTTGAACTGGGCAGAGGACAGTGTACCACTGATCTTGGCAGTGCACATACCCTGGGTAGATAACTGGGCAACAGAGTTCTTAAGCCACCAGCAATAGAAAGGGCAATTCACCTGGAGGTACTCAAGCAGATCTGTCATCGGTCGGCACTTCAGATGTCGATTTAATTGCATCCAGGCTAAACTGTTGGTGTTAAGATTTGTCACCAGGACTTGATATTCTCAGGCGGTCGAAGTATTGATTTGTCAGTCACCACTCCATTCAGATGGTCGGACTCCTTACATGTGATACCGGAGTGCCCTCATAGTATGGATTAGAATGGCCATTATTAGCACTTATAAAGCAAGGGCCTGCGTTCCTCCGCCTTTCAGGATTACGTTGCACAATATGCTAGCAGGCAAAGTATGGTGTGTTGGGGTAGAGACAATTTTTAATTTGGGATGTAATAATAGTGGCAGCATACTAACACATGGGTCACCCCCCAATGAAGACTTTGAGAAAGCGCTTTTACAGTGATTGCCAAAAATCTTTATTTTTCTGGTTAGCCAATAAAGGTATCACTTTTAGAATACTTTTGTCTTTTTGAGGTTTAAAAGTATTTGCATAAAGCTGTTTTTCCGTAATTTACATTTTTCTGTTTCATACCTTTAAAAAGGATAGTTTGTGCTAAAACACTGTCACAATTCTTCCAGTTTTCAAGCCAAATATTATTTAACACTAACTATTCTTCCATTTATGGTAGTTTTTTTTAAATATTCATATAAAGGGTTTGTAGAAACGGTTTCTCTGAGATGTATAGAAATAGTGTGTTTGCACTTGGTGCCAAGAGCTGGCCTTGAGCCCAATTTCTATTTTTTGAGTGCAAACGTTTTACAGCCAAATTTAAAAATAAAAAAAATGAGAAAAACACTTTCAACATTTTGATTCCAATTGTCCTGCGTCAGAACTTGGAAGTGTGAAATGGGCCGTACACATCAGATGTAAGTCGCACATAGGCCCACATTTATTAAAAATAGTGCCTTTTGCACCAGTGTAGGTGGAGAGAGTAGTTGGCCAGATCTGTGGCCAATTTATTTTAAAGGGAACCTGTCTCCGCTTTTCTGTCCTACCAGCAAAAAATATAATTTTATTCGGTGTCCACTATGCGTTCCCTAAATACTTATGCAAACCCTTGACTCTCCATGTATCACCCATAAAAGCCTTTTACATTTCTTCCACGAGAAATCTGCACACTCGCTCCACCCCTGTCCTCGGCTGCTGCACGCAGTCCTTGACGTGGATGACGTAAATCGCTGTAAGATCTCTCGCCTTCGTAGTCGACTGATGCCACGCCCATCAGACCGGACGGACCCTATTAGCATACATCGCAGGAGAAATATAAAAGGTTTTTATGGGTGATACATGGGGAGTCAGGGGGTCACATCAGTGTTTAGGGGATGCATAGCTGACACTGAATAAAATGATACTTTTAGCTGGTAGGACAGAAAGTGGTGACAGGTTCCCTTTAAGGTCCATGGTTCCTAATAAATGTGATGTGTAGAAATGGTCTTGTTCTACCCCCGCTATGAGCAGCCATACATTTGTGCAACTAATTTACGCCTTTTAATCTTTTCTTTTTGATGAATGAGTCTAAAACTTCGCATAACGTGCTAATCTTTTTCATTTTTGTTTCAGGGGATTTTGTCTGATATAACAAAAGTGACTCGGCTTCATGGTTTTGACCCCGTATGGTTGGTCCTTGTAGTTGGGGTTATTATGTTCACACTCGGCTTCGCTGGATGTGTTGGTGCTTTGAGAGAAAACATTTGCCTTTTGAAATTTGTAAGTTATTAAACAGGACTAAAGAATTGTATGAATTATGGGTTTTTTTTCACGGTAATGAATGTATTAAGGCTAAAAATTTCTGCAATTGAGCGTTAAAAAATTATTTTGCAGTTTGTCTTTTATAGCCCCTCTTCTGTTGCACGTTCTGTTGTTGGCTGCAGAATAAGCGAACTGATAATCTGCCTGCTATGACAGTGAGACGAAGAGAATGTAACTTGCTTATCTTTATCTTTTTCTGAGCTTATCCCAGCTGATTTATGAAAACGGACCATATCTAAGTTGAACCTTCAGAAAAACAAAGGTCTTGTGCAGTCAGACAGTGCAAAAATATATATATATATTTTTTTTATGCAAATGCAGTTAATTTAGCCAAAAAAAATTCTCCATCAATGGACAACTGCTTTAATCTCTTTCCAACATCTGCGGTACATCTATGTCACAAGTTGGGGAGCAGATGTATGGAGCTGGCTCAGAGGCTCAGTCTACCACATTAATGGCCGATAATGGCTATGGTACATAGACATGATCGGCCTCTAACAGCAATAGGTGGAGCAGAGCTCCACTCGCTGCTGTTAACCACTTAACCCCTTCATGACCTTGCCATTTTTTTACATTCTGACCAGTGTCCGTTTATGGGGGGGTAATTCAGGAACGCTTCAACGGATCCTAGCGATTCTGAGATTGTTATTTCTCCTTCGTCTCATTGGGGGACACAGGACTGTGGGTGTATGCTACTGCCACTAGGAGGCTGACACTAAGTAAACATAAAAAAAGGTTAGCTCCTCCTCCGCCGTATACACCTCAGCACTGGCCGCAGGCAAATCCAGTTATTGCTTAGTGTCTGTTGGAGGCACACGTCTGGTTCTTTTTCCAGACCATTTTTTTTTTTTTTTTTCTCCCACGAAGATGAGATAGGGGCGACGGATCCTATTGAAAGGGTCCGATCTCCCCAAACCATCAACGGGCGAGCACGTGGAGTAAAGCCTCCAACGTATCCTCTCCCGCAACGTGGGACATAAATGCCGGACTCAGCCCTGACCACCCTAAGGTATTGAAGCCCTAGGCTGTACAGAGGCAGGAGTTAGTCCGTGCGGCCCCCACTGCACCACCAATGCTAGACTGCGGTGCTGCAAGGTGGCGGACGGTCCCTCTCCTCATCCCCTGAAGGGGTGATGGAGTTAGGGTTCCTGCACCGTCCTTCTCTTTTTTACTGAGAGTCCCCCTTTAATGCGCTGCATGTGAAGACGTAGGGAAGTGGCATCAGTCAAGATCTACAGAATCTCACCTTCAAAGTCCAGGACGGCGCCGCCGAAGGATACAGCAGCGCTCCGGGTAAAAATTTAGTCCCCGGCTTTACCCTGGGACTAGGCCGCGGGCTGGAATATGGTCCGGCGTCGGCCGGAGGGGGGGCCGCGGTCGTGAGTATGGGGACCGCTCCCGGCGGCGTCTCCTTCCGGCGGGGCCGCTCTCCGACTTTGGGGTGGCCGCCGCCGGAAAATTTAGGCCGCGGCTTCGGATGGCGCTAGGCCGCGGCTTCAAATCTAGTCCCCGGCTTTTCCCGGGGACTGGGCCGCTGGCCGGATTGTAATGCCGGCGTCAGCTAGAGGGGTCGTGGTCGCGGGGGTGGGCTCCGCCCCCGGCGGCGTCTCCTTCCGGCGGACCCGCCCTCCGACTTTGGGGCGGCCTCCGCCGGAAATTTAGACCGCGGCTTCGGCGGGCGCTAGGCCGCGGCTTCAAATTTAGTCCCCGGCTTTTGCCGGAGATAGGCCGCGGCCGGAAGTGGGTGGGACGGATGCCCTGACTTCTAGGCCGCGCCTCTTGACCCTCCCTCCTGAGGCTCGGCTACATGAGCACTTCCTCTCTGACAGAGGAGCGCTCTTTTTTGAAAGATTGGAGCTCGGATGTCCTTTTTTTCTGCGGTTTTATCGGACTCCGATTCGGTACACGAAAGGACGCAGGGGATACTGGACTGGGGTAAGTGCTACTACCTCCAGCCTAATTGTTGCGCACTTTTGCGCCCCTTCCGCTGACTGACACATCCAGTTTATTGTGTACTGTGACGGATTCAGAATGTCCAAAAGAACCAAGACTCATACGATACTTTATACCGCATGCATTGCTTGTAGGTCCCCTTTTCCGCACGCCCAGACTTCTCGGGTCTGCGAAGCCTGTGACTCTGAACAGGCTCAGGAACCCTCTCCTATAGCCGAGCCTAGTGCGTCAAGTCCCCCTGAGTGGGCCCTTTCCCTGGCTCAATCTGTGGCGTCATTGACCAGAGCGGTCGAGTCCCTTCAAGCTCCCGATAGGAGCAGGGACAGTGGTTCACCTGTCTTGGCTACGTCTCAGGAACCTCCGGCCTGCAGGGCCGCGCTCTCACCAGGCAGACACAGGGGAAACGAACCCACACTGTGTCGCCCATGCCGTCTGGAGCCTCGGCATCTTTTAGTTCCGTCTCCCGCTCTCCCTCTCCCTTGGCAAGTGATCAATATTCGGATTCCGATTTGGAAGAATCACTTAATCTAGAGGCACAGTATAGTCAGGAGACAATTGACAGTTTGATCGAAGCTATCAATCAAACCCTGGGGATAGACGATGAGTCCACCTTGACCTCTGGTCACAAGGTGTCCTTTAAACGAGCCAGGCAAGCCCATAAGGTTTTTGGTGCTCATCCTGAGTTTGAGGAATTAGTGCAGCGCCACCGGGAGAAACCGGACAAGCGCTTTGCTGGACAAAAGGCTCTCAATACTAGATATCCTTTTGCTCCTGAGCTCCTTAAGAAGTGGACAGAATCTCCTTCGGTTGATCCTCCTGTTTCGCGTTTGGCATCTAAAACGCTCCTCTCCATTCCCAGCGGTTCCTCTATTAAGGAGCCAACGGATCGTCTAATTGAGAGTTTGGCCCGTTCGGTATTTGAGGCATCAGGTTCTGCTCTCTCTCCTTCTTTTGCAGCGACTTGGGTTGCCAAGGCCATAATATCCTGGTCGGAGTCTCTAAATAGAGCTCTTCACGGCATAGAGGTGCCGTCTGAGGTAACCCAGATTTCTAATCAAATAGCTCTTGCGGGAGACTTCTTAATTAATGCATCCATGGATGCGGCAAATTGCGCAGCATTAGCCGATCAGGTTTTGCATGAGGGTCCTAGGAAGGATGGTGGCGGCAATCGAGGCTATTCCGTTTGCCCAGTTTCATCTTCGCCCCCTTCAGCATGCACTCTTGGCAGTATGGGACAGGAGCCCTTACTCCCTCAATCTGCGGTGTCGTCTGTCCCTGCAGGTCAGACAGACTCTTACGTGGTGGACGAGGGACACCACTCTTCGACAGGGTCGTTTGTTTCCTCCAAATTTTTGGTTGGTTGTCACAACGGACGCCAGCCTGCTCGGATGGGGAGCAGTGTTTCGTCACCACACAGCTCAGGGAACTTGGTCTCAGCAGGAATCGACCCTCCCGATCAATATTTTAGAGATCCGAGCGGTTCGGCTGGCTTTGAGGCATTTTCACCAGCATCTGGCGGGCCGCCCAGTCCGAATACAATCGGACAATGCCACGGCGGTGGCATACATAAACCATCAGGGAGGTACCCGCAGCAGGGCGGCCATGCACGAGGTAAAACAGATTCTGACCTGGGCAGAGGTAAATCACTCTGTGATTTCAGCAGTCCACATACCGGGCGAGGAAAACTGGGCAGCAGATTTTCTCAGCCGTCACGGCATAGCGTCAGGGGAATGGTCTCTACATCCCGAGATTTTTCAGCAGATATGCCGACGCTGGGGAACCCCAGATGTGGACCTGATGGCTTCCAAGATAAATGCCAAGGTGCCCAACTTTGTTTCCCGGTAGGGACCCAGATGCAGGATGCCCTGGTTCTACCATGGAATCAGTTTCATCTTCCATACTTGTTTCCACCAATAGCTCTGCTCCCAAGGGTGATCAGAAAGATCAGGTTAGAAGGGGTCCCAGCGATATTAATCGCTCCAGATTGGCCGCGTCGCTCATGGTACGCGGAGCTGGTACAATTGCTCGCCGACATTCCCTGGCGACTGCCAGAGCGCGCGGACCTTCTCTCCCAAGACCCAGTTTACCACCAGAACTCAGCGGTCCTGTGTTTGACGGCCTGGCCGTTGAATCTTGGATCCTGACCAGGGCTGGATTCTCTAAAAAGGTCGCCGCGACGATGGCTAACGCCCGAAAGCCCGTCTCGGCTCGCATCTACCACGGGACTTGGAAGGTCTTTTTTGCTTGGTGCAGGGAACATGGTTGTTCCCCGCTTCGGTTTTCAATTCCAAACATTCTGTCATTTCTCCAGGCAGGCCTAGATTCAGGTCTAGCGCCAAGTACGCTTAGACGCCAGATATCAGCCTTATCAGTGCTTTTTCAGCGAAGGATCGCGTCTAATTTTCAGGTTAGGACCTTTATTCAGGGGGTTGTCCATATAGTTCCCCCCTATAAGGCTCCCTTAGATGTTTGGGATCTCAATCTAGTCCTGGGAGTCCTGCAGGAATCTCCTTTTGAACCTTTGCAGGAGGTTTCTCTGTCATTTCTTTCCTGGAAAGTGGTGTTTTTGGTAGCCATAACTTCCATAAGGCGGGTTTCGGAGCTGGCCGCACTGTCTTGTCGAGCTCCGTACTTGCTTTTCCATCAGGATAAGGTAGTGCTCAGACCAACACCACTTTTTTGCCTAAAGTCGTGTCCTCTTTTCATATTAATGAGGACATTGTTTTGCCCTCATTTTGCCCAGCTCCGACGCACCGAGTGGAGAAGGCTCTCCATACGTTGGATCTGGTGAGAGCACTCAGAAGATATGTATCTCGGACGGCGTCTTTTCGACAGACGGACACGCTGTTTGTCCTCCCTGAAGGTCGCAGGAAGGGACTCGTGCCTCTAAATCAACCTTGGCTAGGTGGATTCGGTTAGCCATTCAGGAGGCTTACCGCATCAGAGGCGCGGTGGTCCCTGCAGGGATCAAGGCTCACTCCACCAGAGCGGTGGGTGCCTCCTGGGCCCTCGGCATCAGGCTTCGGTGGAACAGGTTTGTAAGGCAGCAACCTGGTCCAGTTTGCATACCTTTTCCAAGCATTATAATGTCCATACCCAGGCTTCTGCGGATGCCAGTCTGGGTAGAAGGATTCTTCAGGGCGCGGTTGCGCACCTATAAGCAATGCTTGATTATAAATTACACTGTGGAGTCGGTTTCCCACCCAAGGGACTGCTTTGGGACGTCCCACAGTCCTGTGTCCCCCAATGAGACGAAGGAGAAATACGGATTTTTGTGTTACTCACCGTAAAATCCTTTTCTCCGAGACGCTCATTGGGGGACACAGCTCCCTCCCTAATAGCCGGATGGCTTTGTTTTGAGTTAACTTTATTCTCTGATTAATCTGTATCAGCAGTTTTTTCTTCTGGATATGCTGTATCTGTGTTAACTCTGATTTATTTTAGCCTCCTACTGCTTTTTGCACTAAACTGGATTTGCCTGCGGCCAGTGCTGAGGTGTATACGGCGGAGGAGGAGCTAACCTTTTTTTATGTTTACTTAGTGTCAGCCTCCTAGTGGCAGTAGCATACACCCACAGTCCTGTGTCCCCCAATGAGCGTCTCGGAGAAAAGGATTTTACGGTGAGTAACACAAAAATCCGTATTTCGTGACATATTGGCTTCATGTTAGTGGTAAATTTAGGTCGATAATTTTTGCATTTATTTGTGAAAAAAATGGAAATTTGGCGAAAATTTCGCAATTTTCAAATTTTGAATTTTTATTCTGTTAAACCAAAGAGTTATGTGACACAAAGTAGTTAATAAATAACATTTCCCACTTGTCTTCTTTGCATCAGCACAATTTTGGAAGCAAAAATTTTTTTTTTAGGAAGTTATAAGGGTTAAAAGTTGACCAGCGATTTCTCATTTTTACAGCAAAATTTACAAAAACATTTTTTTAGGGACCACCTCACATTTGAAAACACTTTGAGGGGTCTATATGGTAGAAAATACCCAAGAGTGACACCATTATAAAAACTGCACGCCTCAAGCTACTCAAAACTACATTCAAGAAGATTATTAACCCTTCAGGTGCTTCACAGAAACTAAAGCAACGTGGAAGGAAAAAATGGACATTTTAATTTTTCCAACAAAAATTTTATTTTAGCATCAATTTTTTTATTTTTGCATGGGCAACAGGATAAAATGGATCCTTAAATTTGTTGGGCAATTTCTTCTGAGTGCACAGATACCTCATATGTGGTCATAAACCACTGTTTGGGCGCACGGCAGGGCTCAGAAGGGAAGGAGCGCCATTTTTGAATGGAAAATTAGCTCCAATCATTAGCGGACACCATGACGCGTTTGGAGAGCCCCTGTGTGCCTAAACAATGAAAAAACCCCACATGTGACACCATTTTGGAATCTAGACCTCTTATGGAACTTATTTAGATGCGTTGTGAGCACTCTGAACCCCCAAGTGCTTCACAGAAGTTTATAACGCAGAGCAGTGAAAATAAAAAAATCATTTTTTTCCTCAAAAATGATTTTTTAGCCTGCTATTTTTTATTTTCACAAGGGTAACAGGAGAAATTGGACCACTAAAGTTGTTGTGCAATTTGTCCTGAGTACACCAATACCCCATATGTGGGGGGGAACCACTGTTTTGGCGCATGGGAGAGCTCAGAAGGGAAGGAGCGCCATTTTGGAATGCAGACTTGATGGAATGTTCTGCGGGCGTCATGTTGCGTTTGCAGAGCCCCTGATGTGCCTAAACAGTAGAAACCCCCCACAAGGACCCCATTTTGGAAACTAGACCCCCCCCCAGGAGCTTATCTAGATGTGTAGTGAGCACTTTGAACCCCCAAGTGCTTCACAGAAGTTTATAAACGCAGAGCAGTGAAAATAAATCATTTTTGTTTCTCAAAAATGATTTTTCAGCTGCAGATGAAGGAAGAGAGCCACAGTATTCATTACTGATGGGTGGCGGAGCCCCAGATCAGGATGTTACCTCAGATCAAAAGAGTGATGACTGGCTGGCCCCTCCAGCTCGGGCTCCTCCTACTCAGCTCCAGTCTAAGATTGAGGTCCAGAGGATGGTCGCTGCTAATGCAGCTCCTCAGAAGATTTTATTATTTTAATATTCGGACAGGAGACTTGGATCACTAGTTGGTCTAGAGGTCTCAGGGGTACCAGCGCTGCTGTACCCCAACCTCTCCCTTGGCGGATCTGTATTTACTCAAAGTCCCTGCAGAATCCTTGCCGGCCCTGGGGGATGAGGAGAGCTTCTCTGGCGGGAACGCAAACCACACGTGCGGTCACTGCGTTCTTCGCCCTGGGGGGAAGCATGGGCACTGCGCCAGAAACCCCTGAGGGTCCCTGTGGCGCCTTGGCTGGTGAGTACTCCACACAAATTTTAATAATAATTATGTGTGAGTGCTTTAGCGTCTGAATGAGCAGCGCTATTACTAATGTCAGTATGCTTCAGCGCTGCTGTGACAGCGTTACTACATGTATGTCAGTATGCTTCAGCGCTGCTGTGACAGGGCTACTACATGTAATGTCAGTATGCTTCAGCGCTGCTGTGACAGCGCTACTACATGTAATGTCAGTATGCTTCAGCGCTGCTGTGACAGCGCTACTACATGTAATGTCAGTATGCTTCAGCGCTGCTGTGACAGCGCTACTACATGTAATGTCAGTATGCTTCAGCGCTGCTGTGACAGCGCTACTACATGTAATGTCAGTATGCTTCAGCGCTGCTGTGACAGCGCTGTTACAAGAAGATGTGGTGATTTTTTGTCCGCAGGCAGATAGCTGCAGGACAGAGAGGGAGCAGGAGCGGGGAGAGTTCGCGCTCATTATTTGAGCTAGCAGGGGGCGTGGCCTATCTATCCCGGTCTTTTGAGCAGGAAGACGCGCGCTCTGGCTTTTCTCCTGCGACCCCCTCACTGTGGCGACCATTACTCAGGCTCCTGGGCTCCTCGGACCGCTCCTCTCCTCATATAGACACCACGGCCAGCTGGGTGAGTGCGATTCCTCACCCCGCAGCGCAGCGATCGCTATCCTGCAGCTGCAGTCTCATCAGAGACATAAAAATTGGCTGGGGCTCACAAATATATATATATTTTGGTGAGTTTGCAATATTAACCCTTTGAGGGTTATTTCTACCAGCTAAATTTGCTGACTGAATACCGCTGGGGTAACTCTGCTTGGTGGAGCGTTAACCCTTCAGCGTTTGAAAAAAAAAAAAAAAAAAAACCGCATAGTTTTTTGCTGGTATTACCGCTTTGACCTGCTCATACAGGTGAGACATGTCTGAACAGAGTTCAGATGCCGCGGATCACGTCCCAGTGCCATTGCGGCAATCAGATACGCAGACCTCCACAGCGTCTAGCGCTGCGGTCGACAGCGGTGGAAAATTGGATGATATCGCTCGATCGATTAATAACTTATCTGACCTTTTAGGTCAATATGTGTCTGCTAATTCCTCTCAGAGGAAGCGACGCAGGCCGTTACCGGCCTCTACACGGAGCGAGTCAGATGTATCTGATATTGGGCAGAGTTCCCCTTTAAATTCGGATGGAGAAATATCCGATTCAGATGCGGACGAGCCGCAGGGGCGTTCCTCTATGACGAAGCGTACGGAGGCATTAATTGAAGCATGAGAGATATATTACAGTTACCGGAGGAGGGTAACTAGTCGTCCTGGTAAATCAGCACGCATGTTCCAGGAGTCCCGTGCTTCGCGCACAACATTGCCAGCTCTGGATGAGCTTAATGGTGTAATAGAGGAGGAACGTCTATGTCCAGATAAGCGTTTTCATGGAACGCATTTCTTTGATACACTTTATCCTTGCTCTACGGAGTTAAAGGCTAATTGGACTTCTGCTCCTGAAGTGGATGTGTCTTTGTCTCAGCTTAGTAAATCCTCTCTACTCCCTTATTAAGGGAAAAGCGAGCTTACAGGAGCCTTTGGATAGAAAGGCAGAATGGCGGCAAAAGCAAGCTATGAGGGCTGCGGGTCATGGATTTCGAGCAGTGCTAGGATCCATGTGTGCTGCTAGAGCTTCTCTAAGCTGGTTGGCACGTCTGAAGACGGAGTTGCAAAATGAATCTCCGTTATCTGAGATACGGGAAACTTGTGAATGGTTAGAAACGGCAGCCTGTTATATCTTTGATGCCGGTCTGGATACGGCATCTCTGCTGGCCAAAGCGCAAGCTTCAGCGGTCACAGTCAGAAGAGCTTTATGGCTCGACAGTGGGCCGGGGACGCAGTTTCCAAACAAGGGTTGTTGGCCTTACCTTACAAGGGTGGCCATCTTTTTGGATCCGACCTCACAGAGCTGATTTCCAAGGCTAAGGCGAAGGATCAGCATTACCACAGCGAAGGGCCATGGCCTCGGTGTCCAGTAAGCCTGGTGTTTATAGTGGTCGGCGGTCTTTCGGGGCCGAGGACGATCTAGTCACTCCTCGTGGGGATCGGGTCGTCCTTCTTTCTCAGGAAAGAAATCCTCTCAGAAAACTCGTACTCCCTGGAAGCAGAGTTTCCGCCAGAACAAGCGGGAACTTGACAAGAAACCCGCAAAGTCGGATTGACGCCAGGGGTCCTCTCGAGGATTCTCGAGTGGGGGTCGCCTGCTTCTTTTCAAGGGACTTGGATGGCTCGCGTTCCAGATTCCTGGGTAACGCGGATTAGTGTCGGCAGGCTATTTCATAGAGTTTGCTTCTCAACCCCCAATGTTTTTTGTCATCTCGCGTTCCGTCGGAACCCGAGTTGTTGTCGCTCTACAGCGAGAGGTCGAATCGCTACTACAAAAGGGTGTAGTGATACCGGTTTCCGTCAGAGGACCGAGGGAAAGGTTTTTTATTCCAACCTTTTTATAGTTCCCAAAAAGGAGAACAATTTCCCCCCGATTCTGGATCTCAAGCGATTAAACCGGCATGTCCATGCCCGGAAATTTCGCATGGAGTCGCTTCGTTCCGTTGTGGCAGCTCTGTCACAGAACGATTTTTCTGGTGTCAATTTGACATTCGCGACGCCTATTTGCATATTCCCATCGGAAAGGCTCATCAGCGCTTTTTTCGATTTGCCATAGGTCAGAATCATTACCAGTTCGTGGCTCTGCCGTTCGGCTTAGCCTCAGCGCCAAGGGTCTTTACAAAAATTCTGGCGCCCTCATGGCACTCCTTCGAAGACAGGGGATTACGATTCTCCCTTATCTGGACGATCTTTTGATCGTGGCTTCCTCGGAGGAGGAGGCGTTGACGGCTCGGGATTTGTCTCTTCAGTTTCTGAAAGACTTCGGTTGGCTGTCAATTGGGAGAAGTCGTCCCTGGAACCTCGAGGACATTCTCTTTTTGGGAATGCATCTCGACACGTTTCGGTCGGTAGTTTCCTACCACCAGACAAACAGTCATGTCTTCTTCGACATGTACAGATTATGACATCCTCAACGGCAATGTCCCTTTCGGAAGTGTATGCGTCTTCTGGGACTGATGGTGGCGTCCATGGAGGCAATTCCTTTTGCCCAGTTCCACTCCAGGACTCTTCAAAGGTTCATCTTGAGTCGATGGAATCAGTCGCAATCGCTGGATTGCAGTGTCACCATTTCTCGCGCGGTGCGGGTTTCTCTAGAATGGGGGTTACGTCCAGGGGCATTCTCCGTGGGGAAGTCTTTCCTCCCTCTGAAGTGGTCAGTCATAACCACCGATGCAGCCTGAGGGCTGGGGGGGTGTTTGGAACAATCTCTGGATTCAGGGGTATGGTCACCGGAAGAGTCTGTGCTTCCGATCAACATCCTGGAATTGAGGGCGATTTCCTTTGCCTCCAACATTGGACGGTCCCTTTGAGCGGGGTCTGCCAGTCCGTGTGCAGACAGACAATGCGACGGCTGTCGCGTATTATCAATCACCAAGGTGGGACAAGGAGTTCAGACTCATGGTGAGGTGTCCCGAATTCTGATTTGGGCAGAGGCCAATGTACCAGCCATTTCGGCGATTCACATTCCAGGGGTTCAGATATTACAGCGGACTTTTCGTCGCAGAAGGATGGATCCCGGGGAATGGAGCCCCCACCCCGGGAAATCTTTGCACTACTGTGCTCTCGCTGGGGAAACCCCCAAGTGGATTTGATGGCATCCAGGGGCCAATGCCAAGTTACCGACATTCATGTCCAGGTACAAGGACCCGAAGGCGGTGGCGGTGGATGCTCTAGTGGCTCAGTGGGATCAGTTTTCGAGCTGATCTAGTTATTCCCGCCGATATCCTTACTTCCTCTATGGCTGCGTCGGATCAGACTAGAGAGAATTCCAGCTATTCTGATGCTCCAGATGGCCAGAAGGGTGTGGTTTCGACAATAATGTCGCTGTTGGGGGGCCCTCCTGTTTCCACTCCCTCTTCAACCGGACTTGTGACTCAGGGGCCCGTTTGTCATCCGGACTTGATGTCCCTGCGTTTGACGGCGTGGGCTCTGAGACCGAAATCTTGACCCGTAGAGGTTTTTCAGCCGAGTCATTGCTACCCTTCGTGCTGCAAGATGTCCGGACTTCTAGGATTTACCACAAAATTTGGGAAACCTTCTTTTCGTGGTGTTTGGGGTCTTCTCGGAACCCGAGAAATTTTCCATTCCCAATCGGTGGCTTTTCTGCAGCATGGGCTAGCAAGGGTTGGCAGTTGCACTCTGAAAGGTCGATTTCGCTCTGTCCTTATTGTTCCGGAGAACCTTTTGCTTCGAATAGAGAACGTGCTCTCCTTTTTCCGAGGTATCTCTCGTAAGTTTCCGCCGCGGAAGGCACCCGTGTCTCCTTGGCGGCTCAACCTTGTTTTGGAGGCTTTTCAGCATAAACCTTTTGAACCTATGGTTTCTGCTAGCCTTTCTTTACTTTCTTGGAAGGTGGCTTTCTTGTTGCAGTCACTTCCTTGAGGAGAGTTTCTGAATTGGCAGCTCTTTCTTGTTCGCCTCCTTTTTGGAGTTTTTTCCGGATCGTGTAGTGCTTCGCACCTCGGGGTGATTTTTTGCCTAAAGTGGTGTCACAATTTCATGTTAACCAGGATATTGTGTTGCCTTCACTCTGTCCGGATCCGAAGAATACAAAGAGCGAGATTTACACACATTGGATTTAGTGCGGGCCTTGAAGTTTTATCTATCTATTACTCAAGTTTTCGTAAGACGGACTCCCTGTTTGTGGTTCCGGCAGGTCGTCGGCGTGGTCAACGAGCTTCCAAGGGTTTATAGCTCGTTGGATCCGGTCAGCATTTTGGAAGCTTACGTCTTCGGGTGAATCTTGCCCGATTAAGATTCGAGCCCATTCCACGAGAGCTGTGGCTTCATCGTGGGCTTTTCATCAAGGTGCTTCGGCAGTCCCAGCTTTGCGAGCGGCGACTTGGCGCTCTGTCCACACGTTTACAAGGTTTTATAAAGTGGACGTCAGTGTTTCCCGCTGATGCAGCCCTCGGACGTAGGGTCCTGCAGGCAGCTGTAGTTTAAAGTTCTGGATGAACTTGTGTTTAGCGCTGGTTGCGCTTTGTTGTTAAGGTTGTTGGGTTTCTGCCTTTTGTTGGTTTTTTCCCACCCTTATTTTTGAACTGCTTTGGGGGCGTCCCATTCAGTAATGAATACTGTGGCTCTCTTCCTTCATCTGCAGCTGAAACACGGATTTTGGTAAAGACTTACTGTAAAATCCTTTTCAGCGAAGGAAGGAAGAGAGACACAGCACCCTCCACGGCAGAAGTGTGTTGATGTTTTCAGATGCAGCGCCGACCCTTATCTGATAGCGATTATCTGGGCTGAGGTCAGCGCGCTAAGGCTCTGTTCCAGCATCGCCAGCTCATCGCAGTAGTCAGGTTCCGTGAGTAGTACCTGGAACTCTGTGGTTTTTTGGCTTTCTTTGCATGCATAACCTGTTCCTTGTGTTTTTTCTCTGAAGTTCCTTCAGAAGGGGTTATGTTGCTCTGCTGGTGATCTTGGCTCTTTTTCCTAAAAGCTTTGGTACGACTGGAGCTGAGTAGGAGGAGCCCGAGCTGGAGGGGCCAGCCAGTCATCACTCTTTTTATCTGAGGTAACATCCTGATCTGGGGCTCTGCCTACCCATCAGTAATGAATACTGGTCTCTCTTCCTTCCTTCGCTGAAAAGGATTTTAAAGGTAAGTCTTTCCAAAATCCGGGTTTAGCCTATTTTTTTATTTTCCCAAGGGTAAAGGATAAATTGGACACCAAAGTTGTTGTACAGTTTGTCCGAGTACACTGGTACCCCATATGTGGAGAAAACTACTGTATGGGCACACGTCGGGGCTCGGAAGGGAAGTAGTGACGTTTTGAAATGCCGACTTGATGGAATGGTCTGCGGGCGTCATGTTACGTTTGCAGAGCCCATTATGTGCCTAAAACAGTTGAAAACCCCCCAAGTGACCCCATTTTGGAAACTAGATCCCCCAAGGAACTTCTCTAGATGTGTGGTGAGCACTTTGATCTCCAAGTTCTTCACAGAAGTTTATAACGCAGAGCTGTGAAAATAAAAAATCATTTTTTTTCCACAAAAAAATAATTTTTTTTAGTCCCCAATTTTTTTTTCCAAGAGTAACAGGAGAAATTAGACCCACAAAGTTGTGCAATTTTTACTGAGTGACACCCCATATGTGGGGTAAACCACTGTTTGGGCACACGTTGGGCTCGGAATAAAGGGAGCACTGGTTTCACTTTTAACAGCCAATCAGATCGATCGTAGCCACGTAAGGGTTAAGCCAACCCCCCTGTGGTGAAGCACAAAGGGTCTTGTGCCTGCGTGTTGGATGACCTTTCAGTGACCCCGGTCACATGATCCTTTCATGACACATACGCTTTGTCACAGGTCATGAAGGGATTAAATGCCAATCTATGACAGCTGTATTTATGTGCTCGCATTGCAAATGCTGATGGATTGATCTAGGAGCCTGCTGAAGACCTCTGTCTCTGCCATTATTGTAGCTGGCCTCTAAAGGAGACTTATATAGAGATATATAGATATATATCACAAAAACCCATTTTTACTACATTAAAAACATTAAAAAATAATCATGTGGTTTCACTGCACCTATAATAGTCCTATCTTTCAAAATATAAAAAATTATCACAAATTGCTGGTTTTTTACTTTGTTCACTGCAAAAGTTACAGAAAAATCATCAGGACGTCGTATCTTTTCCAAAATGATGAAAAAAAACAAACATCAGCTTGCCCCACAAATAATCAAGACCAAACACAACTCCTTAGATCAAAAGTGAAAACGTTACAGGTTTCTGAAAGTGGCAATTCAATTGTATATCTACCGTTAGGTCCAGAAATACTTGGGCAGTGACTGAATCTTTGTGATTTGGGCTCTGCAGGCCACTATTTTTTTATTTAAATGAAACAACTGAGAAGCAATTGAAGTGTAGACTTTCAGGTTTAATTAAAGGGTTGAACAAAATATCCTATGAAACGTTTAGGAATTTGCAACCATTTTTCTACAAAACCTCCTATTTTCAGGGGCCCAAAAGTAATTGGACAAATTTAAGTTTATCATAAATAAAATGTTAATTTTCAGTATTTTGTAGAGAATCCTTTGCAGGTAAGGGCTGTCTGAAATCTGTAAGCCATGGATGTCACCAAACACTGGGTTTCCCCCTTTGTGATGCTCTGTTAGGCCTTTATTGCAGCTGACTTCAGCTTGTTTGTGGCCTTTTCTACCTTAAGGGGTTGTCCACTACTAGGACAACCCTTCTTGATCTAAATGTTTGGCCCCGATAAAATAAAAAAAACTTATACTCCCGTCTCTGCCGATGCCGTTCCAGCGATGTCGATACTCGCGGTCCCAGGGCTCTCTGCGGTTGCATTACACGTGGTGCCTGGTCCCAATCATTGCTGGTGTCACTTTCCTGCCTTCATACGAACTGAACATGAAAAGGAAGCCAGAGCTGCAGCTCATCTGACTTCCTCTTCATTTTTCAATTTCATATAAGGACGGGGACAGTGATACCAGCGCTGATTGGCCACCGGGAAAACCGCATGTGGCCCCGGGACTGCGAGTGCTTGCATGGGAGGTGGTATAAGGTTTTCTATTTTATCGAGGCCAAACATGTAGATCAAGAAGGGGTTGTCCTGTAGTGGACAGCCCTTTAATTGAAAATGCATTCTCTATGGGGTTGAGATCTGGTGATTGACTTGGCCATTGCAGAATGTTCCACTTCTTTGCCTTAAACTACTGGGTTGCTTTTGCAGTATGTTTTGGGTCATGATCCATCTGCCGTCCAATCAACTTTGCTGTACTTGGTTGAATCTGAGCAGAAAGTATAGCCTTGTACACTTAATAATTCATCCCGCTGTTTCTCTCTTCAGTCACATCATCAAAAAACACAAGTGACACAGTGCCACTGGAAGCCATGCATGCCCATCCCATCCAACTGCCTCCACTATGTTTTACAGAGGGTGTGGTGTGCATTATATCGTGAGCTGTTCCAAGCTTTCTCCATATTTTTTTGTTTTCCCATCGTTCTGGTACAGGTTGATCTTGTTTCATCTGTCCAAAGAATGCTTTTCCAGAACTGGGATGGCTTCTTTTATGTTTTTGGCAAAAATTAATCTGGCCTTTCTATTTTAAGCCTGAATAATGGTTTGCACCTTGTGGTGAAACCCTCTATATTTGCTCACATGAAGTCTTTATGGTAGGCTTAAGCCCCCATCACACTAAGCGAGATCGCTGCTGAGTCACAAGTTTTGTGACGCAACAGCGAACTCCGCAGCGATCTCGCTACATTTGACACGTACAGCGACCAGGCCCCTTCTGTGAGATCGCTGGTCGTGTCGAATGGCATGGACCTTTTTTTGGTCGTTGAGGTCCCGCTGGGGAGCATGGATCGGTGTGTTTGACACCTTACCCAACGACCTCCGAGAACTGAGACACATAGGCGACACATCGTTACACAGGTCGCTACGGGTCACCGATCATTGCTGCGTCGTTGGAAGATCTGACTGTTTGGCATCTCACTAGCGACCACATTGCGACGCAGCAACGATCCCTGCCAGGTCGTATCGTTGTCGGGATCGCTGTAGCGTTGCTGAGTGTGACGGTACCCTTAAAATACACTTTCTTATTGGAGAGTGTTCTTCACTTGGGTGAATGTTGTGAAAGGGTTTTTATTCACCCTGGGAAAGATATTGCGATCATCCACCACTATAGTCTTCTTGGATGTTCAGGCCTTTTTGAGCTTCCACATGTAAATTATTATTTCAGCAGCAGAACGGAAGAAAGGAGACACACTAGTATAACTAGTGGTAGGTGGAGCCAGATGAGATAGACACCTCAGATTAAAAAGAGTGTTGACCGGCCCCCAGCTCGGGCTCCTCCTACTCAGCTCTCCAGTTTAAAATTTGAGGTCTTTAGAGGTAGTCGCTGCTGGAAGCAGCTCCTCAGAAGATTTTATTATTTTTTATCGGACAAAGACTTGGATCACCAGAAGTGGTCTAGAGGTCTCAGGGGTCTCAGCGCTGCTGGACCCCCACCTCTCCCTTGGCGGATCTGTATTACCCTATTGTGGTCCCTGCAGAACCTGCCGGCCCGGGGGGATGAGGATGGCCTTCCCTGGCGGGGACGCAAAACCGCGCTGCTGGGGTCACTGCGTTCCCCGCCCTGGGGGGGGAAACGATGGGCATAGCGCCACAAATCCTTGGGGGTCCTGTGGCGCTCGGCTGGGTGAGTACTCCACATTTTAATATGTGTTTGAGTGCTTCACGACTGCTGCGGCAGCCGCTGTTACAGTGCATGATTGGTGACTCTGTGTTTTTTTGTCCAGGGGTGGATTGCCTGCAGGACGTGGGACGGGGACGGGACCGGAGAACGGAGGAGTCCCGCGCTTTTTTTGAAAGCCGGCGGGGGGCGTGGCTTCGCGCCTTTCCGGGCAGGAAGCGCTCTGAAGCGCGAGATTTCCTCTGCCCTTCTCTTCTCGGCTATCTCCTCAGCGCGGGCGGCCATTGCACGTTCGGGCTCCTCACTCTCGCTCCTCCCGTACTTAGAAGAAACAGCACGCGAAGCTCAGTGAGTCGCTTCTGCCTATCAGGGCAGAAGGCTTAAAAACTCCTACCCCCGCAGCGCAGGGTACCTTCCTGGGGTTCTGGCACACTGACGACCGCTAAGATCACGATAGCGACGTCTTTAAAGTCGCATAAGCGTTCTTTGAGATGCGCAAAATAGCGCAATATTTTAGCGATTTTTTTTGTTTAGTGTGGCATACCTTGAGGACGTACTGTCTGCACCTGCTACCTCATAAGAGCACCTGGGGCTTGCACACCCGTTACATTAATACAGGTTGTGGGAGCTGTGACATTAACCCTTTCTTAGGCGGTTAACCCTAAACTGGGGGACAGCTGGGGTAGCTCTCTCTTTAAGAGCTTAACCCTTCAGCGTTCGTTTTGTTTTCTTTAAGAAAACCACACTTTTCTAGTTACTGACAGGTTTAACCTGCCATTGTACTGTGTGGAGGACATGTCAGATCAGAACCCAGGTGCGGACTGTCTCCCAGATCCGCTACAGGATCAGTCTTGCGTATCTGACACGCAGGCCTCGACTGCGCGAGCGCAGCGTCGGAGGCCCAGTGATGTCAAGATGGAGGCCCTCACCGTTCGATTGATGGCGTGTCTGACCTTATAGGTTATTGGGTGTCAGCCAGACCTTCTCATGGCAGGAAGCGACAGGCCGATGCCTTCCTTCCCACGTAGCGACTCGGAGAGCTCTGTATGGAGGGTTCCCCTTCAAGTTCGGGAGGGATATCCGATTCGGATAAAGAGGATCGGCAAAGGTCTCTGCCTCTTTTTCGGGCCGTTGTAGAAGCTTTTATTGAAGCTATGAGGGAGGCATTGCAGTTACCGGAGGAAGTAACTACACGCCCTGATAAGTCGCCCGGATGTTTCAGGAGTCGCATAGGTCGTTTTCGACCTTACCATCCCTGAATGAGCTTAATGAAGCAGTGGAGAAGGAGCGTCCGTGTCCAGACAAACGTTTTCAGGGGACACGCTTTTTGAGTCACTGTATCCGTGTTCTACGGAGTTGATTGCTAATTGGATTCCTTCTCCTGGAAGTGGATGTTCCTTTATCCCAGCTTAGCAAATCTTCATTACTTCCTGTTAAAGGGAAGGCGAAGTCTGCAGGACCCGCTGGACAGAAAAACGGAGATGGCGGCAAGTCCATCTACGAGGCCGCGGGTCATGGTTTCAGAGCAGTGCTAGGATTCCATGTGTGCTTATAAAGCTTCTCTGATCTGGTTGGACCGTTTACGGAGGAAATGTGGACCTCAGTTATCGAGGTGGATGGACTTTTCGAATTGTTGGAGAGTGCATTTCAATTGGCTATGATGCAGGCCTGGATACTGCGTCACTGCGGTCCAGGACACAATCCTCGGCGGTCACAGTCAGGAGAGCACTGGGCTTAGACAGTGGACCCGGTGATGCGGTTTCCAAGCAAGGTTTGCTATCTTTGCTTACAAGGGTGGTCAGCTATTTGGATTGAACCTCCGGAGTTGGATTTGCCAAGGCAAAGGCAAAAAGAAGCAGCTTTCCACAGCGAAGAACTGTGGCTTCTACGTCCTGGCAGGCCTGGTACCGGGTAGTGGTCGACGGTCCTTTCGGTCCAGGGGACGGTTGGTCAGCCCCTTGGGGATCGGGTCGTCCTCTTTTTCAGGAAAAAAGACCTCTCAGAAATCCGCCCCTCCTTGGAAACAAAGTTTCCGTCAAGCAAGCGGGAATTGACAAAAGCCCGCAAAACGGTTGATGCCCCCCGAGGGCTCTCGATGGGGGGTGCCGCTTCAATTCAAAATTGATTGGGTTTCCCGCGCCCGGAAACCTGGGTGACGGGGGTTGTGTCGGCACTACTTCATAATTTTCTTCTCGACCCCCGTTTTTGCCAATCTCGCATCCCGTTCAGAGCCCGAGCTAGTGCCGCTCTACGGAGAGGTCGACTCTCTTCTGCAAAAGGGTGGTGGTACGGTTTACCAGAGGACAGGGGAAGATGGTTTTTTTTCCAACCTCTTTGTGGCCCCCAAAAAGGACAAATTTCGCCCATCCGGATTCAAAAGATTGAATGGCTGTCCAATACCCAAAAAAATTTGCAGGAGTCCTTCGCTCCGTTGTGGGCCTTTTTTGCAGAACCTTTTTGGTGTCAAGACATTCGCGACCCGCTTTTTTACGTTCAACGGAAGGGCTCACAAATGTTTCCTTCGTTTTGCCCAAAGGTCAGGACCTTACCAGTTTGTGGCCTTGCCATTCGGGTTGGCCTCGCGCCCAGAGTTTTTAAAAAATTCTGGCGCCTCTCATGGGATTTTCGAAGGCAGGGGTTACGATTCTCCCTACCTGGACGCCTTCTGATTGTGGCTCTTCAAAGGAGGAGGCGGGTAACTGCTCGAATCTATCCCTTCAAACTCTGGAGGCTTCGGGTGGTTGGTCAATTGGGAGATTCGTCTTGGAACCATCGCAGTCAATCCTTTTTTTTTTGGGGATGCATTTCACCGGTCGAGCAGTGGGTCCCTGCCTCCAAAAACAAGCGTTCCCTTCGACATGCAGGGTTATGAAGCTTCGAAGCAATGTCCCCCTTTGAAGCTGTATGCGCCTTCTGGGGTTGAGGTGGCGTCCATGAAGCACTTCCTTTGCCCAGTTTCTTCCGGGCCCCCAAAGGTTCATTCTGAGCCATTGGACGATCGAGGCTTCAGGATTGCAGTGTTATCACTCCCCAGGGTATGGGTCTCTAGGTGGTGGATACGTCCCAAAGAGTTATTTCCCCGGGGAAGACCTTCCTCCCTCCGAAGTGGTCTCATAACCACCGATGCCAGCCTGACGGGTGGGGGGGTGTCTGGAACAAATCCTGGACTCGGGAGGGATGGCGTCGGAAGGTTGTCTTGCCGATCAACATCTGGAATTGAGGGCGTTTTTCCCTTGCCTCCACCATGGACGGTCCCTTTAAGCGGTCGCCTGTCCGAGGAGACAGACAATGCGCGGCGGTCGCTATATCTACACCAAGGCGGGCAAGAGTTCCAATCATGGTGGAGGTTCTGGATCCTGGGATGGGCAGGACCAGGTACAGCCATCTCTGCATCCACATTTCCAGGAGTTCAAATATCACGGGGGGACTTTCTAAGGCGGAAAAGATGGATCCCGGGGGAATAAGTCTTAATCCCGGAAATTTTTTGCCGCTGTGCTCCCGTTGGGGAACTCCCCAAGTGGATCTGATGGCACCAGGTTCAATGCCAAGTTGCTTTCTTTTCCAGGTACAAAGGATCCGAAGGCTGTAGCGGGGTGTCGTGGCTCTGTTGGGCCCAAATTCGGCTAATCTATGTGTTCCGCGATATCCTTACTTCCCTGGTGCACGTGGATCAACTGGAGGGAATCCGGTATATTGAAGCCCCAATTGGGCAAGGAGGGCGGGTTTGACTCTGGTGTCGTCTGGCAGCCCCCGCCCTTTCCACTTCCTTTCGCCCGGACCTGTTAACCCAAGGGGTTCGTCATCCGGACCTGAAGCCGCGTTTGCGCGTGGCTCTTGAGACCAAATATTGACCCGGGAAGTTTTTTCAGCTTAATCATTGCCACTTTACGAGCTCCAAGGTCCGGCTCCACTATGATTTACCACAAGACTTGAAAGCCTTCTTTTCGTGGTGTTCGGGTTCTTCAAGGAACCGAGGATTTTTTTCATTCCCAATTTGTTGGCCTTTCTCAATTCGGGTGGACAAGGGTTTGGCAGGGCACCCTGGGGGTCAGGTTTCTGCTCTGTCCTTGCTGTTCCAGAAGGCTATTCGCCTCGCGTAGGGCGACGTTCCTTTTTCGGGAGTAACCCGCCAGTTTCCGGCGGAAGGCGCCGTGTCTCCTTGGCGTCTCAATCTTGTTTTGGAGGCTCTTCAACAAAAAAAGGTTTTTAGCCTATGGACTCTGTTAGTCTTTCTTTGCTCTTTTTGGAAGGTTGCCTTCCTAGTGGCGGTCACCTCTTTGAGAAGGGTTTTCTGAGTTGGCGGCTTTTCTTGCTCGCCTCCTTTCCTGGAGTTTCACCCGGACACTAGTGCTTCGCCACGGGGCGATTCTTCCTAAGGTGGTGTCGCAATTTCATTTTAACCAGGATATTGTTTGCCCTCTCTTTGTCCGGGGCCGAGGAATGCGAAGGAACGGGCCTTGCCAACATTGGATTTTGGTGGGGCTTTGAAGTTCATTTTCTGTTACCCAAGGTTTCGGAAGTCGGACTCTCTGTTTGTGATTCCAGCAGGTCCTGACGTGGT